>CM069165.1:17849389-18449389 GCA_035221665.1 Okamejei kenojei
TGTCAACAGCTGGGAAGAAATTGTTCTTGAATCTGGTGGTGTGTATTTTCACACTTCTGGACCTTTATCTGATGGGGAAGGGAAGAAGAGGGAGTGTGAGACTTGTCCTTGATTACGCTGGAGGCCTTGCCAAGTTCAAGCTGATTCTCTGCATAATCAGCTTACTGAAGTAGCTCAGTGGGTCAGGCAACATCCCTGGATGACATGGATAGACAACTTTCCAGGTCGGGACCCTTCTTCAGACTGACCCAAACACCGCCATGTCCACGTCCACCGGGAATCATGCCTGACCTGTTACGTTTCTCCAGCACTTTGTGTTTTACTCAAGATTCCAGCATCTGTTGACCTTTGTGCATCAATGAGGTCAACCTAATCACTCCAATTTTCCCACAATGTTTCTGCAACGCTGAAATTTTTTGCTTCCTCCTATCTATCAAACCCTGTTAAAAGCACATATGTGGAGGTGGTTTAAATATTTGGAACTCTCTTCCAGAAATGATAATTCATGCGAGGTCAATCACTAATGTTAAATCTGAGATTGGTTGATTACTGTTATCTAAAGACATTGATGGATATAGAGGTGAGTCACTGATCAGCCGATTTCTCATTTAATGTCACAATACGCCTGGAGAGTAGGGAACGCTTATTCACTGTGTCCTTAAAGACAATGGTTTAACTGACTCCTGGTCAATCTAACAAAAAGGGACTAGCTGTTACCATGATAGCCAAGATGATAAGGTGTACTATTCATTACAAGGAGGGTGACAAAGGAATTGCCTTTATGCACAGGCACGTTTCACTTTGTTGGAGGCAAAAAGGCAGATCTGATGTGGAAAAGACTGCAAAAAGTTGTGACCAATGCCCAGTCCATCACCAGCTCTGACCTCCCCACCGTCGAAGGGATTTGTCGGAGTCGCTGCCTCAAAAAGGCAGCCAACATCATCAGAGCCCCACACCATCCTGGCCACACACTCATCTCACCACTGCCATTGGGAAGAAGGTACAGGAGTCTGAAAACTCTAACGTCCAGGTTCAGGAACAGCTTCTTCCCTACAGCAATCAGGCTACTAAACACTACAACCTCATATAGGCTCTGAACTACAATATATTATTATTATTATTATTATTGCACTATTATTGTTTGTTTTTTGAGTGTGTGTATGTGTGTGTGTATATATATATATATGTACACATATATACATATAAATATAAGTGAGTATGTGTATATATGTGTATATATACACACACTGAACTTTTTTTTCTCTCTCTCGTTTATCATATTATTTACATGGTACGATGTTTACATATTCTGTTGTGCTGCAACAAGTAAGAATTTCATTGTTCCATCTGTGACATATGACAATAAAGCACTCTTGACTCTTGACTTGAACGTTTGAAGAAACCTTTGTTGTATTTTTGATGCACCTCTCCACGGATAGACCATACAAAATATGAGAAACGTTACGTTACCAAGGATATGCCACGGTTCCCATTTTGGACCTGTATTTTAGTTCTACATCTCATTTGATGAAGGCACCAACTGGATCCACAGAATATGAAAGGAGCAGCTGATTCTTTGCATTTAATTCACACTATTGTCGCTTTAACATGTAATCTGCTATTTTAATGGAGTTGAGATTTGTTTATCTTCGATGGGTTGGCTCCAATAAAATGACAAACTGCTGTACACCGTAGTAGCCCCTATCGGTCATGACTGACCATGGGTGATGCATCCTGGTCGGATGCAAGCCTAGGCGATGTCATATGGAGGACAGGCTGTTGCCGATGCAGCACGTCCCCCCCCTCTCCACGTCGCTGATCCATCCAAAGGAACAGCAGGGCCGTTACAATTTGGCACCAGCGCCGCCATAGGAGCTGCCAGAGCGAGGTTGTAGACAACGACGAACTGCCTTAGGGGCTCCGACTCCAGATTTTCTTGAGGTTTACTCCTGGAGCCTTTTCCATGACTGGATATGGCCACAAGGCAGTGGAGGTTTTAAATCAGAGTTTTCTCTCTCCTAGATGGACTGCCTTCCCAGGCTGATGAGCCCCATCTGCCCGAGACTCGTGGGTGTGGGAGCGTCTACCTTCCCGTGCAGGCCTATAGCACCTGCCCATGCCCATGTGCACCATACAAACACTCCATTTGTTCATTGCTAAGGCCCAGCAGTGTTTCAAATGTAATCTCATTTCAGGATTGATAAATAATGCCCAGTTGTTCGTCAGCTTACTTAACTTTTACTCATGACTTTTGGCGATAATGTAGTTGATCATTTAGAAATAGTTTTGCTCCAACGAGTGCTGCTTGATGTCAGCAGGAAAGGAGAATTGAAATGCCAGTTGTGGAGGCTGGTCATTGTTACATAGATGCTCTTGCGTTGCTAAGGAGCGTAATGTACTCAGCGTTGGGGCAACACAATGGCACAGCGGTAGTGTTGCTGTCTCACGGCGGCAGAGACTTGGTTTCGATCCTGACTACAGGTGCTGTCTGTACGGAGTTTTTCTACAGAGATGCTGCCTGACCCGCTGAGTTACTCCAGCTTTCTGCATCTGTCTTTTATTACTTTATGATTTTGTTTATCGCATCCATAAACAATATTTTAACATTGTATTTTATGTGTTTTTGACCTAAATCTTTAAACCTAGAAACACAACCTGAGTTTTTCCAATGAAACTAATTGGAAACACATTTACAGTTTATGTTTCCTCATTCTGCAGTCTTTTTCCCCAGAATATAATTCCTGCATAAATGGTTTACAATCACAGTGTAAGTTGTTTTCATTTGATTCTGTTTACATAAGTCTTGACCCTACAGTTGGATGTGGCAATGGAAAAAATCCAGATTTTGTCTATAACACAGACTGGTGCTTGAATATTTGTAACTCTGATTATGCAGCAACCTATTTAAGTTTAACATTGATGTACAATCAACCAGCAAGAGCTTCACTGGAAAACCTTGATGTTAAGCTTGGATGATGGCCAATGTTCAGGGGATGAATTGCAGTCAGACTTGGAAAGTTTATGTCAAAGTGCGACAAGATAACTGATAGAGAAGACCAAATCAAAAGCTCTGATTTTTTTGTGAATTTGCTGAGTCCCTACATTCACAGATGATGCTCTACCATGCATTTCAAATTGTTTATTAATTCAGAGTGAGATGAAATTACCTTTGCATTGCTAGATCCGAATTTTGTAAACAGTTGGCTGTGCGCTCTCAATTTGCTTAGGTACATTTGACAGGGAAATTACCTTCTGCAGAAGGAATCTGTTTGCGAGGTCCCAGTGGTACGGGATAACAATGGAAATCCTGTATTGGAAGTGAATAGTACATCTAGATTTATTGGCACTGACTGCAAGGGAGACAGAGATGGAGAAAGTTACGGGAGTAAGTGTGAAAAAGCAGATGACTGCAGAAAGAAAGCAAGCGTTTAACAGCCTGTACCTCCAAGTTCAGAGACCTACCATCTTACCGGTCATTAAGATGACTCGAGGCAGCGATTGTTCTTTACAAACATGTCATTGCGTGTTCGCGCCAACTCAAATTGCAGCGCTGCCAAGGGTAACTGGTGACATAAATAAATTAACATTTAAGTTGGTGATGTACTGAAGAGATTGAGAGATGACTGGTAGGAAAAGATAAAAGAAACCAACTTTCTTGGGAAGTTTCTTGGGAACTATTTATTGGGGAAAATAAAATTAGATTTGGAAAATAAATTCAGGTAAACTTTTTTTTTCTCCTTTCTCTGGGAGAAAGGAGAAAATTGCCTGTCCCAATAACAGAATTCTATAATTAGCTGGTCTTAAAACCTATGACCCATCATTCCTGAGCCAATTCAAAATGCTAATGTTTCTACTAAGGGGTGCAGCACATCGAACTGCAGCCACACTCCTCCAGTGAATCCAAGTTCAATTCTGACCACAGATGCTGTCTGTGCAGAGTTTGTACGTTCCCCATGTGACCGCGTGGGATTCCTCCAGGTGCGCTCGTTTCTCCCCACATCCCAAAGATGTGTGGGTTGGCAGATTAATTTACTACATCAAATCACCACTGGTGTGTAGGTAAGTTGTCGAATTTGCGGGCAGCTGATGGGAATATGAGGAGGTTGAAATGGATGAGAGTATTTGATTGTCAGTGCAGACTTCACTGAGCCAGAGAACATGATTCCATGCTGCATTCTCTCTGTCTCTAATTGTAATTGGTAATTGTAATTATAATTCATTTATTAGCCAAGTATGTAAAACATACAAGGAATTTGATTTGTCATGCAGTTATACCAAAAAAGTAACAACTACATAAAAGTTAACATAAACATCCACCACAGCGGCTCCAAGATAATGTTTCAGTATCTTGGCATGTAGCTATGTAAAGAGAACGGGACAATCAATAACTAAAGGCAGAACTAATGATTGCACAGATTGAATTAAAAGCTTGGAGAAAACACTAATAGAGATAGAGTTTTATAGTACGGTAACAGGCTATTCCACTCAACTCGTCCAAGCCATTCATGATGCTCCATCTAGGATAGTCCCATTTGCCCATATTTGACCCATATCCCTCTAAAGCATTTCTTTCCATGTCCTCGGGTACATTTGTGAAATGAGGCAATATTTCAAAAAAAGATAATCTCAAATATTTTTACAGTGCGATGTGGAATAGTTAAAGATAGTGGTGCACTATTGATTGAAGGATTGAGATGAGGTACCAGGGATTTTTGCTGAATTTACCAGCCCTCCAACTTAATGCAGAATTAAGCTTAGTTTAGTTTACTTTAGTTTAGAGATACAGCATGGAAACAGGCCCTTTGGCCTACCAAATCCACACCGACCAGTGATCACCGACACACGAGTATCATTGATTGCACACAAAGAAGGTTTTTCACTGAATCTCAGTAAACATGCCAATAATTGACCAAAGATAGACACAAATTGCCGGAGTAACTCAGTGGGTCAGGCAGCATCTCTGGAAAGAAGAAATTGGTGGCGTTTCGGGTCGAGACCCTTCTTCAGACTGAGAGTCAGGAGAGAGGGAGGCTAGACCAATACCAATAGAGAGACCAATGCTGAGGTTGAAGGCTCACAAAACATCAACCCCGCTTCACCCTTCATCTCTGGGTTATTTTCGTTGTGGATGATGCAGTTGGCAAGGAGCCCAGTTCTTAACTGTTGCTCAGCAGTTGCTCAGCAGTTGAGTTTTAATCCTGGGGCAGGAAATCTCATTCCACCTCCAGACACAAACTGGAGTGATCGGTTGGAGAGCCCATCAAGCCCATCTTGATAATGGATGCCAGGTTCTAGCTGCCAAAGACGGAGTTTCAAGGAGATTGTCTGAAGACACTTGACTTTGAAGTTTTCCTACTCTGAAGCTCTCTGTGCCTCTAGAGATGGAGTGACTTTGCCATCAGGTAAGTAGAAGTGATAAAAAGCAATTAATACGCCATAGGAGAACACCACTGAGATGTGGGCCAATATCTCTTGAGTTAAACTCAATAAAAAAAAAAGGAATCAGAATGGAAGTTAAAAGATTGAGGGGGAATCTTATAGAGACTTCCAAAATTTTAAGGGGTTGGACAGGCTAGATGCAGGAAGATTGTTCCCGATATTGGGGAACAGTCTCGCCACTAGGACCGAGATGAGAAGATCATTTTTCACACAGAGAGTGGTGAATCAGTGAAATTCTCTGCCTCAGAAGGTGGTTGAGGCCAATTCGTTGGCTATATTTAAGAGGGAGTTGGATGTGGCCCTTGTGGCTAAAGGGATCAGGGGGCATGTAGAGAAGGCAGGTACAGGATACTGAGTTGGATGATCAGCCATGATCATATTGAATGGCGGTGCAGGCTTGAAGGGCCGAATGGCCTACTCCTGCACCTATTTTCTATGTTTCTATGAATTCCCCCTTCTGCCGTGGGGGAGACTGACTCCCCCCTACCCAGATCTTTGCACATCCCCAATCCTTTTCACTCGTCACTTTAATTTCATGTTTCATGTCTCTTGTATATAATGACTGTTGTCAGATCAATTTCCCTCCTGGGATTAATAAAGTTCTATCATATCGTATTGTATCATAATTCAACAACTGCTTATTCAACCCATCAAATTTAAAATTACAGGTAACATTACATTTCTGGTTCTTCCAGATTGCTTAGATTAATTGCTTAAGTTTGAAGTTGACATTGTTAATGGTGCTCTTTCTGGTTTACTTTCAATATTTGCAAAGGTTTGTTCCTGTTAATTTATTCATACGTTGTCCCTTTGATTTGGTTGAGCAGTCTCTTCCAGCTTCAGTTAAAGGTTCTTCTCCCATTTCGTGGGCAATTTTGTACCTGATGTACACTAGAAAACATGAGCTGGAACATATCACCTGGCCTATCGAGCTTGCCCCATTGTTTAGTAGGATTGCGGCTGATCTGTCTCAGACATCAATGGTATAGACACAAATTGCTGGAGTAACTCAGCGGGACAGGATGGAAGGAATGGCCGACGTTTTGGGTTGAGACCCTTCTTCAGCAGCATCCTCTCAGGCATCAACTACTATTCTATGCTGCATCCCCATTTGAAATAATAACCCACCTCACTATCCTCCCCAACTATTGGGGCAAACGTTTCAAAAAAGTCCATTTTTTTTCAATACTTTGCACAGAGGATGGTGGATATATGGAACAATCAGCCAGACAAAATGGTCGAGGCAGATACAATAACAACATTTAAAAAGCATTTGGACAGGTGCATGAATAGGAACAGGTTTGAGGGATATGGGTCAAACATGGGCTAATAGGACAAACTTAGATAGGCATCTTGTTCAGCATGGATGAGTTGGTCCAAAGGGCATGTTTCTGTGCTGTTTATGTTTATGGCTCTTTGACTTTGAGTTCAAACTCTTTGTAAATGGGAAATGATAGCAAAGTCTCTGCATGTTTTATTCTTTTGTGGAATGTAGTTTGTTGGCAAGACCTGCATGTATGCCCAAATTCTAATTTCCCTTGAGCCACATTCTTGACCTGCTGCATGTTATGGGAATCTGGAGATGTGCGTTTTCACACTTCTCGACCTCTTGCCTGATGGGAGCGGGGAGAGGAGGTAGTGACCAGGGTGAGACTTGTCCTTGATTATGATGGTGGCCTTGCCGAGGTAAATGGAGTCAATGGAAGGGAGGTTGGTTTGTGTGATGGTCTGGGCTGTGTCCACAATTCTCTGCCGTTTCTTGCGGTCTTGGATGGAGCTGTTCCCAAACCATGCTGCGACGTATCCCGATTAGGGCTATTTCTGAGCTGTTGAATGCTGTTTACGTTCGATAATGCTGCCACTTCCCCAGTGAGTCAAAGCAAACACGTAGCAGATAACAATAAATGAGAACATATACCTGGAGTAAATAATTCAACACTGACATAAATGAGTTATTGCAATACAAACTGACCAGAAGCTCACAAACACCTGACTATAATGACTGACAAACACCCTGGATTGTAATCAGTTGAAAACACATGGTATTTACAGTCTTTGTACACGGCTAAAACCCATTAAAATCCGTTAACAATCGAGAGAAGATTTGCTGCAACTTAAAACGATCACTGTGTTTTAGATGTGAAATTATTTTTTTCTCGTGGCTGTGTTTCCCTTACTTTATCTTTAACATTGCAAGTTATTGCTTGCTACTTAACCAGAATCAAATTAACAAACTTTTAGAAATGAGCCATATCCCTTTACACACAGGAGTTTTTAAAAATATTTTTATTTGGAGTGTGCCTGTTAATGGCAAGGCCAGTATTTATTGCCCCTTCATTAATTACTCTTGAGAAAGTGATGGGGAACCATCTTGTCAATTGCCACAGATAGACACAAAAGGCTTGAGTAACCCAACGGGCCAGGTAGCATCTCTGGAGAAAAGCAATAGGTGACGTTTCGAGTTGAGACACCTTTTCAGATTGACAGTCAGGGGAAAGGGAAACGAGAGATAGAGACGGTGATATAGAGAAATATAGAACAAATGAATGAAAACTATACATGAAAAGTAACAGTGATCAAGGAAACGGTCCATTGTTGGCTGTGGGTTAGGTGTTAATGAGTTATACAGCCAATTAAACTTAACAGGACAACAGTGAAACTAGTACAATGACTAAGGTGGAGGAAGGGTGGAGAGAGAGGGGATGCAAGGGTTACTTGAATTTAGAGAAGTTAATGTGGGGAACTTCTTTTGGGGGTGGGAGAGAACAAAAGAAGACCTTTGTTCCCCTTTCTTTGTAACTTTGTCAGAGCCCTTTATGTGGCAACTCTTTGCATACCTTGGGTGTGCAAAACAAAGAACTTCACCATGACTTGTCACATGTGACAATGAAGTATTAATTAATTAATTAATTCATTCATTCATTCAATCGGATGCAATATTCCTATTGCTGGGGGTTGTAAGCTGCCCGAGCGAAATATGAGGTGCTGTTCCTCCAATTTGCGTTGGGCCTCACTCTGACAATAGGGGAGTCCCAGGACAGCAAGGTCAGTGTGGGAATGGGAATGGGAAGGGCAGTTAAAGTGTTTGGCAACCGGGAGATCCATTGATAAAGATACTCTGACATGCATGTTAGGTTTGGGAATTATACCATCTAGATCCAGTGACCATGAAGGAACCAAGATATATTTCCAAGTTAGGAAATACTGTGCAGAGCAACAATGCCATGTTTAAAAGAGAGGTTGTATCGTTTTTCTATTTCAGTAGTGATCATGGTACAATTGATCAGTGTATTGGGCTATTCCAGAGGGCACATTCCTACCTATGACCCAGGGAGGTGCCGCTGCTTCCTGCAATGGGCATTATTTTCGGTTTCAGTGCATTTAACTGAATCTATAATTTGGCAGCTGTTGTGGTGGGATTTTGCCACAGAGCTCAGTATTTTTAGTCCCGGCATGGGTTACTAATCGGGTTAGTGAACCACTGCACGCTGCAGGGCCAGCAAAAGCGCACTGATCTGCATAAATGATCAAATCATTTTCAGTGAGCTGTGAATTGAGGCCACTCTCTGGGACTTGTCCATATGGTTCAAACAGACCTGTAGTTCAGAGGGTGAACACGAAATGTCAAAGGAAGGAGTGCTCAATTGTTGAAGGGATGGCACTCAGGGATAATACTGAAGGAACACAGCACTTTAGGAAGCGTGCTACCAGATAGCATTGCAATGTCCGAGGGACAATACTAGGGCGGTGTTGTTCTGCTGTGGGGCAGTACTGTTGACGTCCCGCTTTTGAGGAGGGACAGGACTGAGGGAGTGTTGCACAGTAAGAGGGGCACTTCTGAGGGGGTGCTGCATTGTATGTGGTGGAAACCAGGGGAGCACTACATTGTAGGTGAGGCAGTACTAAGGGAAGTACTAGATGGTAGGAGGGGCAGTAATGACGGAGTGATGCACTGCCAGAGGAAGTGTTGAGGAAGGAACTGCAGATGCTGGATTTACACCGAAGATCGACACAAAATATTGGAGTAACAGCGGGTCAGGCAGCATCTCTGGAGAAAAGGAATAGGTGTCGTTTCGGGTCGAGATCCTTCTTTAGACTGAGAGTCAATCTATCCATCAGAGGAAGCGCTGCACTGTCAGAGGGACATTACTGAGAGAATATTGACCTGTCAGAGGGGCAGTATTAAGCCAGTGCTGTGTTGTAAGAGCGGCAGTACTGAAGGAGTGCTGCATTGTCATCCGGATAATATTAAAGGAGTAATGTTCTATCAAGTGAGCAATACTGAAAGGTTGTGGCGGTGAAAGAAGGACAATCTCAACAGAAATCATCGATGAGTTGTTCTTTCTCGCTCCTTCCAATCGATATCATGCATTCTATTTGTACTAAAGGAAGGACATTTTGAACAAACATATAGTTTTGCATTTGATAACTAGAACGTCTAAATTCAGTTTTCCCACTGCAATCTGTAGATCTTGAAATCACGTCTTGGTTTTAGCTAATTGTGATTCCTCTTGTACTATGCCCAGTAATTTCCTCAAAGCTGTCCCCATTGGGGTTATGTTTCGGGTGCTTGGAGCTGGAGCTGTTTTGGGGGTTTTAGCAGAGGAAGAGGGCAGAGGATCGGTGGGGATTGATATAGGGTTTTGTGATTTGGAGGACTGGGGTGAAGGTTAGCTGGGTCTGGGATATGTGGGTGAGGGGTGTTCATAAGGTCATAAGTGATAGGAGCACAATTAGGCCATTCGGCCCATCAAGAATACTCTGCCATTCAATCATGGCTGATCTGATCTACACCATGCAAGACCAATGGAGGCACGGAGTGCATTTATTGGGGCATGAATATGGAATCTCATCGTTATTCATAAGACATGGGAGCAGAATTAGCCCATTTGGCTCACCATGTCTACGCCACCATTCAATCATGACTCATCTATCTCTCCCTGCTAACCCCATTATCCTGCCTTCTTGCCATAACCTCTGACACCCGTACCAATCCAGAATCTATCACTGCCTTAAAAATATCCACTGACGGCCTCCACAACCTTCCGTGGCAAAGAATTCTACAGATTCACCAACCTCCGACTAAAGAAATTTCTCCTCATCTCCTTCCTAAAAGAACGTCCTTTAATTCTGAGGATATGACCTCTAGTCCTAGAGTCTCCAGCCTGGATATTTTTGACTGGGACTGACAATCATTCTCATTGATGAATGTAATGAGACAGGTCTCCTGCTCATGGTGAATGCTCAATGATCTCTGCTGGATGCTTGAGATAGCCATGTACCCTGTCAACTCTAATTGCATGGATTACAATTAAGCATAGGTCCATGAGACCTGGGGGAGATATTATGGCCTGTAGAACGCAAGGTAAAAAGTCAAGGACAAGAAATTCCATATTATATCTTAATCTCTTTTATTAAGATAGTTCTATCTTGGGGTCACTACCCGGTGGAAATTAATACATCACGCGTGTTGCCCTATACATCTGGTGAAGCAGAGCAATGAAAGACACACTGCTCCTTTGAACCATTAGAGGGCTGTCCACTGTAGGAGCTAATTCAAGAGTTCTCCCGAGTTTACCCTGATTCGAACTCGGAGAATTATGGTAATAGCCGCTCGTGGGTACCCGGGGCTCTCGTGGACATTTTTCAACATGTTGAAAAATCTTCGCGAATCTTCACGAGCTTACCGCCTCTACCGAGTACCTGCCGTTAGCATTACGAGCCGCTAAGAGATGTCCCGAGCTCCGACGTACCCGCTACGTGCATTCTACGTGCTTACCACGAGTTTGATTTTTGTTTAAACTCGAGAGAGTTCTTGAATTAACTCGTACAGTGGGACAGCCCCTAGATACGATCAGAACCATGCATGAAGCCCTAATCGCCTGTGTTAAAGTTGTAATGTATAAGGTCAATGTGCCCACTTGTCCACTTCTCCACTAGTCCATGGCAACCGTTTAAGTTTGCCACTTACAGAAAGTTTAACGGCAGTGCAGACAAAAGCACGATACTACAAAAAGACATTGATTGATTCGCTGAGTGAGCGAGTGAGAAAAGCTGCAGCAAATGGTCTGAACGGAGGTGTGTTTGAGATTCATTCTGGAGCAAAAGAGGATTGATCTGAGTATTGCTAAGTGCATAGCAGGGGAAGAAGCTTAGGGGTAATTGAACACAAACAAACATATAGTGTTTAGATGCAAGAAGCAATTAAAAATGTTAATGGATTGTCAGCCTTTATAAACCAATGTTGGATCTCATCTGAAATGCAGTGCAGATTCACCAGAATGTTGGCAGGCTCTTTAAGGTGAAATGATTGAGAGAATGCATAAACTTGATTTGCATTTTCTAGAATCTAAAAGGCAAAGAGGTGATTTCATAGAGGTTTCATGGTAATGGAAGCAATTTATTGTGAGAGAAAGAGAAACGTTTAATGCTAGTGTGGAGAAATCAGTCATATAGAGAAAAATAGCAAGTATTTAATTTCAAATAAGTAACTTGAATTGCAGAGGTTCTGCAAACAATGTGATGTATATGATGATAATTTTCAAATAGGTAGGATTCCTATTCCTGTTCCTTTCTATTTGAAAATTATATTGTACATTTGCATTCTTATCAATCTCTTTTTCCTCAAGTCTCACTGTCTTTACGAATTATTTTCTCCATTCTTTCTTTGCCTTTTTGTTAGTGCCATTCCATTTCTCTCTCTCTCTCTGACACGATTCTTCCTTCACTCTCTCTATCTCTTTTCATTCTTTCACCTCTATTGATTCATGCAGTATAATGTAGATCTGCATCCTCTGGGCTTGAACATCGAATTTTCTCAATTCTGTTAACCCTTGCTGTCTCCTCCCCTTCCCACCTCTCCCTCAGCCCTCGGGCCCTGGCATTCCCTCTCTCTCTATCTCCCTCCCCCACCCTAGTCACACTAGCTTCTCATTTTCACACCACAAACAGCTTACAATGGCTTGTTCCCTTTATCATCGATACTTTTTGGCATATCTTTCATTCATTGTTCTTTATCTCTCCACATCACCGTCTATATCTCTCGTTTCCCTGATCCCTGACCAGTCTGAAGAAGGGTCTCGACCCGAAACGTCGCGTATCTCCTTCGCTCCTTAGATGCTGCTGCACCCGCTGAGTTTCTCCAGCCTTTTGTGTACCCACTGAAAGTAAACATGCAGGTACAGCAAGCAGTGAAGAAAGCTAATGGCATGTTGGCCTTCGTAACAAGAGGACTTGAGTATAGGAGTAAAGAGTTCTGCAGTTGTACAGGGTCCTGGTGAGACCACATCTGGAGTATTGTGTGCAGTTATGGTCTCCTAATTTGAGGAAGAACATCCTTGCGATTGAGGCAGTGCAGCGTAGGTTCACGAGGTTAATCGCCGGGATGGCGGGACAGTCATATGAAGAAAGATTGGAAAGACTGGGCTTGTACTCACTGGAATTTAGAAGGATAAGACGGGATCTTATAGAAACATATATAATTATAAAAGGACTGGACAAGCTAGATGCAGGAAAAATGTTCCCAATGTTGAGGGAGTCCAGAACCAGGGGCCACAGTCTAAGAATAAAGGGGAGACCATTTAAAACTGAGATAAGAAAAAAACTTTTGCACCCAGAGAGTTGTGAATTTGTGGAATTCTCTGCCACAGAAGGCAGTAGAGGCCAATTCAGTGGATGAGTTTAAAAGAGAGTTAGATAGAGGTCTAGGGGCTAGCGGAATCAAGGGATATGGGGAGAAGGCAGGCCTGGGTTACTGATTGTGGATGATCAGCCATGATCACAATGTATGGCGGTGCTGGCTCGATGGGCCAAATGGCCTCCTCCTGCACCTAATTTCTATGTTTCTATATTACCATCCCTCTTTCCATTCTTTCCACTAGTTCTCCATACCTTCCTTCATCTGTCAGTATCTCTCTTTCTCATCGCCGCTTCTCTCTCTATCCTTTGTTTCCTTCTCTGTATCACTCCTTTCGGAATTCATCTCCATCATGCTTTAAGGGCAGCACAGTGCAGCCACCTCTCAGTATCAGAGACCTGGGTTCGATTCTGACCCCGGGTGCTGTCAGTGTGCAGTTTTCACTTTCTGCCGATGTCCTTGCAGATTTCCTCCCAATGCCATAGTTTCCTCGCAAATCCCAAAGATATGCGAAGTTTGTAGCTTGATTGGTCGCCATAAATTGCCCCAGTGTTGTAGGCAGTGCATGAGAAAGTGGGATAAGGTAGAACCTAGTGTGAACAAGTGGTTGGTGTGCAGCAGGGACTTGGTGGGCCGTAAGGGCCTGTTTCCAGGCTGTATATCTAAACTAAGCTAAACTAAAGATGTTAGCCACTAAAGGGGCTGTCCCACTGTGGCGACCTAATCTGCGAGTTTAGAAGAGTTTGCTCTCGACTCGTATCCGCAGCATGGTGAACACAAGGTCCTAGGAGGTCTTTGGAACTCTCCTTCATGCTCGAGACTAGTCCCCGCGTACTCGAGGCCTCAGCTAGGTCGCACCGTATATTTTTCAACATGCTGAAAAATGCCCTAGAGTAAAAAAAGGTCGCCATGGAAAAAAATCGATATTTTGTTTACTCATAGGTTTAGTCGAAGTAGGTCGTAGTAGGTCAGCATGTTATTCGTAGGTAATCGAGGGTAGTCGAAGGTAGTCATAGATAGTCTTCATGATAATCGAAGGGAGGTCGAAGGAGATCGAAGGAGGTTGTCTTCACTCTCCACTATTCGCTGTCCAATTTTCTCGAAGCTAGACCAACATAGTCGAAGGGAGGTCGAAGGAGGTCGTCTACATGACCTTTTTCAAACTCTCCTAAACTCGCCGATTAGGTCGCCGCAGTGGGACAGTCCCTTAACTCAATGACCTGCTGATTATGGACTTGACAGTGAGATTATTCTACATTTCTGGCTTAACTAGGCCTTAGCTGTATGTAGGGTTGCCAACTAAGTCACTCCCAAAAAATGGGACAAAAGGTCAAAATAAAAGACAAATTCCCGACGGCAATTATTGACCGACTCGGCCGTGGCTGTGTGAATGATGAGTTGTCCCGGCGGGCCAGCTGAGGAGTTTTGGGCGAATGATGAGTTGTCCCGGGCGCTGTCACACGCAAAGTCCGGCACCCGGGCCAAAACTCCTCAGCTGGCCCGCCGGCTGGGCTTTGTGTCCTGCTGCACGCAAAGTCCGGCACCCCATCCAACTCATTAACCGATGATTGGCCATGAGAAGGAGGGGTGGTTGTGTCGGCGGTAAGCGAAGGTCCAAAGGTCTGACAACTGGCCAGGCTGCCGACCGACGGGGCCACGGGTGTGGGGCTGCTGCTGCGCTCCACGGGCTGCACTACGACGGGACGGGTGAGGCGGGGCCATACGCGGAGCATCGACCCGACAGATCCCTCGACCTGAGTAGTAGCAGTCAAATACGAGACAAGGGCGGTCCCGTATGGAACAAACCAATTTAGCCCAATATACGTGATGTCCCTGGCTAATACGGGACAGTTGGCAACCCTAGCTGTATGGGTTTTGTGTCAGGACTTTGGAGTCAGATCATGCTTGTTCAGAAGCTGGTGGTCACATTCTCCAGTGAAAGCTCTGAAATAAGAACATAAGAAATGGGAGCAGGAGTAGGTCACCCAGCCCTTTGATCAATATCATAACATCTACAACTGCAACAATTTTAAGTACTAACACCACGTCCCTTGATCCTTTTAACATCTAGAAATCTATCATTCTCTGCTTTGAACATTCTTATTAACTGAACTAGCAGAACCTTCAGGCATGGATAGTTCTGAAGGTGGACTACCTTCTGAGTGAAGAGACTTTTCACCATCTGAGTCCCAAATTGTCTATCCCACATTCTGCACTGGAACTGATATCCTCAGTGAGGGCAAAAATTCCTCCCGACATACAGCCGATACAAATTTTCAATATCTGTAAATTAGAATTATATAAGGACTAATCAGGTAGAAATTTGAAACTGAATAATTCAAGATCCCTGTTGTGTTTTGAAAATAGTTATTAAGCCAGAGGAATTTGGTACAGGTGCAATGGGTGTTTATATAAGAACCACATCAAATTGGAAAGAGTACAGGTAGGATTTACCAGGACAAGAGGGTGTGAGCTATCGGGAAAGGTCGAGTCAGCTGGGACTCTATTCCTTGGAGCGCAGGAGGATGAGGGGTGATCTTATAGAGGTGTATAAAATCATGAGATACAGAGTCTCTTGCCCAGAATAGGTGAATCATGGACCAGAACATACAGGTTTAAGTTGAAGGGGAAAAGATTTAATAGGAATCTGAGGGGTAACATTTTCACACAAAGGGTGGTGGTTGAATGGAACAGGCTGCCGGAGGAGACTTGAGGCAGGGACTATCCCAATATTTAAGAAAAAGTTAGATAGGTACACGGATAGGCCAGTTCTGGAGGGATATGGACCAAACGCAGGCAGGTGGGACTAGTATAGCTGGGACATATTGGCCGGTGTGGGCAAGTTGGGTGGAAGGGCCTGTTTCCACATTGTATCACTCTATGACTCTATCTATTGTAATGTTAACACTAATATTATGCTAACTAATTCAGAGTGCACATTGTGGATCTTGTTCCCCTGAGTATGAACAATGATCATGAGCTCGACACCAAAGGAGAGGAATAATAATTGCTCTGTCACTTACTTCTCGTTTGTTATTTTTATTCTGGGATGATTGACAACCTACAAAGTAAGATTAAGGTTTTTTGCCAAGAGGCTTCATTCACAATTCTGTCTGAAGCCCGATCCATCCTTTGTCAATATTTGGCTAAGAATTTGAAACCCTTGAATCTCCAGGTAAACAAGGAAAGCAATGCAGGCAAATATATACAAACATCAGTGGAACAGGAAGGGGAAATTCATAAAAACAACATCAAGTTTTGGACCGTGTGATGCACATGGCTCTTGCACGTCAATTAGCTGTTCCCAATGTAGTTTTTTTTAGATATAAAGGAGCTAGTGTGCATATTGTTCCTTGCTGTTGGTGTCTATGGTCCTATAAGAAGACCAGATTGCCTGTCCATCCATTAATCCATAAATGTAACTTTTTTAATTTAGAATTTTGTTTTGGAATGTAAAAAATTCTATAAATATTGACATATGACTTTTTAGAGATGCCGGTGCACCATACCGATATGTACCATCACAAACAAACATGGCCTGCCGTGGATACAATTTTAGTATTAGAGTTAACTTCACATCTGAGACTTGATTTGATCTGTCGTCCTTCCCTCTGCATGTCCAACAGGGCATGTAGTCTCACCACGATTCCTCTTCGAAACAGAGAAAGTGATTCAGTATTTCAGACTTTCAGAGAAAGTGTTCATCAACATTCTTCAGTGTCCCATATGTTCTTTCACTCCTGAGCAGGATTTATAACAAGGCAACCATCTTGAACCCTTTGATTGCTTTCACCACCTCCCATAAGAATCCCAACCCTCATTACAGCTGTAGTTTTAGCCATCTTCCTGTCCAGCCAGTATCATTATTAAAACAGATTGTGTTCAATTTAGTCCCTGTGTTTCGTGCACCACAACAACTCAGTGTCTACTCTATTGATCACATGCACTTCGGGATATCTTAGAGTCACGAAAAGAATGACCCATTTAGGGGCAACATGGTGGCGCAGTGGTAGAGTTGCTGTCTTACAGCGCCAGAGATCCAGGTTCGATCCTGACAACGGGTGCTGTCTGTACAGAGTTTGTACATTCTCCCCGTGGCCATATGGGCTTCCGCTGGGGGCTCCGGTTTTCTTACACACTCCAAAGATGTACAGGTTTGTAGATTTTATTTCGGAGTCACGTGAGTGACTTTGTGAAGACCCCGCCAGCACGCATGCGTGACATATCGTCGCGCGCATTTGCCTCGACAAGCTGGGGGGGGGGGGGGAGTGCGCTCTCTCCACCAGCTCCTTCAAAAGGCTGTCAGGTAAGTCCACTAACCTTTACTTCCAACAGGATGGACACCAAAGGCAAACGGAAGGCGACACTCTCCAGGAGCCGCGGGGCATCGACAAGCCAGCGGCCTTTGTCACCGGAGCTGCAAGCACCACCGGCAGCATCGGAACAGTCGGGGGTAAGAGTGCGGAAGTCGCTCCCGTTACACCAGCGCCTGACTCATCACCTGAATGGCTGACCGCACAGGAGCTGGATACTGCCGACCCAGACTTCGTGCCCCCATCCCCCAGGAAGCGGGGGAGCAGACAGGTACGTGGACAGGAGCCTCGCTCGTCGCCAGCGACCTCACCCCGAGTTGCAGTGGATCCACGGGGACCGGGCCGGGGAACGGCTGCGCTACAGGGGAGCCCAGCAGCCGCAGCACGCCACGTACAGCTGCCAGGGATATCTGCCGTAGGGCAGTCTGGCAGAGCTACTGCTGCGTCGAGCAGCCCTGTAGGAGCAGGTGCTGCCGGCATAACGCCTCGTCAGGCTGCGGTCAAGGGCGTTGGTGGCAGCAGTAGATGGTCGGTTAGCTTAGCTCTGGCAGCTGCCGACCATGCACCTCCACGCAGAACATTGGGCGACAGTGGAGGTAAGCCTGCACGGACTCCGGGGAGCCAGGTTCCGGGGGCCGGCGCCGATCCATCTCACCTGCCTTCCTACCAGGCAGGTGGGCTGCCACAGTCTGCTCGAAGGCAGACTAGCGGAGAGTCCGTGCAGGAGTCGTATGAGCCTACAGGGGCGGTAGGCCATGACAACCTGCCTTCGGACCCTAGTCTGCATCTTACGGAGGTGTGGTCCGATGGTGGAAGCCCCAGAGAATTTGCAGGGCCTGGGGAAGTCGGCTTGTCCGCCGCGAGTAGCGGGGACGGTCGCATTGAGCGGTTGGAGCTCTTGGTGGAGCAACTCCTCCAGCGGGACAAGGACCGGGATGAACGGGACTCTCGGGCCACTACTAGCCACGCCAGGAGCCCACTCAGCCTCTCGTCTTCCCCAGCCAGGAGTGCCAGCAGTTGTCCGGCCGCTGCCTTCGAAGATGACCCGGGACTGCCGGAGACCGCAGAGCCAGAGCACGATGAGGACATGCTGGACGTGGTGGGCAAATTTGCCACGGCTACCCACACTGGGGAGCCACTGCACCACAAACTGGCGGGCACCATTAATTACCTGACCACTCACCAGCTTCAGGGTCAGGTACTTAATGAGACCATGGATAAATTCAAACCGCCTGAGAACTGCATCAATCTCAGTGTTCCTACGGTTAATGCCCAGATCTGGGGACACTTGAGCACGACCACCAAGATGCAGGACGTCCGTCTCCAGCGCATCCTGAAACTCCTCTCGACGGGCATTATGGCATATGCCAGGACCCTCGATGGCGCCAATGTGTCCAGCGAGCAGCAGGATGCCCTGGCACTTCTATGCAACGCCCAGTTTGAAATAAACTGACTGCGCAAGAGCTCCATCAAGCCCACTCTCAACCCGAAATTTGTGGGGTTGTGCCGTCCCTCCACCACTCCACCACCTCATCAACTGTTTGGAAAAGATCTCTCCAAACAAGTCAAAGAACTCGACGAGGAGGCCAAAACTGTGGGCCTTATGAAACCTCCTCCGGCTAAACCCCACCCATATCACCGTCAACAACCACACACTACTTGGAAGCAGCGCCAGCCGGATAAGACGCCAAGGACCTATCCCCCTCCACTTCCCCAACCACAGCGGCCTTTTTTAGGGCAAGGCCTGCAGCGGCCCGCATGGAAGATGCGGCCGCCGTCCCGACAACCACCGCAACGTCCCCCCAAAACGCCATATGCCAGGACCCGTCGCTAACCATGGAGGTAAGGGGGTCTGGTTCCTCCCAGGCAGTAGCATTTCCTCCTGCACAAGTTGGGGGACGGCTGCGGGCATTTAGGGGAGCTTGGGACACTATCACCACTGACGCGTTTATTCTACAAAGTGTTCACGGTTATGTCATAGAATTCATTGATGGTCAACTTCCCCCTACCCAGCATGCACCTCATCGAAAATTTACACTCTCTCAAAATGCGATTGAGGCAGGACATGCTGAAATCTTATGGCTCGCAGCCAAAGGGGTGATTGGCAAAACAACGCACGAACCCCTTGAGTTTGTGTCCAACGTCTTCACAAAAACCAAAAAAGATGGGGGGTGTCGGCTTATCATAGACCTAACCGAGTTGAACACTTTTGTACAATATACCCACTTTAAAATGGATACCTTCGAAACAGCTAAGCAGATGCTTTACCCGGGGTACCTTATGGCCCGTATCGATTTAAAAGATGCATACTATACAGTGCCCATCACTAAATCGCACAGAAAATTTCTGAAATTTGTCTGGAAGGGACAGTTGTGGCAATACAAAGCATTACCTAATGGGCTCACCACAGCCCCCAGACTATTTACCAAATTAGTGAAACCTATATTTGCCCTCCGACAACAAAATTATATCATCATGGCGTATTTAGATGATATGCTTAACGTGGGTCAGACCCTCCAATTGGCTACACAGGCAGTTACAGCGACTAAATCTTTATTTGAGAAGCTAGGGTTTGTAACCCATCCAGACAAATCCAAACTGCACCCCTCTCAAATTATGGATTACCTGGGTTTCACCCTTGACACAACCTTAATGATGATCACTATCCCAACCAACAAAGCTATCACCATAAAAGAAGCATGCCACAGCCTTGCTTGCGCCAGGGTTCCGACTATCCGGCAAATGGCAAAAGTGATTGGGAAGCTGGTAGATACATTCTCAGCTGCGCAGTTCGGCCCGTTATATTACCAACATTTACAAAGAACAAAGATCGCAGCATTAAAAGCAAATGCTGGGCACTTTGATCAATGAATCCGGTTGCCACAACAGGCTAGAGCCGAGCTACAATGGTGGATTGGCAATATTAGTGAGTGTCACAGACCCATCAGTGTTAGCAACCCATCCGTCGTGCTACAGACTGACGCAAGCGCACAAGGCTGGGGTGCAACTGAAACCATGTCTAGTTGTGGTGGCAGATGGGACTTTCACGAGTCTACCCTCCTCCAGTCACAAGGGATAAATTATCTGGAGATGTTAGGGGCTTTCCATGGACTACGGGCTTACTGTACCAGCTCACGGGACTTACATGTCCGCCTCCAAATAGATAACACAACGGCGGTGGCTTATATCAATCATAAGGGTGGTATCAGGTCGCTATCTTGTGATGAATTGGCAAACACAATTTGGCACTGGTGCGTCGAGAGAAATATTTGGATTACAGCGACCTATTTGCCAGGGAAGCTCAATACAGTGGCGGACACCAGGTCACGAGTGTTCAATGACAACATCGAGTGGATGTTGAACCCCCAAATTTTTGCTGATATTATAGCTCACTATGAGACACCAGATATTGACCTCTTTGCGTCCAGGTTGAACCATCAGATACCAACGTATGTGTCTTGGGAACCAGACCCTGGGGCAATAGCTATGGATGCTTTTTCTATCCATTGGGGGAAATGGTTTTGCTACGCATTTCCCCCATTCTGCCTCATCAGTCGGGTATTGCAGAAAATTAAACTGGATTCTGCAACTGGCATATTGATCATTCCCGACTGGCCTACACAGCCATGGTACCCGATGGTCCTCAAAATCTTGAAACATCCATGGCTTCTGATTGGAAAACACCCCAAATTAATTACTAACCCCATTACGGGGGATAGTCATCCATGCCATGGTCACCTAAACATGTTGGTCTGCAGGTTCTAAAAAGGCCGCTCGTCAAGGCCGGCATCTCACCACGAGCCATAGAACTCATCTCAGCATCATGCCGAGTATCAACCAGGAGGCAGTACCTCACACAGATCAGGAAGTGGGAGGCATTCTGCTCCCGTACCAACATGACATCCAACTCGGCCAATCCCTGATGTCCTGGAATTCCTAGCGGGCCTTCATTTCGATGCTGGCCTTAGCTACAGTGCCATCAACAGCGCCAGGAGTGCACTGTCCTCATACCTGGACATAGGCATAGGCTCCAACCACCTGTTGTCTAAATTCATGAGGGGAGTGTTTAACACCAACCCTCCACCTGTGGCTCAATGGCTGCAGTTTGAGTTTCGAGCATACCCCACTGATGCCACCCTCTGCATAGTCACCCATCTCCACCTCTACATCCGCATTACACGAACCATCAGGAAGATGGAGCAGGGGCTCCTCATCAGCCACAAACCTCCGCATCACCGGGTGACTGTGCAGACTATCGCCAGGTGGCTCAGGGCGGTGTTGGGTGCAGCAGGAGTCGCTACTACCATTTTTAAATCTCATTCTACTAGGGCTACATCCACATCAGCGGCGAGGGCCATGGAGGTGCCCATGAACCACATCCTCGTCACGGGAGGGCTGGTCCCCCAATGCAATATTTCACCTCTCCACCAATTCCAATATTGCTGGCCAGTGGGGGGAGGGGGGAGGCTTTCTGGAGCACTAGTATGGGTGTTGTGGGCTGAAGGGACTGGTTTCCAGAGGGCTAGTATGGACATTGTTGGCCGAATGGATTATTGGGCTGGCAGCTCAGTCACTCAAGCCTGTTGTGCTGGCTGCTCACTCACGGCTGGTGGGCTGGCAGTTGACTCACAGCTATTCCTTGAAATTTCATTCCAAGCGGGGTGCAAGGCCATCAAATTCAAGTGCAGTTTCATACCATTTCAAGCAGGGTGCAAGGCCACTAAAGACAGCGAGTCGTGACCTCTCCCTCCTCCATCTTGCAGAGACTGAGCCACGCCCACACTTCTGGGTTTTATAGTCCCCCCCCCCTTCCACCCCCAAATTACCAGGCAAGGTAACACAGCTTTAGCATTTCCAAACCAAAGGCAATATGGCTTTAGCATTTCCAAACCAAAGGCAACACAGCTTTAGCATTTCCAAACCAAACGCAACGCAGCTTTAGCATTTCCAAACCAAAGGCAACACAGCTTTCAAACCACATTAAGGGCACTGACAGGTCAGTAAAACCACTCACAGTTTAGTGGACATGTGTTCAGTGTTATTCACAGCTCAGACTGAGAGACGTGACCCTCTCGCTCCCCCATCTTTCAGAGACTGACTGAGGCACTCAACACTTCTGGGTCTTATAGTCACTCCGGAAGGGGTGTGGCCTTCAGGAGAGAGAATCTCAACATTTTAAAAACACTAATAACTCTTTTATTTTTTATCGATAGGAAAAATCCTCTTGAGGAAAAATGTCCTTTTGAGGAAGTTAATGGCCTGTCCCACTTCGGCGACTGCCGGCACCCATCATGGGTCGCCGAAAACTTTCATGTTGAAAATTCAGCGGCGACAGGAAAGATGCTACGACGCTTTGGGTGACTATGACACCTCTCACGACCGTACGGGCGACCCCCGGCGACCTCTCACGAGCATACAGGCGACCGACCCCCTGGTGACATGCCCCCTGGTGACACACCGCGACACCCGCGACATGTCACCAGGGTTCACCTGTATGCTCGTGAGAGGTCTCCTAGTCACCCAAAGAGTCGTAGCGTCTTTCTGGTGGCCACTGAATTTTCAACATGTTGAAAATTTTCGGTGACCTATGACGGGTGCCGAAAAGGTTGCGCAAGTGGGACAGGCCCTTTAGAGTCCACACACACATTCAGTCTGAGGTTCCCTGGAGTAAGAAGAGGTTCTACAGTGATGCAAATCTTTTCCTTTAATATGATTGTTTTATGTTTAGTTTAGTTTATTTAGGTTAATTAGTTTATCGTCACGTGTACCGAGGTACAGTGAAAAGCTTTTGTTGCGTGCTATCCAGTCAGCAGAAAAACAATACATGATTACAATCGAGCCATTTACTGTGTATAGATACATGATACGGGAATAACGCTGAGTGCAAGGTAAAGCCAGCAAAGAACGATCAAGGATAGTCCGAGGGTCATCAAAGAGGTAGATAGTAGTTCAACACTGCTCTCTGGTTGTGTTAGGATGATTCAGTTGCGTGATAACGAGCTGGGAAGTAACTGTCAATGAATCTGTAGGTGTGCGTTTTCACACTTCTATACCTTTTGCCCCATGGGAGAGGGAAGAAAAGGGAGTGGCCAGAGTGTGACTCGTCCTTGATTATGCTGATGGCCTTGTCGAGGTAGTGTGAGATATAAATGGATATATAACTATTTATATTCAGCTGGTTGATCACAACTAAGGAATAAGCAATGTCTATGGATTTTGAGAATATATTGGTTCATGCATCAATCAAATAATGAAAACATCTCTCTCTCTGTGGTTCTTTGGTTTGAGTTTAGATTGAGAATCAATGCAGTTGATGGATTTGAGTCTGACACAGTAAAGACTCACAATCTTTATTGAGGATCCTTGTCAATCATTCAGTTGTCTCACAAAAGCAAATCTGGGAATAGAAGATCTAATAAAGGATTTGACATTTCAACTCTGCCTTGCTCACAGAAAACTTGCACTGATTCATTTATCGATTGTTGCTTTTTATCACCTCCTCCGCAGCTGGCTGTTTGGGATCCAGTGATGGGTCTGAACGGGAGTCTCCAGGAGCGCCGCTTGGAAAGTGACATGCAAGGAGTCATCCTGAAAGTGGTCACCATTCTGGTAAACAGAGATCTCCACATTAGTGTGATCAACTACTAAAAGAGTTCCAAGCCAGGTCCACTGCCCCAGGGGATCTATCAGTCTCATCAGTCCTACTCCACAACTCAAGTACTGTATTCCATCACTCCCAACAACCCCACCAGTCTTGTCATCTCTATCGCTCTCTTCGCTCAAGTCCATCATTCCCATCGCTTGAGCTCTCAGTCACGTTCCAGTAACTTGACAAGTTTAGTTTACTTTAGAGATACAGCGCGGAAACAGGCCCTTCGGCCCACCGAGACCGCGCCGACCAGCGATCCCCGCACATTAACACTATCCTACACACACACGTACACCAAGCCAATTAACCAACAAACCTGTACGTCTGAAGTGAGGGAGGAAACCAAAACTCCAAAGACGTACAGGTGTGAATATTAATTAGCTTGGTATAAATGTAAATTGTCCCTAGTGTGTGTAGTATAGTGTTAATGTGCGGGGATCGCTGGTCGGTGCGGACTCGGTGGGCCGAAGGGCCTGTTTCCACGTTGTATCTCTAAACGAAACTAAAAATTAAAAAAATCGCGGAGAAAAACCACGCGTGTCACGGGAGAACGTACAAACTCCGTACAGACAGCACCCGTAGTTGGGATCGAACCTGGGTCTCCAGCGCTGCAAGCTCTGTAAGGCAGCAACTCTACCGCTGCGCCAGCTTGCCGCCCTGTCATTACATCACGTTTCCAAGACTTCACTGCATCACAATTCACTGCAATATCATGTTGCCTCATCTCCCTATCCTTCATGTTGATCTGTCTACCATGACCTCTTGCTCTGGAGCCCCACCTTACTCACCTCCAACTAGCAACCTTCAAAGGCTTGTTAAAACATCCCCTCAGGTCCTTTATAGTTTTTAATCTGCCCTTTCTCAGAATGCATCTTTTTCCTCAAGGAGGTTGAAAGAAATGCCTTTTTTGCCTCCTATTGAGTGATTGAGCTGTCTTTCAGATCCAGCAGCTTAGGATATTTACCTAAAAAAGGGCTCAATATTCTTGGTTTACCTTTATTTTTATCTCCATATCTACTTAAAACCATTTCAGAAACTGATTAATGTCAATCAAGGGGATAGCTAGGATATTAATGATCACTAAAATAATTTAAAAACTGCTGATGTTGCAAATCTAAAAACAGGAGATACTCGGAATACTTAGCAGGTCTGGCTGTGTCGGTGGGAAATGATAAAGGGTCTCTGAGTTGAAACGTCAACCCTTTCTTTTCTCACAGATACATAGAGCATAGGAACAGGCTCTCCGGCCCACAAAGTCTATAATAAGTCTATAATATTCCAAGTTAAACTAATCTCCTCTGCCTGTACAATATACATACCCCTCCATTACCAGTATTTCAATGTGCCTATCCAAAAGCCTCTTCAATGCCACTATCTTCACTACCCCGGCAGCATGTTCCAGGTGCCCACCGTTCTCTGTGCAATGATGCCACCTCACCTGCTCAGTATATCCACTAGGTTCATGTTTACATTTTAAAATTAGGTTTATATTCATACACATCAGTGGGGATTTGCTTCATGTTCCTGGCATTATGAACTCGTTGGTACAACATATATATTTTTCCAAAAGCAGTACACCAATCCAATAAAATAATCAAGACTGAAACAAGATGTAAATAAAGAATATATTGTATTGATGGTGGCCGTGAATGACCTGACTTACAGAGTGAGGAAGATTAGACTTCTTGTGAAACATCGGTTGGACAGTTGGGCCCCAGGTGTAGCTCTTTCCTAGTTTGAAGGTGTTAATGCTTAACGCTGCCTGTATGCTCCTCAACCTTGCGTGTGTGTGTGTGTGTCTGTGTGCGTGTGTGTCCCTTGTCTGTGTGTGTGCGTGCATGTGTGTGTGCGTGTTGTCTGTGTCCCTGTCTGTGTGTGTGCGTGCATGCATGTGTGCGTGTGTGTGCATGTGTGTGTGCATGCATGTGCGTGTGTGTGTGTGTGTGTGTGTGTGTGTGTGTGTGTGTGTGTGTGTGTGTGTGTGTGTGTGTGTGTGTGTGTGTGTGTACCCACAGGAGGAACCCTTTGTCATGGTCGCTGAAAACATCTTGGGACAACCAAAGCGCTACAAAGGGTTTTCCATTGATGTCCTGGATGCCCTCGCAAAGAATCTTGGATTTAAGTATGAGATCTATCAAGCCACGGACCAGAAATATGGCAGCCAACTTCCTAATGGGTCCTGGAATGGAATGATCGGTGAACTCATTAACAAGGTGAGCACTCCTTTACCAACTCATCTTGAATTTAATAATTTAATTTTACTGTTCATTTTGTGGTTGAGAATTTGATGAAACTCATGGACAACACTAGGTTTACCATGCTGATATGGGCAAATTATCTGGTCTGGGACTGACCTTGTGCATATGGTATGCTTGCTCTCATAAGGTGGGACATTGAGGATAAGAGTCAGGAAGTCATGATACAGCTTTATAGGGCTTTGGTTTGGCTGCATCTGGAGTATTGTGTACAGTTCTGGCTACCCCATTACAAGAAGGATATGAAGGCTTTGAAAAGGGTGCAGAAGAGGTTTTCCACAATGATGCCTGGATTAGGGGGCATTAGCTACAGGGAGAGGTGAGACAGACTTAGGTTGCTTTCCGTTGAATGCCAGAGGATGCAGGAAGACCTGAGAGAAGAATATAAAATTATAAGACGCAACTTCGAGATTATGTGAAAACATATACACAAGATTGTTCTCTTATGGGTCCTGATATATTAGATGACTATGAATAGACATGCCGATACAAGCAAATTGATATCTTGCATTTATAGACACATAGAAACATAGAAAATGCAGGAGTAGGCCATTCGCCCCTTCGAGCCTGCACCGCCATTCAATATGATCATGGCTGATCATCCTTCTAAATATTGACACTCCACCTTCTGTGATCTATAGGTGAGCATTGGAGGACGAGCTGGGTCAACCCATTTCAAAAGATATATGGGATGAAAGCCTACAATACATACATTACTGTTCTTTAAATGCCCGGCATTGCCTGAAACAATTTAAAGTATTGCATAGGTTATACTACTCAAAGACCAAATCGAACAAGAACTTCCCAACTGTTTCTCCTCTTTGTGATAAATGTCACTTTCAAGAAGCCACCCGAACTCATACTTTTGTATCCTGTATAAAAATACAAAACTTCTGGACGGAAATATTCAATATTATTTCTAAAACACTTAAAACTCCATTGGAGCCAGATCCAAAACTAATAATATTAGGAATGTCAGAGGGCTGCGCTAATCTAACGATATTTCAAAGACGCTTCCTTGCGAAAAAACATACTTAAATTCAGGAAAAAGATAACAGTCCCCACAGTGAAGATGTGGATCACAGAAATGACCGAGACACTACCTCTAGAAAAAATAAGGTTCATCTTGACTGACAAACCAGATCAATTTTCAAAAATATGGTCTTCTTTTATTGAATTTCTTCAACAACATAATGGTTGAACACAAAATCAAAACCGACGGTAGGGCTGGGTGAGCGGGTGTACGGAAGGGTAGTTGAATGAATGAATGAATTAATTAATTAATAGCTTATGAATGAATAGTTTATTTCGGTCATACATTAAAAAGAACAAAACTTTACAATCTGTGTGAATATGAACCAACACTGTGTCCATTTCACACAACGTTCACATAATCAATGATGGAAAAAGGAATAGGCTGAAGTCACAAAGCTTATTTTTGCCTATCCTATACAATCCATAAGATAATCCAGAATAACAGTATTACAAAGGAAAGAAAAAAAATAAAATTTACTCTAAATTGTAATCCTTACTTATTTTACATTTTAATCATTTTACATTATAATCCTTAATTATTTTACATTTTAAGGCTTTTTTGAAACTCGACAGAGAGCTACAAAATTTCAACTCATCACTAAGCCCGTTCCATAATTTGACTCCCAAAATTGAGACACATCTATATTTTACATTGGTTCTCACTTTACATGTTTCAAAAATACACAACCCTCTTAAATTATAATGTCCTTCTTTTAATTAAAAAAAAAAAAATACTAACAGGAAGGCTTTTATTCCTAACTCGGAAAAGTATTTCTCATGTCTTTACATGCACAATATCCATAGTTGGATATATCTCCGCTTCTTTTTCACTTTTTCTAGGTCTGTTTTTTATCCTTTGCTTTTTTTTTCTTTTCTTCCTTCTTTCCTTTTTTTCCCTACCTAGTTAATAGTTTATAAAATGTTAAAACTGAAGCTGTACGAAAATTGTATAACTGTTATGTCGATCATTTTTTTGGTACAATTGCTTCTAACAAAAAAACAAAACAAAAATTATAAGAGGCATAACTAGGGTTGACAGTCACAATCTATTTTCCAGAAGAATCAAATAGGTCATAGTTTAAGGCGAGAGGGGCAAAGTTTAATGGAGATGTGTGGGACAGGTTATTTACACAGAGGGTGGTGCGTGTCTGGAACAAGTTGCCAGGGGTGGTGGTTGAAGCAGATACGTTAATGGTATTTAAGAGACTTTTGGATAGGCATATGGATATGCAGGGAATGGGGGGGATATGGGTTATATGCAGGTAGATAAGTGATGGTCTTGGCAAAATATTCGGCACAGACATTATGGGCCTTAGAGCTTGTTGGTGTACTGTACTCTTCTATGTTCTAGATACTAGTGCTGAATGAGTGCTGCATGACTGGAGTACAACAGGATGTGGAGGCAGAAAGCAAGATGTATGACGATACAAACATGAAGGATAGGGTTGAGCTCCAAATATCAGAGCAACAGATGATCGTTCCTTGACTGAACGGAATGTGGGCTGGCTCGTGACCAAAGTGTTGGAACATGACCAAAAATGGGCCTGCACCAGTTAGTAGCAGGGAACACACAGTGCCTGAGTAACTCAAGAGATCAGGCAGCATCTCTGGCGAACATAGATGGGTGTTCGGGACGTTTCTTCAGCACTAAACAGCATCGGTTCCAGAGAATCACCACACAAAATTAAAGAAAGATTCTAGCAATAGCTAAAAAAAGGTAACAATAGGTTTAGGGCTCAAAGGTTGCACACCCAGGCAACTTGACTTTGGGGAATTAGTAATAGTGTGTAAACCGTTATAATCCAACCCAAAAGAAAGGTGTGTGTGTGTGTGTGTGTGCATGAGGAGAGCTGCAGCTCCCTGTGTCATTATTACTGTCTATCAGGAGGATACCATCTGAGATACGGAGAGTGCTATGTGCTTGAGGTGAAGATAACAACAGTGCAGAGGCAACAAAGATGGACTCATGCAGTGCGAAGAAGCAATACCAGGGGAATGGGGTGCTTGGGAAGGTGGTGCTGAGAAGGCCCAGAGCTGTCAGAGGAGCAGTGCACAGAAAGAAAGCAAACTTGTTAGACAGGCATTACTGCACAATTTTAGTTTAGCTTAGTTACAGATACAGCCTAGGAGTAGGCCCCTCGGCCCACCGAGTCCGCACCGATCAGCGATCCCCGCACATTAACACTATCCTACACGCGAGGGACAATTTCACATTGATACCAAGCCAATTAACGTACAATCCTGTACATTTTTGGAGTGTGGGAGGAAACCGGAGATCCTGGAGAAAATCCATGCAGGTCGCGGGGAGAACGTACAACCTCCGTACAGACAGCACCCGTAGTCAGGATTGAACCCGGGTCCTTGGCGCTGTAAGTGCTTGGAAGTGCTGACCCTCAGGATAGATAAAAACGTTCTTTCAGATCTTCTGTCACATGTTATTAGCAGAGCTGTGGAGAATCACAACCATAGATTGCTGCCCTTCACCATCAGAAGAAGTAATGAAGATTCATCTGTGATCTTCCTATGCATGAGCTGATGGCCACTCAGTTGTCCATGTGATGCCAGTCCTGGAATCACAGTGATTTCAGAACTGCAGGAGGCAACTCTATCCTTCATGTCTGCCTGCAGTTGGCTGAGACACTAACCAAAGTCAGGCACAGAGCAAGGGCAGGAGAGTTGGACATTTTCTTGACAATAAATTAACTGGAGAACTCCCCTTCAACGGAGATCTTCTCAAAATGGAGTGGTGTCTATTTAGTAGAAAAGATAAATCATTTATGGTAGAACCACATTAATCTCTGTCTCCATGAGTCGGAGTCATTTAGTGATGGGAAGGAGAACAGGTTATGGTTACCTTCTTGGAATCATGGAAGAGTATTTCAGGATGCTTCGTGTCATCGGGTGGTGGGGCTAGTTCTGCTGAAGCTTTCTCAGTGTTTTATTGCTTCTTAAAAGTTAGCAAGGACAGAAGAGCTCAATGCATCACAGCTACAGTATAATTCATCAGCTTAAAGGTCAATGTCAAAGTCAGCAGGCAACAGTTTTAATTTAAAGAAGAATGTGGAAAGGAGCTGCAGATGCTGGTTTATACCGAAGATAGACACAAGGTGCTGGAGTAACTTAGCCTTTTTAGCCACAGGCCTTTTGTCCAGAAGCTGCCGGCCACAGAGAAAATGCCCCAGAAGGAACTGCAGATGCTGGAAAATCGAAGGTGGACATAAATGCTGGAGAAACTCAGCGGGTGCGGCAGCATCTATGGAGTGAAGGAAATAGAACTTTTCGGGCCGAAACCCTTCTTCAGAGAAAATGTCCCATCAGAATGCCCCGTCGTGGCCAAATGTTGGAAATGAGAAATTGGATCAGTATGACATCTGTCACCGTTCGCACTGAAATCTATCTGCCGATTAATTATCATTGAATAATTTATCTTTATGGAGCAGGGAGAAGAATTTCATATTAACACGTTAAGCATTCATACCCTTAATGTTTGACGGTTAATTTGAAGGCTGCAGTCCATTATAACATGATTTTCTTCATCAAATTACTTGACACTTAAGTTGTTTAAATCCGTGGCCATCCTCTAATTACCAGCTCTCTGGAGTTTCAAATGTCCTACGGTTAATGAGCCAACCCAATGAGATTTTCACAATACCATTGTGAAATATAGGAGAATGTTTCATGCAACTTAAAATGTGCTTATGGAGTATGAATATGGTGATCAGTAACAGGCATGGGATGTAACCAAGACAATTCTTTCTCATGATAGAGTCGCTGAGCAAATCCATGTATGTAACACTAATTATTAGGGAAAAATCCTGGATTTCAGAGCACCTTTAATGTAATAAGAGGCTCTAAAGCATTTTGCAGGAGCATTATCAAATACAACTTTGAACCACATATGGAAATAGCAAGATCAATAAATATAATCTGGGTTAAAGAGGTAGTACTGCAGATAGTGTTTCAAGAGTCCAGTCAAGAGTGTTTGATTATCATATGTAGGAACAATTCAATTATTATTTGCCACAGCCTAACAAGGCTGCAAATATAATACATTGGGAAATGATCTAAAACATTAATTAGTAAATAACCGTAACACTAGGGTCAAAGTAGTGCTGCAACCAAAGACACATTGCACTGTCTGATGAGGAGGAATTGCTTTAGTCAGAGGCTGGTGAATCAGTGGAATTCATTGCCACAGACAGCTGTGGAGGCCAAGCCAATGGATATTTTTAAGGCAGGGTTTGATAGATTCTTCATTAGTAAAGGAGTCAGGGGTTATGGGGCGAAGGCAGGAGAATGGGGTTGAGAGGGAAAGACAGATCAGCCATGATTGAATGGCGGAGTAGACTTGATGGGTCGAACGGCCTATTTCTACTCCTAGATGTAATAAACATGACTTTGCATTGAAGTTCACAGTTGCTGAGGTTAGTGTTGTGGAGTGTTCAAAGCCTGATGGTTGCCGGGAAGAAGCTATTCTTTAACCCTTCCCACATGGGGAGGAACTACCCTTCCCACAAGGTTCAAGTTTAGCACCTGCACCTTCTTCCCAGTAGTAGGAATGAAATCAGATTGCCAGGATTCTGTGAGTTCCTTGATGATATTGGCTGAGAAGAAGAGAGAGGTGATATTGAAGGAGAGAATTAGAAGCTCACATGTTCAGTAGAATTAGGCCATTCAGCCTATCGACTCTACTCTGCCATTCAATCATGGCTGATCTCTGCTCCCTAATCCCATTTTCCTGCCTTCTCCCCATAACTGTTGACACCCTCCTAATCAAGAATTTCTCTATCTTTGCCTTAAAAATATCCACTGATGGCCTTCACAGCCCTCTGTGGCAATGAGCTCCACAGATTAACTACCCTCTGACTAAAGAAGTTCCTCCCGATCTCCTTTTTAACATAACACCCTTTAATTCTGAGGCTGTGACCTCTGGTCCTAGACTCACCCACCAGTGGAAACGTCCTTTCCACATCCACTCAATGCCTTTCATTATTCTGTCGGTTTCAACGAGGTCCCCCCTCAACCTTCTAAACTCCAGCGAGTAGAGGCCCAGTGATGTCAAGCGCTCATCATATGCTAACACACTCATTCCTGGGATCATTCTTAAAAACCTCCTCTGGGCCCTCTCCAAATCCAGCACATCCTTCCCCAGATATGGGGCCCAGAATTGCTCACAGTATTCCAAATGCGACCTGACCAGCGCCTTATAGATCCTCAGCATTACTCAGCCTGGCACCTTGGCAGTGGATTACATGACTGCCAATGAAGTAGCAATTATTATCAAGGATAATGCAGGACCTGGTCATTGAATAGGAGTCAAGAGTGTTTTATTGTCATATGTCCCAGATAGATTGATGGAATTCTTACTAGCCAATAAACCCGAATGAACCAGAAGACAAAGACTTGCAGGATTGAAGAGAGAGCGAAGCAGTGAGGCCAGGGAGAGAGCTGAAAACAAGGGGAAGAAATACAGACACATACAAAGGGCAACTTCCTACCGCTTCCAAATTAAAAGTGGCAGAAGTATAATTTCAAAGTGGATTTATGGTTTCATTACAAGTGACTGCAAAACCATTATTTAATTAATAGTTTCAGGTGATATTTAATTCACAACGATAAAGCTTGAATGCTTTCCAATTACTTTATCAAAACGACTGGTTTTAGATCTTGTCAGCATTTGTTTATTTAATTACATGCCTTCTAATATGCCAGGCAGTTTGATGTTATTTGCCTCTCCCAGTGGCACCATCAGCAGCATTTATTCCAGTTATTCCTTTATTCCCAGATTAATGTTGGCCTTGGCTTAAACAACTCTAGGCTTAGAGACCAGCAGTATCAGAGCACTCTTCAGGAGAGTTTTATTCCTTCATGTATCCCAGTCACAAAACTATCCATGAGATTACTGCAGATACAAGAAACTGCAGATGCCGGTTTACAAGAAAGGACACGGAAAATAAATAGTTTCTATGTTTCTATGGCACAAAGTGCTGGAGTGACTCACTGGGTCAGGCAGCATCCCTGGAGAACATTGATAGGTGATGTTTCAGGTCGGGACCGTTCTTCAAACTGATCGTGGTGGGTGGGGGGGGGGGGGGAGAGGGTGGGAGAAAGCTAGAAGAGAGGAAGGGAAAGCAGAGTGTGACAGGTAGCAGGTGAACACAGGGTGGGGGTGGGTGGTGGGGTGGGTGGGTCGGGGGGTGGAGGGGGGGGGGGGGGGGGGGGGGGGAGGTGGGGGTTGATAGGCAGATGGTTGGACACAAAGGCCAGAGATTAAATTACAGAAATTGTGAGACAAATGGATTGAAGAACTGTGAAAGGTTGAGAGGGAAGGGGAGGGGTGAGATAGATGCATGTCCATGCAGGGCACAGGCGAGGCGAGGAGAAGGGGGGTGTGGGGGGAGAAAGGGGTGTTTTGTGTGGGAGGGATGTTTTGTTAGAGGCTACCTAAAATTGGAGAATGTAATGAAGTTACAATCACTTCAAATCAAATTGTACATCAGTTTCGAAATGATATACATCTACCCACTGTCAAAGGACATAATAATGTCTGGTGGCTGCTCATTCAGTCAGGAATTTGAGGTGAAATTTCAACCATTGGGAATTTGGCTCACTATTTTTACCTCAGATTATGTGCTCTAATCTGAGAGTGAGGTTTGAACTGCAAACTTTGGACGAGCTGAGTGAACCATGTGGAACTGTATAACATTAAGATAAAGACGTCAGCAATGATTGAATGGCGGAGTAGACTTGATGGGCCAAATGGCCTAATTCTTCTCCTATCACTTATGAACTTATGCAGACATTGCAGGCTGAGCTGATTGGCAAGGTCATTGAGAAAAGGCCCTTTCCTTCAATGAGAAATTCAGACCATGAATGAATTTGAACAAACAAGCTAATTCCCGGAAATACTCAGATGTAAATAATTGTGATAATGTGGATGGTCGGCAACTAACCCTGAGGATCATATGCAGTTAAGATTGTAAATAGCAATTAATGTGTTAGAAGGGAGAAAATTGTGGGATATAAAAGAAAAAAGGGCAATTGAAATCAAGGAACCAACCTCTAATGTCCGAGTGAAGGCAGGTAGTCAGGCTGAATGGTGTGACCTGGGCTTCTGCTGCTAAAGTCCAGATATCAGGATGATAACTTTTGCCTGTCTTCTTGTCCACAGAAAGCAGACATAGCAGTGTCAGCAATAACCATCACTCCGGAGAGAGAGAGTGTTGTGGACTTCAGCAAGCGCTACATGGATTATTCAATTGGCATCCTCGTGAAGAAGCCAGAAGAAAAGATCAACATCTTCTCAGTCTTTGCCCCCTTTGACCTTGCAGTGTGGGCCTGCATTGCTGCTGCCATCCCGCTGGTGGGGGTCCTGATCTTTGTGCTCAATCGGGTGCAGCTGGTCCGAACGCAGACTCCAACGCACTCTCAGAGTCCGGCCTCCACCTCCAGCACTCTGCACACCGCCATCTGGCTGGTCTACGGGGCATTTGTTCAGCAAGGTAACTATCGGACATCTGCTCACAGTTTTGACTGGGAAATAGTGCGTGAATGTAGTGAACCCAATGGCCCATGAGCGAACACACCAGGAGCCAGTTTGTGGGAAGGATGTCAAGTGGGAAGATGGTTGTGAATGGATGGAATTCCTCTACCTTTGAGGGCTGTAGATGCTGTTTTAGGCAGATACAGCAATGAAAGCAAGGACATTCCAGGTGCTAGAATCAGATAGTAACAGGTTGAGGTGCAATCCTGATCTAATTAAATGACCAAATGGGTGTGAGGAGCCAAATATCTTCATCCAGTTCCATTTCCTTTTGTTCTAATGCCTGGGAACAAGGAGAGAGAAAAATGTTTTAAAGGAACTGATTATTAAGCAACATGCTTTATTAATTTAACATGCATAGTACAGCTAGCCCAAGGCCAACTTGGAGAACACATTGAAGATTAATGGATAAGCCTGTAAATTAAACAAAGACCCTCAGACCACAGGAATAATAGACAATCACAAGTGTATTTTGACCAAAGAAGTTTGCATTAGTTCTAGAGCCATGAGTTGCATTCCTGGCTACACTCCATCAAGTATTCCCCAATTCCCAGTAACATCAGCAGTAAGTGGCAAGTACCAATGTTGGCACAAAGCCATTGCAGTCCACTAAGTTCACATCAGGCCGGTTACCAAGTAACACAGTGGTGTCCCAAGGCATCAAACATTCTGCAGTCTGCTCTCTCAACTCCTGATTATTTTATGGCGAATGCAAGGTATGAATTTGGAAGCTGACTGTTACTTTCAGATCCTCGCTCACACAAAACCGATCTTTTATTTAAGACTTTTGGAACAATGAGAAGTAGTTTTATTTTCAGATATGTATGCAGTGCCTCGAGAATCTTAATCCCGCCTTTGAACACTGAGCTCCCCCCACAGATACGGAGAAATCAGGGAGCCAGGTACAAAGGCACAAAAGTGTCACAGTGCTGTTTGCAGCAACATTAAGAAGTACTGTCCAAGTGTAGCTTGGACATGTTGGCAGTGTGGGCAGGTTGGGCCAAAGGGCCGGTTTCCACCCTGTATCACTCTGTGACTCTTTGACTCAATAGAGGCATAGAGTGATACAGTGTGGAAACAGACCCTTTGGCCCAACCTGCCCACACTGGCCAACATGTCCAAGCTACACTAGTCCCACCTGCCTGCGTTTGGTTCATATGGCCCCAAACTTGTCCCATCCATGTACCTGTCTAACTGTTTTTATGTCGGGATAGTCCCAGCCTCAACTACCTCCTCTGGCACCTTATGCCATACACCCTTTGTGTGAAAAAGTTACCCCGCAGATTCCAATTAAATCTTTTTCCCTTCGCCTTGAAAATTGAAGATAAACTGAGCTCATCACCTTTAACATTGACCTTTGCACTTTATTGATATTCACAAAGAAAGATGCGAAACAGCGGGTTGCTCATTACCTAGTGCCCATATCACCTTGTCTTCCGTTGTCGTACAACAGGTTAGTTAGGTTGACTATTGATTAATGTTTCGATGAGACCTGATCTCAAATAGAGAAAACCAGATCCCCTCTGGCGAATGGTTCAATAACCAGAGACCAGATATTGAAAATCATTGACAAAAGAACTAAAGGAGGTCAAGAAAACTTCTTCCCCCTTAAAAAGTTGCTAAGATCTGAAACGCTCACTTTGAAAAGATGGTGAAAACTGATCTATCAGTATTTTTCAAAGGGAATTGGAATTGTGACCTTTGCCACAATGCGGTGAGGAGACAGTTTTTTCTATCAGACATCTCCCAGACAACAGTGATGGTACATCTAATGCAACTTATGCAAGTCAATAAAAACTCTTTCAATGGCTAAAAAAAGCCTTTTCCATGAAACTCGTGTTATAAATGCATTTGTATAAGTATTTTTTACTTTGTAGGCTAAATTTAATTGTAACCAGGGAGTTAATCTGTGCTCCAATGAATTCTCGGTTATTCAATTACCCAACGTTGAAAGTCTCATTGATCAGAGCAGGTGGAGGATTGAGAGCTGTTCAAATTCACGATCCCAAGACAGGGACAGGGAGAAGCCAACTTTAATTTGCATTAATGCATCTTATTAACATAATAGAAGTCATTTTTGCAAAAAGCGAATCTGCCAGACTTTGAATTGTAAAGATAAGTCAATTTTGTAATTATCCTAATTGGTAGATGTAAATTAGTGATAATGTTGCTAATGTATCTAATTTGTGTATTGTGACTGTAGCTACAGTTTTCACAGAAGGAAAGAATAATTTCTTTAAATTATTCAGAAAACTTACATCTGCAGCTAATTTCCATTGTATAATCTCTCAATTTCATGATAGTTCTGCAGTATCCACAAAATGGAATTGCCTTTGAATTAAGTAAAGTTTAATAGAATAAATACCGGTGTACAGCTGGGCTGACATTCTATACTCTATAGACTGCTAGTCCGTGATTTTTGTATATGTCGCTAGTACACTATTCTGGCACACACTACTGGAGTATGATTTGGTGTACAATTTGGTGCACACACGCTGCTCATATACTATCATGGTAGCCCTTTGGTTTAGTTTAGTTTAGTTTTAGTTTCGAAATAAAGTGAGGAAACAGGCCCTTCGGCCCACCGAATTCGCACCAACCACCGATCCCCGCACACTAACGCTATCTTGCCTACTAGGGACAATTTACACTTTTACCGAAGACGATTAGCCGACAAACCTGTACGTCTTTGGAGTGTGGGAGGAAACCGGAGCGCCCGGAGCAAACCCACGCAGATCACAGGAGAACGTACAAACTCCGTACAGACAGCACCTCCTTCTTCTTTCGTGTGGCGTGCACAGCCTAAAGTTGTAGGACAACTTGTTCTATTTGATCTTCCGTTTGTGCACGTCGAGTTGATTGCATTAGTTGAAATAGGGCGGACCACGTGAAGGTTGCAATCTTCCACCCCAGGACAGTACCCAGAGTCAGGATCGAACCCGGGTCCCTGGTGCTGTAAGGCAGCAACTCTACCGCTGCGCCACCATTGTTGTGTGACACTGGTACACCCTGTTAGTATTAGTACGCTGCTGGCTCACATCCGCTTCACACTCCTAGTAAACATTGGTGTCACAATAATCTGGTTCATAATGCATGTGGACAATAATGTGTAGGAAGGTACTGCAAATGCTGGTTTAAACCGTAGATAGACACAAAAAGTTGGAGTAACTCAGTGGGTTGGACAGCATTTCTGGGGGAAAGGAATAGGTGACATTTCGGGGTGAGACCCTTCTTCAGAATGAGAGACAGTGGAGAGGTAGACCAAGAGATAAGGAAGTTTAAGGTGTGAAAACGAGATATCAAAAGGGATGTAGATCAGGGAAAATGTAGAATAGATCATTGTTAGCTAGGACAAGGTGACAACGAAGCATACAGAGATAACATTTAATCAGGGGGACAGTCAGGCTGGTGGGAGATCTAGGAAGGAGGTGGAATGGAGAGAGAGGGAAAGCAGAATGGAGAGAGAAGTCAATGTTCATACTGCTGGGGTGTAAGCTGCCCAAGCGAAATACGAGGTGCTGGTCCTCCAATTTGCACTGGGCCTCACTCTGACAGTAGAGGTGGCCCAGGACAGAAAGGTCAGTGTGGGAATGGGAGGGGGAGTTAAAGTGTTTAGCAACCAGGAGATTTAGGTTTAGGCGGACTGAGTGGAGGTGTTCAGTGAAACGATCGCCAAGTGCACAATAACGGTACGCATCAATTGTGTTTGTTGATGGCACTAATGGACTACAAAGTATGAATTTTCATTTCTTTCCCACCGAACAGTAGTATCTCATAGATCATTTTAGTTAAATATTTGATGAATGTTACTAATCAACACAACTCCTTCACAAGAACAATCTTGGGAAGAAAGGTCAATTTCAATAACTATAGAACGTCCTTAAAAAGTTGAAGGCAGAGAGCAATGCATTTAAAGGAATCAGATATTCTGATCAGGAAGCAGAGAAAAAATAAATGTATAAATCCTTAATTAAATCTATATTATTCCCCAATGTTACTTAGTTGATTAATGTAACATAGGGGAATTAATGATAAACCATTGATAAGGCGTGAAACATCGGGCCTCCGCTGCAGCGACTGTGTAGGCCTCAAATAGGCCCCGACCACGGGAAGAGGACTGAACTTTTTATTGCCTTCCCTCACAGTAGAAAATGTTGATTCCACTGTGTGGGGACGTTCATGTTAAATTCTATAGTGTGTTGTGTTTTTATTTTTATTTGTATGACTGCATGGCAACCCAAATTCTTCTATGTACAGCACTTTGGTTCAACGCGAGTTGATCTTAAATGTGCTATATCAATAAAAATTGATTGATCGATTGATAAGAGAAACGGTCAGATAAATGAGGCAAAGAATGTTGAAAATTAATGGATTAAAAGCTGAAGCCTGCAATGGGGTAGATTGGAAGATGGAGACCTCACCCTACTTTAGAGGAATACCATTCAGTAGTCTGACAAAACAGTGGGAACAATGCCTGAAATGGACTGGCAACAAAGTGCTAGAATTCAATCTAAAGGATGTGGTAACAGGGCATTTATCAAATCATAGTAGGATTATTAAGAACCAAGGTGACTTTAGTTTAATTAAATCAAGTTTGCCAAATACTGTATAATAAAGCTTTATCAGGATATTGTTCACTGGGTGGATAATGGGAAGCCGAAGATGTTATAAATCTGAATATTATAAAAGGCATTTGAGAAGATATTTCACAAATGTTTGTCACATAGAATAAAGGCTCATGGAATTGCAGAAATACATTATAAATAAATAAATAGAGGATTACTTAAAAGACTCAGGGAGTGGGAATAAACAGGTATTTTTCCGGGATGCATGCTATTTTTCCAGAAGTGCGACAGAGACTGGCACCAGTTTAATTAATGAACTAGTGAGGAGGGTGTGAAGCCTCTGTCAAGATTAGCCCGCGTTAGGTAAAAAGTGAGCTGTGACATTCAGAGCAGGTAGTGCGCTGTGAGGAAAATATAATGTGATAAAGGCAGTTGGAGAAAATATCAAGTGATAAAGGCAGTGTGGGTAAAATCGGCAGATAGAATGGAATATATGGAATATATAGGATGGCAATACGAGTTGAGATGAAGAGAAATATCTTGACCTACAGGTTTTGAATCTTTAGACTCTTTGGTCCCAGTTGGGGCTGTTCCATCAGTGATGATATTGGAGGCTGGGATTGATAGGTTTTTGGCAGGTGAGGGAGTCATATAATGGGGAGATTGAACAGTAAATAACAGGATCAGCTCTGATCTTATTGAGTGACAGGGCAGGCTCGGGACCACGCAGCCTGCTCTTGCTGCTATTTGACATGTTCTTACCATCTCAACACTTCAATGAATGTTTGCTTGCAGGTGGAGACTCACCCATGAACTCGTTTGCCTTGCGGATTGTGATGGGTAGCTGGTGGCTCTTCACTCTCATCGTGTGCTCCTCCTACACGGCCAACCTGGCTGCGTTTCTGACCGTGTCCAGAATGGATAACTCCATCCAGTAAGTGATACCAGCGGAAGCTTCAGGACAGAATTGGACAAGCTATTGGGATGTTTCCATTTTAAGAAATGCCTTGCTTAATCTCTCTCAGCAGGAGCTGTGCTCTCACTTTGTCTCGTTTAATGCTCCTTGATTAATCTGACTCATCAGGAGGAAGATTATTGCAGTCTCAAGTTTAACATTTGCAGCATCTGCCTTGTCATTTGCAAATCATCATCGATCACTATCTCTAGCGCATGATTAATGCCCAGGTCTTAGCTTCAGCTGCATTCCTGTCCCTCTGTAACACCTTTAATCAAAACTACTTTCTCATTCAAATATGCAACAACTGTGCCCTGAGAAAGATATTGAACAAATTTGCGGCACGTGTCAGATTTGAAAATATCAGCCTAACATTGTTTCCTTTCTCATATTTGCAGGAGAGACTTAGAAACGTAGCCTCTCAGAGACACCAGCAATCTCGAGTAAATGTAGTTTGAGTCCGTTTAGTTTAATTTAAAGAATACAGCGCAGAAACGTTGTAAGTCCGTGCCGACCAGCAGTCCCCGCACACTTACACTAGCCTCCACACAGTAGGGACAATTTACACTTATACCAAGCTAATTTACCTACAAGCCTGTATGTCTTTGGAGTGTGGGGGGGAAACCGGAGATCCTGGAGAAAACCCACGCAGGGCACAGGGAGAACATACAAACTCCGTACGGATAGCACCCGTAGTCAGGATCGATCCCGGGTCTCTGGCGCTGTAAGGCAGCAAAACTGCCGCTGTGCCACCGTTGGTTAGAATTTTTTTTCAATATAGGGCTATGGTGGGGACATTATCTCAGAGAACCTTTTCAGAGAATTCAAATCTGGTTTCAGATTATATTTATCATGGTTAAATTTACCTTAGTCAGAATTGAATGCACAGTTCCCCTGATTTACTAGCATGTCAGGGCGATGTCTGTTCTGGTCGGCTGTTGGAGTGTGATATATTGTGCCATAGGGAATGCTCCAGGCAGAGTCTTGCTCACTCAAATAATCCTTCTAAATTCCAGTCACTGTGACATTCAAAGGATGGGGAGAGCACTTTACTGCAAGGAGATAACCTCTAGTTTTGTGATAAACTACCCATCTGTGGAATATTACATCCTGGGTCCTTTTGCGACTGTTAAATAATTCATACACTTCTACCTTTAGTGGAAACCGCTGAGTAGTGTTTTGCCGTAACTCAACTTGTCACTGGTTAATAAGAAGGTAAGAAGTAGGAGGAGGAGTAGTCTCGCGGACTGCTGGAGCTTGGAGATTCAATAAAATGCAATAAGGCTAAACTGACAGCTGCCCTCAGCTCCATTTTCCTGCCTTGTCTCCCGAGACCAGTCTGAAGAAGGGTCTCGACCTGAAACGTCACCCATTCCTTCTCTCCAGAGATGCTGCCTGTCCAGCTGAGTTTTACTCCAGCATTTTGTGTATATCTTGTGGATGATCAGCCATGATCACATTGAATGGCGGTGCTGGCTTGAAGGGCCAAATGGCCTACTCTTGCACCTATTGTCTATTGTCTATTGTCTCCCATGACCCTTGATTTCCCTTCTTACAATTTATTTTATCTCAACCTGGAACACACTGGTTCCATGTTTAGTACTCAAGATGCATTCTCAGGAACAGCAGCTCATAAGTTCATAAGTTATAAAAGCAGAATTAGGTCATTCAGCCCATCAAGTCTACCCCACCATTCAATCATGGCTGATCTATCTTTCCCTCTCAACCCCATTCTCCTGCCTCCCCCCCCCCCATAGCCCCTGACAGCCGTATAGAACTGATCAGATTCATGAGATTTTTAATCTTGAGACCGATTAGTTCGCTTAGCAATATTCCCCTTGGTATTAAGATTGTATTAAGTTCCACTCTCTCTTTTGCCCTTTATTTCCTACACTTTTGGCATACTTTTAATTTGTTCACAGGTGCAACATGTTAGTTTAACATCTCTGACATTTCCTTCCCCTGCTGTTACTAATTCCCAGATCAGCTTCCAAAGGAACAGTGTTTACTTTTGCTACTTTATTCCTTGTACAAAGCTCGTACTGGTATCATATTGCTTGCCAGTTCTTTCCCATATTATATTTTCACCCAATGTTCTCATATTATATTTTCACCCCTTCTTCAATTTTCTTTTAATTAGCATTTGTTGGTGTGGAAATTCTCTCTCAAAACTCGAAGCTCTACTATTCTTTGTGATGAAATGTCTCCTTTACCTTCTTACAACTTACGTTTTGCAATCTGTGTCATATTATGATCACTTTTGCCCAGATGACTGGTTACTGGAAATTCATTAATAGACAATAGACAATAGGTGCAGGAGTTGGCCATTCGGCCTTTCGAGCCAGCACCGCCATTCAATGTGATCATGGCTGATTATCCCCAATCAGTACCCCGTTCCTGCCTTCTCCCCATATCCCCTGACTCCGCCATCTTTAAGAGCCCTATCTAGCTCTCTCTTGAAAGTATCCAGAGAACCAGCCTCCACCGCCCTCTGAGGCAGAGAATTCCACAGACTCACAACTCTCTTGCACACAACTGAATCAAAAATAGCCTGATCTCTGACTGGGCATCCAATGTACTGTTCTGTAACACTGTGTTGAATGTATTCCATGAACTCATCCCCGAGGCTATCTTAACCAACGTGATTTGCACAATCTATGTGAAGATTAAAGTCACCCACGCATTACACCTTTGTAACAACCCCCATCTTTTGACTGTCTCCGCCTCTTCCTTTCGTCTTCCGATCCCCCCCTCCACCACCCACACATCAGTCTAAAGAAGGGTCTCGACCCGAAACGTCGCCTATTCCTTCGCTCCATAGATGCTGCTTCACCCACCGAGTTTCTCCAGCATTTTTGTCTACCTCCCACCTTTTGAATGATACTTTGCCCAAAGACATTGCCATGATAGGGATCAGAAAACTACTTCCATTGATTCCTTTGACATTGTTTCTTATCTCTTTCCAAACTCATTCTATTTCATGATTTTCCCATGTCTCACCATAATCCTTTTCTAACAGAGGTAGTCCATCTGGTCACCTTGCAACCGTGCCTCTGTAATAGCTGTGATATTACAATCATCTATCACTATTTGTGCTACTAATTTACTTATTATGTTGGAATGCTTCATGCATTCAGATACAGAGTTTTAAGAAGCCTTTAATTTTCATTTTACACCATTGTCACTCATTTGACCCTGGTCACTACCATATTATTTTTCCTTTGCCATGGCCTGAAGAATTTGCATTCATTTCTCTTTAATATCCTAATTTTCTCTTTATCTAAACCCTTACATCCACTATTTAGTTTAAAGCCCTGCCTTCATTCTAGTTATTCGATGCACTGAGACACTGGTCCCAGACCATTTAAAGTAAAGCCTTTCTGAATGGCTCTAATGTCAAAGTGTCAAGTGTCATTGATTTATTTGGGTTAGTGTTGGCATTTTGCCTGAGTTGGATTATTGAGCTGAGGGAAGCATAATTGGCCCAGGGCCAGATTTTAATTTAAGTGCTGCTTAAAATCATTTAGTAAAATCATTGCATAGGTCCAATATATTGTCGTAATATCAACCTTCAACTTGAAATGCAAGTTGTTGCTGGAATGTGATAATCAGACAGATTTTGGGTTCTAATACATGAATTACTAAAAGTTAGCCTGCATCCACTGCAACCAATTAGCAAACCAAATGGTGCATTTCCCTTTGTGGTTATTAAATTAAGGAAACCTTGCTATAATTATAAAGGAGCTCTTTGTGACTGTACCTTAAGTTGATGCCATATAGGGACATGTTTCTTTGCCCAAGGAAGGTTTGTCTTCTAGGGAATGTAACAAAGGTTTCATAGGGTGCACTACTGGGGTGAAAGGGCCACTGTGCAGATATTTGAGTAGTGGGCCTATATTCTTTGGAGTTTTGAAGTACGAGAGGCAATAGATTGGAGCTACATAAAATACACAGAGGATTTTGTAATGCTTCTTGAAGTGAAGCTTAGATACTGTTTAATAGACACAAAATGCTGGAGTAATTCAGCAGGCCAGAAGGCATCTCTGGAGAGAAGGAATGGGTGACGTCTGAAGAGGGACTCGACCTGAAACATCTCCCATTCCTTCTCTCCAGAGATGCTGCCTGTCCCGCTGAGTTACTTCAGCATTTTGAATTAAATTTAATGCATTTTATTAGCCAAGTATGAAAACATACAAGGAATTTGACTTGGTTCTTTGCTCGCAAGTAACAACGCAATATACAGTAAACAATTACTGTATACTGTATACTGTAAACAATAAAACATTATAATTTAAACATATGAAGAATGAATAAAATACCAGAGCAAAAGGAGACTACAGACTTTTGGTTGTTGAGTAGAGCTGCTGCCTGTGGTAAAAAAACTGTTTTTATGTCTGGCTGTGGCGGCTTTGACAGTCCGGACTCGCCTTCCAGAGGGAAGTGCTTCAAAGAGTTTGTGGTCAGGGTGAGAGGGGTCAGAGATGATCTTACCCGCTCGCTTCCTGGCCCTTGCAGTGTACAGTTCATCAATGGAGGGAAGGTTGCGGCCAATAACCTTCTCGGCTGATCGAACAGTGCGCTGCAGTCTCTGGATGTCGTGCTTGGTGACTGAGCCAAACCAGACCATGATGGAGAAGATGAGGACAGACTCTATGATGGCAGTATAGAATTGGACCATCGTTGCCTGTGGCAGATTGTGTTACCCGGAAGTTAATGTGTGGTCAGACAGGAAATTCAGACTGCATTCCATGCATGACAAAGATCCACCTCAACTCTTCAGTGACCTTTTCTGTGTCATACCTGTACTGACTTTAATTCGTTATGAGTGCGTGTAAATGAACACAAGGAAGTGGTTGACAAAAGATGACATGGACATTGGGATCGCCAAGTCAACCATCTCCATGGTTGTAATGACATTGTCAACAAATAATCTGCTGAAGCAACTCAGCGAATGAGACAGCAAGCGTGGAGGTAACTGGACAATCGACATTTTAGGTTGAAACCCTTCCTCTTACTGAAAGAGTGGAGGGGAAAAAAACAGTTCAAAGAAGAGGAGGGAAAGGTGGGGCAAGTGTTGGCATGAGAGGGGTATCCAGGAGGAGAGGGATGGATTGACGAAGAGAGTCAGGTGGGGGAGAGAGTGGTGAGGATAACAGCAGCGGCTGGGATGTTGTTTGGTGGAAGTAACTAGGGGCTGAGGATGATAGAGTCTGATGGGCAAGGAAGGAGGGATGTGAGACAATTAAAAAGGGGGAGAGAGAAGTACAATGGAGAGGGGAATGTGAAGGGGGGGGTGGGGGATAAAGATTAACATGACTTAGATTCAGCCAGACCGAAGAAGAGTCCCGGCCCAAAACATCTCTGTCCATTTCTTTCCATAGATGCTACCTGCCAAAACAAAGATGTGTTCATAAGATCATAATATCATTAGTGATAGGAGCAGCATTGGGCCATTTGGCCCCTCAAGTCTACTCCACCATTTAATCTTGGCTGATCTATCTCTCCCTCCTAATCCCATTCTCCTGCCTTCTCACCATAACCTCTGACACCCCTACTAATCAATATCTATCTCTGCCTTAAAAATATCCACTGACTTTGCCTTCACAGCCTTTAGTAGAAACAATTCTGCAGATTCACCACCCTCTGACTAAAAATATTTCTCCTCATCTACTTACTTTACGAATGTCCTTTAATTCTGAAGCTATGATCTCTAGTCCTTGGCTCCCCCACTAGTGGAAACATCCTTTCCACATCCACTCTATCCAAGCCTTTCGCTGTTCTGTACATTTCAACGTTCCTCCAACAGTTTACATTTTGCTCAAGATTCCGGCATCTGCATCAAGATTCCGGCATCTGCAGCATCTTGTTGCTGCACTGCATTTCCCTAAGGTTTCTCTCTTCCAATTACTGTTGGAGCCTGTTCATCCCATGTGTCCGTTAAAAGTAAGTGAGGGAGTTAGTGTTGAAAATTCACTGCAGGATCCTGAGACCATTTAAAACAAGAAGAAAGATATTCTTTAAAAATTGCAGTTCTAGACGCACTGAGTGTTTACTTGTATTATCAAGTCATTTCTTTGAAATTCCCTCATCTCATCTCCCTTCCCAGCCTCATGGGTTATGAGCCTGCTGTGAATTAGTGTTTAAGGACGTGCAGTCCTAGCTTTTCATGAACGGCAAGTCACTTGGGGGTTTTAGTTTTGCAAACATTACTTGTTGACACTGCCTTTATTACCGAGATATTATATTTTATTCCTTTTCCTTCTGTTGTGCACAGCCAATGCACATCGCAGCTCTAGCATATACTGCTGCTTTCAGTCTAATGATATTCCCTCCTCGCTGGTACAGTGTTAGTTATTCCGCTCTCCAGAACTGGAATCTCAGTGATGTCCCCGTCTATCGCCTTGTGCAAGCATGGCTGAATCCGCCCCATGCTCTGAATTTCTAACTGCCAGAGGGATTTAATTTGCTTTCAGAATGAAATGTACATACTTCTGACCTCCCCAGGACACCGAGAGGATTGATCCATTAGACTATAAACACTAAAAAGAGCGAAGCTGAGCCCTGCGGTACTGTATGGAACAACATCAGGACTTGTCAAACTCACTGGGCTGATGAGAGTCTAGAGCTAGAGTTAGAATTTATTTTCCATGTCATTAAGTTTTCAATTGCCCCTGTTCTTTTAAATTTGCGCACATTGTTATGCCCTCAGAATGAGAGAGTTCCAGTGCAATCTATGAACTTACCATGGTTCAGGGCTTTCCTGACCTGTATTAAGAATAAGGGGTATTACATTTAGGACTGAGATGAGGAAAAACTTTTTCACTCAGCGAGTGTGTAGGAATCTGTAGAATTCTCTTCCACAGAAGGCAATGGAGGCTAATTCACTGGATGTTTTCAAGAGAGAGTTAGAGATGGCTCTTAGGGCTAATGGAATCAAGGGATTTGGGGAGAAAGCAGGAACGGGGTACTGCTTTAGGATGATCAGCCATGATCATATTGAATGGCGGTGCTGGCTCGAAGGAAATGGCCTACTTCTATACTGATTTTCTATGTTTCTATGTTTTTATAATTTGTAGAAACAATGAACTGTAGGTGGAGGAGAACTTCTTCAAAGTAGATGTTCCATGAGGAGAAGAGTCCCGACTTGGAACATCACCTACGCCTGTTCTCCAGAAATGCTGCCTGACCCATTGAGTTACTCCAGCACTTTGTGTCTTTTTCTATATTATTTGTACTTAGCAAAGAGACAGGCAGCTCCGGTTACCTCAGTCCAAACAGAGACAATTTAAGATAGACCCAAAGTGCTGGAGTTAAGGGACTGTTTAGAAGAGTTGGCCCTCGACTCATACTCGCAGCATGGTCGACACGAGGTCCTAGGTGTTTTTTGTAACTCTCCTTCATGCTCGAGAGTGGTCCCCGTGTACTCTAGGTCACGGCGTATTTTTCAACATGCTGAAAAATGCCCTACAGTAAAAAAAGGTTGCCATGGAAAAAAATCGATATTTTTTTTAACTCGTAGGTTTAGTCAATGTAGGTCGTGGTAGGTGGGCATGTTATTCGTAGGTAATCTAGGGTAGTCGAAGGTAATCAAAGGTAGTCGGAGGCAGTCTTCAACATAGTCGAAGGAAGGTCGAAGGAGATTGAAGGAGGTCATCTTCACTCTCCACTATTCGGTGTCCAATTTTCCCGAAGCTAGTCGTAGCTAGTCAAAGCTAGTCTTCAACATAGTCGAAGGAGGTCGAAGGAGGTCTTCCTCATAGTTGAAGGAGGTCTTCAACATGACACTTTTTCAAACTCTCCTAAACTCTTCTAAACTCGCCAATTAGGTCGCCGCAGTGGGACAGCCCCTTAATTCAGTGTGTCAGGCTACATCACTGGAGAAAAACGATAGGAGACGTTTTGGGTCGGGACCCTTCTTCAGACTTTGAAATTTATTTTGTCCAAGGAACCACTGGGAATAATAAGTTGCAATTGCACGATGATTTTAGCATCACATAATAATTCCAGAGGGCTCCACAGGAACGGATATCAGATAACTTCAAGCTTGGTCAAAGAGGTACATTTTAGAGAGTGCCTCTACGAAGGGGACAAGGCTGAGCAATAAAAGAGTTTGCAGAAGGATATCCAGAGCTCTTGAGGCCCGGAGTTCTAGAATTCCTTCTGAGGTGCAGCTGGTTTTGGGGCAGAAAATGAGGGCAGACAGGGCGGTTGTGGGATGACAGAGATCTTGGATGATTCCAGTGATGGAAGATGCTACAGAGATGGGAAAGGTTGAGTTGACTGGGGAATTGGAAAAGACGAGAAGCGTAGGAAGAAACTGCAGATGCTGGTTCTGAAGAAGTGTCTCGACCCGAAACGCCACCTATTCCTTCTCTCCCGACATCTGACCCGCTGAATTACTCCAGCTTTTTGTGTCTATCTGGGGAATTGGAAAAATTGGTCGAGACTTTTAAAACTGATGTGCCACCAAATCAAAAAGCAAACGGAATGAAAAAGTCTGGAGACATTCGACGTGTTATGAATAATGCAAACTATTCTCATTGCCCAGTGTCTTTGTGGCTTTACATTGAGGTTTCTGTCTCAGCAGGACACCAACTGGATTGGTCAATAGTCTTGTCTTACGATCATCCAATTTCACTCACCATTGATTTGCAGAGTAGATCTGCCCATTCATCTATTCCCCCTGGAAGTTGAAACATGTTCAGATTAAGGTATCTCCAAGCTGATGTTTAATTTAAATCTCCCGAGCGGAGGCGTGTGGCTGAAGACATCAGCCATTTCCCCAAAGGTAGGAGAAGCCCAGGCCATTAGCATTCACTCCACACACAGTCAGTTTCATTCCATCATCAGTAGATGCTTAGAAAAAATAAATCTGTTATAATTCTACAATGCAGAAACAGGCCCTTAGGCCCACTGAGTCCGCACCAACCAGCAATCCCCACACACTAACACTATCCTACACACACTAACGACAACTTGCATTTATACCAAGCCAGTTAAGTCAACAAACCTGTACGTCTTTGGAGTGTGGGAGGAAACCGAAGCACCCGGAGAAAACCCATGCGGTCACAGGGAGATCGTACAAACTCTGTACAGACAGCACTCGTAGTCAGCATCAAACCCGGGTCTCTGGCGCTGTAAGGCAGCAACTCTACCGCTGCACCACTGATGTTGGGGTGAAATCTTGATCTCTCACAATTTGAGGAATATCTCTAGACTGCATGGTCAATGATGGAGATGCTTTGGTGTTGATATTTCCCATTGATCACGCAGTTTGCAAGGATTGTCAGCACATCATTTCTGTAAGCACTGATCCATGAGTCTATATAAATCCTGGATCGATAAATAGGTCAGGAAGTGACCTTGGATATGACAGGATCGTTTGAGCTGAAAGAAGGTATCTGTGATCACACATTCACCATATAGAACATAGGCTGCCCAGAAAGCAACGCCAGTCAACCATTAGTGCTTCAGGCAGAGACTGTGTATGCATTCAAAATTAGATTGGGGGAAGATGAAGACAAATGAGAACTAGGGCTGTGGCAAACAGGTTTGCATATGTGAAGTGAGCTGTATACTCATGTGAAGATTAAACACTGACATTTTATAATTTTGTATATCTTTTATTTTTGGTGCCCTTATCTATTATGTGAATTGGAAGCTAAGAAATCATTACATGTCTGTGTGAATTTGGATATAGAAACCTACTAGTTCAAATGAAAATGATTCTGCAGCATAATTAATGATTTTATTATACTCATTCTTTGTGGTTGCAATTAACAGAGGTAAAGCATGGCTGGATAGATAACTCACCACGAGATGCTCAACATTCATCTTGGCAGATCTAAGGCGGTGGCATCATTCATTCCAAACGTGGATGTTTAAATAATGCAGATAAATAAATTTGTTTAGAATTAAATCCAGATTCACATTAGAGAACCAAGGAACTGCAGATGATGGAATTTTGGGCAAAGTACAAAGTGCTGGAGGAACTCAACAGGTTAGGCAGCATCTGTGGAGGGAATGGTCACTTGTCTATTCCCTTCACAGATGCTGCCTGACCTGTTGAGTACCTCTAGCACATTTTGTGTTTTTCTCAGTATCACTCGGTATTAACTCAGTATTAGTTTATTGTCATTTCATTGTGCAATGAAATTTCTTGTTCCTTTGAAGCTCACAGAGTAAACAACATACATACAGTAACAATAGTTAGGGTGGCACGGTGGTGTAACATTAGAGCTACTGCCTTACAGTGGGAGAGACCCGGGTTTGAATCTGACTACCGTTGTTGTCTGTATGGAGATTGTACGTGACCTGGGTGTGTTTTGTCCAAGATCTTTGGTTTCCTCCCACACTCCAAAGACGTACAGGTTCGTAGGTTAATTGGCTAGGTATATACAAAAATTAAATTGTCCCTAGTGTGTGTAGGGTAGTGTTAACATGCGGGGATCACTGGTCGTTGCGGACTTGGAGGGCCAAAGGGTTTGTTTCCGCGTTGTACCTCTAAACTAGACTAAAGTAAATATTACAATTATGAGTGCAAAGCCGCAAAATGGTGTAAGATTGTACAGCAATCTGAAATAGTGCAAAACATTATTAAAGTACAACAACAGAATAACCAAATTGGGTAGAGTTAATAGTAAGGGAACATGGCAGCAGCATAAGACTGTTAAAGAGGTACTATGTGTAAGAAGGAACTGCAGATGCTGGTTTAAACCGAAGATAGACACAAAAAGCTGGAGTAATTCAGCAGCATCTCTGGAGAGAAGGAACAGGTGACTTTTCGGGTCGAGACATCGTCTGAAAAAGGGTCTCTACCCGAAACGTCACCTGTTCCTTCTCTCCAGAGATGCTGCCTGTCCCGCTGAGTTACCCAAACTATTTGCTTCTATCTTCGCTGTGAAATAGGTGATTGGTTCAACAGGGTGATAGGAGTGTGGAAGAAACTGTTCCTAAGTTTCTACATCCAAGCTTTCAAGCTCCAGTATCTTAGCTCAGAAGGCAGGATAAAGGGAATGACCCTTTCCTTTCAAAAGCATCCTTGATCATACTACAACGCAATACAATACAATACGGTTTTATTCGTCACATTGCACATAAAGTGCAAATTAAATGAATTTCACTTCCAGCCTCCCTGATGCAACGCACCGTGCTGGTGGACTGGAAGGAAGGAAGTGATGAATCGGTGAAGAACTGGGCCATGTTCACCACTCCCTGCAGGTTCAGGCAGTTGCGAGCAGAACAGTTGCCATACCAGGTGGAGAAGCATCCTGTCAGATGTAGACAGTATTGTGTTGACCTTCCTCACTTCCTTCGGTCAACAACCAGCTTTTTTGTCCAGCTGGCGTTGTGGTCTAGGTTGTTGTTCTGACACCGTGACACAAGGTTTCCAACCTCTTTCCTGTGCTTCGTCTCATTGTTGTTGATCCAGGTGACAACGGTGGTGTCATTGGCAACTTTTGAGATTTGCCACCCAATCCCAAGTGTACCGGGTGCTGAACAAAGGTACTGAGCTTGTTGTGATATTGCAAGGACTACTCTGTTATATCACAAGGACTACTTTGTTTGCCCGCGTAGCTCCAGATGGCCGTGAAATAAAAAGAGCCTTGATTTATGCTCAGCTTCAAACCCCTAAATACGTGTCATTGTGGTAATTCCAGAGTCATAACAATGGTATGACAGATACCGGACCACGAAGTACAACATGGTGGCAGCAGTGGGATTCAAACCCACGCCCCCAAAGACACAACCCTCAGGGCAATGGTGTTGAGGATCAAGGTAGACAGAATGTTAAATCCGACTCAAGTGGAGATCTGCTGGTTAGGATCCAGAAGCCAGTTGCAGATGGAGGCTCCAAGGTCAAAATCCAGAGGTTTAGGGATGAGTTTGTTCGGTAGTCAATGTGAATGTAGTGCAAGAGAGATGATATCCTTTTTAGATCTAATATAGCACTCTGAAAATTGTAAGAGGTCTAGATTGCCCAGAACACTTCGTTAGGTTCGTGGTTTTAGCTGGTCAATAGAAAAACATATTTTTTCTTGAGAAATGGAATGATGGAGGTTTCTTTGAAACAGATGAGGACAGTGGATATCTATTCAAAGAGTTTTTGATTCCACCTCTCCAATCGTTGCTGAACATTCAACAAATCTAATTCACCAATTATACACCTTGAAACAATTATGCATCTACTCATCACTGTGTTACCTGTGTTGTCAGATACTTCTCAGTCCCAGGACCTGTGCAAAATACAAATTACTGGATCAATTGATGGGAATTTTTATGGCAGGTCCTTCATGACTCAAGTCCATTTGTCTCAGCTGAATTAGAAATTAGGAATTAGAAAGCCCAGGTACTACAAGATGTTTGAAATCAATATAGTCCGAGTCTCACAGAGGGAGGTCTGGACTGAAGATCAAGCACAAACTTAAATGAACTGAACATTTGCTCAATCAATTGCTAGAGTACGGAATAGGTCAACAATAAAATTCTTCCACTTGAATACAAAGCAGATAGCATTTGCTGTAGAAATAACTTTGTGGATTTATAATCTTAAATTTAATTTGCATGACCAGAATATTGAACACCTGATGTCTTAAAGCCACCCATCTTATCTACTTTGATGAAACAATGATTTGTGATGTTACCACATGCCCTGACCAACAGGACCCACGGTTACCTATTGTCATCTGTTATCGGCCATGATTTGTCTTGGGCTTTTCTTGCTTCCAGTTCCACTACCCCCCCACCCCCCCCCCCCCCCCCCCCCCCCCCCCCCCACTATCAATCTGAACAAGGGTCCCGACCTGAAACGTCATCTATCCATGTTCTTCAGAGATGCTGCCTGACCTGCTGAGTTACACCAGCATTTCAAGTCTATCTTCCTTAACAAGGGGTGGCAACCAGTTTGTTTCTTTTTGGAACTTCAGTTATCTAATTCCAGTGAAGCAATTGCTCCAATAGCTAAACAAATGGTATTTCATTGTCTCCTGTGATCAGGATGTCGTGTCAGGAGCTGGAACTTTCACCTGTTTGCAGCAATTTGTGAGAGGCAGGGAATGCTGGAGTTAGTCCATAGATAAGATAGTATCGTTCGCACGTAAGCACTCACACATACACACACACACAAGCATGCATGCACTCACACACATACACACACACACACAAACATGCATGCACTCACACACATACACACAAACATGCATGCACTCACACAAACATGCATGTACTCACACACACGCACCACATGCATAGTCACACACAGAAACATGCATGTACTCACACACACAAACATGCATCCACTCACACACACACACACATGCATACACTCACACACAGAAACATGCATGTACTCACACACACACAAACATGCATGTACTCACACACACACACACACACACACGTATGCACACACATTAGCACATGACACACATAGATATGCATGTACACAGATGCATGTGTGTACATACACAAATACATGCACACACATGCACTCAAACACACATGCATATACCTAACACATGTTGCCATGCATGTGTGCACACACTTTCACTCGCACACAAACACACACATATGTACACACACACACATATGTACACACACACATATATACACACACACACACACACACACACTGTTGAGCCTGCTTAAAGGATTCTGCATATTTCTGAAACACTTCTTCCCTTTAAGTATGTTACTGATTTTGTTTTCAAAAGAACCAAGTTCTGTCGCCCAGCTTGGTTTATTCATATTCTGCAGTCAAGTGTTGGGCCAGTAAGGGACTGCTTGTATTTATTTTCTCTCGTCCTGTTATTTCTATTTATGAATCAATCAGGCTCAAGGGCAAGAACATTAAAAGCAGTGGTTTGTGAGTCATGTTCTTGATGCTTCCCACGAGAGGACTTGCAGTTAATGGAAGAATAAGTTCAGATGGATGTTGGGGAATCTTTCATGTCCCCCTGAGAACACATATGAGGATTCAATTTAAACTTTTATTCACAAGGCAGCATCTCCAACAGTAGAGCACTCCCTCAGTCCTGGATTGGATTTGCAGCATGTATTTTCTATTTTTAATTTAGTTTAGAGATACAGTGTGGAAACAGGCCCTTCAGCCCACAGAGACCGCGCCGACCAGCACATTAACACTATCCTACACACTCTAGGGACAATTTACACTTACACCAAGCCAATTAACCTACGAACCTGTACGTCATTGGAGTGTGGGAGGAAACCGAAGATCTCAGAGAAAGCCCACGTGGTCAGGGGGAGGAACGTGCAAACTCCGTACAGACAGCACCCATAGTCGGGATCGAACCCGGGTCTCCGGAGCTGCAAGCGCTACAAGACAGCAACTCTACCTCTGCGCCGCTGTGCCGTGTTACAAGATGACCTTTGATGCAGTCTGTGGTTTTTGAATGAGGTGAATGGATCACTGGATGTTGGTCTTAGAGACTCTGGTTACAGTAACTCAGTTCCTGAAGAAGGGTCCCAACCTAAAAACATCGCCGACCCATTCCCTCCACAGATGCTGTCTGACCCGCTGAAGTACTCTAGAACATTCTGTTGTGTAAAATATCATGTTTATTAAAAACGGAATTCTGTGCAACAACATGCCATAGTTGCCGAGTCGTTCCCAGCACCGGTCTCTGGAAACTCTTGGACTCTGGTAACATTCTTCTCTTTCCTAATTTCCCAACAGTCTTTGAAATTCCCCAACACTCTCCATAGGCCAGTTCATCATTTGGACAATTGAGGAAAAGGATGAGCAGGAAGGAACTGCAGATGCTGGTTTACACCGAAGATAGACGCAAAATGCTGGAGTAACTCAACGGGTCAGGCAGCATCTCTGGAGAAAGGGAATAGGTGAAGTTTCGGGATGTCTAAATATCAAAATCTCAAAGCTATTAAAACCTCATTGGGTGGGGGGTAGCTGTGATCCCTGCCCTCCTAAAAGTTTCTGAACCTGGACTTCTGACAGCAGATACTTCAAGGCACTGGAACGATGCTACCAGTGGCATCTTCACAAAATCATCAAGACTGTCATTGGGGTAGGTCTCACCCTGGCCAACAGCCCCAGCACTGAGAGCCTAATTATATTATAGGCAGTCGGCTCTCCATCCATTTGCATGCCCAACACCAGACTCCCAAAGCACATGTACTGTTCCAAACTGGGAAGAACTCAAGGATGAGCCAAAGCATCCTTGGACAAAAAAAGCAGCATCCTACTGACTCAGGGGCGGCACGGTGGTGCAGTGGTAGAGTTGCTTCCTTCCAGCGCCAGAGACCCAGGTTCAACCCTGACTACGGGTGCTGTCGGTATGAAGTTTGCACGTTCTTTCTGTGAGCACATGGGTTTCCTCCCACATTCCAAGATGTGCAGGTTTGTAGGTTGTTGGCTTCCGTAAATTGCCCCGAGTATGTAGTATGTAGGATGTATGGGAGATGGCTGGTGAACGCAGAGTCTGTGGGCTGAAGGGCCTGTTTCCATGCTGGATCTCTAAACTAAACTAGACTCGTGCCCTCTAAAGTGAAAAGGAAACTTTTAGGCAGGTTTTAAGCTCAGGCATTGGGAAAATCCACCATGATAAATGGCAAAAAGTCAACACCACTTCTTAAACTGTTGACATTATTGCCCAATCTGCGAAAACTCCCCTCTGATAAAGTAACCAGTATGGAAGAAAGTTATCCTTAAGTCCTGGGGACTGCCTAATAGGAATAAATGTATTAAACTTAATCCATATGTTGAGCTTCATCCCTCAATCCCAAGACAAATTAACATCCAAAGGAATGTCCAACAGATAAACTTGATTTTATTGATTTTACGAGTCAAAATGTCACAGCCATTAAAGAAAGTGTTTGACCTTTTAAATCCTCCTGTATCCTGCAGTCTTCCAATGTTACAACCAATTGCTCATTCCCAGTTGTCTCTGCTATCTTAATGACCATACTACACTGGTTTGGACAGGCTTGCCATTGTAAACAGTCTTTCTAAAGAACATGATTGCACCAACAGTTTCAATACCGGGGGAAAAATTACATCAAGAAATAAATATTTACACCTGGTATCAGTTCTGCAGCATTTCTCCAGGTAATTGCAAAACCAAAGATCTTTATCATAATCAACAAAAGTACCAGCATGTGAATGGCTACTGCATTCTTTAACCCTTAACGTAACCACTCAATGTACCTTATGATTATTAAGTCAGAGCCGGGGAAAATGGGATGGATGACACTTTACATGACTGCATATAGTATTCATGGCATAATAGATGAATGAATGACTCAATAGAAATTAGTAGACATGCATAGTGGCGCAGCGGTAGAGTTGCTGCCTTACAACACCAGGGACCCAGGTTCGATCCTGACCACGGGTGCTGTCTATACAGAGTTTGAACATTGTCCCCATGACCATGTGGATTTTCTCCGGATGCTCCTGTTTCCACACACACTCCAAGGATGTTTAGGATTTAAGTTAATTGGCTACGGTAAAAATTGTAAATTGTCCCTAATGTCCTGAAGTAACAAAGGAGGAGCCGGCCTGGGGGGATGCCGTGAGCAGGGGTGGGGGGGAAGAACCAAGGGGGACCTGGCGCGAATACTTTGTAACTTTGTAAACGGCCTTTATGGGCCACTAATTGCTTACTTTGGGTACGCAAGCAAACATTTCACTGTGACTGGTCACATTTGACAATAAAGTATTAATTCATGTGTAGGATAGTGGTAGTGTACGGGGTGATCGCTGGTTGGCGTGGACTTGATGGGCCGAAGGGCCTGTTTCCACACTGTATCTCTAAACTAAATTAAACTAAATCTAGTAACTATTAAATTGACGTGGTTGCAATCTAATTAAGATTGGGAATTCCAGGAAACCTAACGCAGAGGAGATGACAAATGGAAAAGGAGGGGAGATGATCCTGAAAAACAAAAAAATGGGATAAAGGCAACAGAGAGAAGTGATCATTGCTTGGAAAGTCAAGAAACAGAATCATGGCTAACTGGGATCTAGTTTTCTTGTTTTCTCCGTCTAGCATAAGCAGCAGGGTTACATTTCCTAGCTAACAATCTGATTTGTAAACTATTTTGTAACCTTTCATTATAAAACCTGTGAGCTATAAATTAATGCTTTAATGCTTTAACGTTAGCTGTGTTAATCCCTGAATGGTCATATCTTTTAATGCAATTACCCAGTCGACTGTAGCCAATTCATGCCACATACCTCTGGGACCCTGGTTCCAGATTCAACTATATCAGTTTCAATCTTTATAAATAAATTTATTGTATTTTGATCACTTAATGGGGCTCCTTAACTACCTGGTTATTAATTAACCTTCATTTATTGCGATAATTAAAATTATCCGTTCCCTTATTGTTTATAAAATACCAATCTAGAATATTAGAATTGTTACACATTCCAGAAATTTGACCTACTCACTATTACAGCTAATTCGATTTTCCCAGTCTGGATGTAGGTTGATGTCCCCCCCGATCATTGTATTACTATTCAAACATATGCCTCTTATTCCCTGATTTATATTATATTACCACGACTCGAAAAGCACTTATACTTTTGGTAAAGGTACTACTGTTTTATTGGTATTCATATTGATTTATTATTGCATGTGTACCAAAATACAGTGAAAAGTTATTCTTTGCTTGCTATCGAGTCAAAGCAAACCATACAGTACATGAATTCAATCAAGCTGTAACATACGTACAACAGGTGGTATAGTGAGAAAAATATCAGAGTGCAGACTACAGTTTTACCGCATTGTGGTGTTACAGTTCTAGATAAAAAGTCCAGTGCCCATAGTGAGGTAGGCTGGAAGACTGGTCTGCATGATGAACAAGGTGGCACCCACATTTCCTTGCAATTGCTTGTAATCTTGAACAGAGTTGTTCTCAACCCAATAGTATATCTGTGGAAGTTGAAAGTTGTTGGAAACATGCTAAACTTTCTTAGTCTCTTAGAAGTAGAGGCCCTGGAGTGCTTTCTTTCTGGGAATGCCTAGTTCTGACGGGGTTCCAACAGTAATGAGCTTCTTCTTTGTGTGGCGTGTACAGCCTAAAGTTGTTGGACGACTCGTTCTATTTGATCTTCCGTTTGTGCACGTCGAGTTGATTGCATTAGTGGAAACAGGGCGGACCACGTGAAGGTTGCAATCTTCCACCCCACAGTAATGATAAAATAATTAGAAACAGTAATGATAAAACAATTGTGGAGAACATCCTAAAACCCTTGTCATTTTTGGTGGTGGACATTGCGGCTTTGGGAGAAATCTTGTAAGTGGAATGCCCTACAGTTACTGTGTGCTGATACTGGACAGAATTAATGATAAAGATATGTATTGGATTAAAAACATGTGAGCTACATTGCCCTAGATGATATCAATGTCATTGTGTGTTGCTGGAACTATAATCAGCTATGCAAGGAGGAAATATTCCATTGCACCTAACATATAGATGGTAGAAAGGCTTTCGTTTAGTTTAGAGATACAGAGTGGAAACAGGCCCTTCGGACTAGCAAACCCCGCACATGAACACCATCCTACACACACTAGGGACAACTTACAATTTTACCAAACCAATTAGCCTGCAAACCCGTACGTCTTTGGAGTGTGAGAGGAAACCAGAGATCCCGGAGAAAACCCATGGGGAGAACGTACAAACCCCGTACAGACAGCACCCGTAGTCAGGATTGAACCCGGGTCTCTGCCGCTGTAAGGCAGCAACTCCACTGCTGCGCCACTTTGCCTCAGGATTTGTGCATCCTTAGTGCATCAGGATTTGTTCACTTGCCGTGGAATACCTGCCACTGACCTGCTCTTGTAGACCAGTATTTGGGTTTCTGCTTTAGGTGGATTTCTGGTTGATAGTGGCCCAAGGGTACTGATGGTGGGGACTTAGTGAGCGCAGATTCATAGAGCACGGAAACAAGCCCTTCGGTCCAACTTGCCCATAGCGACCAAGATGCCCCATCTTCACTAGTCCCACTTGCCTGTATTATGCCAGTGTTTAATTGTTATAAATGTACCAAACCAGAACAATGGCATTTGTACTTGCAGCAGAACAGGTATAAACACGGTACGCAATAGATAACATCATAAAATAAACAAAAAAAGTTCAATAAATAAATTGAAAAAAAAAATAATATTAGTGGAAAACAAAACAAAAGCCCAAAGTCTAACATGCAACCAAGACAGTTAATGGCCTGGAGTTTAATTGATATTTGCAGTGTTTAATGGCCTGATGGTTGTTGGGAAGAAGCTGTTCCTGATCCTGGAGGAATACCCACAACATTCAGGTTCCTATACCGTCTTCCCGATGGCAAGAGTGTATTGAGAGTGTGGTCAGGATGGTGTGGGTCCTTGATGAAGCTAGATGTCTATATAAGTCCACCACCAATAAATCTGTTTGATGTTGGGGAGGTCAGTTCACAATGGCCCACATTTTGTCATCTCCTTTCATTCCCGAATGTTTGAGTTGCCCAACACAGTCCGTGATGCAAGTAAATTATCCCCAAAACACACTAGAGGTGATTTGGCTAAAAACCACAAGAGTTGTTTGGCTCAGGTATACAAGATGTGAAGTTTGAATTGCTCCTGAAACTGCTGATTGATGAATTTATTATGTTGCTGCAATTTGAAACAAAATCCTCTGTTTCCTTGTGCGATTACTGCCTCTTTAACTATTGATGTTAAATTAATTCATTTTTTGTGTTTTGTGAATGGAACAAATTAAAATGAAAACAATTTTTACATGTTCTTGATGTTAGGGGAGTCCAGAACCAGGGGGCACTGTTTAAGAATAAGTGGTAAGCCATTTAGAACGGAGACGAGGAAACACTTTCACACAGAGAGTTGTGAGTCTGTGGAATTCTCTGCCTCGGAGGGCGGTGGAGGCCGGTTCTCTGGATACTTGGGGCTAGATGCGGCTCTTAAAGATAGCGGAGTCAGGGGATATGGGGAGAAGACAGGAACGGGGTACTAATTGTGGATGATCAGCCATGATCACATTGATTGGCGGTGCTGGCTCGAAGGGCCGAATGGCCTACTCCTGCCCCTATTGTCTAATTTAAGTCCACTCTTAGCACTTGTAAAAACTAAATTAGAGATATTTAGAGATCCCGACGACAGTTGCTGTCTGTACGGGGTTTGTACGTTCTCCCCGTGACTGCGTGGGTTTTCTCCGGATGCTCCGGTTTCCTCCCACACTCCAAAGACGTACGGGTTTGTGGGTTAATTGGCTTGGTATAAGTGCAAATTGTCCCCAGTGTGTGTAGGATAGTGTTAATGTGCGGGGATCGCTGGTCGGTGTGGACCCGGTGGGCCAAAGGGTCTGTTTCTGCACTGTATTTCTAAACCAAACTAAACTACCTGTGAAATCTGGCTTGTGCATCTACACACCGTGCTGATAGAATGCTTCCTTCTGCATTTCTTGAAAGCAAAATAATTAGTGTGGCAATAATGAATAGAATAGAGCCTGCCCACTGTGTGTAGGTGAAGCAACCATGCTGGTGATAAATTCCCATTGACATTTCGTCTTCCATCAATCACACCAGCAGATGTTCACAATATCCAAGGTAAGCCTAGTGATCATGAGCTGCAGATTATTAAAGCCCAGTTCTGAGTCAGGAAGAAAAATGTTTATTCTAGGCAAATGGATCCTGGAGTGGTGGAGCATGCAGCAGTACAGTTGAGGGAAATAGTAGTTAATTAAATAACGGAAGGTTAATTAGCAAGTTACCTCGCAGATTGTGAGACATTGGGAGTTTAGTGATCAGAATAACTGCGGGGCAAAGAGAAGAGAAACAACAGAGTAAAGGGCAATGAAAAGTAAACTGATGAAGAATGGGACAGTGGGGAAGTATTGAACATCTGATGGTGCTGGAGGGGAGAGGAAATATGACGGTGGGGCAACGGGGACTGAACAGTAGTGATTAGTACAGGTGCCAGGGGTTATGGGGAGAAGGCAGGAGAATGGGGTTAAGCGGGAAAGATAGATCAGCCATGATTCAATGGTGGAGTAGATTTGATGGGCCTAATTCTGCTCCAATCACTTATGAGCCTGTGAGGGACAATGGGGAGGGAATAACAGGGTGAGGAGCTATGGGAGCGGAATAATGGGATGAGGAACAATATTGCAGGGAAATGGGGAGTTCATACAAATACATCTATTGATGCTCCTGAACACATCATCAGTGATGTAACCTGGGGTCATTGGTTGTTTCGGGTCTTTCAACATGATATTGAGGGGTAATGAGGAGTGAAACAGGAGGGGCAAAGGGGGTTAACGTCTAAATGAGGGATGATATGGAATGGACAGCAGAGTGAAGAGGGGGGAAGTGACTCTAGTCTGAGTGGCAATGTAGAGTTAGGCAGTAGCATGATGGAAATTTGGAGTGAAGGAACCTAGTGTGAATCAAAGGGGTATTGATGCAGGAAATTGGAAACAAAAACTAAATGCTGTAAAACCTCAACAAGACATGCAGCCTCTGTGGAGTGAGAAGCAATTAAAGTTGCGAGTCTGCCAATTTTCTTTTCCGTAGGAGAGAATATGGGGGAGAGATGTATATAACAAATGGAGTGTCTCCGTTAGCGTAAATCCAAGTGGCATACACGGAGTAGTTACATTAAAGGGCCAGTCCCACTTGCCGATTTTTTCAGCGAAAAAAATCATTGACTGACGAATCAGGTCACGGAGAAAGTCGCGGCGTGACGACATATTGACGCGCGGTGTTTCCTCAAGTGCCGCAACAATTTTTTTGTCGCCGCTGGATTTTGAAATGTTCAAAATCTTTCGGCGACCGTGATACGTCAGTCAATGACACCGGCACTCGCCGCAAACTTCGGCAAGTGGGACAGGCCCTTAAGGTTCTTTGTCAGCGTAATGTGTGGTAAAGGATGAGGTTGTGGGACGTGTCCAGCAGGCAAGACTATATAAGTAAAATAAGAAAACCTAAACCACTATGGTGACAGATGCAATTGACCAGCTCTGATACAGAAAGAATGTTGTAGGAAGGGACTGCAGATGCTGATTTAAACTCAATATAGACACAAAATGCTGGAGTAACTCAGCGGGACAGGCAGCATCTCTGGAGAGAAGGAATGGGTAACGTTTCGGGTTGGACCCTTCTTCAGACTGGTTAGGGATAAGGGAAACAAGAGATATAGATGATGATGTACAGAGAAAGAACGATGAATGAAAGATATGCAAAAAAGTAACGATAATAAAGGAAAATGGCCATTGTTAGCTGTTTGTTGGCAGAAAACGAGAAGACAGTGTCAAGAAGACAGTTAGGTCTTTATTCTTTGGAGCGCAGAAGGTCAAGGGGGGACTTGATAGAGGTCTTTAAAATGATGAGAGGGATAGACAGAGTTGACGTGAATAAGCTTTTTCCATTGAGAGTAGGAAAGATTCAAACAAGAGGACATAATTTGAGAATTAAGGGACAGAAGTTTAGGGGTAACATGAGGGGGAACTTCTTTACTCAGAGAGTGGTAGCTGTGTGGAATGAGCTTCCAGTGGAAGTGGTGGAGGCAGGTTCGATTTTATCATTTAAAAATAAATTAGATAGTTATATTGGCAGGAAAGGAATGGAGGGTTATGGTCTGAGTGCAGGTAGATGGGATTAGGTGAGAGTAAGTGTTCGGCACGGACTAGAAGTGCCAAAATGGCCTGTTTCTGTGCTGTAATTGTTATATGGTTATATAGTGTGACTTGGGTGGGGCAGGGATTGAGAGAGGGGAAATGCCAGGGCTACCTGAAGTTAGTGAAATCGATATTCATACCACCACTGCCCAGAAAGAATGTTTATCTGATGTTGAACAATTTGACACTGAGCCCTGACAAGGCTGCAACATACCCAAGATGGCACCCGAGGTGGTGCTCCTAAAGCGTTTGTTGGGCCTCTTTGTTACACTGCTGGAGGCTACAGGCAGAAGGGTCAGAGTGGGCAATAGGGAATGAGCTATAGAGTGATGGGCAATGGGGAGTGAACTACAGTGGGGGGCAAATGGGGAGTGAATAACAGGGTGACAGAAGGCCAGGGCGACAGTTAAATGGACAGACAACTAGAGGTCAAGTTCAGCCCCACAGACTGAATGCTCTTCAGAGATCACCCAGTCTGTGCTTGCTTTTGCAATGGGTGGGAGAACCTGCTGTGAATGCTGAATGCAGTGCCCTAAGTGGAATAATTGTAAGTGAATCACAGCTTCACCTAGAACTAATGTTTGGGTTCCTGAATGCTGAGAAAAGAAGAGATAAATGGACAGGTAATTATTGTTTTTTGGTTTTAGTTTTAGTGATACAGCATGGAAACAGGCCCTTCAGCCCAAGACTCCGTGCTACCCATCGATAACCCGCTCACACCGGTTCTATGTGATCCCACTTTCTTATCCATTCTCTGCACACTAAGGGCTATTTACTGGACTGAAATAGTTGCGGTTCTAGTTTTGAAGATCAGGAGATGAAATGCCTGGGCCAGGCCCTGGAGAGATCTTGTGAAAGTATAACACATAGAACACATTGCGCTGGAGTACCTAAGTGGTTCAGGCAGCATCTCTGGAGGACATGAATGGTTGAAGTTTCAGGTGGAGACGCCTCTTCAGACAGGTCCTGATCCGTGTGAAATGAGAGAATGTGCCCAGGTAACCTACCATCCACCTCCTGCTTCTGTATTCAGGTAAATACTCATGGATCCCCGGTGATCTCTTGGCCTGGAGTCCAAGTGTAGTCACCATTATTTGGTTGTCTCATCACAAACTAGTGGTGGCTTCAAGTTGCTGTCAAGCTCATTTGTAAACACACGAAAGGACCAAACACTGAGTAGAGGACCAAACACTGAGTGTAAACCAACATCTGCAGTTCCTTCCTACACATTTTGGCCGCTCCACTGCAAAATCTCCTCAAGGTATGCTGACTTTGAAGGAGTTCTCTTCCTCTCCCCGACGGGAGTTCTGCACCACCCTCTCTCGCTGCTCCCCCTCTGTGGCCACCTCTAATTTCCCTCTCCCCTGACTCTCAGTCTGAAGAAGAGTCTCAACCTCAAACATCACCTATTCCTTTTCCCCGGAGATGCTGCCTCTCCCGCTGAGTTACTCCAGCATTTTGTGTCCATCTAAAGGATGACTGTTGTTTGCCCTTTGCTTATATTCGGCTGGGTCTCTTCTTGTGCACTATTTGTGAAGCCCATTGTGTAGGGCTCCAGTAACAAAATGTATCTAAACTGACAGAAGTGTATTTCAAGTATTGTGTCCTATTAATCTGCTATTCAGCTCAGACTTGAGCCACAGAGTATTAAGAAGGAACTGCAGATGCTGGAAAATTGAAGGCAGACAAAAATGCTGGAGAAACGCAGCGGGTGAGGCTGAAACGTTGCCTATTCCCTTGGCTCCATAGATGCTGCCTCACCCGCTGAGTTTCTCCAGCATTTTTGTCTACCACAGAGTATTAATCTTTGTGGTCCATTTTCTGCAATGTCCTTGCTACCCCCATGTCTCGCAGATATTAGAAAGAATGGATTTCATTACAATGGGAGCATGAGAATAATTCAAACAGCGCTTTCTTTCCACATAGGCTGCAACTTGCAGTGCAGTCGGTGTAATATTCTTTCAGATGCCAGCCACAAAGGAACTGTAAGATTAGTGCGTGTCGCTGACTAGCTCAGTTTATCTTTCATAATTCCTCGACAAGCATACATGCAATGAATATATACAAACATAAAAATAAGAAAAGGAATTACCAATTCAAATTGAGCAGATGAAGCTGGGGAACAGCACTCTTTGGCAGTTAAATATTCATTGATGTTGGCTGGAGTCGAGATAATCTTCTGAAGTGTGTGTACAGAGCAGTGGCCTCCCATTCCAGCTGATCTCACCCCATGTAAGGTCTTTGACTTCATTCGTATACAATGGAAATGGATTTTAAAAGAGGACAATTGTTTTTGCTGTTACAAGAAATGGTAATCACAGCTGATAGCGAGTGAAACATAAATTAAAGTGTGAAAATGTCAGGTGCAGCAAGCGTATTTAGGATGCACTGCTTAGATTACATGGGTACACAAAAGGCTGGAGAAACTCAGCGGGTGCAGCAGCATCTAAGGAGCGAAGGAGATAGGCGACGTTTCGGGTCGAGACCCTTCTTCAGACTGGATTACATGGTTAGGTTTCAAAGGGAGATTACAAAGAGAAAGCTTATTAAATATTATTCAAATCCATATGTACAGAGGGACAGAGTAGCAACTGTACAGCTCCTCCCACTTCTATCCCCCCCCCCCCAAATCTATGCACATCCCCAACCCTGGACATTCCACTATTTATTTTAATTTCATGTTTCATGTATCTTGTTGTGTTTTACTGTTGGCAGACCAATTTCCCTCCTGGGATAAATAAAGTTCTATCGTATCGTATTTAAAGCATTCACAGCTTTAGCAAAGCTCAAATCTTTGACTTTTTCAAATAGTTGAAAATAAAGTGGCAGAGCTGCTACCTCACAGCACAGGAGACCCGGGTTTGATCCTGACCTCGGGCGCTGTCTGTGTGGAGTTTGCACATTCTCCCTGTGACCTCGTGAATTTCCTCTGGGTGCTCCAGATTCCTGACAAATCTCAAAGACGTGTTGGTTTGTAAGTTAATTGGACCTCTGTAAAAAAAAATGTTCCGAATGTATAGACAGTGAATATGAAAGTGGGATAACGTAGAACGGGTGAGCGATAGTCAGTGTGGACTTGGCGGGCTGAAGGATCTGTGCCATGCTGTATCTGTATAACATAGCAATGCTGCTTTAGTAGCTATTCCCTCCGAAGCAACAAAATATAATTGCAGATCTTCATCAAAATAATTTGTAAATTATGTTTTAATTTCTAATCGAAGTCTGTTGAACACCTTACACAATAGGTTTGTGTAGCAAAACGTGCATTGCAACCAGGGAAGAGGGGTGGAATTAGTAGTCTTAGACAACGGCAAACTCAATGGTTGATCTTTAGTTTAGTTTAGAGATACAGCGCGGAAACAGGCCCTTCAGCCCACCAGGTCCGCACCGACCAGCAATCCCCGCATATTAACACTATCCCACACACGCTAGGGACAATTTTTACATTTTCCAAGCCAATTAACCTACAAACCTGTACGTCTTTGGAGTGTGGGCGGAAACCGAAGATCTCGGACAAAACCCACGCAGGTCACGGGGAGAACGTACAAACTCCGTACAGACAGCGCCCGTAGTCGGGATCAAACCCGGGTCTCCGGCGCTGCATTCCGTGTAAGGCAGCAACTCTACCCCTGCGCCACCGTGCCTCCCTTGTGGGAAGAGAGATCCCTCATTAATGTCTGCTGAACTACTTAGATGATAATTTGATGAGAATCACCAATGGAGCCGGTTTTATGATTTGTAAGTAAATATTAGACACATTCATGATTTCAGAGGGATTCTTTGTTCCTTAACGAAACTACATTTCACATATGGACAATATTCCACTGTTAAAGATGGGGGTGAGAGTCAAGGGATGAAATTGAGTCTGTTTATCCCATTAGATTCACGTGCTCCGATGTCAAACACAGGGCATTGCCAGGTTACTGATATGGTCTTGTGGTGAATAAACTGGTTTATCTCAGATCGCTTCAGAGCAAGGTCTAAGCCTCCTTTCTTTCATCAACAGCTCCTTCCAAGACCTGGCGAAGCAGTCTGAATTATCGTACGGCACAGTGAAGGACTCCTCGGTCTACGAGTATTTTCAGGCAAAGGGCACCAACCCATTGGAGCAGGACAGTACGTATGCTGAACTCTGGAGAACCATCAGCAAACACAACGGTGCAGAAAACTGCATTTCAACCGTGCACGAGGGCATCGCAAAGGTAAACTTTGGACAGGCTTTCTGAAACACAGCAGGGTGTCCATCTGTGCAACTTGTCCGGGCAAATCTCCCTTCCGTCCAACACACATTCACTCTCCATCACTCCAACTCCATGGTGGATGGGCCATTTGCAGCTTCTCCAGCAGTTGCCTGGACAAGCTGATCAGCAGCATAGCAAGGTGTCAGGGACCTGTTGCGTGGCAAGGCTGAAGATAGGGTTGGAATGGAATATTTTATTGTCACATGTGACAAGACACGGTGACATTCTTTGCTTGCATATCCAACACATGCAAATGGTCGCCACATGCATGGCGCTAACACAGTTACAAAGTACCCCCGCCGTCTCCTCCTTAGTTCTCCCCACCCTCACAGCAGTCCCCCCACGCCGGGCCCTCCATTGCAGCCCTGAGAACAAAGAATATGTTGATCGAGCTGATCATGGTCATGAAAGGTTTTAATGGAGTTAAACAAGTAGAGTTAAACAAGGAGAGCTACAATGGAGACACAAGGAACTGCAGGTGCTTTATTCTTGAGTAAACCACAAAGTGCAGGAGTAACTCAATGGTTCAGGCAGTATCTCTGGTGGACATGGAGAGGCGATGTTTCGAGTCGGGACCCTTCTTCAAACTGATGGTATTAGGGTGCTAGAATCTATGACTTGCCCGTCTTTGTCTCAATCCCACCTCTTTTCCAGCGCTCTCCCCTCTGCTACAATCTATCTGAAGAAGGGTCCCAGACCAAAGCGTCACGTTGCCTATCCATGTCCTGCTGAGTTGCCAGCTGACCCACCAAGTTACTCCGGCACTTTGTGTTTTAAACAAAAAGAGCTGCTTTCCAGTGGCAGGAAGGTTGATAAACCAGCAAAGTGATTGAACATAATTGAGAAGGAAGATGAGGAATGTTTGTTGACAAATCTGGTGCGACTGGGCTTGATAAAGAAGTGGGAACTGATCTATTGAGAACCGTTAATAGGGAGTTGTAGAGATAAAATGGCCATGCAATGGGTGAAAGAATGGAGAGGTGAGAAAATTGAGCCAATGTATCAAGGAGTGACTCATGAGCAATGGATTAACCTGTCACTTTCAAGATTCAAGAGAGTTTATTGTCATGTGTCCCAGATAGGACAATGAAATTCTTGCTTTGCTTCAGCACAGCAGAATATAGAAGGCTTGAATACAGAACAGTTCAGTGTGTCCATATACCCTTATATAAATATATACACACATGAATAAATAAACAGATAAAGTGCAACTAAACAGATAATGGTCTATTAATGTTCAGAGTTTTGTTTGAGTTGAGTTCAACAGCCTGATGGCTGTGGGGAAGTAGCTGTTTCTGAACCTGGAAGTTGCAGTCTTCAGACTCCTGTACCTTCGACCTGAAGGTAGCAGGGAGATGAGTGTGTGGCCAGAATGGTGTGTGTCCTTGATGATGCTGCCAGTCTTTTTGAGGCAGTGATTGCGATAGATCCCCTCGATGGTAGGGAGGTCAGAGTCCATGAAGGACTGGGCTGTGTTTACTACTTTTTGTAGTCTTTTTCGCTCCTGGGTGCTCAGGTTGCCAAACCAAGCCACGATGCAACCGGTCAGCATGCTCTCAACTGTGCACCTGAAGAAGTTAGAGAGAGTTCTCCTTTCCGTCCCTGCAGAGGAAATGTTCAATTTATTTACACAGAGAATGGTTATATTATTTATGTCCCCTTCAGTGTGTGGTTCTGGCAAACCTCAAACTAAATTAACAATTCTTCCTCCTCACCATGAGCACCAGCTAAGCCTGGGCGCATCATTCAGCAAAAATAGACCGAGTCAAAACTAGGTGTTTTGGCCAATTTCCAACTGAACACCCCCCTCCCACAGCACCAGGGGAAATGATGAATGTGGAAGAGTAAACCGGCTCGTTGATCACACAGATCCTGCTGAGATGTGAGACATTTTGCTGATCGAAGCATTCATTTAGCACAGAGTGCTGTGAATTGATGGAGATAATCGATGGTGAATTTGCCACAGTGTACATGGCAACTGTTGGTGTCCACAGCCAACACTCCTAATGTCAAGAGGCGTAAGATACTGGTGTGTCCAGGACAGGGAAGCTTTAGTCACCATTTGAACCCATGGATGGTAGACTTGTAATATCCCATGAGTATTTTACACTGTGTAAGAACACATTTTAATAATAATCATAATTACTTTTTAAATAATTATCAATTAATTAATAATTAATGGCTTGCCTTTCTTATTAGTGAATCAGGTTAGTTTATTAAAGTTTTAATAATTTGCCAAGTGAACTTGCCTTGATAATATGTGATGAAGTACAAAATAAAGAGAATTAAGAATGAGGCGAGGAAAGATTTTCTTACGCGATGTGTGGTTGGAATCAGGAAAGTGCTGTTGGAGGTTCCATGGTGACCTTAAGAGGGAATGGGATAGGTATGTGGCGGAGAAAAGCTTTCAAGGCTGAAATGAGAGAGTTGTGCTTATTGAGTCAGCTCGGACATGGTGGGCCAAACATCCCCCCTCCCCCAACCCTCCCCCCCCCCCCCGTGCTGAAATGATTCTATCAATATGATTCTATGAAACCATAAGAATTAGTTGGAGGCTTCATTTAAACATGGCACTCGTCTGTTCACTTGATTCATGACCTTTCAGTTGTTGAACAATCATGTATATTATCCACAAGCTAATGGGCAAGGATCAAACTCAAGTCCCGGGGATCCACCTCAGTGAGTAAGAACAATGAGAGCAGAACAACAGATTAGATAAACATAATTCACAGCATCAGGAACAAGAATGAAAAAGATTTAGTCTATCGACAAGGCTGTGGAGTGGATTCTCAAAGACAGTTTCTTGACGTGTAACTGAGTGAGATTAATAATGGGAGTTGGCTCAAAATTGACTGAAATGGGGAATATGGGATAAAAATATTAAATGCCTGATATGTTTCCAGACAATCCCTAAATTATGCCAAACCATGGGTGAGGCTGAGAATCAATAGAAAAGTAATTATAAGAACATATGGGGGTTAATTGTAAGGCACAACAAAGTTCTTTGTCAAGAGTTTCCGGGGGATATCAAATTTGGTCATTATCATTAATCTTTTCAGATTCATATGGGTATAGAAAACATCTGTGGTAATTTTACTTGATTTGCTTTCCCAAGGGTACTTTGCTGAAGTACGTGAAGCTGGGAGTAGATAGTATGACAGGCAGCATCTCTGGACAGAAGGAATGGGTGACGTTTCGGGTCGAGACCCTTCTTCAGTCTGACGAAGGGTCTCGACCCGAAACTTCACCCATTCCTTCTGTCCAGAGAAGCTGCCTGTCCCGCTGTGGTAAGGCCCTGTCCCACTTTCCCGAGTTGCTCACGAACTCTCCCGAGTTTTCCCCCTTGATTCGAACTCGGAGAATTACGGTAATAGCCGTTCGTAGGTACCGTTCGGGGCAATTTTTTCAACTCGTGGATATTTTTCAACATGTTGAAAAAAAGGTCCCGACTTACCTGATGCCCCGAGCCACTACGAAACATCTACGGACTCCTACAGGCTCCTACGAGCTCGCATCCAACATCACCTGACATCCCCGAGTTCGAATCCAGGGGAAAACTCGGGAGAGTTCGTGAGTAACTCGGGAAAGTGGGACAGGTGCTTTACTCCAGCATTTTGTTTCTATCTTCAGTGTAAACCAGCATCTGCAGTTCCTTCCTACACCTGGGAGTAGATAGTCAGATGACCTGCTGGCCAGTCCTTTTCCTGCTCTCCTCTGTGGGGAGAAGAATAGAGGCCTCCTCCAGCATCCAAGTTGCCTTTCTGTCCTCCCTAAAACGCCCACACCTCCAATGCACCTCACTCATTGTCCTTTCATGTAAATTGTTCTGTGCAATCTAAGGGAGGTTTGGGCACATAAGATAGGAGGTGCATTGGCATTCCTTCAGCAATCCCGTGTGGGTATTAATTCTGTAATACTTAAATAATAGACTTCAAGACTGCAGTAAGATCTAATTAAATGCAACAAATCTCTGCTGGTGCTCCTCATGTTTGAATGAAGTGCATTAGTCCCTCTGAATGACGGTAATTTATAAATAACAACCTTTTGGATCAGCAGCCTTTTGCAGTCCTGGAAACAAAACAGGTTCATTCGAGGATTGAATAATCCATCTGCACTTTGCATTTAATTTTTCCTGATAGATTCTCTCTAATCCCTACCTTTGGCTCTCACGTACAATTCCAGCCATGTTAGAGGGTGTAGAGATTCTGCCTCGCAATGATCCGCTAATTGTTACAAATTTTTTTTTTGCTCTGCCAACAGATAAAGACGGGAACATATGCATTCCTGTGGGATATGGCCGTGGTGGAATACACTGCACTGACTGACGACGACTGCTCTCTGACTGTGGTGGGGAACAGTGTCAGTAGCAAAGGGTATGGGATTGCATTGCAACATGGAAGTCCCTACAGGGATCTCTTCTCCCAGAGGTAAGGGAAACACCAAATCTATTTGTGATGGTCAGCCATTGTTTATAGGACTCCCTCGATAAACATCCCTGTGATCTGATCCATCACCAATTTTGTGAGCAATTTTGGTCACCTCAACTGAGGAAGGACGTGCTGGCTCTGGAGACGTTCCAGAGGAGGTTCACAATAATGATCCCAGGAATGAGTAGGTTAATCTATGATGAACGTTTGTCGGCTCTGCGCCTGTGCTCGCTGGAGTATAGAAGAATGAGGGGGGACCTCATTGGAACGTACAGAAGAGTGAAAGGCTTGGATAGAGTGGATGTAGACAGGATGTTTCCACCAGTGGGGGAGTCCAGGACTAGAGGTCAAAGCCTCAGAATTAAAGGAAGTTCTTTTGGGAAGGCGATGAGGAAAAAATTCTTTAGTCAGAGGGTGGTGAATCTGTGGAATTCTTTGCCACAGAAGAGTGTCGAGGCCAAGTCAGTGGATTTTTTTAAGGCAGAGATAGACAGATTTTTGATTAGCACAGGTGTCAGAGGTTATGGGGAAAAGGCATGGGGTTAGGGGGGGAGAGATAGATCAGCCATGATTGAATGGTGGAGTAGACTTTATGGGCCAAATGGCCTAATTCTACTCCTATCACTTATGACCTAATGACCAATGATAAATTAAATAGTTTGGCAAGTGATTTCACACCTACGCAATTGCCATTAAAATTGTCCAGGTTACTTAAAACTAGACTGCTTAAGATTCTGGAATACTAGAATCAAGAAAAAATAATTATATTCCCCTCATCCCCTCTCCCCTTCCTTCCTCAATCCCCAGGGTATTGGCAAGTTAGGCAATCTCCACCCACCTCCACACTCAATAGTCATTTAACATGTTAAAGTTGCGTTTGTGTGTGCAGCAAGTGTGAAATGGGCATTTTGAACAAGCTACCGCTAACATTGTCAAATTTCAATATGACATCTCTCCCCCGGATCTCAGCAGGAGAGCAAATTTGGGTACAAACATTTCAAAAGTAAATGCCAGTTTGATTTGAGAACGAATGTGAACAGTGAGGATTGTAGCACTGTAGAGCTTATTTTAGTAATAAATTCCTCTCAGGGGGAAGTAGTGTCTGGCCATGAATGATAAATCACCCATTCATACATTTTCAGGGATTTACTCTGCCAGATTCACTGTCTGCACTGTCTGGTGCCTGCAATCAATTGCCATTTGCACTGCATCTTTTTATAAAATATGTTCACAGAATGTTTTCTACTGAAAGAGAAGATATAATGCTTTGATGGTCTTGATTTAGGACTTGCCATAATCAATGATTAAATGAAGAGCCAACATCATTTTAGACCAAGCGGTTCAGCCTCTGCACGAACCCTCCACATAGACACTTCCTGCCCCTACTGAATACTGGGGGAAAAGCTAAAGAGGCTTGGGATGGAAGCTCCATGTGTATAGATAAATAATTGCCTGCAAATCAGAAAATCATGTAAGCCCTTTGATTGCAAGTGGCTAGAGTCCATAAAGGCTTGGATGGAGAATCAGACAGTCACAGGGCAAGAAAGGGAAACGATTGTCAAGGGTGTGAGAGACAAGGGTTAGTGGGGATGGTAGGCCTGATGATTTGTGGGGGTTTAGGTCGATGATTTGGAGAAATAGTTAGTTTGGAAAGGTTTTGCCCTGGTCATTTGAAGGGCAAGGATGGGGAGGGAGAAGGTTTGGAAAGATGATGGGGGGGATTTGAACTGAAAATTTGGTTTGGGGGGTGGGGGCTGCGTTGTTGATTTGAGAGGTTTATGGAGATGATTAGTGGTCTGGGCAGGTGATTTTGAGGAGGTTGAGTAGATGATTGAGGGGATGCACTGATAGACAAGACAAGAGACAAGAGACAAGACAAGCGAGTTTATCGTCATGTGTCCCAGATAGGACAATTAAATTCTTGCTTGCTGCAGCACAACAGAATATTGTAGGCATACATACAGAACAGATCAGTGTGTCTATATAGATTAGACCATATATATACACATAAATAAACAGATGAAGTGCAATAGGCTGTTATAGTTCAGAGTTTGTTTAATAGTCTGATGGCTGGGGAGAAGAAGCTGTTCCTGCACCTGGATGTTGCAAATTTCAGGCTCCTGTACCTTCTACCTGATGGCAGTGGGGAGATGAGTGTGTGGCCAGGATGGTGTGGGTCCTTGATGATGTTGGCAGCCTTTTTGAGGCAGCGACTGTGATAGATCCCCTCGATGGTAGGGAGGTCAGAGATTTGTGGTTTGGGGCCGATGATTTGGGTGTTGTATGGGGCTGATTGGATGATCTGTGGAAGTGGGGCAGATCATTTGGGTGTTGGAAGATGATTTGGGGTTGGGCTAATTTGGAGTATAGACTAATGATTTGAGTGGGCTTGAGTTAATGATTTTAAGGGGTTGGGATTATGATATGGGGGTTGGGCAGATGATTTGGGGGAATTGGTCTGAAGATTTGAGGTATTTCAACCGATGATTTGGAGGATTGGTCTTATGTATGGAAGGGGTGTCAGGCAAAGTTTGTGGGAGTGGGCAGATAATATGAGGAGATCAGACTTCTGACTGAGATGGAGCCAAGCAAATTGGTGATGGAGCCATTGGATAGAAACCTGGGGGCACCTTGAAGATGATCACAGGGAGGTCCAGACTGGGAAAGGTCAGTCACTATCAAGCAGATAATGGACGAATAATACTAAATCCTTATATGCACAATTTGGCATCTTTATGTGTTATTCAACAACATCCACATGATAGCTTGAGCTACACACACAAAGAATGGCAATGGTTTTGGCTTTGATCAGAAATTTTTCCCCCAAGTACAAATATATGAGCTCCCCAGGATAGAGGTCATAGAACAGATACTCAAAAACTAGGTTAGATCATGTGCAGGTGTCTCAGCACCAGATCTTTGGAAGGGTATGTTAGCCTTGGAGGGAATGCAATACAGATTTATGAGTGAAATCTGGGCTCCAATGGTTAAAAGGACTACAGGACAGCATCCTCCATTCCCTAGAATTTAGCGCAAACAATTGTATTGAAGCTTTTAAGGTATAAATGAAGGCAAACATGGTGGAAAGAGCCCAGGGCAATGGTATAGTATGGAAATTAAAGGCAGATCAGCACAAATGCATTACAGTGTTGCCCACTACTTTTAGCTTTGTCTTTGGAATGAGATATCAACCTAGATCATCCCTAGATCATGTGCTATCAGTGAACCATAGTTACCTAGCTTGCAGGGGTATGGTACGTTGGACTGGCAGAATTTCACATAGTGAACGATTTTTGCAACAAAAAACGTTGAGATGAAATGATGTTTTGAAAAATCTGTTTTGTACAAGTTGTTCTCAGTGTGAGAGATCCAGTAACAAAGGAGCAGCATTTTAGGAATACTATCGGAAATCAGCAACAAACATATTCTATTGAGCAATAGAGTTAGGTCCCGCAGGTAATTCTGAATGGCTTCAATGAATAACAGCAGGTAATTATGAATGGCTTCAAGCTACTCTTTGGCGCTTGGAAGAATCGAGTGTGATGAACTTTGAGTGTTGTGTTGAAGTTTGTGAGCAATGGTAGTGTGACTGATGCTCTAACCCATCTGTGTGCAGGATTCTGGAGTTGCAGGACAGTGGGGATCTGGACGTGTTCAAGCAGAAATGGTGGCCAAAGATGGGTCGGTGTAATCTGAAGTCTCTCTCCGGTGGCCAACCAGATGGACAGGCACTCAAACTGCAGAGCTTTGCTGGTGTCTTCTGCATCTTGGCAGCAGGACTTCTCCTCGCCTGCCTGGTGGCAGCTTTGGAAATCTGGTGGAACAGCAATCGATGCCATCAGCAAAGTCCCAAGGAGGTAAATCTAACTGGCAGGTTTGTTCTAGTTTTTAGTTTTAGCGTTAAATCATGGAAACAGGCCATTCGGCCCACCGAGACCACCCCGACCAACAATCACCCGTACACTAGTTCTACCTTATCCCAATTTCACATCGGACACACGAGGAGCGATTTACAGAAGCCAATTAACTTACAAATCTGCATATCTTTGGGACATGAGGGAGGAAACCGTATTTTTCATTATTCCTTCTAAAGTGGATAGCCTCAGAATTCCCGACATTATCCTCCATCTGCCGACTTCCTGGAGTTCACTAACTTATCTGTATCTTTGTGGGCTTCTCTTCCCAACTTGTTAACCCATTTATCTTGTTTCATCACAAAATCTGGCTACAGTATTCTCATCCCTTCATCCAAGTCATCAATATAGGTTACAATTAGTTGAGTCCAGTACCAATCCCTGTGGCATCACATTGGTCGTTGACAGACGATCTGCGAATGTCCCATCTATCCTACCTTACTGCTTTCTGTTAGTTGGCCACTCTTCTATCCATGTTAATATTTTACCCGCAACTTCATGCACTACTTGGTGCTCTAACTCATTATGTGATTAGCTTCAGGAGATCCAAATACATTTCATCCATTGCTTTCCTTTTATCCTCCTGTTTGTAATACCTTCAAAGAACTCTAGCAAACTTGTCAAACATTATTTCCCTTTCCAATGTTGACTGCTTGAGGGTGACACAAAATGCTGGAGTAACTCAGCAGGTCAGGCAGCATCTCTGGAGCAAAAGGATAGGTGACATTTCGAGTCGGGACCCTTCTTCAGACAGAAGTCTGAAGAAGGGTTGTGATGCAAAACGTCACCTATCATTTTCTCTCCAGTGAAGCTGCGTAACCTGCTGAGTTACTCCTGCATTGTGTGTCTATCTTTGGTATAAACCAGCATCTGCTGTTCTTTTTTTGCTACATTTTGACTCTTGTTTGATTCACTGAATTTCTAAATGACGTGCTATTATCTGCTCATTAGTGGATTTCAGCGATTTCCCATGGACAGATGTTTCACTAACTTGTCTATAAATTCTCTCTACCTGTCTCTCTCCTTTCCAAAATAACAATACTTGTTGTTTTCTAATCCTCCGAGACTGCAGAATCCAGAGATTACAATCAACATACCCAATATCATTGCAGCCTCTTACTGTACTTTAAGAGCCTAAGATCAAGCTGAGTTTTTAGCTGTTAAGAGCCTGCCCCACTTGGAAGTCATTTGCGCGTCATTTACGAGACATCATTTACGTGTTACGACGCTCGCTTCATAATGCGCACGTGCGCATGTTGCGTAGTGAAGTAGGCATTTTGGGATGTACAAAATCCCCCGGGATTTTGGGATGTACAAAATCTTCGCGCGCCATCTGCGTGACGCGCAAATGGCACCCAAGTAGGACAAACCCTTTACTTTGCCCAATAGTTTCCTTCTTGTAAAATAAATTGTTCAGTGTTCCTCCTCCTTATATCGTCATGATTAACTGTTATTATTAGAATAATCTTAATGTTTTAAGACTAATCCAATATAAATTCCTTCAAAGTCTGCCATTTCTCTGCTTCTCATTACTAATTCCCCAGTTATCTTCCTAGGGACCAGTTGTTTATTTTAGTTACTCTCTATTTATATATTCGTAGAAGGTCCTACTTCCGGCTTTAATAGTGTTTGCCAGAGTGCAGCGATGTTGGGTTACAATGGGAATCGAGGTCTTAGTGTTGCAGAACCACATGGATTTCATGGGTTTGTGAATCTCAAAAACTTTATTCTCAGGAGCAAGTCAACCCATGCATCAAAGAAACTACCCTATCCTTTGGTCATGAAGCAAGCCAGCAACCCCCAGGTCCAGGCACTTTATATTCCGTTGGGATTTCTTGGTCATGTCCTTCAGGACAAAACAGCCCTCCCACCTGGCAGTTTACTTTCTGTATTCACAGCCGAGGCACATCCTCAGAGGCAGAAGGTTATAACACCTGTGTGAAGGGCAAAGATTTCCCCAAACTCCCTTGCCTGGACCTCTTATACTCGCTCCCCCCTCCCCTTTCATTTTGTTCACTCTCCCAATCGCTCAGTCCACAACCGTCCCGTGTTCCCACAGTTTCTCCACACTCTGTCCCAGTCCCCTGCTCCATTGCCCCTTCCATCCCTCGCTCCCCACCCGCGGCCTCAGAACATTCTCCATCCTCTTGCTCCCTCCCATTCCATCACTCCTCCCTCCATGAATCCATTTCCCTCGCTTCTCTCTTCTATCCCCAATTTCCTTTAACTCTCCTACCCTTTGCTCACCTCTCCCTTTCCCTTTCCCCTCTCCCCTCTCCCCCTCCCCCTCCCTCTCCCTCTCCATCCCTCTCTCCCTCCCCATCTCCCTCCCTCTCTCTCTCTCCCCCTATCTCTCTCCCCCTCTCTCTCCCTCACCCCCCTCTACCCCCCTCCCACCCTCCCTCCCCTCTCTCTCTCTCCCCCTCTCTCTCTCCCCTCTCTCTCTCCCTCTCTCTCCCTCACCCCCCCCCCACCCCCCTCCCACCCTCTGTGTCCTCTCTCTCTCCCCTATCTTTCTCCCCCTCTCTCTACCCTATCTCTCTTCCTCTCTCTCCCTCACCCCCCCTTTACCCCCCTCCCACCCTCTCTCCCCTATCTCTCTCCTCTATCTCTCCCCCTCACCCGCTCACCCCCCCTTCCCCCCCCCTCTCTCACCCCCCTCTCTCTGTCTCTCTCCCCTCTCTCTGTCACACACACACCATGTGTCTCACTCTACCCCCTGTCTTTATTTCTCTCCCTCTCTAACCTTTTGATCTCCCAATTTCTTCTCCACCTCCTCCCACGTTTTCCTTTCTCCTCCTCCGCCCCCCCCTCCCCCCCCCCCCCCCCCCCCCCCCCACCCCCTCCTCCTCCCCCACACACATGCTTCCCTTCCATCTCCCCTGGTCCTCCTCTCGCTCTCCTGGCGCAGTCTAACGAGTTGTTTCTTGTTCAGGATAAGGAGGTGAACCTGGAGCAGGTGCACCACCGCATGGACAGCCTGATGGATGACGACATGGCCCACAAGCAGATCTCGGCCGCCTCCATCGACATCTCTGCACTGGATATCGGCAGCAGGCAGGCAGGCCACGGCATGGAGCCCGTGCGCGATTACCAGAACACCCACATTTCAGTCAGCACTTTTTTACCAGAACAGTCTCATGGTACAAGTAGGAAGCTCTCCTCCCTGGCCAGCACCAACCTGTCTCTGCCTCTCAGCAGTTCAGCCACACTGCCATCCATACAGTGTAAGCATCGATCACCAAACGGAGGACTCTTTCGCCAAAGCCCAGTCAAGGCACCAATGCCCATGTCATTCCAGTCTGTGTCAGGTCCTGGGGGGCTCCCAGAAGCGATGGAGCCTTCCCACGGGACCTCCATATAACTTCAAAACGCCGCATGGCAAAATTTTTAATATAAAAAATTTACAAAAAAAAATCTAGCATTTTCATGTAAATACTTGTAAATAATTCAAGAATGAAGTGGGGTAAAGTGTATTTTGAATATTCTCAATTTTTGAAGTCAGTAGATCATGTATGAATGGCTTTGTAAATTTTGTTCTATACAAATAAAAAGCAGAATTACTTGTGATGGTTATCGGGGGTGTGCAAGGGCTTTTCTTACTCTGTGGGGATTAATTAAATTGTTCAGTGGCTTCCTGATTTGCAGCGGCTTAGAAATTAGATTGCAGCTCGCTGCATGTTTTGAACCCCATGCAATGGACAATCTGTTTCCTCCACTCAGGAAGTTCACGGGGGATTTCTAGTTAGGATGCACATTAGTACCTCTCATGACATCAGACCTTTTTGCCAAGAAAAATTGGAGTTCCCATATCAAAGATGCAGCTGCTGTTTATCACTCAAACCACTGTGCGTTTGTGCATGAAGCGCTATCTAAAGAAAGGTGCTCCCACATCTGTGAGAATAAGGGGTTGACCATTTAGGACTGAGATGAGGAAAAACATTTTCACCCATAGAGTTGTGAATCTGTGGAATTCTCTGCCACAGAGAGCAGTGGTGGCCAATTCACTGGATATTTTCATACAGCACTTAGAGCTAACGGAATCAAGAGATATGGGGAGAAAGCAGGAACTGATTTTGGATGATCAGCCATGATCATATTGAATGGCGGTGCTGGCTCAAAGGGCCGAATGGTCTACTCCTGCATCTATTTTCTATGTTTCTAAAGAAGAATAGACAGATTTGTGCCTCCTTTGGGCTATTTGCACAGCTTTGTAAGATGTAATTGTTGATAAAGACAATTATGTGTGTTTGGTTGAAGCTTTATTTAAGAAAGGTACTCCCACATTTATGAGAAGAAAGAGCAGGCAGATTCATGCCTCTTTGGGGCTACTTCCACATCTCCATATGGTTTAATTGTTGATAAAGACAATTCTTGGCTGAACTTGTATATTGGGAATCGCTAACTGCTCATCTTGGGACTTATGTAGTTATACTGTTGACAGCACAGTTTGACTGGCTTGTGCCCAAGGCAATATTAAGGGTCGTAGTAGAGGAGGCACCAATGCAGTTATTTTCAAATACCCTACTGTACAGAGTACACAGGGAAACACACTCTTATCCAGAAGAACAATGTCAGCAGTGGGGTATGGGTCATATTGTCAGTGGATTGTCACGGTGATAGAAGGTAAAGTCTTGCCTCTCCCCTGCTCTCCATCCTCCCGATGTTAAAGCCCGCGGCGGGCGATGGTAAGTCCCGCGGCCGTTAAAGCCGCGCCGGTCGTTTTCAGCCCCGCAACTCGGACAGGAGAAGCTGCCGCTGCGGGAGCTCCGAAAAGCGGTCTCCCACTTCTGGCTTGCAAGTCTGCACTCACCATTAAGCATCCATTTACACTAACCTTAGACTAATCCCATAAGGTATTCTCCCCATTTTCACATTAACTCCTCTGGGATTCCACCAGCAATCTGCAACGTCAGTGGCCAATTTATCTCCCAACCTACACACAAAACTGGAGAAAATCCATGCGGTCAACATCAAAGTCATCTAGAAACTGGGGCAATGGAGCTGTGAGGCAGCAACTCCATGACGGGCACACAACAAATCTGAACAACAGATGCCAAAATTCATTGGCATGAATCAATGGGTTTTCTTCTGCTTAAGATATGTGGTCACTGTTATGAAAGGAGTTTTCTGATGATTAATGCCTTGTATTTTGGTAAGGCTCCTTTACAAGTTCGCAAGTTATAGGAGTAGCATCAGGCCATACGGCCCATTGAGTCTCCTAATCCCATTTTCCTGCCTTCTCCCCATAACCCTTGACACCCATTCTAATCAATAATAATTTGTCTCTCTCTGCCTTAAAAGCATCCACTGACAGGACCTCCACAGCCCTCTGTGCCAATGAGTTCCACAGATTAACTACCTTCTGACTAAAGAAGTTCCTCCTCACCATCTTTCTAAAAAAACGCCCTTGAGTTCTGAAGCTATGACCTCTGGTCCTACACTCTCCCACCAATGGAAACATCCCTTCCACATCCACTCTATCTATGTCTTCCATTATTCTGTAGGTTTCAGTGAGGTCCCCCCTCAACCTTCTGAACTCCAGTGAGTAGAGGCCCAGTGCGGTCAAGCACTCATCATATGCTAACCCACTTTGAAGGTTTATTTGAAGGGAGCCCTTGAACGGGCATTGTTAGTAAGCAGCACTGTCCCACGGGGTGTGGGGGGGGGGGGGGGGGGTTCCATTACAACGAGGGTCGTCTGTTATTTTCAACACTTCTAATATTTATAGGTGCTGAATTCCTACTGAATCTCCGACAGTGAAAGTCAAGGCACAATGAGAACTCCAATGGAAAATGCCACCATGGCTCTGATGCCTCCACCAGCCTGGGGATGTATCGCGGTGCAGCCAAATACACTGTTGCTGTGCTGTGGTCTCAGCTCGTGGCACGGTGGCGCAGCGGTAGAGTTGCTGCCTTACATCCCTTGCAGTGCCGGAGTCCCGGGTTCGATCCCGACTATGGGTGCTGTCTGTATGGAGTTTGTACGTTATCCCCGTAACCTGCGTGGGATTTCTCCGAGATCTTCAGTTTCCTCCCACACTCCAAAGACGTCCAGGTTGGCAGGTTAATTGGCTTGGTGTGTGTAAATTGCCCCCAATGTGTGTAGGATGGTGTTAATGTGCGGGGATCGCTGGTCGGTGCGGACTCGGTGGGCCGAAAGGCCTGTTTCCGTGCTTTATCTCTAAACTAAACGAAACTAAACTAAACCACGAGGACAAGGGTAACGCAGGGAGACCAGTAGTAGGAAGGTCAGGCACCAATGCTGGATGGCGGCAAAATCCTGCTGTGCTTTCAGGGGCAATTTCACAAGCAGAGGATTCACCTGAAACACAGCACCCAACATTTAGTCATCACTTCTGAAAAAGACTTTTACACATTCCACCTGATTCACGTTCCACCTTCAATAAGACTGTACGGAGGAATTGTTCTGAAAATGAGAGCAAAAAAACAGAATACTGGAAAAATTCAACTGGTCAGCTGGCATCTATGGTGGGAACGGACAGATGACGTCTTGGATCGGGACCCTTCTTCAAGGAGATGACAGGGTACTCTCTTGCACACATTTAATGAATATGAGCACACAAAATGCATCAATTGAGTGTTGTCACGATACCACTGATGCATTCTGGTGCTTCATGCCAACAAAGCCTTCTCTAACTCAGTCTATTAAGTATGCACCAAGATGTATGGACATCGAGGAGCATCATTGATTAAATACCTCGGTTGAAAGAGCTGCCTGACATCCTTGAAGGGCATATAACAGTTCACCCACAGCAGCTCTGATCAATGTGCACTTAAATCCATGGAGAACTTCACCTCGAAAGATAAGGCGTTGCTGCGTGAGGGTTCAAACTACTATTCTTACGCACAACTGGAAGCAGGACCTCACCGAGATCTAACATTGCAGTTGAAATCTTCAAACACAAGTTGCTGCCTCAGTGAGACATATGATCCCCAGAAGTCCCCAGAAGTCTAAGACTAAGATCCCCAGAAGTCTAAGACTGAGAAGTCATAAGATCCCCTTCAAGCAATTGTTGACTGCTAACAGAGTCAGGGTCACTTATTGATTTACGTTCAGTCTCAACAATTTAGGTGTTGTTTTTAACAATCCAGTGGATCTCTGGGTTGGAGTAAAGGAGAAAGGCAATAATGTTCAGTGCAAGATAAAGTCCAGGTAAGTCTGATTAAAGATGCTCCCTTCAAGAACAATCTCATAAATCAAAACCATCTGATTTCACCAATCTATCTCATTCGGTAATCCAGCTCTTAAAGGAACCTGTTTATCTCTCTATCTCTCCATCTATCTATCTCTCCATCTCTCCATCTCTCCATCTCTCCATCTCTCCATCTCTCCATCTGTCCATCTGTCTATCTCTCTCAATCTTTCTCCACTTGTTCTCTCTCTCTCTTTCTCTCCCTCTCCCTCTCCCTCTCCCTCTCCCTCCCCTTCCCTTACTCGTGCCTCTATTCCACCCCCCACTCTCTTTCCCTCTTATTTGCTCTGCTGTTTCTACTGATGAGCTCTGTTTATCCCCCTCTCTCTCTCTCTTATTCCCCCTCTCACACTCTCTTCACAATCTTTCTCGCCAATTATTAAAAATGTTAGTTCGCACCTTAAAAAATGTGCATTTTATAATGCAACTCCATCTTAATGTTTTTAATGTAACTGCGGCTCCAACTTCTCGACTTCCCAACTTCGGAGACTCCTTATTTCAATTATTCAGTTTCAACTATGAATAGATCAATTGTAAAGATATTCAATTTGCATTCAAGCAGATAATGCTGGTCAGCATGCCAAGCAGCTTCAGTGGAACAATAAATAATTACTGTTTTAGGTCTGAAACCCATCAACAGATCTGGGATAGGGTCGTAGACCTGAAACATTAACTGTTTCTCTTTCCACAGATGCTGCCTGACCTGCTGAGTGATTCCAACATTGCCTGGTTTTATTTCAGATTTCCTGCGTCTGCAGCTTTTATTACATTTCCATGTAATATGCCTTCCCTTCATTACAGTCATGGAAAAGCATTCCACCTTTATTAGGATCCCCAAGCTTGTGCACTCTGTTAGTGATTAGAAATCAAGTTTCCCTCACATCAGGTGAAACTATTTTAAGATCCCACAGGTTCATACTGCAAACTCCAAAGAGACCGTGTATGGTTTTATTCCTAGGTTACTGCTTAGTGCGAGATTACAATAGTATCTTCGTTGGTATAAGTAACCTGGAAACACAAGGGACTGTAGATGCTGAAATCTCATCCAAAACACAAAGTACTGGAGGAACTCAATCAGTCAGGCAGCATCAGTGGAGAGAATGAACAGGTGACTTCTTGGAACCTTTCTTCAGATCTGAAACATTGCCTGTTCATTCCCTTCGCAGATGCTGCATGGTTGAGTTCCTCCAACACTTTGCACTTTGTTATAGGTATCCTGTGTTGGCTGTGAAATTAAATGCTTGAAATATCCAAGTACCAGGCACAATGCAAGTGCAAAGTCTTCCTTGTTGCAATGTGTGTGGAAGCAGCTGAGAACCCCCCCCCCTCCTGTGCTACGCCATGACCCATCATATATCTGACAGTGATGGCTCACTGCCATTCTTGAAAGATCAAGATTAATCAACAATCAAGTTAAATTACTGCAGTGCAAATTGTGATTAAAATAAATGAGTCAACCTCTAAACTGCAGCATTTGAATTTCCAGACACAGACATGGCAGGGTTATACAGGTTGCAATATTGCCAGGAGCCCACTGCAACTGCTGATGCAGGGTCTCTACTCAACATATTAACCAACCCTCCACCTCCACAAAGTTGCCTGACCCACTGAGTTCTTCCACCTGCTTGCTTTTTATCCAAGCTACTGGAAGTACGGACTTTCAGGAATAGACTGTAAATACTTCTTCTGGTGGACTTGATGTAATAATGAGGACCTCTGCAAATACTGACACACACCCAGTGACCTCCAGAAACACTGAAGCTCCCAGGGAATCCCTATACAGACATCTTCAAGGCACACCCTTTGAATGGTATAAATGCCAATTTATTTACAGGGACATGCTAAATACCGACACAGTACTGCGATTGCTAATCCCAGCCAGGGATCGCCTTCAAATACTGACACCCTCCTGGGGACCTTCTGTAAAAACTAATGCACTCCAAGGGAACACTGAAATACTGATACACAGTCCAAAACTCACTGGAAACATGATCAGTGCCAGCAATCTTCTGTACATATATGGGTGCACTCCCAAAGATGCCCTGTATAAGCAGAACACCATGCTGAATTCCCAACTTCTTGAGGTCTGCAAAATAAACTGTTTACACTGAACCATTATTCCCAAATAAAGTAACAGATATATGGCAGGTAGCAATCTCATAAACAGTTATACTGCATGTGAAAAGGCATCGAGGGTTCAGTTGAGCATATTAATTCTCCCCTCTTTTCCCCTCAACTCACCCTACATTCTACCATTAAAGGCACACTAGGGGCAATTTATTATGGATAATTTATCTACTACACATCTTTGTGAGTGGGAAGTGCAGCACCTGGAATAAACCCACGCGGTCACAGGGAGAACATGCAACTTCCGCACAGACAATACCCGAGGTCAGGATTAAAAAAGCATAGACCATAAACACTACAGCACAGGAACAGGACCCACAATGTCTGGGATAAACATGATGCCAAGGTAAATTAGACTCCTCTCTCTGCATGTGATCCATATCTCTCCATTACTGCATAGTAATCCATGCATATAACCATATAACCATATAACAATTACAGCACGGAAACAGGCCCTCTCGGCCCTTCCAGTCCGTGCCGACCAATTGTTTTCCCCTAGTCCCATCTACCTGCACTCAGACCATACCCCTCCATTCCCTTCCCGTCCATATACCTATCCACTTTACTCTTAAATGTTAAAATCAATCCTGCCTCCACCACTTCTGCTGGAAGCTGATTCCACACAGCCACCACCCTCTGAGTAAAGAAGTTCCCCTTCACGTTACCCCGAAACCTCTGTCCCTTAATTCTCATGTCATGCCCTCTTGTTTGAATCTTCCCTACCCTCAATGGGAAAAACGTATCCACGTCAACTCTGTCTATCCCTTTCATCATTTTAAAGACCTTAATCAAGTCCCCCCTTAACCTTCTGCGCTCCAAAAAATAAAGACCTAACTTGTTCAACCTTTCTCTGTAACATAGTTGCAAACCCTGGCAACATTCTAGTAAATCTCCTCTGTACTCTCTCTATTTTGTTGACATCCTTCCTATAACTAGGCGACCAAAATTGTACACCATACTCCAGAATTGGTCTTACCAATGCCTTGTACAATTTTAACATTACTTCCCTACTCCTATATTCAATGCTCTGATTTATAAAGGCCAGCACACCAAAGGCTTTCTTTACCACCCTATCTACATGCGATTCCACCTTCAGGGAACTATGCACAGTTATTCCTAGATCCCTCTGTTCCACAGCATTCCTCAATTCCCTACCATTTACCATGTACGTCCTATTTTGATTTGTCCTGCCAAGATGTAGCACTTCACACTTATCAGCATTAAACTCCATCTGCCATCTTTCAGCCCACTTTTCCAAATGGCCCAAATCTCTCTGTAGACTTTGAAAATCTACTTCATTATCCACAACACCACCTATCTTAGTATCATCTGCATACTTACTTATCCAATTTTCCACCCCATCATCCAGATCATTGATGTACATGACAAACAACAGTGGACCCAACACAGATCCCTGAGGCACCCCACTGGTCACCGGCTTCCAACCTGACAAACAGCCATCCACCATTACTCTCTGACATCTCCCATTCAGCCACTGTTGAATAGGGGCAGGTTTAGAGGGATATAGGCTAAATGCAGGCAGGTGGGATTTGGGTAGATGGGACATGTTGGCCGGTGTGTGCAAGTTAGGTCCAATTACCTGTTTCAGGTCAGGATGCTTCTTCAGCCAAGGGGGACCTCAGAATGTAAGCAATAGAATGCAAGCACCATGCAGATTATTGGAATCCAACTAAATACAGACATTCCTAAATAGTTTTGGACATTATTTCTAACCAGGATCTGGGGAAATAGTGATCGCACCACGGGCAGGTCAGAATGTCACCTCTGTAATCCTGCTACAAATCCAGCCCAGTTCTCCATATGCAACGGTGCATGTACCACGCTGATCCCCCAGAGACCTCTCCTGTTGCCAGGCAGCCCAGGGCTGAAGAATGAGCAGCAATCCTTTGTGGTCGACCAGCCAGAGTCTTCTGATGATGCAAAGACACCCAAGATGTCCACAAGTATTGATTAATCGATAGTGTACTTAAACCTTCTATCCATTGTGTTCTAAATTTCTAACACCTGAAATGTCATGAGATAAAGCTTTTCACTGTACCTTGGAACTCACGACAATAAACTAAACCAAACTATTCTGTTTTATGCCATCACCCACAGGCTGTGGGTCGCACTCAGGCTTTTGAGCCAAGAAGTTATGAGTTTGAATCCCACTGCAGTCTGAGCATGTAATCTTGTCTGATATTTCATTGCACTATTGCCAGAGTGCTGAAATAGCAGAGGTGCCACCCACAATAGAGACTATATCTATCCTCTTAGATGGATAAATATTCATGTGATCGTTCATTAATCTCACTGTTTGTACAGCTTGCTATGTGTCATGTTCCACTGTGCAGTGCTGAGGCTTATGAATCTGTGGCTGTTCGGTGACTATGAAAGCCAATAGAGATATGCTAATGGGCTCTTTGAGCTTTGTGTCGGCTGCAGTGTTAGGACACTGTGGTCAATTCCAAAGACCACAGTAATTAAAGGGAACCGAACACAATTCTGAACTTGTGTTTAGCTTGCACTGTCAAACAAGTTAAAAAAATGTACTTGTTACAGTGTTGGGAATTTCTGCTATGCTCAACCACATCCTTGACTGTCAGATGTCCATCAATAATTCACACCAGCTGAAAGCTTGAATACTAACATTAGAGGGACAATCCTTCCAATGCTTTGTTTAATATTTCACTCCCTGCCAAGCCTATAGTTTTCTACTGTCTGGCCCATATTGTTAATTCAACAACAATGAGGTCGACTGTTAGTCACTGCACGTGACGGCAAATACAAAACTTCATCTCTTCAACCTTTCCTCAGCTGAAACCCTTGTCTGCGGTCTAAAGTTTGCACCGTAATCTGCTTGCTGAGCATTTGTTTTCTTTTCAACGTTCTTCAGAGTTCCTGAAGCTAATGGGATTCGCTGCAAGCTAGCACTTGCGTTTGAACAGTAGCTCCGATGTGTCAGTTTGAGTACCGTTTATTGATGATATTTCCTTTTGGGGTTTAATTTCTCTCACTAAGATGCAAGGACCATTGAAATTGATGAATGAGAATATGTCTCTGACAACTAATTATTTCACTCCATTTGACTGTTTACACAAACTAGATGCTATTGAAATTCATAGTCCTGAATTTCAGCGGCCTATTCAATAGTATTTGAATATCCTCCCACACAATCAGTCAGGATAACACAGCCAATATTCACTCAACATGCTCACTAAGTCCCCTGGAGTCAGTACCAAATATATTTTTCAATCCCCAATCAGCGTGGGTGTTATTCCTTGCAATCACTTGCAATCTAAAGCAGGTCCCTGTGATTCTCATATTGTCCACAATATTTCCCTGTGATTCTGGTATTACTCACAGTCGCATAACTCATGTATGTATTACTGACTATTCCCTAGTATGTTTCTGTGATCCAAATGTTATTCCATGGCTATTATTCCCAGCAGCATTCCTGTGATCCTCATATAATTCCCAGTTCATCACAGATACTGACCTCCCCACCATCGATAGGATCCATAAGAGGTGCCATCTTAAAAAGGCAGTCAGCATCATCAAGGACCCACGCCACCCTGGCCATGCTCTCATTTCACTCTTGCCATTGGGAAGAAGGTGTCGGAGTCTGAAAACTGTATCCTCCAGGTTCAAGAACAGCTTCTTCCGAACAACCATCAGCTTATCGAACAATACGAACTCCAGCTAAAATTAAAACTACTGACTGCCTGGGTTGCAATAGAGACTTTGGGCTTTGTTTTGCATTTGCACTTTATAATAATTTGTTAATATACTGAACTTTTTTTTGTTTTTGTTTATCATATTGAGTGCAGTGTTTACAAGCCTGTCCTGCTGCCGCTGCAAGAAAAGGGCCTGTCCCACTTGGGCGTCATTTGCGTGTAATTATGCGTCATCATTTACACGTCACGACGCACAGCGCACGCTTTGTGCCGTGCACGTGATGCGCGCATGGTGCTCATTTACGCGTGCATGGTGCGTGGTGATGTAGGCAGTGACGTGCGATTGCGCACGGCGCCCCAGGATTTTGGGATGTACAAAATCTTTGCCTGCCATCTGCATGTCGCGCAAATGATGCCCAAGTGGGACAGGCCCTGAAGAAATTAATTGTTCTGTTTTGGGACATAAAACTCTCTTGACCATTTGGCTCTTGAGGCAACATGTCTATCTGTGATTCTGACATTCTTGGGTATTGTCCCTGTGAACTTAGCAGCATTTACAATACTTTAAACATATCCATTCATATGAGGTTCAGAGAGGTTGGAAATAGTTTAATAACCAGACTTCCAGCACTATTCCCATGTATGTGGACAGAAGGTGCTGATGAAGGGTGATCAGATATAGTCTTGGTGTAGGGATTTGAGATGTTGAGCTGGTGCTGGGCCTGGCTTTCTCAGGAGATCTAAAGGGATGCTAGGATGAAAAAGGCTCAGCAAGCCTGGGCTGGTAATGGGGAGGAGTGGGGGGAGGTAAGCAACTGGGGGACATTTGAGATGGTGCTGAGAGCGCCCAGGGGCCGGAGGTGATGGTGAGGTACGAGATGCTGGAAGGTTTTTGCTGGAAAAGTAATGAGAGACCTCAGGTCATCTGATTTTGGGCTCCCCATATCATCTTCCCAGTATTCCCAGCAAACTTCCCAAGCACCAAATTGCATAATGAGACCCATCTCCCCACTAACATTGCACCACTTGAACTCCCTCCACTGCATCCAGTTCCGTCTGAGTCTTGCCACTGTTCATTTCTTTACTTTTAGACTTTAGACTTTATAGATTCAGCGCAGAAACATGCCCAATGGCCCACTGAGTCCACGCCGACCAGCGATCACCCTGTACACTAATACTTATCCTACACACCACGGACAATTTACAATTTTTACTGAAGCCAATTAACTTACAACCCTGTCGTTTTGGAGCGTGGGAGGAAACTGGAGCACCCGGAGCAAACCCACGCAGGTTACAGGGAGAACATTTCTGTTCTTGTTGGCTTTATTAAAAACCAATCTTGTCAATTTTTAAATCATCGATCTCTTTACCAAATTATTCCAAGATCTGATTGTTCCTACCTGCCCCCCTTCAACTAATGCCTGTCCTTGTCTCTTCTATTCTTCCACCAAAGTAATCAGCCTCTGTATCTGTCGTCGTTGTCTAACCGCACTCACTTCCTTGTGCAATATAGCCCCACCTTCACAAGTTAATATGGATCTTCCACCGCATTCCCAATTGCATTCACACCATGCAACAGGATTTACCATAAACCACATGTCGCTGTAAGCATAGCTTGAGCTATTTAGGAACCTATTCAGAAAACGTGCACATAGCAGATGAACCATTTAAATTAATTGCCATTTGTTTCTTTTCTCTCCCAAGTTTGTCGAATCTTTCAGTGGGATGAGAGTCAACAAGACACATTGATATACTTCGTGACAGTCACTTTAAAGAAACTATTAAAGCTGCACAAAACTCTTGTGTCAAGATTATGGATCTAATCTCTTTGAGCTCCCACTCGATATCTTCCCATTCCTTGAAATGTGAGGTCATGTCATGGTGTGAAAAGGAGCTGAAAAATATATCAAGCTAAAAGTTTTTTCTTTGAGCATTGAATCAATTTGTGCAGATATAAATCCCATGTCAAGCATTCTGCTTTGATCACTATGTGAAAACAGGCAGCTACTTCAGACTGTCAGATAATATTTATTAACCAAATTAAATGTATTAATTTTATTAACATGGTAAATTGTCCCTAGTGTGCGTAGGATAGTGTTAATGTGTGGGACCGCTGGTCAGTAGGGTCTCGATGTGCCGAAGTCCTGTTTCCGCTCTGTATCACTAAAATAAACGGAACCAAATTATTTCTTTGGTAATTGGGTGCTAACTCGCATTAGCTCTATTCCCTGAAATTAAAGCCCATGACTCTTGCCCTCCGCAACACGACCATATTCTGCCAACTGGGAAAATGTTCTCATAAATAGACTTTTTTTATTGCCCTTGTATTTTTCTCCTGGTAGTTGACAGCAAAATAAATATTTTTTGGTTTAAGAACATTACAACCTATTCCTATTTATACATTCTCAATCCCCTTTGCCTTCAGAAGGATATGGTCCTAACATGAGAAGGTGTGACCAGCGTCGATGTGGCTTATTGGTCAGTATGGGCAAATTGGTGCGTGGCCCTTTGTCCTTCTTGAATATACAACAATATTGTTTACTCAAATCTCTCATGCCTTTCACCAAAGGAGAAGCCTTCTCCGTCATTCTTCCCTTCCATCCTTTGCTTCTTAAAGCATGTTTTATTTCTAGCATTTTCCATGCTAATTGAATACTGAAAACATTTTTTAAAAAAAGTAAAAGCAGGATAAAGATTTTAAAATTTATGGTTAAGTAAAATTTAAAAAAAATCTGCTCTTATCTTTCCAATAAAAAGTAAGCAATATGATTCAAATGAATGGGCCACAAATGCCAGAACCATCAGCTGAAGAACAACATAATCTTGTATTAACTCTCCAAAGATGCTCTCTAATCTCCAGTGTATTCTCAGCAATTTTCTGACGTTGTTTATGTCATGTCAGTCAAGCTCACAGCCTTATTCTGCTCCAAATATAAGGTCATAAGTGATAGGGGTAGAATTAGGCCATTCGGCCCATTAAGTCTATTCCACCATTCAATCATGGTTGATCTATCTCTCCCTCCTAACCCCATTCTCCTGCCTTCTCCCCAGGACCTCTGACACCTGTACTAATCAAGAATCTATCTATCTGTGCCTTCAATATATCCACTGCCTTGGCCTCCACAGCCTTCTGTGGGAAAGAATTCCACAGATTCACCACCCTCTGACTAAATACATTTCTCCTCATCTCCTTCCTAAAGAACATCCTTTAATTCTGAGGCTACGATCTCTAGTCCTAGACTCTCCCTCTAGTGGAAGCATCCTCTCCACATCCATTCTTTCCAAGACGTTCACTATTCTGTACATTTCAATGAGGTCCCCCCTTCATTCTTCTAAACTCCAGCGAGTGCAGGCCCAGCTCCGACAAACGCTCGTCAGAGGTTAATCTACTCATTCCTGGGACCATGCTTGTAAATATAATCACAGTATAGTAACCAATCTTTCCAATACGTCACCCTGGTGTCGTTCTCTGCCCTCCGTCCCCGAGATGGCCTTGTGCTCACCTCCTTGCCCCAGCACAAACTCTCGGCCTTATTCTCATCTCCTGCACCTTGAGCCCAATTTGAAGGCAGCACTCAGCACCAATCTGCACAAAATTACCACACCTCTAAAAATAGATCATTATGGACACAACATCCCCCAGGACAATGACAGACTTGTGGGATGTGTAAACAAAATTAATAGTTAAGGTCTTTGGCTTCCCCCAAACTATTAATAGAATAGAATTCACATTAAATTTTCACAGTGCAATAGAAGGAGCATGGGGTTTGTACCAAAGTGGCACAATGGTGCAGTTGGTAGAGCTGCATCTTACTTCGCGAGCGACCTGCATTCAATTGTGACCTTACATGCTATCAGTGTGGACTTTGCAAGTTCTGCCTATGACTGTGTGGGTTTGCCTTGGGTGCTCTGGTTTCCTCTCACATGCTGGTTGGTAGATTAATTGGCCACAGTCATTTGCCTCTGTGTGTAGGAAAGTGTTAGAATCTGTGGGAGTCGATGTGATCAGTTAGATTAATACAAAGCAGAATGTTTGATTGCTGGCATGGATTCATTGGGCCAAACAACCTGTTTTTCAGCTCTATGGGCCGAGGAACAACAGATTCTAAACACAGTATGAATTATGAATCATTCTGTTCTCTGCCAGGGACACTTAACTAAAAGATTACTACTTTCAGCAAAATGGGGGAAGGCTTTCAAATGGCACAATAATAACAGCCAGTAACCCTACATTATTTCAGCCATCCCTCAGCCAACCATTTCTGTCTAATATGTGTGGGAAGGAACTGCCATTGCTGGTTTAAACTGAAGATAGACACAAAATGCTGGAGTAACTCAGCGCGGCAGGCAGCATCTCTGGAGAGAAGGAATGGGTGAAGTTGCGGGTCGAGACCCTCAGTACGAAAAAGGATCTCGACCCAAAAAGTCACCCATTCCTTCCCTCCAGAGATGCTGCCTGTCCCGCTGAGTTACTCCGGCATTTATGCCGATATTCTGCGCTTGCTACAGTCAGCCAGTGAAAACAATATTCCTGCCTAAGTGTTCTAATAAATCTCCTCTTATTACAATGGACGAGCAGCTCGCAATGCTGAGCAATGCAACACTGACAATGGACATACACTGAGAAATGAGCAATCTATGGAAATATATTTATTACATCGACTGAAGTTTGGATGTGACTCCAAAGAGAAATAGCATCATTACGTCTGCTGGCTAGAAGCAGCCAACACCTCCGTCAATCCAAACATCTGCCTGTGATCTCCAACATCTGGCGAAGCACCCATCTAAATGACATAAAGAACACTGTCTGACTTTCATCCCCATTCTACCACTTTATTGATGTGTTGCTTGTGTTGCCAATGTTCACAAATTAATCTTCAGATCCAATGATTGAGTTACAGACCGCTGCCAGCTGCATTGAAGTTGTTTTCCTGGAAAATGAAATGAACGTTTCCTTGGTGATTTTCATAGTCGAAATCCAGCCTCGGAGCGGACAGTCGAGTACCGACAGCAAGAGGAGGGCAGGAGGGTGAGGGATGATCACGTAGAGGTGTGCAAAACCATGCAAGGAATAGATCGGGTCGATGCTCAGAGTCTCTTGCCCAGAGTAGGTGAATCGAGGACATAGGTTTAAGGTGAAGGGAAAAAGATTTACACGGAATCTGAGGGGTAACATTTTCACACTAAGGGTGGTGGGGGTATGGAATGAGCTGTCAGAGGAGTTGGTTGAGGCTGGGACTATCCCAACGTTTAAGAAACAGTTAGACAGGTACATGAATAGGACAGGTTTGGAGGGATATGGGCCAAACGCGGGCAGGTGGGACATTTTGGCCAGTGTGGGCAAGATGGAACGAAGGGCCTCTTTCCACACTGTATAGCTCTATGACTCTATGACTCTAGCAGAGACGTACATTCCTCGGCCAAGTGAATGCAGCTGATTTCAGTCACTTCAGTTATGTAGGGGATATGCACACAAAACCCCCATAAACAGCCAAGAGGAATATTAATCTGCTTTTTCATGGCAAGGATTAAAAGTTAGAAGATCCATAGGACAGATTCAGAGAGAAACGGAGAGAATGGGAATCTGCAGACAGAAGTGACATTTTAGCAATATTTATAATAATAATAATATAATAATACATATTTGTACCTTTATACGTTCTCCCTGTGACCGCGTGGGTTTTCTCCAAAATCTTCAATTTCCTCCCACACTCCAAAGACGTACAGGTTTGTTTGGCTTGGTTTAAATGTAAATTGTCCCTAGTGTGTGTAGGATGGTGTTAATGTGCGGGGATTGCTGGTCGGTGCGGACTCGGTGGGCCGAAGGGCCTGTTTCCGTACTATCTCTGAACTAAACTAAACTAAGCTAAACTAATAATAAGATGTGATATATAAAATAATATAATCGAATATAATACTAAAAACGATAATAAAAAGACATTAACAAGCACCGAGCGAAGCATATTGAAGAACCATAGCATCCAATGCAGCTACTGAGGTTTACCTCTGCTGAAACAAACTAACATCAAGGTCACAGGACACTGAAGGTATGGTTAATAATTGTGTTGAGGCCCAGCATTCACAAGACAAGAAAAATGTGAGAAGGAGCAAAAGTTTTCAGCAATTAAGGGAAATCTGATGTTCATTTTCATGTCTGGATCAATTTTTGGTTCATTGCTTTGTAGGTGAAATGTAACTACACAACAATATCAGGGTTTATCCAGAATGTCCTGAAGAAGGGGATAGACAGATGGAATGAATCCCACCCATGTACAGAACACTCAAAGATTAATCATTTTGCACAGTATGATTTTTTTTTAAATGAAATTGATACTGTTCTTGGGCTGTGTTTCAAGTCTAGGTTCATCAGAGTCATGTGCATCGCTGACAACTGTTGATTTCAAAGCAGGACCAATATAGGGAGAATGAGGGGGGGGGGGGGGTGTTTTCATGATGCGGTGGGTAATTGCAGCCTTGGCTTGCAAAGAAATCACACTGAGGCCAGAACGTGCACTGATCCCAGGTCTTTCATGGTCTCGGGATGCCTCGGTACAGCCAACGTGCCACGTGGGAAACGCAGCAGCCAGTTTTGCGCAGCGAGCTCCAACAAACAGGAATGTGATGAAGTACAAATAACCTACTCCTGTGACAGAAGGATTGATGCTGGCACTGAAACACGAGGAAATTCTCCAGCTGTCAGAAATAATGTCTTGGCATCCTGTCAGAGAGATAGAACTGAGGGAATACTCCAATCGTAGGGTCAGTATTAAGGGATCTATGTTCGCTCTGAGAAAGCACAGCACTGCTAGAGAAATTATGCTGATGTAGAATTGCCCTGCCAGAAATGTAGCTTTAATGGGAGCTTCAGACTTTAGATTCTAGAGGTGCAGCATGGAAACAGGTCGTTTGGCCCAGCAAGTCCGCGCCGACCAGTACAATATCACCTGCCTGTGCAGTAGGCAGAGATAATTTACCATTTACGGAAGCCAATTAATCCACAACCTGTACATCTTTGGAGTGTGGGAGGAAACTGGAGAACCTGGAGCAAACCACGCAGTCACAGGGAGAACGTACAAACTCCGTACAGACAGCACCCATAGTCTTGATCGAACTGGGGCCTTTGGTGCGGTAAGGCAGCAACTCTACTGCTGTGTCACTGTGTCATCCCTTTACTGAGCATTCAGCAATGAAGGAGACCTGGGATCAGAGGGATCCTAGTAAGGAATCACACTATAAGAGGAGGAGCACTGAGTGAGCACTGTATGGGGTATTTGTATGGAAGTATGTAGATAAATCATGCATTTCTGTAATGTATCTACAGGCTAGTTTGCAATAAAGTGCGCACTCATGTTTTGAAGGTTATTTTAAATAGTAATTATTATTTTTTTAGGATAACTTTACATAGTAATTACCAGCTCTGCATGAAGCTCTATGTAGAATTACACCACTGGAAAGTGAGGCAAGTCACAACATCTGACGCATATCTTCTGCAAGACAAAGAACTATGCTTTGAAGGAACTCACCGACACACCCGCTGGGTGCAGCTGATCAAAAGAACTGACCGCAGGAGGGAAAATGACTGGGTTAACAACTTTTGCTTGGGTGCTCTGTGAGTCAATAGCAATCAGCAGCAATCGAGAAGGAGAAAACAGCGAGACTGGGAATCTGCAGACAGAACCACTGATGGCTGGACAGTTAAGCACAGGAATAACACAGGAAAAAAAAACACAGGGTGGCATACAGGAATAAAAGAGCTAAGATGCCTTGAGTCCTACAACATTAATGTTTAGGAAGGATAAAGCTTAAAATGGCTGCTCATAGGTCATGGCCTAAGGATTAAAGGATGCTCCTTTAGGAAGGAGATGAGGATAATTTATTTAGTCAGAGGGTGGTGAATCTGTGGAATTCATTACCATAGAAGGTTGTGGAGGGCGTCAATTGATATTTTCAAGGGAGAGAGAGAGAGAGAGAGAGAGAGAGAGAGAGAGAGAGATTCTTGATTAGTTCTGGTGTCAGGGGTTAAGGGGAGAAGGCAGGAGAATGGGGTTAAGAGTGAGAGATAGATCAGCCAGGATTGAATGACATAGTTTGATGGGCCGAATGGCCTAATTTTACTCCTATCACTTATGAACTTATGAACTCAAGTGCTGATTGCCCATGTAGGGAATTTGAGTGCCTTTAATATGTCTTTCACGGAAAGCATGGGCATTTTCTTCATAGTTAATAATCTTGAAGTGGAGAATGACATTTAAAATTATTAGGCTCAGAATACTGATTTGGGACCATAAAGGAGTATATTTTGTTAATTTAAATTGGCCCTGAGACCAATCTTGTAGCCCAAAAGAAAGTCAAAGATGTTCCATTCTCAGGAAGAATTGGCAGATTATTTTCATACTGAGCCACTTGAAGTGGAGAGATTCAAGTTTAGCATGAACTATCAATGAGCAAGAGTTACAGTCATTGACAATATCATTGCATTAAAGGATTTGTCTAGACTTTGCAACTTTGGTGAATACTTAAACTGTGTGCTGCAGGATAGATTTGTGCTGGCTTTAGTGACAAATGGATTTTGTCTAAATTGTTAAGCACACATTGTCTTAAATTTGATCTGGGTTGCAAAATTGAAATCTCAATGAAAAAAGCCACAAAAAATGCCAAGGAATTCACCCACAGCCAGGCACAAGATCGACAGAAGCTCAGTGAGGGAGGGGGGAGAACAATGGACAATGGGAACTTAGTGTGGGGGTGGGGAGGGGGGAGACCAAAGGAGGAGCCTGTGTAGTTTGTAACTTTGTCAGCACCTTAGGTGGCTGCTATTTGCATACCTTGGATATGCAAGCAAATGTGTGTATTTGTGAGCATGTGTGTATATATACATACACTGAATTTGTTTTCTCTCGTTATTATATTGATTACTGTGTACTATGTTTACATTTTGTGCTGCTGCAAGTAAGAATTTCATTGTTCTATCTGGGACATAAAGGGAAGGTCATTTAAGACTGAGGTGAGAAAAAACTTTTTCACCCAGAGAGTTGTGAATTTGTGGAATTCCCTGCCACAGAGGGCAGTGGAGACCAAATCACTGGATGGATTTAAGAGAGAGTTGGATAGTGCTCTAGGGGCTAGTGGAGTCAAGGGATATGGGGAGAAGGCAGGCACGGGTTATTGATAGCGGACGATCAGCCATGATCACAATGAATGGCGGTGCTGGCTCGAAGGGTCGAATGGCCTCCTCCTGCACCTATTTTCTATGTTTCTATGTTTCTATACAACAATAAAGCACTTGACTCTCTCTTGACACTTGAGCCCAGTAATCAAACTGTTGGGACATTTCTTAGTTAAATACAAACAGACTTTGTTTCAATCAAATAACAGCAACAATCTGGCTTGGCTCTGCATCATTTTAAATCTACCAGCCTCAAGCCACATTTTCAATTCATTTATTTTTTCGCATTGCAGAATAAAACAATGACCAATTCACAGAAGCAATTAAATGCCTTCTGGGCCTGTCCCACTTAGGTGACTTTTTAGGTGACTGCAGGAGACTATGCAGTCGCCACATGGTCGCCACATGCTCGCGGGTAGTTGCTGGAGAGTCGCCTTCATGGTCGTGAGGAGTTCCCGCATTCTGGGAGCTAGTCGCAGCCTCATTATGGTCGCCATGTGACTAGATTGAAGCCGCCCGTGGAGAGCAGCGAGAATTCTCGAGCTGTAGGTGGGTCGCCAGGAGGTCCTAGTGGGTTGCCAGGAGGTCGAAGGTTCTTGGAGGTTCTCGTAGGTTGTAGCCGGTGCTGACCGCTGAATTTCATTGGCTCATTGGGGAAAAAACGTAAGCAGTAGTTTTCAGAACCAAGGATAACCGACCGGTAATATTAAATGTCCGCCGAGCTTCACAGTCGTGTATCTCTGGCTTCTTAAAAGTTATCTCCACTCCTTCTCCCCCCTCTCCTCCCATCTTCCCCCATCTTTTAAAGGACTTACCGTACACTGTGTTTTAGCTGTCTTTTTACAGTGCCAACCCTCCTGTTCATCGCGGTGTGTGTCTGTTTCACCTTGGCTTTGCACCATGTGAATTTTTTTGACAGCGCTCCCCCTGCCAGCCCTGTCTCGCGCCTGCATAACGGGCTGGTGAAGGAAGCGATGTGTTTGTGTATGTGTGTTCCACTCTGGCAGTCACCGTTCCAGTTGCTGGATTTTCAGGTGACTTGATAGTCGCCGGCAGTCTGCTGAAAAGTCGCCTGTGGAACAGGCCCATTAGTCAGTCCTAGCTAATGCTATATAAAGCAAACTGCTCATGGATCCTTTAAATTATCAACTCAAGCATCTGTTGTCATGTTTCCAAGAATGTTCTGTTATTCAATAGCACCAAAGGCTTTAAATGCAGGAGAGTTATGTTTATTGATGTTTCAGACTGTGAAAAGAATAAGAACCACAGGAACTGATATTCCAGACATAAACTGTAAATAAAACATTGAATTAGGATTAGAAATTCAAGTCTTCTCCACCCACTCACAGTAAAGGAGAGGCGGTATCCAGGACAAATAAAGATGGGGTTAGGAGAACGAACAGGATGGTGTAGGTCCCAGCAATGGGCACAGATTGGGTATTAGGCTGGGGGTGGGTCTGTGTGTGTGGTGAGAGAGTTGAAGGAGCAGGACAAGTAATGGGCTCACAAAAAGCTGGAGAAACTCAGCGGGTGCAGCAGCATCTAAGGAGCGAAGGAGATAGGCGACGTTTCGGGTCGAGACCCTTCTTCAGACTCGTAATGGGCTCAATGGCTCAGACGAAACTGATAGAATCATAGAGGCGTACAGCGTGGAACAGCGTGGAAACAGGCCCTTCGGCCCACTTGCCCACACCAACTATCAAGCCTATCTATACAAGGCCCACCTGCCTACATTTGGCCCTTATCCATCTAAATCTATCTTATCCATGTACAGTACCTGTCTAAATCTTAACCATTGTGATAGTACCTGCCTCGACTATTGGCTCCGGCAGCTCTTTCCACATACCTAACACATAAAATGTATAAAAGTTGTCCCTCGGATTCCTATTAAATCTCCCCCCCCCCCCCCCCCCCACTCTCCTTAAAAGGGTAATGGTTGAAAGCGAGAAGAAGCTTAGATTTTAAGGCTGTATTTCTTACTCTAGTACAAACCAATGAAATGTAAGTGAAAATCCAACTCAGCAGCAAGAGAGATTACAGCGGCAGCAGTTTAATTGAAGTTAGCAGTTTTCTCCACTGCCACATTATAACTTTTTCATTGCAAAAGCTCCCAGACTGAGGAGGATTTATTATCCACAGCGTTCTTGCAAATCAACATCAGCACATCTTTTCTGTGAGAGATTACCACCCCAGCTTGGTGCATAGACTCTGTTCATGGACCATCCACCTAACTAGATACTGACACAGCATTAACCCCTTCTCTCCTGACCCAGAGGTTTTCTCCACCGAGAATGAGAAAAGTGGTCACACTGGGAAAGATGAGGAAGAGTTTGGTGCATCCGTTACCAAATGATTAATTTTGAATGATTAATTACCAAATGATTCATGCTAATCAATGTTTAAGAAAGAACTGCAAATGCTGGACAAATCGAAGGTAGACAAAAATGCTGGAGAAACTCAGCGGGTGAGGCAGCATCCATGGAGCGAAGGAATTAGGTGACCTTTCGGGTCGAGACCCTTCTTCAGACTGATGTGGGGGTGGGAAGAAGAAAGGAAGAGACGGAGACAGTGGGCTGCGGGAGAGCTGGGAAGGTGGAGGGGAAGGAGGGAGAAAGCAAGGACGACCTGAAGTTGAAGTAAATGCTCATGCCACTGGGGTATTGGATCGGCAACACAGTGACAATGATTCCAGCCCATTGTAACAAGGATTTTTAATTCATTAAATGACAGATCTGTGTGTGTTACAGAGAAATTAGCTTATTCTTGCAAATGCACAAGAAATAGCCACAAGAAAAGGCTGATCATTCTTTCAGGTCAATTCCACCACTCAATAAGATCATAGCTGCTTTTCGATGTCAACATTATTTTCAGGTGCTATCCTGATATCTGCTAATTCTTCAAATAACGAGAAATATCCAGTTAAATATCAATCTTATTTTATATGACATCCTTTACTGAAATAGCTTTCTTGGGCAACAGAAATTAAAATTATTTGCACTCCCACGTTTTTTTTTTTTCGTTGCAATGAAAAGAAGTGGCTGACAGCGACCATTCGCCATCCTGACTGTTTTGTTCCCGAAAGGCTGATCAAAAGAAGTGAAGAAATCTCTCTTCAATGTTTCATGTCCTGCCTCTTATTTATCATCCATGGCCCGTAATTCCAGACTCCTCAGCCAGGGAAACACCTTCCTCGATGTAATTATATGCTTGGCTACATATCCGTGTAATTACAAAATACGTCGTGCCATAGTCTGCAGATACTTGGTGGTTTTCAGTAACGCCCAGCTACAGGTGAACTGGAACCCGGTTCATTGTGTATTTGACAGATTCAATTAAATTTCTGGTCATTGGTGACTCCAGGATGTTATGGTGTCAAAGGGGATGCAATTCAAGGGCAAGATCAATAGAGCTGCACTCTCTCTTGTTCATAAGGTCATAAGTGATAGGAGTAGAATTAGACCATTCGGCCCATCAAGTCTGCTCCGCCTTTCAATCATTGCTGATCTATCTCTCCCGCGTAACCCTATTCTCCTGCCTTCTCTCCATAACCCCTGACACCATGGAAATGGTCATCAGATGAAATTCAAAATATGCCAATATTACTTGCCAAATCATAGAACAGTACTACAGGAATTGTGGGCTCTTCGGCCCACAATGTTTACACCAAACATAATGCCGTTAAACTGATCTCATCTGCCTCTATTCCATGTACCTATCTAAAACTCTTCAACGCCACCAGCCTATCTGCCTCGACCACCAAACTTGGGTCAGTGACCCTTCAACGGAAATGATGTATCAAAGGGTTATTGACTTGAATATTGAATCTATTGCTCTCACCATAGAATGCTGAGTATATTTCAGATTCCCAGTATTTGCTGCTTTTGATTTTCTAGGAAGAGTTTCCTCTAAATTGTCATTAACCAATTTTAACACGGCTCCTCACAAAGGAGGAGATTATTCAGCATATGGATCATGTGTTGTCTTTCACTAAAACCCTACTAACAGTTACATTTCCCTGCTGTGCAAATTATTCTCTATCACAAACATATCCAATTCCCTTTGAATGCTCAGAGTATAACTATTTGTACCAGCCTCTAGGCAGTGAGTTCCAGACTGTAACAATCCTATGAGCAAAAACACTTTTTCCTCACATTTTTTATTCTTCTCTGTTAAAAGTGTGATTCTGTTCCCCTTGGTCCTTGAGCCATCTGCTCCTGGGGATGGCTTCCTTCTCTTTACTTTAGCTAAACCTACCATAATCTAAAACCTTTATCAAATGTCCTCTCAACCTGCTTTGCTCAGGGAAGTATCTCCAGATTTTCCATTTTGAGCATACAACTGAAATTCCTCTTTCTAGAAATAGTAAATATTTTCCACACAATCTCAGCGATTAGATTTGCTGCCTAAGGTTGGAAAGAATGCTCCATTTATGGTCGATTGTTTAGCACTGACTCAACATAATCCCTGCTTCTATACTCCATGTCTCTTTCCTCTGAATGCCAGGATCCCATATACTTTATTAATCACTTCCTCAGAGTGCTGAGCCACTCTAAAGGACCCGAATCCTTCTGTTCCTACTCATGTTTTAGAACTGTAATATATTTTCTCTTCTTATTTCTCTGCACTGGTGCATCACTTCACCCTTCTGCCATCCTGTGCAGCCTGACCCGTTGGGTTTCTGCAGTCTACCCCTCATTGATTACATACTTCTAACTTTGTCTGTCTGCAAAGTTAGAAATGTTACCTAGGTCAAAGTCCTTCATATGTATCAAAGTAGCCTCATCACTGATTGTGAAGAATAATATCGTCTCCAATCCTCCATTCAGGTCCCATTTATTATTTCCGTGGACTTAAGTTTTGCCTGTAGTTGCCTTCGGTGAATCTGTGCCCACAACAAAACAGCATTTCCTTTTATCAACGGTAAAGAGCCTGGTACTCGGGAAACGTGGTAAGCTCGTGAAGATTTTTTCAACATGTAGAAAAATGTCCACGAGAGCCCCGAGTACCTATGAGCGGACTATTACCGTAATTCTCCGAGTTCAAATCAGGGGAAACTCGGGAGAACTCTTGAATTACCTTGTACAGTCGAACAGGCCCTTAAGGCTATCTCAAAATGAGGACAGATGCACCTCAGCATTAAAAGTCACCTGGAAGAAGCCAAACTAGCAGCCAAACATCCATATGTTGCAGACGCAAGATCAAGCAGTAGGGTACAACATCTTACTTACTGCACACTTACAACTTGATGAAGAATGGACATACTTGTCTGAGGAATACTACTCTGAAGAGCCTGAGGAAGGTCTCGACCCGAAACATCACCCATTCCTTCTATCCAGCGATGCTGCCTGTCCCGCTGAGTTACTCCAGTCTTTTGTGAGTATCTTCGTTAAGCCAGCATCTGCAGTTCCTTCCTATACAATGGACATTCTTGTAATGGGTATGAATCTATGACTCTATGTTTAGATGGGGCATCTTGGTTAGTTGGGCCGAAGGACCTGTATAACTCTCCAAGCCAGGAATAAATCAGAACACTATTTCTTTTGGCTCCCTGCCGTGTACAAATCCATTAGAAACTTGGATAATGGCAAGCAACTCCTTGCCAACAGGGAGAGGAATGTGGAATTATAGGTATGTTCCACTTGCACATCGCGTCCCATCCACCATCCCCTTCAGCTGTCTTTGTCCATACTTAATGGAGCTCATTTACATCTAGGTTATCACATAACAGCTTCATTTTTATATTTAAACTTCAAAGACACTAAATTTTATTAGGATTTTCCACCTACTCTGTGTGTGTTTATCTTGTTCACATAATTTAGGGCACTTAAACTCTCAAGTATAGACTTACCGAGAGCAAGTCCCACTTAATATTTTGAATTTTGAAGCACTTCACATTATGCAACACTTCAATAAAACACATTGTAAAATTGCAAATTCCCGAAGGTAAGTATTGCGAAGACTTAAGACTGAAGAATTAACTGAAAATCAACCAGAACCCTATTATGTAATGGAACATAGAAGAGTACAGTGTGTGGGGAGGAACTGCAGATGCTGGTTTAAACCGAAGACATTCACAAAAACTGGAGTAGCTCCAGCTTGTTGTGTCTGTCTTTGGTATTGAACAGCACAGCACAAGAACAGGCCCTTCGGCCCACAATGTCTGTGCTGAACATGGTGCCAAGACAATCACTTATCGACCTGTGCATGTCCCATATCTCTCCATTCCCTGCATATACATATGCCTATCCCAAAGTTGTTTACATGCCACTAGCATATCTGCTTCAACCAGCAGCACATTCCAGGCACTCACCATTGCCTGTGTAAAAAAACCCTTTTTTTAACTTTGCCCCTCTCACCTTGAACCTATGCCCCCTAGTATTTCATTTTTCCATACAAGCTTTGAAACCACTTTTCCACTGCAGTGGAGATATGGGGGTGACAGAGCGGCACAGTTAGATGCAACCTAGACATTGTCAAGGAGTCATAGAGTGATAAAGTGTGGAAACAGGCCCTTTGGTCCAACTTTCCCAAAATGTCCCAGCTACACTAGTCCCACCTGCCTGCGTTTGGTCCTTATCTTTCCAAACTTGTCCTCTCCATGTACCTTGTCCAACTGGTTCTTAAACATTGGGGATAGTCCCAGCCTCAACTACCTCCTGTGGCAGCTTGTTCCATACACCTACACCATTGTGTTTGAGCACAGTTAGTACAATGGCTGCCTTACCATTCCAGTATCATGGATTTCATCCTGATCTCTGCCATCACCTTGCATATACTTCCTCTGTCAGTGTGTCCTCTGGTCCTCTCAAATTCACATGGGTTGGTGGCTTAATTGGCCATGGTGATTTAGCCTTAGTGTACAGAAGAAGGGTGGGATTTAGAAGGGTTGGAAAGGAATCTAGGGAGAATATCATTGATGCAGTTTAGGATTTAATGTTAAGGATGCTTGCCTTTTCGTACGAACATGATGAGCCCAAGGCTTGCCTCTGTGCTGTATGACTGTTATTCTGATTTTGTGTGGAATCTAACTGGGGCAATAAGAAACCATGTCATGAGGGAAGCCACACTATTAAAGTCATAATAGAGCAGAGTGTGTTTTACATTCATTGCTGAAATTGGTGTATTGAGAAGGATTAAAATCAATAATCTCAGAGTGGATAAAACTCTATCTACTGAAATGAAACATCTGATACTTGGGGAATATTGTCAGTTTTAGCTTGTAGCTACATAATTAAAATGTAGCTTCAAAATCAATTATTTGCAAGACCATCCGTGGAATGCAGCCATGTGGAAACTATGACGAAAGGCGACAAAGATCAACAAAATCATTCCCGATATCGGGTATCCTGATGGAGAATTAATGAATTGCTGTTGAAGTTCTGGGAGGTATTGGAACTCATCTGAGAAATAACAAAACACAAGGAATTGCAATTGCTGGCTGTACATGCAAAGTGCTGGAGTAACTCAGTTGGTCAGGCAGCATATCTGGAGATCATGGATAGGTGATATTTCGGGTCTAGACACTTCTTCAGGTTCTTCAGTCTGAGGAAGGGTTCCAACCTGAAACATTGATTATCCATCTTCTCCAGAGATGCTGCCTGACCCATTAAGTGAGGATGTACATCCTCTAAGCTTATTTTTTTGAGGTACCACATCAACATTGTATTGTTCAGAACATATAAAAACATAGAACAGTACAACACATAAAGAGGTCCTTTGGTCCACAATGTCCATGTCAAACGCAATATCAGATTCCACTAATTTGATCCATATCCTTTTATTCCCTGCATCTCCATGTGCCTTATTTAAACCCCGCTTACATTTAACTATCGTATGTCTCCACCACCACCTCTGACAGCGCATTCCAGCCACCCATCACTCTTTATGTAAAAAACTTACCCTGCTCATTTCCTTTTAATTTTGCCCTTTGCATCGTCCCCGTGTCCTCCATTGTTCTATACGGCAGTCCCCCCACTCCGGGTCCTGCATTGTTCTACACGGCAGTCCGTCCCCCGCCCCCCCCCCCCCCCCCCCCACGCCAGGTTCCTATTGTCATCTATGCTCTTTGAATTTTATATACTATCCCTCAGCTTCCGACGCTCCAGAGAAAACAATCCAAGTTTGTCTAACCTCTCCTATACTTAATACCCTCTAGTCCTGGCAGCATTCTGGTAAACCTCTTCTGCATCCTCTCCAAAGCCTCCACATGCCTCCTGTAGGGAGGTGATCAGATCTCCACACAATACTTCAAATATGCCCTAACCAAAGTGCTTGAAACCTGCAAACATATTCCTGACTCTTATACTCAAAGCCCTGACCAATGTAGGCAAGCGTACCATACATCTTCTTTACCCATTATTTACTTGAGTTGCTACTTATGGGAGCTATGGGCTTGGAACCCAAGATCCCTCTGAACATTAATACTGCTAAGGCTCCCACCATTAACCATATTTCCTACAACCTTCTAAAATGCAATACCTCACACTTGCTTGGAACAAACTCTATTTGCCATTTCTCCATAAATTTTATCGCATTTCAACCATAGCATCATCACACCACCATTCTGACATTTTCATACATGAACTATATCATTCTGTCTGCATACCCTGTCATGATTCATTCATGAAAACACACTCAACTAATGTTACCAAAGACAATGATTGATCTTATTTAAGTAGATTGAAGAACAGTGCCTGAGATACATTTGAAACCTTGACAGGTTGTGGAGCAAAAGAGCCATTAGCCAGGATCACATTTTGGAAGACAGGGCAGGATATTTCCTTATCTGCTCCCAGCAAGCTGCGCCCTAATGTCAAGTCAGAGAGCAAGGTGAATGGGGGCGAATGAAGTTATGAATGGGCACAACCCTAAACAGCAAGTAAATTCAACAAACGCAATTGTGTATTTACACAGCACTTTTCATATAGTATAGCATGCCAAATAGTTCACTGGGAAATTTATATTAAAAAAAACATTTACACAGGACAGCACAGTGGCACAGTGGTGGAGTTGCTGTCTTATAACAACAGAGACTCAGGTTCGATCCTGACCTCAGATGCTGTCTGTACAGAGTTCACACGTTCTCCCTGTGACCGTGTGGGCTTTCTCCAGGTGCTCAGGTTTCCTCCCGCCCTCCAAAGACACGCAGGTTTGTAAGTTAACTGGCTTCTGTAAATGGTAAATTGTCCCTAGCGCGTAGGATATTGTTAGTGTACAGGATGATCATTGGTCGGCTTGTTTTCACACTGCATTTGTAAGTCTGAAGTCAAACTGGAGAGAATGTCAGCTAGTGCCTACTCGCTTAGTTGCTTCACATCAGTTTCACCAAGATACGTTGAAAGGACAAAGATATCCCTCATTTAGCCCGTGACAGGACTACCTGCTGGACCATAAAAAGACTTGATGTTACGTTTTAAATAGTGCGATGTTTGGAAAGGCAACTGCTATTTGTGAGCACAGCAAGATTTGTGATGAGTTAATTTGTGACTATGCTGGTCTTGATCAGGACCTGTTGTTCTTGGATCGTTGCCCAAGTGGCAATGTAATGCCCATGCGAACAGGCAGCAGGCGATTTACATCCACACACATTATTTCCCAGGTCAGTTCCAATATCTCCCTCAAACACCTTGCTCATGAGCCTCGTTGATACGCGGGTGCAAGTAAATATAATTATTTTTGAGTTTGGAAATCAGTGGGCAATTACATGAAATAATTTGGTGCTTTAAGCAATGGAACGATCATGGAGATTTGTCTTTCCCCCACTGGAGTATAGATGAAGGAAGTGAGCATGTGGTAAAGATGCTGATGGTGGTAGCTGTTCAGGTACACAGCATGGAGGTGCTGCTGGAGCTGTGAACAGCTGACGTTCCTGCAGAGTTTCTGACCCGCTGCTTTACCCAGGCCTGTTTGCTCAGCATGTACCCAGTTCATCCATCTGTGCCTCTGTAAGTGGGAGGTACATTACCTTCTATTAACTCTCCTGCCACCAGATCAGATGTGAGGCGTTCGTCTTATCATTCTTGCGCAATGGTCGGCTGTGAAGACTCGCACACCTTTGCCTGTGCTGGTGGTCCACAGGAGGGGATGTCCTGAGATGAGGACACAGCATGGAGTAAGTAGAACTAGGGAGTCTAGCATAGCACAGCCTGGCACTGTCCACATGGTGCAGCTCAGTCCAACATTGCACAAGACAGTCCAGCGCTGCCAAATGCAACAAATAGCTCAGCCTCGCATAATACAGCCTAGCACTGTTCAACATAGAGGATAGACACAAAATGCCAGAGTAATGCCCCTGTCCCACCTAGGAAACCTGAACAGAAACCTCTGGAGACTTTGCGCCCCACCCAAGGTTTCCGTGCGGTTCCTGGAGGTTCCCGGAGGTTTTTGTCAGTCTCCCTAATGGTCGAAAGTGGTTTTGAATTTTTTTAAATAATCACCGGAACATAGAAGAAGCAGAAACCACTTTCGACCATTAGGAAGACTGACAAAAACCTCCGGGAACCGCACGGAAACCTTGGGTGGGGCGCAAAGTCTCCAGAGGTTTCCGTTCAGGTTTCCTAAGTGGGACAGTGGCATAACTCGGGACAGGCAGCATCTCTGGAGAGACCGTACTTCTGGCTGAGGAAGGGTCTCGACCAGAAACGTCACCCATTCCTTCTGTCCAGAGATGCTGCATGTCCCGTTGAGTTCCTCCAGCATTTTGTGGCTATCTTTGGTGTAAACCAGCATCTGCAGTTCCTTTCTACACTGTCCAACACACTATGGGCTTAAACAGCATAACCCAACCCAACCCAACCCAACCCAACCCAACCCAACACAGCACAGCACAGCATAACCAAACGCAGCTCTGCACAGCATAGTACAGTACTAAGTTCAAGCAGTTGCAACCCCCCCTCTCCATCAATCCCCCACCCAAGTCGTACTAGCTTCAAAGTCATCTTGTTGAGTTATTGTCTATAACTCATGTTTACCTGGTCCCTAGCTAACAATGGGTCTTTTCCTTTATCATTGTAACTTTTTTGCATATTTACATCATTGTTCTATTTCTCCCTATATCACTGTTTATATCTCCTGTTTCCATTTCCCCAGACTCAGTCTGAATCCAAAATGTCTTGATCCAAAATGTCACCTATTCCTTTTCTCCAGAGATGCTGTTTGACCCGCTGAGGTACTCCAGCTTTTTGTGTCTATCTACAGCTGCCTCTGCAAGGCCAGCAGCATAATCAAGGATCAGTCTCACCCTGGTCACACCCTCTTTTCCTCTCTCCCACTAGGCAAGAGATACAGAGAGAGAGACAACAGAAAGGGAGAGACAAGGAGAGGGAGAGAGAAAGAGATAGATTGACAGAGAGAGAGAGAGAGAGAGAGAGAGAGAGAGAGAGAGAGAGAAATGAGATAGAGAGAGACAAAAAGAGAGACAGAGAGAGAGAGAGAATTGAGATAGAGAGAGACAAAAAGAGAGACAGAGAGAGAAAGACAGAGAAAAAAACAGTGAGTTAGAGACAGACGAAATGGGTGAGAGAGAGAGAGAGAGAAAACATTTTTTTTTATTCAGTCCTTGGATGACAACTTGACAACTTGAAATGATTTATGTTAGAATCATGAGAGTCTTGGGCTAGAGTAGGAACCTTTAAAAAGAACAACCATTGCAAGAAGGAGGGCCCTGTGTGTGAGGCTCAGAGCACCAGCAGAGTGAATCTGGCTAATTCTATCACACAGGTAACATTTGATTTAGTATAGGACGTGAAAAGCTGGAACCACAAATAATTTCTAATATGAAGTTATTAGAAAGCAATGGTTTGCATGCCTGCTTAAGTAACTCGAGTCCTAATAAAGATTAAGTTATACTAAACAGTGATTTAATGCCCGCTGTATGGAATAATCTTAACATGACCATGTTTGTTGTCTCACTGAGTTGAGTTATGGGACTGGATATCTCAGTCACAGAATACTTCATTTTATTAAAGGTCCAGTCTGTGTCTATTCTATCCTCGGGAATAAAATCTAAAGAAACCATTCAGATGTGGCTATCTTCACCAATACAAGGGCTTGATGGGATCAGACTTTATGTACACTTTTCATCTCCTCACCTGAGAAGATATAGGCTTGCCATTGTGGAAGAACAGCAAAGGTTGAACGGACTGATTCCTGAGATGGTGGCACTGTCACGAGAGGAGAGATTTGTGTAAGATAGACGCAAAGTGCTGGAGTAATTCAGCAGGTCAGGCAGCATCTCTGGAGAAAACAAAGTTGGTGACATTTCAGGTCGGAACCCTTCTTCAGACAGACAGACAGACAATTTGTTGAATTGGCTCGCTTTCCCGAGCTAGGGGTATCCAGAACCAGAAGTCACAGTAAACCGTAGGCCACTGGGGAAAATTCTAGAATTGAGAGACCTAGGACTGTGGATTCATAGCTCCATGAAAGTGGTGACTCAGATACACAAACAAGGTGGTGAAGAAGGCATTTGGCTCAGTCAGGGTGCAGAATACCAGAGTTTGAATGTCATGATACAGCTGTGCAAGATGTTGGTAAGGTCACATAAAGTCCTGTGTACGAAGCTGGTAGCCCTGCTCCAGGAAGGATGTCATTAAACTGGAAAGGATGTAAAAACATTTATGAGGATTTTACTGGGTCTGGAGGATTGAGTTATAACGAGAGCTGTATAGGCTGGGAGTATTTTCCCTGGAGCAGAAGAGGCTGAGGGGTGACCTTATAGCTCCCCATATGCTCCCCATATCGTGGGGAGCATAAATAAGGAGAATAGCCACAGTCTTTTACCCAGGGGTAAGGAAGTCTAAAAGTAGTGGGCATGGATTTAAGGTGAGAAGGGAAAGATGTTCAAAGGACCTGAGGGGCAATTTTTTCACAAAGATGAAGGCATGTATATGGAACACATTGCAAATGGCATGGTAGAGGCAGGTACAACTACAATACATTAACAGACATATGGATAGGTACATGGATAGGAAAGGTTTGCAGAGGTATAACCAAGAGGGACTCACTTGAGTAGGCTAATTGGTCAGCATGGATGAGTTGGAGTGGACATATTTTCATGCTGCATAGCTCCATGATTCTAGGGCTCAGTCTGAAGATAATGAGTAAAGGGCCTGTCCCACTTGGCCGTCATTTACGCCTCATTTACCCGTCATATGTAAAATAGGTCGACGCATCGTTACGCGCAATGTCGCTCGCAAATCACGTGTCATTATGCCGTCTGGTGCTCGTGACATCATTAGAATACCATGCGGAGCAGGGTGATGCATGGTTTTACGCACGATGATATAACCTTGCGTCACCACGTGATACGTGAGACGTCGGGACGCCAGCGTGCGACGCCAATGCATCAGCGTGCGACGCCAATGCGTCAGCGTGCGAACGCGATACGGCACGCAGGTGGCGCACGAGGATTTCGTGCAGCACGAAATCCTGGAGCGCCGCGCGATACCGCGTGCAACACCACACTCCTCCACGCCTCTCCATGCGCCCGTCCCGCGCTACGCACACGCTACCCGTGTGTCACAACGCGACGACCACATTTTTGGAGGTCGCGTAGATGGCGCACAAATGACGGCCAAGTGGGACAGGGCCTTTAGCCATTTAGGACAGAGACAAGGAAAAAGGTCTTCACCCAGACTGTGGTAAACCTATGGAATTCTCCACCACAGTCAACTGTGGCGGCCAAGTCATTGAACGTATTTATAAAGGAGAAAGATAGAATTCTGGACACCAAAGGGTTTGAGGAGACAGCAGGAATATTGTACTGAGATGGAAGATCAGCCAGGATTGTACTGATGAGCAACACGGGCTTGAATGGCAGAATGAGCAAGTCCTATTCCTATTCTTTATGCTCTAAATAAAGCGTGGAGATGCAGCAGTGTGCTACAGGAGGAAATCATTTCGCTGATAGAAAACAATTGTCTTTTCTCTTTAAAATAGGGAACACAGACCTTCAGAAAATCTAAACAATCAGAAGACAATGAAGTGAGAAAAAGAGAAGGAAAGAGAGGTGAAAAGGAAGAATGCTGAAGAACGTGCTTTTGTTTAAATTAAATTTTAAATGCGTTCATTGTCGTTTTAATTTGCATGACACCTCAATGCTTCAAATGCCAAAAGGAATAACCATTAAAAAACAGATCTTGTCATGCTAATTTTATAATGATCAGGAACTGTGAAAATCATTCCCATTTCAATGCAAGTATGGAGTCAATAAATCTACAGAAAAACAGAGGAGGAATTGGGTGCCAAAGGATGTCTTCAGCGATACTGGATGGAGTGTTAGGGATAATCTACCAATGATCATGGAACTGTATAGTGACACTCTACAGAGGAACCATCCGTGGTTGAAATCAGATCAACCTGTAGCAACAGCAGCACAGGGGAGGCGCCATTGAGATTCGACAACATCTACAGTCATCTGTCATGCCACACTTGTTTTGTATTCAGGAAAACATCATTAACAATCATTAAATCCAGGACCTTCAATATAGTGAGTGTTGCACAGCATGCAAATTGGGTTACTGGCATGCAGCGCACCAGTGAGACTGCAAACCCTGCAGGGCATGGGCATCGACCTCAATTGGTAGTCATTGCTCATTTTCACTTTGCTCCAATGTCAATTCTCCAATGCAAAGGCAGCCTGCAGAGAGTAGAGGCCCGGTTCAATGCTGATGGGTGTCCACTAGCTGCAGTCATACCAGGGCATCTGTGGACTCCAGTATCCTACAAGAAGATGGAGGCACAAGGAACTGCAGATGCTGGTTTATTCAAATAAAAGACACAAAGTGCTGGAGTAACTCAGCATGTTAAGCAATGATCTCTTGATCATTTCTAAATGTCACCGCTCCGTGTAAAGGAAAGAAATCCCATTGATGTAAACTCTGTCAAGGCCTTCAACTTTCCAAACTTCCTCATAACTAAGAAAGTCTTTCAGTAAAAACACAAAGAGCTGATGTAACTCAGCAGGTCGGTTAGCATCCATGGAGAACGTGGAGAGGTGATGTTTCATATGGGGTCATATCATTTGTTAGCAATGATACTCCTCCCTCACCTACTAAAGTATTAAGATTCCAAGTAACCACTGATGGTGCGTCCTGCACTGGAATCCAAATCTACACCCCACCTTCTGATATTGCAGCGGCACCTAGTGGTGGGGCTGGGAAGTCAGAACCCTCGTCATTGGTCGGCACTGTCATGTGACCACGGGGGGGTCGTACACGGGCTTTTAGCGAGTAATTAGTAGTTAGTGCTCCTCGCATCGACAGGAGCTGTGATCGTTAGCTAGACTAGGTACGCGGTGTAACGAGCTTTTGTTGGTGTCTTTGTTAATAAAAAAATTTTTCGCTCAACCAGCCTGGTCTCACTACAATATCCTCATTGTGACCCTCCAACAAATATCTCAGCTATCATTCCTGGACAACCTTTTCCCCAAAACACCTACCCTGTGTGCTCCACCCCACCACCTGTCCAATCCATTCTCAGACACAATTCCTCTGCGCTGAGCCACAGGAGGAAAGCTTCAGGAGGAATGCCTCAGGCTGAAAGGTGATGTGGAGTTTACAGGTCTCGAGTACGAGAGAACCTGGCACCAAACCTTCTTTCAGTTTAGCTATTGCTACGCGTACCAAGGTACAGTGAAAAGTTTTTGTGTACCAGTCAGCGGAAAGACAATACTTGATTACAATCCAGCCATTCACTGTGATAAGGGAATAGCAAGATAAAGCCAGTAAATTACGATCAAAGATAGACCGAGGGTCACCAATGACCAATGTAGTTCAGGACTGCTATCAAGTTGTGGTAAGGTGGTTGAGGGTTGTTGGGGACATGCCAAACTTCCTAAGCCTTCTGAGGAAGTAGAGGTATTGGTGTGCTTTCCTGGTCGTTGCTTCAATGTGGGTGGTCTAGGCGAAGTTGTAGGTGATATTTTCTCATGTAGGCTCCCCAAGTGCATGGTGGTGCTGCGGTAGAGTTCCTGCCTTACAGCGCTTGCAGTGCCAGAGACCCGGGTTCGATCCAGACTACGGGTGCTGTCTGCGTACGTTCTCCCTGTGACCGCGTGGGTTTTCTCCAAGATCTTTGGTTTCCTCCCACACTCCAAAGACGTATAGGTTTGTAGGTTAATTAGCTTGGTTAAAGTGTAAATTGTCCCTAGTGTGTGTAGGATAGTGTTAATGTGCAGAGATCGCTGGTCGGTGCAGACTCGGTATCTATAAACTAAACTAAACTAAACTACAAGTAGCTTTACTTTACTGTGCCTGCACGACCACTACAGTACATGATCTATAAAGCTTCATCACAAGTTCTTTCAGCATGTGAAATGTTGTGGTAAGTGATTGTCTGTTGGGGAACCATTTGAAGCCCTAAGGTTCCCCTTGAATCTAATGCCAAGTATTTAACCTGGACCATTAACTCTGTTTGCCTGTCCTCACCACAGCCAGATCAATAATTGCTTTCCTTTAACCTCCGATTTCACTACATTTCCTTTGCTGTTAAAGTGCCAAGTTCTGCGGCTTCCTGCAGTCAAGTGCTGCTCTCATCCAGGAATCTGGCATTTTCACTGCTCTCTGGCACCTGGTTCCGTTAAGAAAACACAGCACGAGCTGCAAGTGCATAGAATCAGAGCTGGGTCCAAAATACTTCCCTGCCAAAACACTTGCCTTTCCACCAGCTGAGGTGTAGGGTGAGACACCACGCAATGTGATGGAATGCTTAGATTTTCCAATACTTCTCTCTCTGCAGATGCTCTCCTGCTTCAGTCTAATCTGCCATCAAAAGTGCCTTATAAAACAGCTATTAACCCCCTGCCTCAAACTGGCCCATCCCCTTTTCTCTCCACAGTTCCTAAACATCTTGTGTCCTCCCAAATCCATGCCTTTTGTGCTCAGTACTCCTTGTTTGAATACTTCCAGTTAGTGTTTAGTTTAGTGAAATAAGGCCCTTTGACCCATCAAGTCCGTGCTGACAAGTGATCCCTGTATACTAATACCACCCTACACACCGGGGATTATTTTATATCTTTACTGAAGCCAATTAACATACAAACCTGTTTTTCGTGTGTGGGAGGAAACTGGAGCACAGAAAACACCCACATGGTCACAGGGCGACTGTGCAAACTCCATGCAGAAAGCACCCGTAGTATAAATATATCCTATTTTAATATAGGAGCGATCCTTCTCTCAACAACAAAATTGAATAATACAATATATAGTAAAAATCCAATTATTCATAATACTATCAGAATTTGGAAACAAATAAAATTAACCCTTAAATTACAAAATGTATCACTTCTCACCCCTATAGTTAATAATCCGTCGTTTAAACCCTCTAGTATTGACAAATTATTTACATATTGGGAAAGAATAGAAATTAAAACGTTCGGAGACATGTATGAAAATGGAAATTTCTTATCATTCTAACAACTACACCATAAATACAACCTGAGAAAAAATCAATATTTAAAATATTTTCAAATTTGTGATTACTTGAAAAAATATATACAAGAATATCAAATTGTCTCCACACTTAGTAGACGAAGCAATGAATATAAAGGCAGATTCAACTAATTTAATATCATATTTGTATAATATTATCCTAAATATAGAAATACCATCATCTGATAGAATTAGAAGAGATTGGGAACAAGAACTTACTATAAAAATCTTGAAAGAGAGTTGGGATAAACACTTGCTATATGGGCACAAATGCTCGTTCAATGTAAGATATATTTTAATCCAATTTAAAACTTTACATAGACTATATTATTTAAAAAACTAAAATAAGTAATTTTTTTCCAAATATCTCACCAATTTGTGATAAATGTCTATACCAAGAAGCAACCATTCCTTTGTTTTTTGCATAAAAATCCAAAATTTCTGGAATGAAATCTTTGACACTTTTACAAAATTATTCAAAGTGAAATTGAAACCGAATGCAGAATTGATTATTTTTGGAACAATGGAAGCCAGCTGTGAGCTGACTTCATTTCAAAAGAACTTCCTTAATTATGGCAAAAAAACTTATACTTAAATTCTCCCACACGCTCCCACATCAACGATAAAAATGTGGATTTCAAATATGTCCGAAATGTTACACCTAGAAGATGAAATGCCTCCTAGCAGGCAAATCAGACCATTTCCAAAAGATTGGATCTCCATTTATCAATTATTTACAAGCATAGGGTGCAACACAACTGAAAATAAATGGTATCAGGACCTGGCTAGGGGTGTGTAAAGATACAAAGTAGGTACATCCCTTTTATCTTAGCTTACTTTACTTTTTCATATTTTCTGTCTTCTATTTTTTTTTTTACTTTCTTTTCCTTTGTTTTTCTTTTTTAGTCTCTATTTTGTCCTACGCTTCTATGGGTTCTTCCTGATCACTCTTTCACGCACTTACTATCCTATCTAACTCTCTCTATTCTTCACCTTACTCTTCTTCTTCTTAAAATATAAAATAAGTTTGTTGGCCATATTTAAGAGGGAGTTGGATGTGGCCCTTGTGGCTGAAGGGATCAGGGGGTATGGAGAGAAGGAAGGTACAGGATACTGAGTTGGATGATCAGCCATGATCATATTGAATGGCGGTGCAGGCTCGAAGGGCCGAATGGCCTGCTCCTGCACCTAATTTCTATGTTTCTATGTTTCTATGTTTCTAGAAGTGGTACAGGAAATGTATTATGTTATTTTTGGTTTATATCATTGTAATGTACATTGCTTCTAATAAAGAAAATGTTAAAAAAAAAAGAAAGCACCCGTAGTCAGTATCGAACCCATGTCTCTGACGCTTTAAGGCAGAATGGCAACCCTCCTCTAGGAGAGAGCAGCCACCAGGAATGCGGGCAAGTCTGTAGTTGGCAGAGGTGGTGGGGGGGGGGGGGAGAGTGAAGAGGGGGAAATCAAGAGATTGGGGCAGAGCAGAGGGAGGGTTGGGGGAAACTGAAGTAGGTAGGTAGACACTGAATGATGGGAAAAAATCAAATGAGGGGACTTATGTAAAGGTTGTAAATAAACATGTCCACGTGTGCACATATGTGTGTGTGTACCTGCATGTGCATGTGTGTGCACACGTGTAGGTGTATGCAGGTGAGTGCATTTATGTGTATGACTGAGCATATGTCTGTGTGTCTGTGTGCAAATGCGTGTAGACTTTTAGACTTTGGACTTTCGGGATACAGCCCTTTGGCCCACCAAGTCCTCATTGAACACCCTGCATGCTAGCACAAGCCAATATAGTAGTGACAATTTACAATTTACAGAAGCAACTTTACTGCTGCCATCAATCATCCTTGCAAATGGAGCAAGACGTTGCTCTCTTAACTCCACGTGGCATTTGATGTGCAACAACTAGCTCACGATAAAGGGGCTGTCCCACTGCGGCGACCTAATCCGCGAGTTTAGAAAAGTTTGCCCTCGACTCATACTCGCAGCATGGTCGACATGAGGTCCTAGGAGGTCTTTGTAACTCTCCTTCATGCTCGAGAGTAGTCCCCGCGTACTCAAGACCTCAGCTAGGTAGCGGCGTATTTTTCAACATGTTGAAAAATGCCCACAAGTAAAAAAAGGTCGCCATGGAAAAAATTGATACTTTTTTTACTCGTAGGTTTAGTCAAAGTAGGTCATAGTAGGTTGCCATGTTATTCGTAGGTAATCGAGGGCAGTCGAAGGTAATCGAAGGTAATCGAAGGTAGTCGTAGATAGTCTTCAACATAGTCGAAGGGAGGTCGAAGAAGATCAAAGGAGGTCGTCTTTGCTCTCCACTATTCGGTGTACAATTTCCCCAAAGTTAGTCGTAGCTAATCGCAGATAGTCCAACATAGTCGAAGGAGGTCAAAGGAGGTCTTCTACATAGTCAAGGAGGTCTTCAACATGACATTTTTTCAAACTCTTTTAAACTCGCCAATTAGGTCGCTGCAGTGGGACAGCCCCTTATCAGAATTCACAGAAGATAGACACAAATTGCTGGAGTAACTCAGTGGGACGGGCAGCATCTCTGGAGAGAAGGAATGGGTGACGTTTCTGGTTGAGACCCGTCTTCAGACACAGGAGTTACTGTTCACTACAGGGGTTCCCTGAGAAGAACAATATGTTCCTTTGAATCTTCATTGCATTGGAGAGTTGCGATGAATGTGAGTTGTTGGTTGTGTTGGCCGATTTTTCAAGCTGGATTTATTCAGCAAGTCAGACTCCAGCTGTGAAGAAAGTAAACAGAGTTAACATTTTAGGTCGATGACCTTTCATCAGGGCTGCCAGCATCCACAGTCTCTTTGCTTATGGAGCCTCTCAGGCTAGTTTCCCTCGTGTAATTTGGCAGCACAACATGACACATTTAGCATGTTTTCCTCCAGTCACACTTTCTTCACTGCTGCCAGAACACCCTTCAGTGTGCACCTACTCATTTTTCAGCTACAATATACCTGCCCTGGCTTCAGCATACTTGGGCTAAAGCCACAAATTCAGAGCAAGACAATTCAAACTACATCCAATATCAAAGGAGAGTTACTGATTTGTAATCAATTGCTAAAATCATAACCATTGTATTCCTGTAGTGGCAGTGAGTGTAGGTTGGGGTTGGTATACTAGTGGATGTCTTGGAGAATCCTGTTGATAATCAGTATTAACATTTCAGGTCGATGACCTTAGTTGGACAATCAGTATTTCTTAACATTGAATTGAAAACGATAAGCTTTTGAGGTCTAAGATGAGAGAGTTGATGGGAGATGTCACAGCCACTGTGGGCCTTAACACATCAAACTTTGCACCTCTTGCATGTGGGATCAGTAGACTGCTCGCTGGAGTTTAGAAGAATGAGGGAGAGCCTCATTGAAATTGACTGAATAGTGAAAGGCCTGAATAGAATGGATGTTGAGAAGATGTTTCCATTAGTGGGAGAGCCTAGCTAGGACCAGAGGTCATAGCCTCAGAATTAAAGGACGTTCCTTTAGGAAGGAGATGAGAAGGAATTTCTTTAATCAGAGGGTGGTGAATCTGTGGAATTCGTTACCACAGGAGGCTATGGAGGACAATTCAATGGATATTTTTAAGGCAGAGATGGATAGATTCGTGATTAGTACGGGTGTCAGGGATTATGGGGAAAAAGCATGAGAATGGGGTTAGGTGGGAGAGATAGATCAGCCATAATTGAATGGTGGAGTTGATTTGAAGGGCTGAATGGCCTAATTCTGTTCCTATCACATGAACTATGAACTATTGCGTGATTGCACCACCACCTCCCAGCACAGCAGCGCCATTTAAATAGACTAATTTGCTAATCAGGTTTGTGCCTAGGTATGGCAATACTCTACTGGACTGTTTGTATGAAAATAATTTCACTGTGAGTCTGTAATGCACATGTGACAATAAAAGCAATATTGAACCATAGAGAACCAAAAGCAATATTGAGTCATAGAGTGATACAATTTGGAAACAGGCCCATCGGCCAACTTGCCCACACCAGCCATTAGGTCCCAGCAACATTAGAACCACCTACCTGCATTTGGTCCATATCCCTCCACACCTGTCTTATCCAAGTTGGACATTTGTGGATGGCGTATTTGTGGAGGGAGTAGACAGACAGCATTTTCAAGTCGAGACCCTTCTTCAGACTGTTCCTGTTTCAAGCCACAGCATCGTCTGTCCATTCCAAGACATCAGGGACCAACCAGCCTCACATGATTCAGGGATAAACAGAAAATACTGGGAACACTCAGCCGGAAAGGCAGCATCTGTGGAAAATTAAAATGTTTCTGATCCAAGACTCTTTGAAAGCAAAGATACCAAGCCTTAGAGCTGTGACATTAACTTGGTTTATTTTTTCCACCAATGGACTGACTGACTTACTGAGTGCTTCCAATATTTTATTTGTTCATTTCAGATACCCAGCACATGTAGTGTTTTCCTGTTATTCCCAGTCATTCAGGGTTTGTCTTCATCTCAACCTGGCTCTTGAGGTTGAAGTGTGTTGGAAGGAACTGCAGATGCTGGTTTACACTGAAGATAGACACAGAATGCTGGAGTAACCCAGCGGGACAGAAGGAATGGGTGACGTTTCGGATCGAAGGTCGGCCCTTCTTGCTGAGTTACCCCAGCATGTTGTGTCTATTCTCGAGGTTGAAATGGTGGTGGGACAGGTTATTAGCATTGTCCACCCAGGCCCCAGGTGGAGATCCAGGCCATTGCTGTCCCTCATGACTGCAGCAACACCTTCCAGCACAACAACACACCTACCTTTGCCCCATAGTTTGCCTGACTGCTCCTTCAGTTTATCCTGATACTGGCCAACTTACCCTAAGGACCTCTCATGGGTCATCAAGAAGATTGTGCAGATTTGAAATGGAAAGAGCAGCGTTTCAGTAGTCAGGCTGCAGCCTCTGTGATGTAGTGTGGGAACATCTAGACCTACGTAAAAGGCGATTGTTCAAAATCGATCCAATTTCCAGGCTTTTAATTCTCTTTCTGGAACATATTCAAATGTAAATGCTTTCAATCAGAATGTTAGCAAGGTTAAATAAGTGAGATCCTAGTTAATTGAATTGACTCCACATTTCAGTATAACTGCTTAAATAATCTGTGTCTAACTAATTACATCCGCGTCTATAGATTACTACTTGCAGAAAGAGAAGCAATAACTTAAAAATTCTTACTCCAGAGCTATGACATGTAGGTTGTTAGGTTAATTGGCCATTTCATATTGCTCCAAGAATGGTAGAATCTGGCGAGCTGGGTGAATAAAATTGGATTTGTGCAAGATTATGCAAGTGGATTCTTAATGGACAGCATGAATGGAATGGGCCGAATGACCTGTTTCAAGTCGTGTGACTCTATGACATTATGGCACAAAGAAAGCCACTCATAACTCGCTGTTCCCTCTTCAGATGACGAGTGATTTGCTCTACCTTCCCTCTTCAGAGCAGGGCGATTTAAGTTCAGTTTAGAGATACAATGCGGAAACAGAACCATCGGTCCACCAAGTCCGCGCCGACCAGCGATCCCCGCACATTAATACTACCTACACACACTAGAGACAGTTTACACTTATACCAAGCCAATCAACCCACAAACCTGTACGTGTTTGGAGCGTGGGAGGAAACCGAAGATCTCGGAGAAAACCACGCAGGTCATGGGGAGAATGTACACCATCTTGAAACCGCGGTCTCCGGTAGGGAAGCACCGATTCAGGACTTACCTGGACTTACCATGTCTACACATCTGGCTGCCCGCAGCGGCAACTGTGGAGGGTTGTGGTCGTGACAACGGGGGAAAATGGAGGAGGACTGACCAAACTTTGTGCCTTCCACCACAGTGATAAATGCTGTGGTGGATGTTTGTGTTAAATTTTCATTGTGTATTGTGTGTTCTTTTTTATTGTACCGCTGCTGGCAAGTTCATTTCACTGCACTATATGTGCACGTGATGAATTAATCTGACTTGACTTGACTGATTTGACTTGACTTGACTAGTACAAATCCCGTACAGACAGCACCCATAGTTGGGATCAAAATTGAATCTCCAGCACTGCAATTGCTGTAAGGCAGAAACTCTATCGCTGCGCCGCCATGCGGTCCATTTGCCTCCACCTGTTCGTTGCCACAAAAGTCCATATTTTATAACCAATCATCTCGGAGAGATGCTCAATTCCACGAAAGAACGGATGCTCCGATAAGACAGGTGCATGGATAGGACAGGTTTGGAGGGATATGGGCCAGTCGCAGGCAGTTGGGACTAGTGTAGCTGCGACATGTTGGCCAGTGCGGGCAAGTTGGGCTGAAGGGCCTGTTTCCACGCTGTATCATTCTCTGACTGTATGATTCTAAGACATTTTATGTATAACTGAGTTGATCACATATTTCCCTGACTGTTTTAATGTTAATTAACTCATGCCTGGATAGAGTGGCTGTGGAGAGGATGTCTCCACTAGTGGGAGATTTTACTTCGGAGTCACGTGAGTGATTCCATGAAGAACCCCGCCAGTCCGCATGCGCGTCATTACGTCTGACGCATGGCGCAGCAACCGGCTGGGAGGCGCATCGCTCCTTCAGCGGTAAGTTTAAAAACTCTCAGGTAAGTGTAAAACTTAGTCGGAGGTCGTTTTCTGCGCTTGGTAATTCTTGTTTCAGGAGCAAGTTCGAGTATGGAGAAAGCGTCGAAGGTGAAGTCAAGGTGAACCGCCGGGAGAGTAGCTGTGGAAGACCGCGGGAGTGCGGGTAGCCGGCGGCCACCTATCTCACCTACCGAGTCGCTGGCGGTACGACCAGCGACTGCAGACTTGGTGCCTGAGAGCACTGTGGCTGCATCATTGGGGCGGAAAGCCACTAAGAATTCTGCACGGCCCAAAGAATTCTGCTCGGATGAGTCGGGCCGGGAGGGTTCCCCTCCAATAATGGATAACGTCTTTGGACGGTTGTCCAGGATGGAGCTCCTAATGGAGAGGATGCTCCACCAAAATACACCCCAACAGGAGGAGTTGTGTTCGTGGCACCTGTCTCAGGCCTGCTTAATGTCTCCCTCTCGGAGGAGGAGAGCATGCGGGGTCAGCTTTATTCTGACGCCGAATCAACCTTTGTTAAATGGTGGCGATTAGGATGAAAGGGGAGATGCAGCGAGACCTGGGTGTCATGGTACACCAGTCATTGAAAGTAGGCATGCAGGTGCAGCAGGCAGTGAAAAAAGCGAATGGTATGTTAGCTTTCATAGCAAAAGGATTTGAGTACAGGAGCAGGGAGGTTCTACTTCAGTTGTACAGGGTCTTGGTGAGACCACACCTGTATTGCGTGCAGTTTTGGTCTCCAAATCTGAGGAAGGACATTATTGCCATAGAGGGAGTGCAGAGAAGGTTCACCAGACTGATTCCTGGATGTCAGGACTGTCTTATGAAGAAAGACTGGATAGACTCGGTTTATACTCTCTGGAAAGGAGATTAAGAGGGGATCTTATAGAAAACTTACAAAATTCTTAAGGGGTTGGACAGGCTAGATGCAGGAAGATTGTTCCGATGTTGGGGAAGTCCAGGACAAGGGGTCACAGCTTAAGGATAAGGGGGAAATCCTTAAGACCGAGATTGAGAAAGACTTTCTTCACACAGAGAGTGGTGAGTCTCTGGAACTCTCTGCCACAGAGGGTAGTTGAGGCCAGTTCATTGGCTATATTTAAGAGTGAGTTGGATGTGGCCCTTTGGCTAAGGGGATCAGAGGGTATGGAGAGAAGGCAGGTACGGGATACTGAGTTGGATTTTCAGCATGATCATATTGAATGGCGGTGCAGGCTCGAAGGGCTGAATGGCCTACTCCTGCACCTTTGTTTCTATGTTACTGCCAAACAGCTGATTTCCAGGGTTGTTATATGGCATGAATAGATCTTAAAGATGCATATTATTCACTGCCTGTTCATAAGGATCATCTGAGATATTTGAAGTTTAGCTGGATGAGGCAATTATGGCAATTTAAAGTATTGCCTAATGGGTTAACCTCGGCCCCTAGATTATTTACAAAACTGTTAAAACCAGTGCTGAGGCTACTCTGAGCTCAGAGCCATATTGTAATGGCTTATTTGGATGATAGCTTAATTATAGGAAAGACTCGGGAAGTAGCTGAATTATCTGTTTCAGCTGTTAAAATCAAGTTTTAGAGATTGGGGTTTCTCATCCATCCAGTTAAAGCCAATTTGATACCAGTTAGAGTGATTGATTATTTGGGATTCACCATTATTTGTGACTGCCCAGGGGCAAGAGATTAGACTTAATTGAAGGCTCATGGTGAAGCAGCAACCTTCAATTAGACATGTGGCCTGCATGATTGGCAAATTAATGGCTGCCTTTCCGGCTGCATAGTTTGGACCTTTGCATTACCAAAATTTACAACGTGCAAAGGAGCAGGCACTCAGGATACATGCAGGTCATTTTGACAAGCCCATGCAATTACCAGCTGAAGCCATTGCTGAAGTGCAGTGGTGGATAGTGAACATTTTGAGTTGCTCCAGTAAAGTTCTGATTGAGAAACCTTCAGTTGTTTTACAGACTGATGTTAGTGCCCTAGGATGGGGTGCTACTGATACCATCTCTAGCGGTGGGGGCAGATGGAATATGCATGAGGCATTTATTCTTCAATCGCATGGTATTAACTATTAGAACTGTTGAGAGCATTCTATGGTCTTAAGGCTTATTGTACTAATATGTGTCACTTGCATGTTCAGCTTCAGATTGACAACACTACGGCAGTGGCGTATGTTAATCACATGGGTGGAATCAAGTAGGAATCTTGTGATAGATTGACTAACCTTATTTGGCACTGGTGTATTACAAGAAACATTTGGGTTTCAGCTATCTACCTACCAGGGGGAATATACAAACTCCGTACAGACAGCACCTGTCGTCAGGGTCGAACCTGGGTCTCTGGCACTGTATGGCAGAAACTCTACCTCTGCGCCACCGTGCTGCTCATGCTAAGGCCAAAGTAACTCTTGGAGTATTAAAAAGGAGAGAGGGGCTTACCCTGGCTGAAGGGGCGACTGCTTCCATCTCTGAGCTTGACACGTCATCAGTAACCTCATAAAGATGTCCTCTGTACTTCTAGCAGGTCTGGAACAGATTGCACGAAAATAATGTTCACAATCTCAATGTAATAAACCCTCAGGGAGGGATCTCTGGTGTTGTCTGTACATTGCCCAGGTGGTAGAAATGATATGAGCGTGAGACAAACACAGCATGACCAGTGAAATCATCCCCTCTCTAACACCCAGTGAAGCTCGAGGAAAAATAGGATGGGAAGAAATAATGATTCATTTCAGACATTTAAACTGAATAAAACAAGCATACATACTACAATATTAAACTGTCTTCTTAGCCCTTAGCACTTACTCACAAAGTTAAATACTCTATAATTTAATCTCCCAGATACTGTATGTACAGCGAATAAGCAAATTGCAGTATACATTTTAATTGCCTCCAATTAGTTTTAAATTGAATTCTCCCAAAGAATGGAAAAAGAGGAAAACAATTTGGTTTAAATTGTGTTTGCAATTAAAATCACTTTTAATATATTGGTTATGCAGTCATACATCATTAGAATGGTGCAGCAGCAAGCTCTTGCTGTAATCTGCAGCCGACATTAACTATTAATAAAAATCAGTAAATAGATGGTAATAGATGGCTGAAAATGAATTACAAGCTAGTAATGTAAGCAAAGGGTTGTGAGGGCAATGTATCATGAATAATGGGCACCTGTGACTGATTGCAAGGTTGGAATCTGATTCAGAGCAGGAGATATTTAACAGAATAATCTACAGCTGAGGGCCCACTGAGTTCGACGTGATGTGTGTGCTATCAGCACACATCAGCAGAACACAATCCTCGATAAGATTCATTGCCTGGTGCTTGTTTTTTCTTTCAGCAATTCTCCTCAGTTTGGGTCGGAAGGGGGGCTCAGTGATTCAGACCACCGTGTATGATTCCAGAACCCTGGGGTCACTCTGACGATTCTCTGCTGGCTGGGCTGCGGTCTTACTGAGTGTTGAGCCACAACGTGTTCCTCTGGTGCGGCAGGAAACTCCTCCGACATTATCGATGGCCTGGATGTAGACAATGGTGACATTCCTTTGGTTAAAAGCACCCAGTGAAGGAAAGGAAACTACTTAAACTCAACAGAAGTTTTTTTTTAATCTGCAGTAAAAACAGAAAAAGCTTGAATAACACAGCAGGTTGGGCAGCATTTGTGGATGCAGAGTTATGACCCTGTCCCACTTAGGAAACCTGAACGGAAACCTCTGGAGACTTTGCGCCCCACCCAAGGTTTCCGTGCGGTTCCCGGAGGTTTTTGCTGTTCCGGCGATTATTTCAAAAAATTCAAAACCGGCAGCGACTAAAAATAGGTTGCCGTTTTTAAAATCGGTAATTTTTTAGTCGAAGCCGGTTGCGATGCTAGTTGAAGGTGGTTGCCGGAGCTTGCAGGTAGTGGAAGGTAAGACCTCCCTGGTGGAATAAAACTGGGTGAAAAAAAGGTCTTACCTTCCACTACCTGCAAACCACTTTCGACCATTAGGGAGACTGACAAAAACCTCCAGGAACCGCACGGAAACCTTGGGTGGGGCGCAAAATCTCCAGAGGTTTCTGTTCAGGTTTCCTAAGTGGGACAGGGGCATTAGTGTTTCAGGCCTTTGTCAGAGCTGGGGGAAGAAAGGGAGAACAAGCTGGCTTTAGGTTGTAGTGAGGACAGGGGAAGGGCGGATAGGACACAGGATATATCAGCCTTTCTGCTGACTAGATGGCACGCAACAAGAGCTTTTCACTGTACTTCAGAATACATGACAATAAACTAAGCTAAACTAAACTATATCTACAGGGTTGCCATGAGGATGAAATGTTGATTGCACATCTGGTTGATAGATTAATGCGGAGATTTAGAGGGATGGAGAAAAAAATTAACAGAACATGTAAAAGCTGTAAAACGCTGGTCAGATCTGTAGGAAAAAACCCAACGAGAGAAAGAGAAACTGGGTGAATACATGATAAGGGAATAATATTTAGTGCAGGGTAAAGCCAGCAAAGTCCGACTAAGGATAGTCCGAGGGTCATCAAAGAGGTAAATAACCTTTTCTGTTTTTATGGACAGATTTTCAGCATCTGGACTTTCAACTAATTAAATGTGTCTGCAACGTGATCACACCATTTGCAGTTGGTTTCTCTTATGTACTGTAGCACAGACTGCATAATTTGGTGGGATTAGTGGAGAAGTTCTTGTTTCAGTACTGTTCACATCCCCGCCTTTAGCTCATTTTCCAGTATGGCAACATCTGTACAGGAGCTGCTTGCAGCTTTCATTCAAAACCAAAAAAAACATTAATTTGATTGCCAATTTCTATCCTGCTTCTCACCCTCGCATACTCCACCTCTGATTTGCCCTTAGCTCTCTGGATATAGAGTCATAGAGAGTCATACAACATGGAAACAGGCCCTTCAGCCCAACTTGTCCATGCCAGTCAAGATGATCCATCTACACTAGTCCTACTTGCCTGCATTCTCCCATATCCCTCTAAACCTTTCCTATCCATGTACCTGTCCAAATGTCTGAAATGTTGTTATAGTACCTACCTCAACTATCTTGTCTGGCAGCTTGTTCCCTGTACCCACCACCTTTTAAGTGAAAGGTTGCCCCTAAGGCTCCTATTAAATCTTTTCCCTCTCACATTAAGCCTATGTCTCTGGTACTTGATTCCCCTTACTCTGGTTAAAATACTTTTTTTTTATCTACCCTATCTATTCCTCTCATGATGTTGTACAGCTCAACAAGATCACCCCTCGTCCTCTGCGCTCCATGGAGTAACGTCGAAGCCTACACAACCTCTGCATATAGTTTAGCCTTTCTAGTCCTGGCAACATCTTTGTACATCTTTGTTCAAACTCTGTACTGACACCACCCAAAGTCAGGATTGAAGTCGGGTGTATAGACCCACAGGGGGCAACTCTACCACTGCACCTTTGTACTGCAGGGGTGAGAGTGATACCAATTAAAGCTGACCATACATAATATAGTTTTTTTTAAATCTGCGTGGAATCTTGCGTTGCCCAGTAGTGCTACAGTTAAAATAATCTCTGCATTGTGAATCTGTGGGATTCTCTGCCACATAAGGCAGTGGAGGCCAATTCACTGGATGTTTTCAAGAGAGATTTAGCTCTTAGAGCTAAAGGAATCAAAGGATATGGGGAAAAGCAGGAATGGGGTGCTGATTTTAGATGATCAGCCATGATCATATTGAATGGCGGTGCTGGCTCGAGGGGCCAAATGGCCGACTCCTGCACCTATTTTTCTATGTCTCTATGTTTGTATGTTTCTATCTCATCTCTCCTCTCTCATAGATATCAATTCTGGCCACTTCCAGACTGGACTCCGACTAATCTCAATAGTGCCAAACATCACATCGTGCGTCAAATCTCCCTCAATCCTGTACTGCGGCTGAGACCAACACTTTTCTCAATTCCATTATAAAACTTCAATACGCCACTTGCTATTTTTTTAATGCTTTGTCTAACCACACAGAGATTTATGATATTGGTTAAAGTCTTTTCCAGCTGACTGTTGAGCAAGATCCCCAAGCACCCATGTGGTGAATATTACGATATTAAGTCACACTGCAGCTGTTCATCCTCTGCCTTAGAAATGATCGTGTGGTATCAGCTTAAGATGACGTTTGACGGCACATTGGAAATGCTACCAGATAAACCAAGCAGGACTTGAGACTGGCTACCTTTAGCAGCTGATGTTCATCTAAGCAGATCGATGGACTGAATGGTGCGGGATTATGGGATTTATGCGCAAGATTTGACATTAATCTAGACTAAATGGTCGTCACTGGGGTGATAATAGTAACAGGTTTAAAGGCTTACTGTGTTTGAATCTCTCCCTGTGATCATTAGGCTGCCACCAAAGCTGGAATATGAACTAAAGCGTCCCAATGAGGCTGTTATATCTGCTCATATCATAACCAAGATCTCCTGTCATTAATCCAGACCACTTTACTAAAAATATTCTGCCCAGCCACTGCTTCTAGTTTTTCCAGAATTTGTCCTTATTCTTGGTATCCCATTATCGAAGAGTCATACTTTCTCTCCACTGGTAACTTTGAAGGACAGTGTCTCTGTAACTTAGTCCTCGTATCGACTAACCATTGCTCACCAATTTTCACTACTGGTCACCACTGAAAACTTGCTGTTCACCACTACAGCTCCCCATTCTTCATTGATGCCTGCAGTTCCCCACTGTCCACTAACTGTTCATTGTTGCTCCCACACACTGCCACAGATTGCCCCCCCTCTTCGCCAACAGAGGTGAGGACAAGGTCAGACAAACCCTCATCCCCTCAAACCTCCACCCCCATAATAACTACTGCAAGTGAAAATGAGAACAGTGCGATAGGGTTGATATCACTTGCATACATTTGCCCCACAGATGAGAAAATTCTATTCAGCCCAAAGGATGCAGACTCCCAAGCGGAATAAATGAGGTGCTGTTCACTCCAGCTTACTTGTGTTCATTGCAGTAGGGTGATTCCTCACTGAGGGTAGTGGCAGGATTTGTTTTGGATGTGATCATCTTACCTCTTTTTGAATGTCCAATAAGGAATGCACTTAGTGAAAGTCAATCGTCAGATGTGAAATGAGGTGACTAAATAGGTTTCTGGTCAGCAATAGGTTTCTGGGCAGCATGGTAGTGTAGCGTTTGAGCTACTGCTTACAGCGCCAGAGACCCAGGTTCAATCCTGTGCTTATCTGTACGGAGTTTGTGTGTTCTCCCCACGACCGCATTGATTTTCTCCGAGATCTTCAATTTCCTCCCACACTCCAAAGACGTACAATTTTGCAGGTTAATTGGCTTGGCATGAATGTAAAATTGTCCCCTAGCGTGTACAGGATAGTGTTAGTGTGTGGGGATCGCTGGTCGGTCTGCACTCAGTGGGTCAAAGACCCTGTTACCGCACTGTATCCCTAAACTAAACTAAACTAAACCAAACTAAACTAAACTTGTGTTATCTTATAATGACACAGAAGATAGCCAATTGGCCCAACTGGTCAATATGGGCTTCCAGGGAGAATTCCCCCCCCCCCCCTTATTTCTCTGTGCCCCTCCAACTTATTCTATGTCACTCATGCTTTCGGAAATGGGTGCTGGACACTTTATATATTTCAGCCAACTGGCTTCATACTTTGTTATTAAAGCAATGAGTACTAATCCACTCAAAAGCTAAGTAAAGACACAGTTTCTGCTCACAGAGCTGAGATTTCTGAGAGAATTGCCGATGGTGCTGTGGACAGTGATCGAGTGTGAATGAAATACTCAAACTAGGACGATTAATAGCCGTCTTCCCTGCACACTCTGCCGCTGGTTCACTGCAGTTTGACCTTGAACCACTTCACCCTTTGTATTCTTTCATCGGGATCGATTCCATTTGATGAATTCCATTCACAGCGACTGGAAATGGAAGGTTCGTTCCTCTTGTTGTGGGAAGAAACCTCTTCTGATTAAAAGAAAATAGCTGAAAAATCTCTCCTTCTGCTTATAACACGGTGATCACAGTATTGAAAACGACATCCTTAAGCCCACTGGTGGCCCAGAACAAAATTCATGAACTTTTCAAAGATCAGTGTGGATTTTCTGTGCTAAATTGAAATTCAGTGTCAGTTGCATTTGCCATCACATCGATCTGTTTTCCAGTATCCTAGTCTCATACTGTGGGCAATGGTAAGGAAATGATGAGCACTTGAGAGGGATTTTGACCAGAACTTTCTTTATGTTGCTTTGTATTGTTCCAAGGGTGAAGAGATCTTGGGCTTATTCAAAGGCTTCAGACATTGCTAACACTGTTCAAAAAAGCTGGACTGCAAAAGATTCTCAAAATACTCTGGATTTACACAATCGTAGCATTACTTGAAAAACAAAGAGTAGAATTAAATAACCTTTCTGAGGTGAGAGATTCATGCTCTGGTTTCCTTCCACATCTTAAAGACTTAAGTGCCTGTCCCACTTGCATGCGAATGCATGCGTTTGGTGCGACCAAACGTGGTCGCTTGAGAGAGGCCAGTCCCACTTAGAAGCGCGGAGTTGTGCGGGGCTGGTCTCGACATCGCACGGTGAAAATCTGACAGTGGCCGAAATCTTTGTGCGCCAACGGCCTGTCGGCACGCAGGCGCCTTGCGGACGAACGCAGCATCTTGATGGCGTACGCCTAGCGCGTGGCGTTGCACGATGACATCACTGCCCGGCGTGGCGTTGCGTGATGACGTCACGGCCCAACGCCGTGCGACGCCCAAATTCAGTCGGCCCGCCTCCTGACCAGCTGATTGGTAAGTATGACACAAATGACGTCACACGCGAATTTAACGCGTACTTAGCACGTACTTCGCATGAACTCTGCTTCCGTTTGGTCGTGCCAAACGCATGCAATCGCATGTATGTGGGACAGGCCCCTTAGTACGTAGTTAATGGTCCTGTGTAATTGCCACTCGTTCACAGGTGAGTGTAGACTCTGGAAGGAGTTAATTGGAATGTGGGGAGAATATTAAAAAAAAATAGTAAATGGATGCGCTCTGGCCAGCACAGACTTGATAGCCCGAAGGGTCTTTTTCTGTGCTCTATGACCCCGAGTGGCCCAACGATTTCTGCTAGAAAAAATGTTAACAACCGGTAATTATGACAGAGCAATCAAAGATTAGAAAATAAAAAAAAGATCAACAATAACATATGCTGCTGAGTGTTTCCAGAATTTTTAAATTCATTTCAAACGATGCTCTGTGTTTGTATTAATTGTAAACAGCTTGCATCGATACAGAGTCTTAGACTTTAAAAATGTCACAAGGAGCTTCGGAGGACAAAACACAAGGAGCATTGCGTGTGCGGCAGGCAGCAGGCCTGTAAATTGGTGCAAGGAGGGTTGTTGATTGGTGAGGGAGATGGCAAGGGTTTTGGGGGCAATGGCAGCGACTGGGGTAGAGAGGTATATTATGGAACTGCAGATGCTGGTTTCAACCGAAGATAGACACAAAAAGCTGGAGTAATTCAGCAGGACAGGCAGCATCTCTGGAGAGAAGGAATTGGTAACGTTTCGGGTCTGAAGAAGGGTCTCGACCCAAAACGTCACCCATTCCTTCTCTCCAGGGATGTTGCCTGTGAGTTACTCCGGCTTTTTGTGTCCATCCACTGGGGTAGAGAGGGCAGAAGTAAAAGAGGACTGCAGGGAGAGGAGGTAAAGGTGGTCAGAGCCAAATAACAGAGCTAGAATGTGTAGGAAGGAACTGCAGATGCAGGTTTAAACCAAAGATAGACACAAAATGCTGGAGTAACTCAGCGGGACAGGCAGCATCTCTAGAGAGAAGGAATGGGTGACATTTCTGGTCGAGACCCTTCTTCAGAAAATCGCCAAAATATCTGGATGGAGTGGGTCAGAATATTTCGTAAGAAAAGATAATTTTCTTGGCAAAATTAGACTTTATAAAATGTCCTTTGTTTTCCCAACACTGACGCACTTCAGGACTGGTGGATTGGATGTGAGATGACGGGGAACGTGATAAATTGCTGCAGACATGCAAACTCTTCTATTGTATTGGCATTTCCATATTTGCAGTGCTAACACTCAGTGAGGTGGAACAGAGTTTTTGAGAGGAAGGAGCTGAGATGCGTTGCTTTATTGAAAGCTGTATGTCACAGCCATCTCGCTAACAGTGGTGCTGTTCAAATCAAAAGATTAATATCTCCAAGAGTCCAATTTTCCAAGTAATGACCAACTGCAGTGCTGCCATTACTGTCAACTCTATTTACTGCCTCTAGTAGGAAATATGGAAAGTGTTGCGGTATCGAACTGCTCGGATACCTAAAGGGGAAGGGGAGAGAGAGCCACAGGTTTGGGGGGTGGGCTTTAAAGGAAAGATAAGATAGAAACCTTGCTGTATGCAGGAATTGATGTGGATGTAGGTCACGGTTTAAGAATAAGGGGTAGGCCATTCAGGACTGAGATGAGGAAAAACTTTTCCACCCAGAGAGTTGTGAATCTGTGGTATTCTCTGCCACAGAAGGCAGTGGAGGCCAATTCACCGGATGTTTTCAAGAGAGAGTTAATTTTTTCTCTTAGGGCTAAAGGAATCAAGGGGTATGGGGAAAAAGCAGGAATTTTGGATGATCAGCCATGATCATATTGAATGGCAGTGCTGGCTCGAAGGGCCGAATGGCCTATTCCTGCACCTATTTTCTGTTTCTATGTGTCTATGGAAATATGTACGGACTTGGATATATTGGCTCTCAGTGATATAAGTTCAATTGTAACTGGTACAGGTTCATCAGGCACTCATAGCCACTGGGTGGGGTTTCATAGGCACAGATTGAATTAGGTTTTACTGAGTTCTATTGGGAAAACACTGACCATAACATTGGACGGGGCCTTCATAGACTTCATAATACAAATTCACAGGACAGAGGGGGTGTGTGGGGGTTATATGGACACACACGCTCCTTGGATGCAGCAGGGTTGTGGGGGGAGGGGTTCACAAGGACAGACTCTCGCCCCTCATCAGAATGGTGGGAGAGTGATGGCAGGGGGAGTCCACAAACTGACTAGGTGAAGGTTTCATAGACACTCTCACTAGAGAATGAATTTCAGAGACTCTTGGTGGGGAATGGTTCCACTGGACACTGACCTTCAAAATGACACAACGTGCTGGTGTAACACAGCAGTTCAGGCAAGAAGATGGGAAGATGGATAGGTAATGTTTTAGGTTGGAACCATTCTTCAGACTGATTGAAGGGGGGGGGGGGGAGGGGAAGAAATCTAGAAGAGGGCAGAGGCAGCTTTTTTTTACAACAGCCCAGGAGAGGCTGAATGAAAGTTGACCCACTCCTCCAATATTTCCATGTAGTCCTGTCATTATTTTCTCCTCCATTGTCCAATTTTCTTTAGAACCTGTTGCCACCAGACAGCACAGTCCAAGGCTGAGCAACCCGCCCAGAAAAAAAAAATTCTCATCTCCCCTCTGGTTCTTTCCCCGTTCTTTTTAAATCTGTATCGTGTGATTCCCAACCCTCCTGCCACCTTCTAAACCTTCAGGTTTTAAACATTTTCATCAAACATATTGGCTTGTACTCGCTAGAATTTAGAAGACTGAGGGGGGATCTTATTCTTACAAAATTCTTAAGGGGTTGGCTAGGCTAGATGCAGGAAGATTGTTCCCGATGTTGGGGAGGTCCAGAACAAGGGGCCACAGTCTAAGGATAAGGGGGAATTCCTTTAGGACCGAGATGAGGAAAACATTTTTCACACAGAGAGTGGTGAGTCTCTGGAATTCTCTTCCACAGAAGGTAGTTGAGAGTAGTTAATTGGCTATATTTAAGGGGGAGTTAGATGTGACCCTTGTGGCTAAAGGGATCAGGGGGTATGGAGAGACGGCAGGTACAGCATACTGAGTTGGATGATCAGCCATGATCATATTGAATGGTGGTGCAGGCTTGAAGGGCCGAATGGCCTACTCCTGCACCTATTTGCTATGTTTCTATTTTTCTATATTTCCGTGGTGTGGACCCCAGGCAGAGACAGGGACTGATGATCCACAATAGTTAAATTAGGAACACATCTTCACAAATGCAGTCTTGAGTTAAATCCATTAATGCCGTGATGAACAGACATTGGCAAAAGGATGAATGTGAAGAGAATATTGTAAGATGTGAGCCTGCCACTGGTTGAAAAGGTTATTCCCACCTTGCTTTTCGCAGGCATCGGTGTAGAAAGTAATGCAATCTTTCCCTGATCATTCCTCCACACTCCCAACAGTTTACTCAGCAGGGCAAGTTAATAACTGCTTGTGGAAGCTTGCTCTGCCCACGTTGTTTGCCGCAATCGTCTAATCAATTCAATTGACTCAATCTTTGTAAACATCTCTCGAGTGCTTGGCAAAAGGTGTCAAAAGGACAAAAATATAATTCCTACCAGGCATCAATAAAGCGTGGAAAAGTCCATATATCCAAAGGAAAGGGGCTTCAAGATGGCAGAGATGGACCTCCAAAGGTTGGATTTGATCTTTTACTCATGGAGTTGGCTTTGGGGAAGATTAACAAGATAGATTTAAATGCTGACAGTGTTAAGAATGGACTGCCACGGAATGAGCTATGTCTTAGTCCATGAATTATGTCCTCAGACGAAATGAATACAGTTCTGAAATAACCATAGAGATGATTGAAAAATGCCATGTGTCAACAGATCCTCAGTCAGACGAGTACATCTCATAAAGTCATAAATTGGGAAAGTAAAGCTCGGGTGGTTTATGAATCTCCAGAGGTCGGCCGATTCAATTACCATCACAAATTCCAGCCAGAATAAATACCGAATCACTTACTTTATCATTCGACTTTTCTTTTACTTACCCAAAAATCACATGTGCAGTTTAGCAGAAGGCTGAGAAAAGCTGCTTGTGACATCAGTGACACATTGTTATGTATAGGACAACTGACAGCACAGGGGGAATATTTTCCTAAATCACCTGGATCTAAGCAATTCAATGCCAAGGATTCAGAGTGTTTCTTTCTGAATTAGTAAAGGGACAAGATTACCACACTGCTTTTATAGTCCATTCCTCATGAATTGAATCAAAGTAGCTGCAACCTTTATTGCCTTATCAACTTATGGTGTTGCTTTCACTGATTTATTCTTCTGTGTTCTCACATTTGTTGCTCATCACCTCAATTTTAGCCTCTTACTTTCCAAAGAGGGAGTGCTTCTTTAATGAGCTGTTCACAATTTGCTGCATTGAATTTCATGTCTCATTTGTCCACTTCCCCATTAAGCCTGCTTGTGTATTCTTGTGTCTTGGTGCAGTGCCATTATTAGCTCAAACCTGCAGTGGCCAAAATCAGCTGCAAACGAAGTTTTAATCCTTTCCCTTCCTGTTTCTCTAAAGAATTATAAAATCATGCAGATCATTTCGCTCAGTCAGTCTGCCCCAACCATCAAGTGCCCATTTACACTCATCTGAATTTATTCTTTTTTTTTACCACCAGAAGCTAGTTACAGAGGCCATTTAAACTAACAACCTGCACATCTTTGGGATGTTGGAAGAAACTGGATCTCCTGGGGGAAACAAATGATACACAGGGAGATAGACACAACATGCTGGAGTAACTCAGCGGGACAGGCAGTAACTCATGAGAGAAGGAATGCGTGACGTTTCGGGTCGAAACCCTTCATGATATCCTGGCAAACTCCACAGAGACAGCACCAGAGATCAGGAAGCAGCTCTACCAGCCGTGGCGCTCTGATCCTTCTCTCTTTCTTAATCTATTTTCCTTCCCTTCATTTCTCTCCTTGTTAACAGTTTAACCCATTTATTTTTCATTATTTCAATGATTCTCCTTCATTCTTCTTGTTAAGGGAGCACACTATTGATGTGAGTCCTGGATGACCCTTCACCCACACTGAACACACACCCACACTGAACACCCTCAGGTTGAACCCCAACACTCTACAGAACAGGTGGAGACGAGGTGTGTCAAACTATGAGTCACCCGCCCCATCGTAAACTAGCCAACATTTCAAGTTCTGTTTGTGTAATACGTCTCCTCCTCAGGTTAGCAAGTCAAGTGGAGAAGGGTCTAGATCCGAAACGTCACCCATTCCTTCTCTCCAGAGATGCTGCCTGTCCCCGCTGAGTTACTCCAGCATTTTGAGCCTATCTTCGATTTAAACCAGCATCTGCAGTTCCTTCTTACACAAGTGGAAATAAAGCTTCCATTTGTTTGTCATGAAAAGGGTTTGTGAGCAGAATAAAGGCACAGATTGAAATGAAAGTATCCAAGGTTTAATTAACCTCAAGCGCCCTACAGCTATTCACCCATTAGGAAGCCAACAGTCAATTCTGTATCCTAGTCTAATGATCTGTGAATTGGTGCATATATCAACCATATCAGTATCTAGTAAGTAATACTTAGTATTAGATTTCTTGTTGTCTTCCAACTGCTCAACTATGCAGTTCTCCTGATTGATACTGGACTTGTCCACCTAATTCAACACTATCTGATTTGTTCTGTGTTCGGCGTCAACATTCAACAGCTGAGCACACACACTGCCCGCTGTTGCAGAGAACTCCAAAGATAGCATACGTGATATTCATGTTAAGAACTGCAGCAAATCACTAACTGTTGTCTGTATATTGCGTTGGTTTTATTATAGTCACACATGCTGAGATACATGCAGAGTTGCATGCTGAGAGACACTTCCTCAATGATGTCCTGCTCTGCTTCTATCAAGGAAGTATCCTCAGTTATCGTCCTGAGATGGTGCCCATCTCACTTTCATAACCTTGTGGAACTTCTCCTACTTAGCTTGCCTCTTATCCATACCTGTGCTCTCTTGTTCTCTATTTTCCAATCAGAGGGGAGAGGCTCTCAGTAACAAGCTCATTGGTCCTTCAGAATAGGTTTTGATAAGGTTATCATTCATGCTTTATAACCTGACAATATTAGGCATTATTACCTATATAAGGGAGTTTTACTGGGAAATATTAGTTGGTATCGGGGAACTTGGACGTTGGTGACAGCAAAAAACGTGAGAGCATTTTAAAATTTATCTTAAAAAAAAAAAAATCCTGCGAGAAGAGGGCAAGTTACCTTACTTGGAATTACATAAATTACATATTTTTCTTATTTCTCCGCAATGGATACATTCCTTCAGATTTTCCGTCTGTATGGGAAATATTGACTGCTGACAATTGCCCTCACTAAGACTCGGGCAAGTGTGATATCGTATCCCCTAGGGAATTATTACCTATATAAGGTAGTTTTACTGGGCAATTTTAGTTCGTATTTTGATTGGTGAAAAAACGCGCAGTTTCCAGCGGGCAATATTACTTGGTATTTTTCTTCTTCCGGTTTTCGCCATTGACTTTACGTAGAAAAACTGCGGTCAATCACAAAGCTCCAAGTGTGAATCTTAGGAATTATTTTAATTTACGTGGGGATAGGTATCAGTTTGGGCAATATTTCCTGGTGTCTCCCTCAAGGCCAGTCAATATTATATAATTGTTTCTCAGTGCCCCCTTACCAAAGCTCTGCCCTTTCACCATGATATGCCTCCTGTCAAAATTACTTCAGATAATGCCACTGCACCTCCTTCTCTACCTCAATTCCTCTGCTACCTTTATACTAGGACAGGCTAGTGACCAAACTGATAAATCATTAATCGTGAGTCGCTGCTCCTGGCCCAGTCAAGAGAAGACAAACTAAACCCAGAAGGAATTGACTAAAGGGTCACTTGCACATGCACAGCCATTAGCAAATTACAAGGGTTCCAGGTCGCTTCATTCAGAGAGTGATTCCAATTACACATATAAATGTCAACCTGCCTACAGTTAAAATGGAGGAAAAAAATAAACAGCTAGATTTCATCTTCTTGTGATGTTTAAAATATTCCCTGCTCCAATTCTGGCCCTTGTGTCACTCCTGAATTTAATTGCTATATTGTTGGTAGGCAGGCATTCAGCTGCCAAGGCACGTTCTGAGCTCTTCCTATTCTCTCTTAAAAAACTGCCCATAAACCAAGCTCATTGTATGATCAATTGCTCATCTTCCTGAATTCCTCATATAACAACATTTTTCCTTTAACTTGCTGCCATTTCTATGAACAACCTTGGGATGTTCGTACAGGGTTGAGGATACTGCATCAACAGAAGGTATATTGAGTAGGAAGGAACAATCTGAAGAAGGGTCTTGACTTGAAATGTCACCCATTCCTTCTATCCAGAGGTGCTGCCTGTCACGCTGAGTTAATCCAGCATTTTGTGTCTATCTTCGCAGGTAGGTCAAGGCGCTATGAATTAGCTGGTGACGGACAGTAACATTTTTTTCTCTCTCTGCACAACCATCTGTGCTTTAAACATCTGCCAGGTTAACATTGCATTCATGGCATTACAAGGTTTATTTTCATCAAGACCTTCCTCAAGATCAGATATCGAATGCCAGCATTATTGAGACTAATATTGATGGGTAGAAGTTCTGCAGATTACCGATAGAGAGACCAATAAATGTGCCAGGAGGAGTTTGCACACTAAAGTGGAAACTATTGGAAACACACGGAACTGCAAATGCGGGAATGGTTGACCAAACACAAAGTGCTGGAGTAACACAGCGGGTCAGGCAACCTGATCTGCTCAGCTACTCCAGCACTTTGTAGAAATTATTGGGACTGGACACAACTTATTGGCAAGGAGACTGAAGCAATAGAGGGTTTTGGAAGTTTTAAGAGGGACGGCTCCTGGAGAAAGAAAGAAAAGTAATGGGCCACCGAGTCTGCAGTGACTAGCGATCCCCGCACATTAACGCTATCCTATACACACGAGGGACAATTTATACATACACCAAGCCAATTAATCTAAATATCTGTACGTCTTTGAGGTGTGGGAGGAAACCAAAGATCTCGGGGAAAAACCACGCGGTCACGGTGAAAAAGTTACTCTTATAACAACTAAACAGGTTCGCTTCTTAATAAACAGACAACTCAAAACGCGTTTGGTAGATCAGTTCAAAACTTTACTTATTATCGGCCAATGGAAATGGCAGGAACCCCAGTCAACTGCCCAAAACAGACACTTCACTGTCCTCATTCCACTTCCCCGAACAACAGAATTACATCATATTAGATAGTGTTTTTTTTGTCACCTTAGCACATTCCACAAACATTAGTCATGGTCAGAGGTACAGGAAATAAAGGTTTCTACAGAATGCGTCACATCAAAGGCATCTTGTCATATGGTACAAGATATCTTACATATTAAAGGCATTGGCCATTTGTCAATACCCCCTTGATCAATCTAGCTTCCTCTCTCGTCACTTCTCCCCTTACAGACATCGGACATTTGGTGCAAAGTATTTTACATATTAAAGACATCAGCCATTTGTCAATACCTCTTCGTGAGATCAATCTAGCTTCCTCTCTCGTCAAATGGTAGACAAATGTTATAGTTATTCATTATCTCAATACACAGTAACCTGAGGCAAGCCTAAACTTGCCTTTCTGTATTAATTTACTGGAGAAAAGCCTAATTTGAGACTAAATATAAGTTGTAAGCTAGCCCAGGAATCCATTTAATATCTTCTTATATTTTTAACATAATTCAGCCTTATCAATGGGGAGAATGTACAAATTCCATACAGACAGCACCCATCGTCTGGATCGAACCCAGGTCTCCAGCGCTGCAAGCGCTATGAGGCTGCAACTCTGCCGCTGCACAATCGTGGCCACCCGTTAAAGTTCTCTTTAATTCCCTGCATTCACATTCAGACTACCTGTTATTAACTCCACCTAAACAGCTCGACTTGTACTTTTTAAATATTAACCTGCTGAATGGAATTGCAATTGACTTTAGCACAGTAATTTCTATTCATGGCATCGGGTGCACGGAATCTTTTGGGTGTGAAGGAACTTGGGTGATTCTGACAAATGGAGGAACTTGTAATGTTCTGCTAAGGAGCAAAAATTGACCGGTGTTCTTTTTAATCACATTGTGCAAAGGGTGTAATGCTCAGAAGTAATTAACTCTCCTTCAGCAGGCTAATTGCTTTGTTTCTCATCTGTAAAGCAATCTCAGGAAAATCTTCCTCTGTGAAATGAGGTGGGACTGGATAACATCTACACCCATTGCTCAGATGAACGTATAAATTCTGAATTCAAGGAACATTTTACACAGCCCATGAAAACCTATCATATATAGACATGCAGCTCATATGTCACCTCTCCCCTTGCTGTTTGGAAAATATGATCTCTCACATCAACGGGAGGATCAATATTTTATCTGTATTTTTTGTATTCTGGTGCATTATTAGTTTCAAATCATTTTACTTTTCTAGTTATAGGATCTTAGAGTCATAGACATAGACTTTGCACCAACCAACATGCCCCATCTACACCAGTCCCACTTGCCTGCGTTTGGCCCTTCTTCTCCAAATCAATAGATAATGAGTTCAGACAATATTTCACGGTCTCTTGGATTAACTTTTTTATTTCTTGATATTTGAGGACTATCATGGGTGTCACTAGCAAAAGTTATTATTTCCCATCCTTCATTGCCTTTCAAAGGTGGTGGAGAGCTACCGTTTTGAACGGCTGCGATCCTTCTATTTAGACATGTTCCTACTGTACTGTTGGGCAGAGAATTCCAGGATTTAGACCCAATGAAATTGAAGGAACCAGGCCCGTACGAAAACCGGGGTGGCATGACAGGATTACAAACATTTTATGTGAAATAATGTGGGCACAGCGCACATCACGAGCGGAAAGTCCCACAAGCGGCCGGGGACCAGGGCCCGCTTAAGGACCCTGGAAGCTCTGGGGTTTTAGATGCTCTCTGGTGAATTCTGAGCCTTATTTTGGAGCATTTGTGCAACAAATTTATGACCGATATTTCAGAAATAATTTTGATTGGAATGAGATGATTGGGGTCATTGTTGTATACATTTTTTTAAATCGAGAATTAAACTTGTCTTTGTTTTAATAATCAAGTTGTGCTGTTGTAAAATGTTATGTAAAATATATAAAAGAGCATGCAAAAACTGCAAATAAAATACTGTAAGTTATTGCAGTAAAGAAAACCTTTTGCACGAAAATTAACGCGTCATCTTAACCAACCCCAACTATTGCCCACTGTCCCATTCACCTTCAGTCCCGACAACACCATTTAGCCAGCGGTAGAGTTGCTGCCTTACAGCGCCAGAGACCCGGGTTCGATCCTGGCTACGGGTGCTGTCTGTACGGAATTTGTACGTTCCCCCGTGACACGCGTGGGTTTTCTCCGGGTGCTCCGGTTTCCTCCCACACTCCAAAGACGTAGGCTAATTGGCTTGGTATAATTGTAAATTGTCCCTAATGTGTGTGGGATAGTGGTAGTGTGCAGGGGTCACTGGTCGACGCGGACCTGGTGGGCCGAAGGGCCTGATTCCACGTTGTATCTCTAAACTAAACTAAATAAACTCTGTAAGAAAGAACTGCAGATGCTGGGTTTTTTTAACTCAAAGGTAGACACAAAATGATGGAGTAACTCAGCGGGACAGGCAGCACCTCTGAAGAGAAGGAATGGGTGACGTTTCGAGTCGAGATCCTTCTTCAGCTCCTACCCAACAGCTATCTACCTCTTGAACACTACAAACACTAACTAAACTAAGAACTACGAAACGTCTTGGTTGCACTAAGCACTTTGGGGCTTTTTAGACTTTAGAGATACAGCGCGGAAACAGGCCTTTCGGCCCACCGAGTCTGCGCCAACCAGCCATCACCCCGTGCAATAGCACTATCCTACACACTGGGGACAATTTTACAACTTACCAAAGACAATTAACCTACAAGTCTTTGGAGTGTGGGAGGAAACCGGAGCACCCGGAGAAAATCCACGCGGTTCCAGGGACAAACTCCACACAGACAGCACCCGTAGTCAGGATCAAACCCGGGTCTTTGGCACTGTGAGGCAGCAACTCTACCGCCGCGCCACTGTGCAACTCCAAATAATGTTTTTTAACGTATTATTGTTTTTTTGTTTATTGTGTTATCTATGAATAGTTAATGCTTATATGAATAGATATTGTGTTATCTATGAATACTGTGCATGCAGACTTGTTATGCTGCAGCAAGTAATGATTTAATTGTAGCATTTTTTGGTGCATATACAATTAAATATTCTTCTTGCCTCTCGCAGCAGGTAACAGAGAGTCTAAACCCAAGAGAACACCACAGCCCGAGTCGTTCAGGGAAGCACAGCAAAGTTATATTTCAATATAATTGCGTGGTGGAGGTGGGGGTGGGGGGGCGGTAGGTTGTGCAAGACAACTTTAGTTTGATGTAAAAGACAGACACATAGTGCTGGAGTAACTTGGGAGGTCTGGTAGCATCGCTGGAGATAAAGGATAGTCGTTGTTTCTTCAGACCCGTCCCCAAACGTCACCCATCCTTTTTCTCCAGAGATGTTGCCTGACCTGCCGAATTACTCTGCGTCTATCTTCGGTATGTAAACTAGCATCTGTGGTTCCTTTCTACACACTGAGTTTAATATAATTTGATCTCGTCCTCGGGTCACAGAAGCTCTGGGATAACTTTTGAATTGTATCGGTGTTTGGAGAGGACGGTATTCTGCAGAAGATAGACACAAAGTGCTGGAGCAACTCGGCAGGTCAGACAGCAGCTCTGGAGAGAAGGAAGAGGTGACATTTCGGGTAGAGACCATTCTTCAGACAGCACCACTTGCACTTGAAAATAAAGAGCTAAGTGGGTAGGTGGAGTGACAGTGATTCAGGGAACAAACAGCCCAACAGACCAGACTGCAAATCCATTAGGGTTCCTTTAGCGTCTTGCAAGCTGTATAAAACCGATTCCGTGATCATCACCGTCCATTTCATGGGCTGATATAACCAACAACTTATTCAGTAAAATGCAAAATACGTACTGCACAATAACTCCCCCCCCCCCCAAGAACAATAGCCAAATCTATAATATATGCCCCCCCTCCCCCCCCCTCCCCCCCCCCCCCCCCCCCCACCCCAATCCAGTTTTACACCAGGTCCACGGGTACACCGCATTCCTAAATTAATTCGATCTCCACCGATAGCTTACTGGAAGTTTATACACATTCCCCGTCCACAACAGGCGTTCTGAGATAGTTGACTTGTGTTAAGAGATATGTTCCTGACACTTACCTCCCCTCGCTTACACATCCCGGATAACTAATAGTTACTTGTTGGGTGTATCAAATAAAAAAATATTGCGCCCCACTTTTTTTGTTACTCTGCATTTTTTTTAAACTCTGGATAAAAAGGGGGGTGCGACCGCATCCATTGCACCCCCCTTTCGGACGGCCATGGGAACATTGATGTTTCCAATTCCAAATGATGTGCAGCTAAAGGGAGACTTGGTGTCCCTTGATTGTAGAGGTTTGGGGAGAGGGGAGGTTGGTGGTAGTGTAGCCAAGGTGAGTAACTGCAGTGTAGTTTATAGCGGGAGAAAACTACAGCTATCCTGTGCCAATGAATACAGCTATCCTATGCCAGAGAATTAATGTAAAGGCTGGTGGTTGGAATACCAATAGAGCTGGCTGCTTTGTCCTCAAATTTCCTGAGTGTTATTTGAGGTGCATTGCTTATTGGTGGTCTCACCATCTTCTACAGATGCACCATAGAAAGCATTTTATCAGGATGTATCACGACTTGGCTTGGGAACAACTCCATCCAAGACCGCAAGAAATTGCAGCAAATTGTGGAAGCAGCCCAGACCATCACACAAACCATCCTCCCCAACATCACACAGCCAGCAGCATAATCAAGGAGGAGTCACACCCTGGCTACTCCCTCTTCTTCCCTCTCCCATCAGGCAAAAGGTAGAGAAGTGTGAAAATGCATAACATCAGATCCAGGGACAGTTTCTTCGCAGCCGTTATCAGGCAACTGAATCATCCTCCACATCCAGAGAGCAGTGCTGGACTACCATCTACCTCTTTGGTGACCCTCGAACTATCCTTGATCGGACTTTGCCGGCTTTACCTTGCACTAAACGTTATTCCCTTATCATGTATCTATACACTGTAAATAAATTGATTGTAATCATGTATAGTCTCTCCGCTGACTGGTTAGCATGCAAGAAAAGCTTTTCACTGTACCTCGGTACACGTGATCTGAACTGAATAAACCAAACTGAAAGGCATTGGAGAATTATGAGGCGAGTCATTCAAGGTGGAATTATTTGCCTCAAAAATCTGTTCTTGGTGCTTGGAGATTTATGTGCCTGCACAAGTCAAGTTTGTGAACTATGGTGATGCTGATAATTGTTAACAAAAGCCATTAAGTAACATAGGCAAAGGAGTGCGTATCCTTTGCAGTGACCTTATTAAATGGGGAAATAGGCTTGAGGGGATTAATGGCCTATGTTCGTTTGTACAGAGCTTTTATTTTCCCTGCAGCATCCCGTTCCTTGACTACTCTGACCCATCATTTTGAGGAATGATATCACTTCACCATTTCTCAGAAGCTTTCTATCAAACTTTGGCCGCAGGAACTTCAATGGTTCAAAGGTGCTTTACTTGTCACAGGTGCAACTGCATAGTGACATTCTTTTTGCATATTTATACATCTAGGCACTGCCATGTTTTGCCGCCATTTCCACAAGTCCAAACTCCGGTCTGCCCGCACGCTCTGTCTACTTGAGCAGATCCCGAACCCGGTAAGTTCCGAGGCCTTCCTACGTTGCCTTCACTAGATCGGCCTGCGAATTGATGTGCCTCTCCTCACCCGGCTATCTTTGTGTCCCGGGGGCACCTCCAGCATCCGACCATGAAGGCACTGGAGACATTACCCTGGGTCACCCTCCTACTGGCGCTTGCTCCTCGCGTTCAACACCTCCAGCAACTGTTCTACCCCAGTAACACAGTCCGTCGAGCCTCCCGTTCCCCAGACAAGTTCCCCATTTCACAGTCTGCAGAGTCTTCTATGTAAAGTGAGACACATGCGGAATTTAGGATGAGAGGGGATCTTATTGAAACATGTAAGATTATTAAAGGATTGGACATGCTAGAGGCAGGAAACATGTTCCCGATGTTGGGGTAGTCCAGAACCAAGGGCCACAGTTTAAGAGTAAGGGGTAGTCCAGAGATGAGGTAAAACATTTTCACCCAAACTGTTGTGAGTCTGTGGAGTTCTCAGCCTCAGAGGGCAGTGGAGGCCAATTCTCTGGATGCTTTCAAGAGAGAGTTAGATGGAGCTCTTAAAGATAGCAGAGTCAAAGGATATGGGGAGAAGGCAGGAACGGGGTACTGATTGTGGATGATCAGCCATGATCACAGTGAATGGCGGTGCTGGCTCGAAGGGCCGAATGGCCTTCTCCTGCACCTATTGTCTATTGTCTATTGTTCTTTTGCATTATTCAGGCCTGGGGCAGATGGGGGAACATTTCCAAGACTGCAGTTTATGCAGATTCTCAGGGTTTTATTACATTGGTCTGCTTTGTGTCAATGTGACAGAACTCCCTTCTCGTAAAAAAATCCTGATTAGTTACATATTTAATTGTCTTTCATTTTCATTCCAGATTTGGATTTTTCAGCCGCTGTGGATTGAAATAGATATTTCTCTCCAGTGCAGCTTACATTCGCACTAAGTTTCAAGAACAATTTAAACATTTATGCTTATCCACAACCATATTGTGTTGGCAATCTGTTAGAAATCACTTTGCACACATTGTGGCTTTTTAAAGACCAACATTCTCTGCTGTACCCCTTCTCTGCTGTACCCCTTCTCCCAGACCTTCTGATTCCCCATCTATAGCCATTCAATGTGTTTAGTGATATTTTTCTCAACAGATGATGTATCTGTGTCACAAATCAAATCGACCTTCTCAGTCCCCACTTCCCTGAACTATGTTTGAACCTCACTCTACCTTCCTTGAAGTGCTCTCCAACTCTTTTAAATCTCCTTCCGTCCCCTGAACTTTCCCCCTTCTTCCCTGATCCTCTCTCCATCTCTTGTCCATCTTCCTCAGCCTCTCCTGTCTTTCTTGGCTACTTCCGATCCTCAAAGAGTCCCAGAATCATTGAGTTGTATGGCACAGAAATGGGTGTTTCAGCCCAACACATCCATGCCAAATGTTCTTCCCATCTCCACTATTCCCATTCGCCCAAATTAGTTCTGTATCCTTCAATGCCTCTTAAACACAATGATTATATCTGATTCTATCACCTCTTCAGGCAGCATATTCCAGAGACATGGAATATTCTCTTTGTATACATAGAGGATTCCTCAAATCTCCTTTAAAACTCTTCCTTCTCACCTTAGCCTATGCCGTAGATGGACACAAAATGCTGGAGTATCTCAGAGGGACAGGCAGAATCTCTGGAGAGAAGGAATGGGTGAGGTTTTGGGTCTGAAGAAGGGTCTCGACCCGAAACATCACCCATTCCTTCTCTCCAGAGATGCTGCTTGTCCCGCTGAGTTACTCCAGCATTTTGTGTCTATCTTCAATTTAAACCAGCATCTGCAGTTCCTTCCTGCACATTTAGCCTATGCCGTATTGCTTTTGATACTCTTACCATGGGTACAAGATTCCGACCATCTACTCACTCTCTACCTCTTATAATATTGCATACTTTAATCAGTTCACACCCCAGTCTCCTTCTCTACAGGGAAAATAAACACAGCCCATCCAACCTCACCCCATAACTAATGTCCTCCAATCCAGGCAACGTCACAGTATATCTTCTCTGTACTCTCTTAAGTGCATTTGCATCCATCCTAAAGTGTGACTACCAGAACTGCACACAATCCTCGTCGTGCAGACTAACCAGCGTTTTGTAACATTTTATATCTACACTACAATTTATGAAGCATGCTATATGCTGTCTGTAACACCTATCTTGTCACTTTTTAGGGAACTATGGGCTTCAACCCTAAGGTTTCTGTGTTCAACATTTCTTAGTACTCTACCATTTAATGTAAATTCCTATCCCTATTGTCTTCCCAATTCCAGCACTCTGCATTTGCCAGGATTAAATTCTACTGCCAATGTCCTGCTCACCTTTCTACCTGATCTGTATCTAACTGTAGCCTTGGACAAGTTATCTTGCTGTCCATTTTTTCTTGTGTCATCCACAAGCTTGGTAACTATACCTCCTGCTTTCACATCCATATCGTAAACATCAAAGGTCCCAGCGCTGAGTCCAATAGTGCACAACTGGCCACAGACTTCTAATTGGAAAACTGTCCCTCCACCGCTACCCTCTGCCTCCTATCGGCCAACAAATTTTGGACTCAATTGGCCAGCTGTGTAAACTTGATACAATTTTGGTAAATCACATTGTTTAGGCTCGAAAGGTACCAATGGTTTTTAAGCACGCTGCACCCAAACTTCAATTGAGCATATTACCAGTTACAGAGGAATGCCAGGCCTTGACCAAAGGAGACATTCAACATATCTCATTCATTGGGGTAAACACAACCAACTTTTAACCCAATGTGATCATGCGGTACTCAAGAATGATGAACTAAATGGCTGAATTTCTAGTCAACTCACCTCATATCTCAAGACTATTCAAGTTCAATCCTTTGGAAACTTGTTTGTGTCAGCAGGTTATTGTCTTCTTTAATGTAGGTTTTGTTTTGGCTTATTACTTACTTTACTTCTTTTGTATCAGAATGAAACAAATATTTTGCACCATGCTTTATCAGAGCAGTGTTACATAGATGAAAGAAAAGGAGTCATATTTCATTTAAAAATTATGGAGTAAGAGCTATTGTTATCGCAACTACTCCAATACAAAACATGGGCATTGCAGAAGGTAGTGCAGCGGTAGGGTTGCTGCCTTACAGCACTAAAGATCGGGGTTCGATCCTGACTATGAAATTTGTACGTTCTCCCCGTGACCTGCATAGGTTTTCTCCGGGAACTCTGGTTTCCCTGACACACTCCAAAGATGTACATGTTTGTAGGTTCATTGGCTTGGTAAGACAGTAAATTGTCAACCCTAGTGTATGTAGGGTAGTGTTTATGTGCGGAGATCGCTGGTCGGAACGGTCTTGCTTGGCCGAAGGGCCTGTTTCGGTGCTCTATCTCTAAACTAAACTAAATTAAACACGTTGGAACTGCAGGTGGTGTTCTTTGCATTGATTGGGACAGTAGTCTAAATAGCTTCTGTTGCTCAGAGCCCGGACCAACGAGGTTGTGGCAGAGTGTTCAAAGTTTATGTTTGACTTCTGAAAAAGGTTTTCATCGCTGAAAGGAAAGGAGCACTTTGTGTGTTGATCCAGCAGTGTTTGAAAAGAGTAGGTGTTTCTCGAGTTGACTCAATGGCAAGGGGCAGCGCAGCAATGAATTTGATATGAGTGTGAAACCAACTTAAAATTACACAGGTCTCTTTCTTTTGACATGTCATTCCCTTGTGTTTTTGACAGTGAGCCCGAAGATATTGATCGCCAAGAAAGAATAAAAATGATCAAATAACACAGGTGGAATTGGGCCACAGTTTCACTGTCACCTTAGAATCTGTTTAATGATTCTGCTTCTATAAAACACAATTGCTGGTGTAAATAAAGGCTGTCCAGAGGTTGGATGGAGCAGGCACAGAGGGAGCATGTTCTTGGTGAGTGTTTGCAATCATCCTACTCCACTTGCAGCAGTAAATATTCAATGGAGGGGCACGTTGAGAAAACAGCAGCACTGATGAAAGGGTCTCGACCCGAGACGTCACCCATTAAAGTCTGAAGAAGGGTCTCGACCCGAAACGTCACCCATTAGAATCTGAAGAAGGGTCTCGACCCTCGATATCACCCATTAGAGTCTGAAGGAACTCGACCCGAGACATCACCCATTAGAGTCTGAAGGAACTCGACCCGAGACATCACCCATTAGAGTCTGAAGAAGAGTCTCAACCCGAGATGTCACCCATTCCTACCCTCCAGAGTTGCTGCCTGTCCCGCTGAGTTACTCTAGCATTTTGTGTCTATCTTTAGTTTGAATTAACATTTGCAGTTCCTTCCTACACAGTATTCTTCCTAACGCTGGCAGTGAGCAGAAATGTTCCACAATTAAAAGCAGAACGGAGCAACAGAAAGGCTGTGACACTTTGGAAAATGATGGAGGTGGAATCACGCCGAATATTTTCAGCACTGTGACAGTAACAGACAGTTAAACTATAAGGGCAAGAAGAGAGAGTGTGAAATGGCAACTCTTTTAGTTTTTTAGTTTAGTTTAGAGGTACAGCTCAGAAACAGGCCCTTTGGGCCACCAATTCCGCGCCGACCAGCGATCCCCGCACACTAACTCTATCCTATACACACTAGGGACATTTTACAATTTTGTTTTTCATAGTTAACTTTTATTAGAGGCATATACATATCCTAGTCCAAACCATTACAAACTTTGTTCAACGGTTACATATTAAATATTCAGGATTCCAAGGACTCCACTAGCAATGTAGCAGGAGTCTACATTTATCGGTTACATATTAACATTGACTCTAATTATTATTATATTTTTTTTAATAGATAGAAAAAATAAAGAAAAAGAAAAAAAAACTTAGAGACATAAAATAAATTATCCATAATACAACTTAGGAGATAGGTCCGTAGGTAAGAAAACAAAACTATTTGTCTAGTCCTGGGTTTAAGCTTCCGTCAAGCCTCAGCGCTGGCCCATTCTACCAATTCAAATAATCTATGAACGGCGACCATATTCTAACAAATAATTCTGGTTTGTCAATTAAGACAAATCTAATTTATTCCAGATTTAAGCTCTCCGACATCTCCATAATCCACATTTTAATTGTAGGGGATGTAGGGTTTTTCCAAAATGTTAATATTAGTTTTTTCCCAGTTATTATACTATAATCCAGGATATTTCTTTGGTTTATTGTCAGTTTTAGGTATTGTTCACATATGCCCAATATTATTAATTTAGGATCGGGATCCAGTTGAATATTAACCACTACGGAAATAATTTTAAAAATATCCACCCAAAATGTTTTAATTTTTATGCAATTTACAAAGGTATGGGTTAAATTAGCCTCAGAGTATTGACATTTATCGCAGATAGGAGAGATATTAGGAAAAATTCTATTTAATTTTGTTTTAGAATAATGCAATCTGTGTAATATTTTAAATTGTATTAAAGAATATATGTTGTAGACTTTCATCCCAAATATCTTTCGTGATGGGTTGTCATTTTCCCATGCTTGTCCGATTAGGATTGCGAGACCTAGGTGTCATGGTACACCAGTCATTGAAAGTAGGCATGCAGGTGCAGCAGGCAGTGAAAAAAGCGAATGGTATGTTAGCTTTCATAGCAAAAGGATTTAGTACAGGAGCAGGGAGGTTCTACTTCAGTTGTATGGTGAGACCACACCTGGAGTATTGCGTGCAGTTTTGGTCTCCAAATCTGAGGAAGGACATTATTGCCATAGAGGGAGTGCAGAGAAGGTTCACCAGACTGATTCCTGGGATGTCAGGACTGTCTTATGAAGAGAAAGACTGGATAGACTCGGTTTATACTCTCTGGAATTTGTATAGTAAGGGGTTGGACAGGCTAGATGCAGGGAAGATTGTTCCCGATGTTGGGGAAGTCCAGGACAAGGGGTCACAGCACTTTCTTCACACAGAGAGTGGTGAGTCTCTGGAACTCTCTGCCAAGAGGGTAGTTGAGGCCAGTTCATTGGTTAAGAGTGAGTTGGATGGCTAAGGGGATCAGAGGGTATGGAGAGAAGGCAGGTACGGGATACTGAGTTGGATGATCAATGATCATATTGAATGGCGGTGCAGGCTCGAAGGGCTGAATGGCCTACTCCTGCACCTTAATTTCTATGTTTCTATGTTTGTCTATGTGATTCCGTCGACGGATTCTCGCTATCTAACAGAATATTATAAATATATGATATTAATTTGACTGTGTTGGGATGTTTATTCAAACATTCATCTAGAATCTCTGGCTCTCTAATTCTGTATTCTTGTGTATGTGATTTAACATAATCTTTCAATTGTAAATATCTAAAAAAAAATATTTGAATGTAATCCATAATTCTGTTGTACCTCCAGAAACGAGAGGAACACACCTTTTCTATAAAGATGTCCCATCTTTTTAATTCCATAGTTTTTCCATTGTGTAAAGCCTTTATCCAATACCGAAGGCTCAAATGAAGGGTTATTTGCAATAGGGGGCGAAAGTGATAAATTATCCAATTTTAATGTCTTTTTTATTTGTTTCCAAATTCGAATACCGCTACGTATTATTGGATTTTCACTATAGATCTTTTTATTCAATTTTGTAGGGGATAGGAAAATCGGGCCAGTTTCAAATGGCAGACAATCCTCCTTTTCCATCTTTAACCAGTCTGGTTGTTGAACCATATCTTCCAAACAGAAATTTAAGTTTTTGACGTTGACTGCCCAGAAATAAAATAAGAAATTTGGTAAGACTAATCCTCCATTCGTCTTAGATTTACAGAAGTGTTTTTTACTTATTCTGTGATTCTTTCAAAATAAAACTTGTTACAATAGAGTCCATTTTTTTAAAGACATTTTTAGGGAGGTATATTGGAATTGATTGGAAGAGGTATAGAAGTTGAGGAAGGAAAATCATTTTAATTGCATTAATTTTACCGAGCATTGAAATAGGAAGCGTTTTCCAATATTGAATATACTTATGCAATTTATTAAGTAAAGGTACGAAATTTGATTTAAATAAAGAAGTATATTTCTTGGTCACATAGATTCCTAAGTATTTAAATTTTTCATTCACTATTTTAAAAGGTGATTGTTGCTATATATATATAAATTAGGTTCCATTATTGGCATAATCTCACTCTTCTTCCAGTTGATTCTATATCCCGACAATAAACCAAATTGAGTTATAAGATTTAACAGGTTAGGGATACTAATTTCTGGATTTGTAATATATAGTAATACATCATCTGCATATAGAGAAATTGTATTAACTGTATTTTTAGTATTATACCCATATATTTCTGGATGAGTTCGAATTCTTTCTGCTAGTGATTCTAGAACAAGGGCGAATAGTAATGGTGATAACGGGCATCCTTGTCTACAACCTTTAGATAAATCAATTTTTTTTAATAACATTTGATTTGTCATTATTCTGGCTGTTGGATTGGTATATAGAAGCTTAACCCATGTACAAAACTTCTCACCTAATTGAAATTTTTCCATCACCGAAAATAAATAGGGCCATTCAATTTGATCGAATGCTTTCTCAGCATCTAGCGAGATGACTGCTAAGTCTTCATTAGCTATTTGATTTGAGTATATAATGTTGAATAATCGTCTCAGATTATAATATGAATAACGTTTTGGAATAAAGCCAGTTTGATCGGAGTGTATTAATTTATAAATCACTAAGCTTAAATCTGTGTGCTAAAATTTTGGTTAAAATTTTCTGATCGATATTTAATAGAGCAATTGCTCTATATGAACCTGGTTCTTCAAGGTCCTTATCCGTTTTTGGAATAAGTATTATAGTTGATTCATTTAAAATTTCTGGGAGGTTCTGTTGCATGAATGCTTGAGTATATAATGTCTGTAGGCGTGGCGAGATCAAGTCATGAAATTTTTTATAAAATTCACTATTTAAACCATCTGGTCCAGCAGCCTTTCCATTTTTTAAAGAATTAATACATTCCTCAATATCTTTTACTGATATTTCGGCCCTTAATAATTCCCTCTCTTTCAAATCTAAACCAGTAAGGTTACAATTCTTTAAGAATAATTCCATTCCTACAGAACCCCCTGCCGTTTTGGTTGAATAAAGTGTTTGATAGTATTGAGAGAATCTATCATTAATATCCTTGGATAGTGTTAATATTTCTCCCGTATCTGATTTAATTTTATATATTGTTTTTTTCCCTTCCTGTTTCCGGAGTTGGCGTGCCAGTAATTTTGGTGGTTTATCACCGAATTCAAAGTGTAACTGTTTAGTCTTTTGATAAAACTTTATGAATTGGTCTGAGTATATTTGGTTTAACTTATATTTGAGTACAGCAATTTTATTATGTATTATTATAGAAGGCGCGATTGCATTTTCCATATCTAATTGCCTTATTTCCATTTCCAATACCAGTTGTTTGGCGCGGTTCTCTTTATTACGAAAGGCTTGTGCGGAGATTAATGTTCCTCGTATAAATGCTTTAAATGTTTTCCAAAGAAGGGAGGCAGAAATTTCAGGGCAGTCATTTGTCTCAAAAAACATATTTATCTGTTTGATAAGATATTCATAGCATGCTTTATCATTTAAAATTTGAGGATTAAGTCTCCATTGTATCTGCTTGTCAGTCATTCCACTTAGTTTGATCATGAATGTTAAAGGAGCATGATCCAAAATTATAATATTATGATATTTCGAATTATAAGTAAATGGGATGAGTTTAGAATCTACTAAAAAGTAGTCTATCCTTGAATAAGTTTTATGTACTGAAGAGTAAAATGAGTATTCCCTTCTGGATGGATTTTCAATTCTCCAAACATCCTTGAAATTGGTGGTATTAATATATAAGTTTAATAATTCACATGATTTGGATTTTGCTTTTCTTTGTCTTGTTGATCTATCAAGATAGGAATCTAATGTACAATTTAAATCTCCACCAATTATCAAATTATGTTGTGTGAGCTCCGGGATAGTATTAAGTATATTCTTAAAAAACATTGGATTATCAAAATTTGGTCCATAAACACTGAGAAAAATCACTTTTTTTAAATATAATTCACCCACTAGTATAATATATCTACCGTTGATGTCCGCTATAGTTGATATGTGTTTAAAAGATATACCTTTACGAATTAAAATTGCGACACCTCTGGCCTTATGGGAAAATGAAGAGTGATATGTTTCAGCGATCCATTTTGCTTTCAATCTATGTTGTGAGTCTTTTTTAAGGTGAGTCTCTTGAAGAAACGTTATATCTGCTTTGAGTGATTTTAAGTGTGCTAATACCTTACCTCTCTTGATTGGCTCATTAACTCTCTTGACATTCTTACTACAAAACGAAATTCCTTGACCCCCATTTTTTCTCTTTACGTCTTGCATCTTGCTTTTAGGGTGGTCTATAAAAGAGCAGATAGGTCAGCACCGTAGACCCGACCTTCCACCCGAACACTGGACAGACTAGTTGTAAATCCAATTCATATAAATCCTCCTCACGGACACATCTCCACAAATAATATTTGTAAGTAAATTCAAGATTAATATAATAATTAAGTAAAAAATACAAAAAGTAAAAAAATAGAAAATTAATAAAATGTGAAAAGAAAGAAGAAACTACATCTAAATTTAGTGTAGTTAGTGCTAGCCACACTAACGTGGCTGTCCATCTAAAGACTTCCGTAGATTTAAAAAAAATAATAATTCCTTTACACTTTACAATTAGAACAAGCCAATAAACCTACAAACCTGTGCATCTTTGGAGTGTGGGAGGAAACCGGAGCTCCCCGAGAAAAAGCCACACAGTTCACTGAGATAACGTACAAACTCCGTACAGATAGCAGCTGTAGCCAGGATCAAACCTGGGTCTACGGCGCTGTAAGGCAACGACTCCACCACTGTGCCACCGTGCCAACCTTGGGAAAGCTTGGGAAGCTCTGACCCTCCACCACCCAAAACATTTGGGATGATATTAAGAACCTTGTGGCAACATGAACCTTGCGTAAGTGGAGAAAGGAGCGTACCACCTCTTAACCACCATCTCACGCACCTTATGAGCTACCTCCTGTCCCATCTGCGGTAGAGTGTACAGTTCTCAAGTTGGCCTCATCACCCACATTACAACCCACAAAACCCATGGCAGAAGCAAGTCAACCTCCAACCCAAGGGTGTGCCTAAAAACATAAGAAATTGGTGTTAAGGCCAAGTTTGGTCATTCTGACTTGGCCTATTCCTCATCCTGTTTCTTATGTCCTTATGGAATTGGTCATCTGAAATTCACAGGATGGACAGGAAAGAACCAGAGATAGATTTAGACCCTGGATAGATAACATTAAACTGTGGTGCAGGATGGAAGAGGGATTCAAACTATTAAGACATCACACAGACCAGCCTTCACCACCCCCCATTGAGTCCATCTACTCTTCATGCTGGCTCAGAGAAGCCGTCAACATATCAAGGACCATTTGCAGCCCAGTAGTTCCCTCTTCTCACCTCTCCCATCAGGCAGATGATGGAAAAGCTTGCAAGCACACACCACTAGATTCAGGAACAGCTGCTATTAGAAAACACTCAGGCCTTACGATTCTCGACCGATCACCCAACCCACTTCATTGTGGACCTTGCACTTTGTTATCTACACTTTCTCTGTAACAGCATCACTACAACACTGTAATACTATATTCTGCACTCTGACATGTTTTGCTTCACACACCACCTGTTCCACTAGCGTTTACCTTGTTTGTATTCATGTTTAGACAAGACAAGACTGGATAGTACACAAAGTTTTTCACTGCATCTCAGTACCCATGGTAATAAATAATAAACCGATATAAATACAAATACCAAGTATAGAAAGAAACTGCAGATACTGGTTTGAAGTAAAGTTGGGGACTCTCATGGTTTGAAGAAGGGCTTCGACCAGAAACGTCACCAATTCCTTTTCTCCAGAGATGCCGCCTGACCTGCTAAGTTACTCCAGCATTTTGTGTCTATCTGCAAATAACAAGAGACAGATTTTGGATCAATACCAGGAAACTCTTGCCACAAGGAGTGTTTGGCACAAAGGAATGTCTCAACGCCGTCCAAAGGAAGGAATCATTGCATTCAAGAGAAAGTTAGTTATAGCTCATAGGGCTAATGGAATCAAGGGATATGGGGAGAAAGCAGGAACGAGATAATGTTTTTTGATGATCAGCCATAATCATATTAAATGGCGGTGCTGACTCGAAGGGCCGAATGGCCTACTCCTGCACCTATTTTCTATCTTTCTATGTGTCTATGACTCAGATTTGATTAATTTCGATAAGTGGAAGAATCAGTCAGATGCTGGGTTGGTGGCTGGAGTGTGAAGGACTCTGGGTTTAACAAACTGGGAAAGGTTAAATTGTGTACCTGCATGCCTGATATCCCCTGCATGTATTCTCCACACTTATGAACCAGAACCACTGGAGATCAATTCAAGGATTTGTGCACCAATCTCCTGACCTCCTTGAAGCAACAAAAATCTGAACTTGTTTTCAGAGCTTTCAAATGCAAACAAAATGCCTTTTAGCCATTTCTATCAGGAGCAACATCCTTTTTCCATTAATTCACGTCCATCCGAGCCCCTAAGATTGATGTTCACTCCTTCCTCAGAGAGAAATCGTGCTTACAATTGTGGTTAAAAGCTGCTTCTCTAATGCACCACTTTAAAAAATATATTTATTTGCCCCCAGTTAATGACGGTGCTATTAATAACGTGAATGAATGTGCACATTAAAGGACTCGAGTTACCTGGGAAATTTACTTTAGGTTTTCCACCTCATGTTATCTATGTTGCCTGTGAGGTCCTTGACTGAAATTAGACACAAAAAGCTGGAGTAACTCAGCGGGTCAGATAGCATCTCTGGAGAAAAGGAATAGGCGACGTTTTGGGTCGAGGCCCTTCTTCAGACTGAGGGCCAGGGGAGAGGGTTATGAGAGATATTAAAAGGTGCAAAGAAACAAATAGATGAAAGTTATGCAAAGGGACAAATCAAAGCAAGCAACGATGATCAAGAAAAAGTGGAGCCCACAATGGTCCATTGTTGGCTGTGAAGAAGGTGCTAACGAGTGATACTAGTTTCACTGTTATCCTTCTTAGTTTCATTCAAAAAAACTAAGAAGGGTGACAGTGAAACTAGTACTGCGACTAGGGTGGGGGAGAGATGGAGAGAGAGGGGATGCAATGGTTACTTGAAGTCAGAGAAATCAATAGTCACATCACTGGGTTGTATGCTGCCCAAGCAAAATTAACATTGACCTCTAACTTCAGATAGCCTTGCTTTCTCTCTCCATCCCCTTCCCCTTCCCAGTTCTCCTGTTAATCCTGGCTAAATTGGAGCAGCTAGGACTTAAAAATAGGGTTAAGTTTCAGGGTTGCTGGGAGATTTGGTCAATTTGGAGTTGCTCTCTGCAGAGCTGGGACAGGCTGCGAAGAGGTGCCAGAGTGTCTGGAGCTTAGATACAATTTGCACGCAAAGAATGGGATGATCTGCAAACCCTGTCAATTTGGTGCAAAATGCATCGAATGGATTTGATGGCTGCAAACCAGACATACGCCTTGTAAATAGTTGTAAATAATGTTGCCGAGTGTTGATTGGATGAGGTGTTGAGCCTTTAATGGGTTTTTTGTAAATCAGGGTAAATGTTTCTAAGTTGACTTCCTCTCGAAGTCCGGTTTGAATACAATGTATTGGACTGTTGTATTATTGGGTTAGGGGAATGGCTGTTATGTATGGGGTTAATTGATATCTGTAATTGGGTTAATGAGAGACCCCCATGTGGTTCGGCCCCTCAAGGTCCTGGGACATATAAAAGTCCGCGATCACGAGGCTCAGCGTCGATCTTCTGGAAGAACCCTTGGGACTGCAGAAACTTCTGGATGTCTCTCTCTGAGCGAGGCCTAGAGGGCTTGAACAGGCAGACACAAGGATATAACCCGCGGTGGGATAGGTACAGTAATTGATCTGTAACGTGCTTTTGGTAAAATAAAATGTAGTTGTTTCAAGCGCTTGACTCAGTGTTTTACTGAAACTAGACTGGGGGGAAGCTTAGAAATGAGCAATTATCACTCCCACTAGTCTTACTGTCTCCGACTACATTCTATCTTTGTCCCGTCCCCTGCCCTGACATCAGTCTGAAGAAGGGTCTCCACCTGAAACGTTGTCCATTCCTTCTCACAGAGATGCTGCCTCACCCGTTGAGTTACTCCAGCATTTTGTGTCTACCTTTGATATAAACCAGCATCTGCAGTTCTTTCTTACACAAGCAAAATATGAGGTGCTGTCATAACAGGTCAAAGGCAGATGCTACCTCACTGGCTCTCTTCTCTGCTCTGGACTTCTGGATAATATGAACACGCATCAGGCTGCTGTTTGACAACTGACAAATATCCAGCACTGTGATCCTCTACAAACTCATCACCATGCTCCAAGTACTGGGTCTCTGTACCTCCCTCTGCAACTGGAATCAAACAAGGGGAGGTGATGGGCATGTGGGAGAATAAATGACACGGGTAAAGTGGACTAAAGAGAGGGGGAACACCTCTGCTCCGATTACTGAAACTGGTGTGGCCCGATTCTATCTCATTACAAATGCCTCCATTAATTCACTCAGGTTGATTCCCATCACTGAGCGTCAGTTCAGTTCAGTTTAGTTTATTTTCACATGTACCGAGGTACACTGAAAATCTTTTGTTGTGTACTAACCAGCCAGTGGAAAGTATACATGATTCCAACAGATATTGTAGTGAGGATTATTAATCTTCCAAACTAATATCAAACCCTGGATCATTCATCTACAGATGTAAATTACTACTGAGTCCGAATGCAAGAGGCGCTATGTTTTGGCACCATGTTCAAAGTCCATGCTCTAGTCTTATGCCTGTTCCAATATATCTCTCAGTAAAGAGATGATTATATTCCAAAGAGTGGAAACTTGCTATGCTCAAATTTTCTACTGTTTCAATATATTGAAGTGCTTTGCAGAATCATGGAATGGCAGATGCTGGTTTTCAAAACAGACACAAAATTGCGGAGTATCTCAGCGGGTCAGGCAGCAGCTCTGGAGAACATGGGTAGGTGAAGTTTCAGGGCGGTACCTGTCTGAAGAAGGGTCTCGGCCTGAAACCCTGCTTATCCATGTTCTCCAGAGATGCCGCCTGACCTGCTGAGTTATTCCAGCACTTTGTGTCTTTACTGAAACACTTTCTCAGCTGTGAGGAAGTTTGGACAGTTGAAGGCCTCGAAAGAGTTTACATCAATGGGATTTCTTTCTTTATCACGGAGCAGTGACATTTAGAAATGATCAAGAGATTTACAGCTGTTTCCAGATAACTTGTGGTGCTAAGTAAATACTGAGGGGTTGGCTGAGTCAGGTAGATTAGGAAGATTAATGAGGAGTTAGTCCGTAGCCAAGACACTGAGTGTGGCCGGGATACCTACTGCACCCTGCTGGTCATTAATAGAATTACAAAATACAGGCTTATTGTTGTAGGCTGTTGTTTCAATAGCATTGAGAATTTATTAACGCTTCTGCAGATTAATTTTCATGTTACTGCAGTTCTGTTGCAAAGTCTGAACAGGTGTAGAAATCAGTCCAATTCCTGGACTGCCAGTGCTGACCCCTGGATCTCACCTTAACCTTGTTGGGAGGTCCTGTTCTTAACTGCAGTCTTCAGCGGTCAAAAATGATGATTACAGAAACGAGGAACTGGTTTACAAAAGAAGATACAGAGTCCTGGATTAACACAGCAGATCAGGCTGCATCTCTGTTCAAGTTCATGCACCCATTGGTACGAAATATGAGTTACCATATAGACATATGAATAAAAAAAGAACACAATACACAATTGGATTTAACATAAACATCCACCACAGCGGAATCAACGCTTCTCACTGTGATGGAAGGCAACAAAGTTCACTCACCTTCCTCTTTGTTCACCCGTGATCGGGGCCTAGAACCCTCCACAGTCACCGCTACGGACGGCCGGTGTACAGGCCATCTCGCCGGGATGAACGAAACTCCGGCGTCGGAACGGAACGGAACACACTCTGCGGCTTGAAGTTTCCGAATCGGCCACTTCTTACCGGAGACCGCGGCTTCCAGAGTCCACAGGCCGAGCTGGGCGGAGCTCCAACACTGGCGATCCTCGGCAAAAGATCCCAGGACTCCGCGATGTTAAAGTCAGCGCTGAGCCCGCGCCTAGAAGCTCCGCAGTTCACAGCACCATGGTGTTAAAGTCAGCAGGCCCCGCTGGACGGAGTTCCAACACTGGCGATCCTCGACAGAATCCCAGGCTCCGCGATGGTAATTCTGCGCTGCGCCTGCTGCTGAAGCTCTGGGCCGGTCTCCGGTAGGAAAGGCCACACCAATCCAGTTGGTAGGCCTCGAGGGGGGGAAAGGTGTGACATGGAGAAAAGACGCACCTCCATCCAGATAAGTGACTGAAAAACGTTTTCCCCCTATTCCCCCCCACCACCCCCCACATAGGACATACTGAGAAACATTAAAACATACATTTAAATGCACTAAAAATAACAAAAAAGGCAAAAGGACTAACGAGCTGTTGGCGAGGCAGTCTCTGCAGTGGCGCCACCATATGGATGAACATCCATAGGCAATGTTTCGGGTCGAGACCCTTCTTCAGACTGATTGTGGGGGAGGAGGGAAGGGATTTGGAAGGGAGGATAGGACGGACAAAGACAAATGAATAATGCGTTGCCTAGTTACTAGCAGTTTCAGCATTCCATGTCATCCTTAAAGAGCACCTTAAAGAGGCCTTTAATTAATTTCTTATGAAGTATTAATGGTTCATGTGTAAAGTATTAATTATTAAGTAATAACTATTAACACAGGAAGAAGCTGTGTTTACTGAGTGTGGAAAATTAAGAACCGCTTTAGTAAAACAGATGAGTAATTCTTCAGTAAGAAACGTCAGACTAATATATGATCAGGATAAAGGTGACTAGGTTAGGGTGATCTAACAGCATTTGAGATCAGATCTGGATATTTGATTGTAAATTTCAAAGTCAATGTGACCCCATTCAGAGCAACCACTGCAAGAACATGCTCACATTCAAAGTGGGAAATTATTCATCCATTTGCCTTTTAAAATTGATTAGTTCATTTTTCAGACCTGCACCGAGTCCTGAATAAATGTCAAGGTCACAGGAGTTGAACCAGATCTTACAGAGAGCCAGCACCAGCTTGATAGACCGAATAACTCTCCTGTGATGCCATCTTCAGTGATCTTGGAGCTGAAGAGGAACATTGGTTTAGTGCCACACTCTGTCACACCTGGTCTCAGGATAAACCCTGAGCTGGATCACTTTCATTGAATGGAGGGAAATCTTTTGATCCATTCCTCTCCGCAGATTCTGCCGGACCTTCTGAGTTCGACCAGCACTTTGGTTTTAGCTCAAACAGCCAGCACCTGAAGTCTCCTGTTTCTCCTGCTTCATTCAGTGTTGTTCCTTGTTATTTTGACATTGGCGGAAGTATTAAACTACACCCTGCATAAATGTCCCCATGTTCATTGCACCAGTGATAGACACAGCAAGTAACCCAGAAAGTCAGGGAGTGTCTCTGAAAAAAAATGATGGGTGATGTTGCGGGTCGGAACGCTTCTTCCTAAAGAAGAACTAAAGGGGTGGCACGGTGGCGTAGCATAAGAGCTACTGCCTTACAGCGCTAGAGATGCGGGTTTGAACTTGACTGTGAGTACTTGTCTGTACAGAGTTTGTGCGTTCTCCCCGTGACCCCATGGATTTTCTCTGAGATCTTCGGTTTCCTCCCACACTCCAAAGACATATAGGATCGAAGGTTAATTCGCTCGGTATGAATGTAAATTGTCCCTAGTATGTTTCACTGGTTGGTGCGGACTCAGCTGGCCAAAGGGCCTGTTTCCCTGCTGTATCTGTTAACTAAATTATACAAAACTAAATAGGTCCCCCCTTCATTTGACCAGTACTGCCTTTCAAATTTTAACTATTTATTTTTCAGATTTTCTCTTTGCTTCAAGTTTCCTCCATCTTTCCTCACAGTTCCAACTCACGTCACCTGCCCCCATATCTCCTGATGTTTCCTTACAAATGAAGAGGAAGCCATTACGTCTATCCAGTCCATGCCAGTCACAGCTAAACCATACACCCACTATTTTTTGTTGTAATCTACTCTCTCCCCCCCCCACACATTCTTATCAACCCCCCAGATTCCACCACTCACCGACACATTAGGGAAAATCTTATGACTTTTTAACCAAAAAAAAAACGTGTTTTTGGGTGGCAACCAGAGCCCCCTTGAGGAAACCCACCACAGGAAGAATGCCCAAACGCCACACTGACAGCACCTGAGGTCAGGATTGAACCTGGGTTGCTGAAGGTGTGAGATAATGTTGCTATGAGTTGCACCAGAGGCTATGTGCACCATTGTGCTAGCTTCACATGACATCCTGTCCCCCTCGTCCCCTATTTTTTCCAACCTCAGGTCCCCTCACATTCTTATTTCATCTTCCAGTCCCTAATCCTGCACATTCCAGCTGACTCTTTACATCCCTCTAAATATCTCCCTAGAAACCTTCCCAGTTCCTTCCTCATCACCTCCCCCCCACCCCTCCTTTGCTTATCACTAATCCTCTCCTCTCGTCCCCTCCATATCTCCCCATCACTGGCATTGGTCCTGGGGATCAGTGAGTGAAGCTAGAACATAGAACAGTGCAGCAGAGGAACAGGCTCTACAGCTCACAATATCTGCACTAAACATGATGCCAAGACCATCACTTATCTATATGCTCATAATCAATATCATACTTACCATACTTACCTGGCAGGGAAGATTTTGTGGTCACGATGGCCAATATCCCAGGATGAAGCTATCCCAATGCACTTTAGTTGTGCTGGATGCCGTGATGTACCCAAATGTGGGATACTAGAGATACAGCATGAAAACAGGCCTACCGTTGCCGTGCCGACCAGCAATCCACATACACTAGCGCTATCCTACACACTAGGTACAATTTACTATTTACAGTAGCCAATTAACCTACAAATCTGTACGTATTTGGAGTGTGGGAGGAAACCAGAGCACCCGGAGAAAACCCACATGGTCACGGGGAGAACGTATAAACTCTATACAGACAACACCCATAGTCAGGATCGATCCCGGGTTTGTGGTGCTGGAAGGCAGCAACTCTACCACTGTGCCACCCGCTTAATAACTTGAAAATTAATTTCTCCCTCCGATAACAAAGATAAATTAGCAGACAGTGAAACCAAGTCGTGGAGAAGAGCTACATGGGCTTAGTGCCCTGAAATAATAGGTTGCCTCAAGATGGCGGTGACGGATGGTGGCAAAACGACAGTGCCAGTAAGTGGGTTGTGGTGTTACCTCTCATGCCCTCGTAAACATCTGGATGCCACGAGATCGGCTGTGGAAGACGACCCCGGGGCACAAACGCTGAACGGTGTAAAGCGAGGGACGACGGTTCGCGGGTCGACGTTTCTGGATAGAGTCATCAGTGGAATGGGCCACTAGAGGCTCTGCAGCAGCCTGGGGCTCAATTTGATTTGAAGTCACTGAAAGAGGCTGAGCGCACGGATCGTATGCGGCCTGCAATGGCACGGAGTGGTGGAGCAGCAGTGGAGGACACCTACAAATTATAGAGTGTCTTATAGACACTTATGTGATCTTATAGAGATGTATAAAATCATGAGAGGAATAGATCGGGTAGATGCACAAAGTCTCTTGCTCAGAGTCTGTGAATCGGGAACCAGAGGACATAGGTCTAAGGTGAAGGGGAAGAGATTTAATAGGAATCTGTGGGGTAACTTTTTCACACAAGGGGTGGTGGGTGTATGGAACAAGCTGCCAGAGGAGATAGTTGAGGCTGGGACTATCCCAGCATTTAAGAAACAATTAGACAGGTATATGGATAGGACAGGTTTAGGGGGATATGAACCAAACACAGGCAGGTGGGACTTGGCCAGTGTGGGCAAGTTGGGCTGAAGGGCCTGTTTCCATGCTGTATCACTCTATGTATGTCTCTATAATTTCACTTGGTCCAGCCAACCCTGCAATGCTGCCAGGACAACAGCCCTTAATGGCCAAGTTAACACTACATTTGTAACAACTTTAGACTTGAATCGCGCAAAGTGGTGCCAGAAACATGGCAACTACAGTGTACTGTCTCAGTGTAAGCTACTATTTCCATACACTTGTACCTTACAATGATAGTGCTTATGTATAGTTATGTTTTTACTGAACTGTATGCAAAAAATGAATTTCACTGTACCTCGGTACATGTGATAATAAACTAAACTTGACATTAAAGGGAACTGGATCCTTCAAAAATCTAAAATCAATTCTCTCACATACATCAGATTACTTCTCTGAATTCTTCTGCTCACATTACCTTTACATACCTTGATATTCAAGTGAAATTGAAATGCATCACCTGTGCTGCATGAAGGAATGCAATACTTCAGGAAATGCTACAGAAAATAACCTTTTCAATTGAACCTGATGTGGGATATAATACTGAACCGTATGAGATCACATAACAAACGAGGATTTTAAAGTGTACTGTCATAACATTTGGGTCGCAATAACAGTGCGCTGATGCACAATGATGGTGATATTACAGGGGCTGAAATCATAGTGTTGAAAACAGTACAGCATGTCGATGAATGGTGGCGGGAATATTATAGTGTGTTGATGAACAGCGACAGAGATATTACAGTGAAATCCAGCATCACTAATGAACAGTGATTGGGGATATTACAGTGTGGTGATCAACAGCGATTGGGGATATTACAGTGTGCAGAAACAACTGTGATGGAAATATTACAGTACTCTGCCACATCAGTTCGTTGATACACTGATTTTATTGTGCGAGGCAAAATAATATTAACAGAGATAGTGATATTATCTAATTCACTGAGCATACGAGATGATGGTTCTCACACGCAACCCAGCGATGTGAATGTTAATGTGTGCTGGGGAAATTACAGGATAGTAATACTCTGTGATGATACAATGATGTGCTTTAACACACTAACGAAGATTTTACAGTGAACAACAAGGAGAGGCCATTGTAGTTAGTTGCCACAAGAATAATGGAAATATTACAATAGACAATAGACAATAGGTGCAGGAGTAGGCCATTTGGCCCTTCGAGCCAGCACCGCCATTCAATGTGATCATGGCTGGAGACCAGGATCATCCCTAATCAGTACCCCGTTCCTGCCTTCTCCCCATATCCCCTGCTCCAATATTTTTAAGAGCCCTCTCTCTTGAAAGCATCCAGAGAACCTGCCTCCACCGCCCTCTGAGGCAGAGAATTCCACAGAATTCTACAATTCTACAAATATAAGAGGACATAGGTTGAAGGTGAAGGGAAAATGTAATAGGAATCTGAGGCGTATTTTATTCACGCAAAGGATAGTGGGTGTATGGAACAAGCTTCCAGAGGAAGTAGATGGGGCAGGGACTATCACAACATTTAAGAAACAGTTAGATTGGTACATGGATAGGACAGGTTTGGAGGGATATCGACCAAATGTGGGCAGGTGGGACTAGTGTAGCTGGGACGGTGTGGGCAAGTTAGGCTGAAGGGCCCGTTTCCACACTTTTTCAACCTATGACTCTAACATTGTGTTGTAAATAGTACTGGAGGTGTTACAGCAATCAAGACATTACAGTGTGCTGGTCCATTGCGATACACATAATGCAAGCATCTGTAATGATAATAGAGTTATCAGTGAACTGACAACACATAGTGGTGCTGCTCAGATTTGGGGATTTTTCCAAGTTCTGAAACAAAAGTAAAGGAGATATAATAGTTTGATGAAAAAACAATAATGGAAAAAAAACACAGAACTCTGACATAACAGTGATGGGGATATTAGTGTAGTGAAATAACAATCATGAAAATAGGTCTGACAAGTGGTATGGATATCAGTATGTTAGCAGAACTGTGACGGATGTTACAGTGTGCAACTATGAAAGCAGTAATCCAGCATGCTGAGACAATGATGATGGATATATTACAATGAATCACCATGAATATGGAAGATATAACAAATACTAATGGGAATGTTACAATATGATGCAACAAAAGTGATTGAGAAGTTAAAGTATAGTGAAATCCAGTGACGGGTTTATCACCATGAGATGCAAAGACAAGAGTGATAGAAATATTGGAACTTGGAAAATAGGAGCATCAGTAGGCCATTCAGCCCTTTACGCCTGTCTAGTATTCAATACGATTACCACTGGACTTCCACTTCACTTTTCTCTCACCATTGCCTTCTATATTTTTAGCATGAAGCTTCTCTATCACCTTCCTGAATTAGTTTAATGGCTTGGTCTCCATTGTCTTCTGTGGTAATGTATTCCACAGGTTCACCACCTTCTAGGAGAACAAATTTCTCCTGATCTTGATTCAAATTGGCAGTCCCCAAACCCTGAGGCTACTGAGTTACTCCAGCATTTTGTGTCTATCCTGAGGCTATGCCTCCTGTTTCTGCACTCCTCCTCCTTATGTCTCATTGATTTTGTCTTGTTTAGGGTTCAGTAATTTCTAAGAGTAATTTCTCATTCCTCTGTGCTTCATTGCTTAACTGAGTCAATCTCTCCTCGTATGTTAGTTTTTCCATCTCAGGAGTCAGTCAGTTAGCCGTTACTGCACTTTGATTCTCAATGGCAAGAACATCTGTCTTCAGAGAAGGAGACCAGGATTGTATATAATACATTCAGTGGACATCTCCCAAGTCCCAGTAGAATTGTAACAAGACTTCCTTGATTCTGCACTCAAATCATCTTGCAATGAAGGCCAATGTAGCTTTTACTTTCCCAGTTGTTTGCTGCAATATTGCGGGGACATTGCGATGAACACTTGCTTTCAGCAGCTGCTGTAGAAATACACCCAGCTCTCATTGTACTTTCCTTTGCCAATTCATCAACATTCAATAATACTGTAGAGATTCAGAAATTTCATGTTCAAAGGTTATAGCAGCAGAATTAGGCCATTTGGCCCATCAAGTCTACTCCACCATTCAATCATGGCTGATTTATCTCTCTCTCTCTCTCTCTCTCTCTCAACCCCATTCTCCTCCTCATAACCTCTGACACCCTTACTAATCAAGAATCTGTCAATCTCCATTACACAGCATGAAAGCAAGACCTTTGGCTCATCTTGTCTATGACAACCAAAGTGCCTATTTAACCTAGTCCAATTTGCCTGAGTTTGGCCCAGATCCCTCCAAATCTTTCATAGACATAGAAACATAGAAATTAGGTGCAGGAGCAGGCCATTCGGCCCTTCGAGCCTGCACCGCCATTCAATATGATCATGGCTGATCATCCAACTCAATATCCTGTACCAGCCTTCTCTCCATACCCTCTGATTCCTTCAGCCACAAGGGCCACATCCAACTCCCTCTTAAATATGGCCAACGAACTGGCCTCAACTACCTTCTGTGGCAGAGAATTCCACAGATTCACCACTCTCTGTGTGAAAAACGATTTTCTCATCTCGGTCCTAAAAGACTTCCCCCATTATCCTTAAACTGTGACCCCTTGTCCTGGACTTCCCCAACATCGGGAACAATCTTCCTGCATCTAGCCTGTCCAACCCCTTAAGAATTTTGTAAGTCTCTATGAGATCACCCCTCAATCTTCTAAATTCCAGCGAGTACAAGCCGAGTCTATCCAGTCTTTCTTCATATGGAAGTCGTGCCATCCCAGGAATCAGTCTGGTGAACCTTCTCTGTACTCCCTCTATGGCAAGAATGTCTTTCCTCAGATTAGGAGACCAAAACTGTACGCAATACTCCAGGTGTGGCCTCACCAAGACCCTATACAACTGCAGTACAACCTCCCTGCTCTTGTACTCAAATCCTTTTGCTATGAATGCCAACATACCATTGCTCTTGTACTCAAATCCTTTTGCTATGAATACCAACATACCTGATCATTTACCTGTCTAAACACCTTCTAAAAGTTGTAATTGTGCCCACCTCCACCATTTCTGCAGGCAACTCATTCCATATACCCACTATCCTCTGTGTGAAAAAGTTGCCCATCAGGTAGTCTATAAATCTCACCTTAAACCTACGATCTCTAGTTTTAGACTCCCCACCCTATGGAAAGGAAACTGTGACCATTCACCCTATCGATGCCCCTCATAATTGTGTACCCCTCGACCCTACTTTCCAGGGAAAATGGCTCCAGTTCTGATAGCTTTAGACGGCTTTCTTCACTGTCCATTATAGCACCAATTTTGCTGTTGTCTGCAAATGTACAAATCTATCTCCCTGTTTTTGGAACTAATGTGGATAACTTCCAGATTCCCCATTGAATTGTATCTCTCCTGCATTTTCCCACTGACCCAACATGTCTAGATCACAATGGGGCCACACAGCTCACATTATTATCCACACCCATCAACCCCCCCCCCCCCCGGCAGCCTTTTCAGCATTGACTACATAATTAGAGAGATGACAGTGTACTGCAAGAATAATGGTGAGAACAATGATGAAGACATCGTGCGGTGAAATCACAGCAGTGAGGGAGACATAGCAGTGCGCTGAAACACGCTGATGGATAGTTCGCACTGAGCTTCCAGAACATTTATGAGAATATAAGTGTGCTGAAACAACAGCAGTGGGGATATTGCGGTGTGATGCTACAATACAGGAGGGGATATTACAGAGTGCTGCACAACAGAGAGGCTGTTGTGTCGCACAATGGAGAGGAATATTACAATGATCGCTGCAAAAAGTAATGGAGATAGTAAAACACAGTAATGAAGGAATCATCCTCAGCTGCCAATGGGGAAGCACAGTGATGGATATATTAAAGGGAGCTTTCACGCGTTTAAAGTGATAGAGTAATTTGCCAAAACAATAGCAATGGGGATGTTTGAGTATAGTGCTGTAGCAATGGTGGAAATATCACATGAAGCTTCAACTAAGTTGATGGGATATCAAAGTTCTCATTGAATAGAAATGTAGCTGACCCACACAGCTGAAGCTGTTACGTAGCACTGGATCTACAGTCATCATCATCATCTGCGGTCACGCAAAATGAGTATGACTGTCCTCTGCATAGGGTATGATGTTATAGTGAACTAGCACAACATTGTGTGTACAGAAGAATGGATGGAGGCTCCACTACATTGATGTAAATATTATAGTGAACTACCACAACCATGATTGAGATATAAAATACTGAAATAACAGCAATGAAGATACAACATAGAGCTGGAGATAAACTGTGCAGAGAATAATTCTGGGGATATAATGCTATGCAGCACAAGAGGTGGGTATCATACATGGTAGATACAAGGATCTGCATTTGCTGGTTTACAAAAGAAGACACAAACTATTGGAATAATCCAGTGGGTCAGGCGCACCTCTGGAGGATAGACTGAAGAAGGGCCCCGACCTGAAATGTCACCTGTCCGTGTTCTCCAGAGATGCTGCATGACCTGTTGTGTTATTGCAGCACTTTGTGTCTTTTTGAGATCACACAATGTTCTGGCATGCAGTGATGGGACATTAAAATGTGCTGATACATAGTGATTAGGCTGTTGAATGTGCTGCCTCCACAGTGATTGTGATATTACAGCATTCTGGCATACACTAATGGAGATATTTCAGTGTGCAGACACATAGCTGTGGAGAGGGGGCAGGGCGGCTGGTATACAACTGTGAGCAGCCATGATATATGACATATGAAGGCAGATACTAAATCTCCTGAGCCTGGTCAAATATATCCAAGGACTGTGGAAAGCCACGGAAGAAATTGCAGGAGCCCTAGCTGAGATATATGAATCATTGTTAGACACGTGATGTCCAGAAGACTGGAGGGTGGCTAATGACGAGTCTCTATTTCAGAAGAGCTGCAAAAAACACATTTGTGAGCTGTAGACTAGTGAGCCTAATATATGTGGTAGAAAGCCACTGGAGAGGTTTCTGAGGGATAAGATACACATCTATTTGGACAGGCAGGAGTTGATTCGGGATAGTCAGCATGATTTTGTGCACACAAGATCACGTCTCATTAATTTATTGAGTTTTTTGAAAAAGTAACCAAGAAGGTTGATGAGGGCAGGGTCATAGATGTTATCTATATGGACTTCAGCAAGACATTTGGTAAGGTTCTGCATGGAAGGTTAGATTGCATGAGATCAACGGAGAGCTAGCTAACTGGATGCTGGACTGGCTTCATGGAAGGAAGCAGAGGATGGTGGTGGAATGTTATTTTTTGGACTGGAGGTCTGTGACTAGTGGAGTCCATGCTGTTTGCACTTTAACTATTTGGATGAGAATATACAAGGCATGGTTAGCAAGTTTGCAGTTGATGCTAAAATAAGTGGGAACATAGACAGTGAAGATGGTTATCAAGAATAAGAGTGGGATATTGATCAGAAGGCAAATGGGAAAAGGAATGGCTAATGGAGTTTTATCCAGATAGATGTGAGGTATTGCAGTTGAGGAAGTCAAACCAGACCAGAACCTTCACAGTGAATGGTAGGGATGTGGTGGAGCAGAGGGATCTAGGATTTCTACTTCTCTGAAGATGGCATTGCAGTTGGGGAAGAAGGCTTTGGCATATGGCTTTCATCAATCAGGGAATTGAGTATAGAAGCTTTGACATTATGATGCAGTTGTACAAGATACACTTGGAGTATTGTATTCAGTTTTGGTAACACACCTGTAGGAAACTTGCCATTAAGCTGGAAAGCATGCAGAGAAGATTTATTTAGATGTTGCCAGGACTCGAGGGTTTGGGCTATAAGGAGAGGGTGGTCAGGCTACGACTTCATGCCATGGAGCGCAGGAGGCTGAGGGGTGTTCTTATAGAACTGAATAAAACCATAATGGGCATAGATAAAGCACAGAGGGTTACCCCCCCCCCCCCCCCCCAAAGCTATGGGAATCAAGAACTAGAGGGCATAGGTTTAAGGTGAGGGAGAAAGGATTTAAAAGGAACCTGTGGGTCAACCTTTACACAGATAGGGTGGTATGTATATAGAATGAACTGCTGGAGAAGGAAATGAGCAGGTACTTTAGCAATATTTAAAAGACATTTGGACAAGTTATTGGCCAAACGTGGGCAAGTAGGACTAGTTCAGATGAGGCATCTTGGCTGGCATGGACGAGTTGGGGCAAGAGGGCATCTTTCAATGCTGTATGGCTATGACTCTGCCATTAATGGCGATATTACAGTCTGCTGACACAATAGTGATGGCGGCATTATACTGTATTGAAACAAAAGCGTATGATATTACTGTGCACTGACACAGTAACAGTGTGATGCCACAATAGTAATGGGGATGTTGCAGTCTGCTGTCACAAGAGTTATGGATTGTGCGCTGAAATTATAGTAATGGGGACATCTGCAATGTATAATGATACAGGTGATGGAGATATTACAATAAGCTGAAACAATCGCAATGAGGATATTGCAAGTATTTCCACCACAGCAGAAAATATTACACTCTCCTGATTCCAGTGAAGATAATATTCCAGTGCTCTACTACAACAGTGATGGGGGTATGACAGTGTGTGGACACAAATGTGCTGCAATCATGGCAGTGTGCAAGGATACATTGCAGAGATTGCAACCTACTGACACAAGAGTGATGTGGATGTCACACTGTGCTGAATAATGCTGTACAGTAGATAATATAGTATAAATGATGGTTAATTCACATTTTGCTGGCAATGTGATGCAATGGGTTGTTACACGATTGTTATCAGGTAACTGAATCATCCTGCCACAAACAGAGAGCAGGGCTGAACTACTATCTACCTCTTTGATCACCCTCGGACTATATATAATTGGACTTTGCTGGCTTTACCTTGCACTAAACGTTATTCCCTTATCATGTATCTATCCATACACTGTAAATGGATCGATTGTAATCATGTACCTTCTGAACCTTCTGAATTGGTAGTCGGCAGGGCAGTACTCTGCATATCGCCAACTTGGATGTGTTGTACATACTAACGTGCTGTTACTGCCCCATTAAAACTGTCTATTGAAGGTGATTTGACTATATTGTTGTCTAGTTTATTCCATTCCCTTAAGGTTCTTACAACAAAATGAGTTCTTATAAGTATCTGTCCAGGCGAATGGGGTTTCTATTTGCATATCATTTCTCTTTCTTGTTCTCCTTCCTGTTGAGTATGTTATGTATCTATCTGCAGTTATGCACACGATCCCCTTTTGAATCGTGTACAACGTGGCTAGTCTGTTCCTTGCCCTTCTTGTTTCCAGCGTTTCCCACTCCAGGTCGGACAGCATCTGGGTGACACTGCTACCTCTATTGTAGTCCCATTGCAAAAGCCTGCTGCTTTCCTCTGTACCCCTTCTTGTTTGTTGATGTGACCAGTTTTATATGTGTCCCAGGCGCATGAAGCGTATTCCAGTAAGGGTCTAACCAATGTTGTATATGCTGTGGTTTTCAATTCCTTTGGGCAGAATCAGAGGTTTTGTCTAAGGAATCCTTGTGTCCAGTTAGCTTTAGTGACTGTGTTGTCCACGTGATCACCCCACGATTGTCTTTCTGCTGACAATGTAACAAAAGCTTTTCACTGTACCTTGGTACACATGACAATAAACTAAACTGATCTTTATCCTGTTGAGGTTTGAAATTTCTTCATTTTGTTCTCTGTACATTTCAGCCGGGCTAAGCATTGCTCACTTCCTTTACTCTGCAACCTGCAGGAATCTGCACTGATTGAGAAGGATGTCTGAAGTAATTTGCTCTGGGCTTTTCAAATCTCCTTTGCATGCCACTGGTCCCTTGTGTTCCCGATCAAGCCGTCGGGCTTCATTCAAAATGAAAAACTGATGGATCCAGAAGAAGTTCTCCAATTCAGGTTGAACACTTGTATTAATTACCTACTCCGAAAATCCTCAAGTTATCTGCCATCTGACAACTGGTGAATTGCCTTTCTGTATGCTGAGTGGCCAACTGTGAATTCTCAATGCTCCGTTTATTTATGTGACAGGGATAAGGGATTCTTATGGCTGTAAACTGCCCCCGGAGATATTCACAGGCCCTTATTGACACGTTGCAATAATACAGTAAACAAAAATGCATTGCCAGCCTCTTTACTGGGCCCCAGTGCTACGATCCAAAAGGCTTTACGCTCAGCTGCTCCGGAAAATATCCTGACAAAGTCGTCTTAGCTGAATTGATGTGTGATCAGAGAATAACAAATATGTTTTCATTCCATTCCCTCACCAGTCTGAAACTCGGCATCTCCTTCACTGACCTGCTCTGCTGAACAAAAGTTGGAAGATGAATCTTCCAGCTCTCATAGTTTTCCCACTGCTGAGGCGTTTGGTGCATTTGTGTTTCACTCAGCCCTGTCCTCAGTGAACGAACATTTCTTTAACTGTAAACACCAAAACATTCAGCCACACACGTATTTTAGGCCTTGAATAAATGTCAAGCAGCATTTGTTTAATCTAAGGCGTGCTCGTGAAGCTGAGGAAGGATTATACTGACTGGAAGAAATTAAATCTCTTTCACCTTGTGTTATTATTCTCAGACCTCCAGTAAAAGTGACTGATCTGCAGCTTATGGGGAGATGCAGCTCATAGGATCTACAACATAATCTTGTTTTATATGTAAAACCACCAAATCATAACAGTGTGCTATGCTGAAATCCCAAAGCACTGAATTTATTACCGAACTTTAAGATGATGGAGAATTTTATTCTGCCAGATATTTTCTCTGTTTACAATATCCTATAATTTTTTGGAGGGCGTCGCGTTGGCCACGCTCCCCACTGACTTACATTCACATTGCACTCCTCCACCTCATCTATAGAGGTAGCGTTGTTGGCGAAGACAACCCATAGACAACTGAGCAAGTTCTGAATGATGACAGGGTCTTACACGTCGTAATCATAGAGGGAGATACAGCATGGAAACAGTGCCCTTCGGCCCATCAAACCCCTGCTGACCATTCGTCATCAATTTACACTAATCCAACATCAATCCCTTTTATTTTCATTCTTGCACATCCTCATCAAGCCCGCCAAGATTCTCCACACTGGAGAATTTTGTAGCAGCCAATTAACCTGCCAGCCCACACATGGTGCGGATGGGGGAAGAGGCTGGAGTCCCCATGGGGTTACCTTGCGGGTTGTAGGGCGCAGCGGTAGAGTTGCTGCTTTACAGCGCCGGTGACCCGGGTTTGATCCCGACTACGGGTGCTGTCTGTACGGAGTTTGTATGTTCTCCCCGTGACCACGTGGGTTTTCTCCGAGATCTTCAGTTTCCTCCCACACTCCAAAGACATGCAGGTTTGTAGGTTCATTGGCTTGGTATAAGTGTAAATTGTCGCTAGTGTGTGTAGGACAGTGTTAATGTGCGGGTATCGCTAGTCCGGGATCTGCGGACTCGGTGGGCCAAAGGGCCGGTTTCCGCGCTGTATATCTCAACTAAACTAAACTAAACATGTAAACTCCCATGTCTTTGGTGCTGTGAGACAGCAGCTCTACAAACTGCTCCACATGGAAAGCATTCAGAGCATGTGTACGGGAGAATAAACCTCATCCATGAAGCTCCTCAGAAAACCAGCCTGGTGTAAATGTGCACTTAGTGGTCAGTGTTGAAGGGATTTATTCTCTACTGTACGAGTCAATGCCTCTATTTAATGTAGGTAATAATACAGAAAAGGACTTTTACACCCAGATATGGAGTATCTGGCCACATGTTGTTGGAAAGGTAAAAAACATCAACTCACAATTAGACCTACTGCGTTGAATCCAAGCTGAAATGGAGCTGAATACTGTGATTATCTTGTCTATTTACAGCAAGCTGTTCACTGACTGACTGGTTCCCTAAATCCAGCTTTGTTGCTGCACATTAATCAGAGATGGACTATTTACTCTGTAATCTGCCTAAAGGACTATGTGCCAAATAATCGACATTGCATCGGGCGAGTACAGCCCATCTTCACATGTATCTGCTAAATATTACAACAATGTTCATTGTTGAAGGAGATGAGGAGGAATTTCTTTAGTCAGAGGGTAGTGAATCTGTGGAATTCTTTGCCACAGAAGGCTGTGGAATCCAAGTCAATGGATATTTTTAAGGCAGACAGTCTTGATTAGTACAGGTGTCAGGGGTTATGAGGAGAAGACAGGAGATTGGGTTAGGAGGGAGAAATAGATCAGCCATGATTGAATGTTGGAGTAGACTTGATGAGTCTAATTCCATTCCTATCACTTATGACCTTATAACTGTGAATTAATGATCTTCAATCCAATTTTCAATTTCAGACCTGGGTGAAATTATCATGCACTCATACAAATGCGAGACCTGATCAGACTTTGACACTGATCATATCTCAAGTATTTGTATCAGGCAACAGTTCAACATACTTTTAGTTTAGAGATACAGCACGGGAAAATGCCTGTCGACCCACCAAGTCCGTGCCGACCAGTGATCCCAGCACATCAAGGCTATCTACCCACACTAGGGACGATTTACAATTATACCAAGCCAATTAACCTACAAACCTGTGCGTCTTTGGGATGTGGGAGGAAACCGGAGCACCTGAAGAAAACCCACGCAGTCGCAGGGAGAACGTACAAACTCCGTACAGATAGCACCCGAGGTCAGGATCGAACTCAGGACACTGGTGCTGCAAAGCAGCAACTCTACCACTGAGCCATGGTGCCAAATTCCTATACTCTGAGAAACGCACTACATTCAGATGTCCAAAAATCTAACCTATAATGCAGGAAGATGATCTTAAATACCACTCTGGCAGTTTAATAGTTGGAATTCAATTTAAGAATCCAGGAAATAAAAAGGCTTGATAAAAGTATAGCTTCGGGATCATCATAAAATCTAATTCACTAATGTTAGTTAGGAAATGAAATCTGTAATTCTTGCCCAGTCGGTTGCTATTTTCCAGACCCACAGAAATGTGGTCCATTATAAATGCCCTTTTATGGCAGAGTCAGATAGCTTCTTGATTAGTACGGGTATCAGGGGCTATGGGGAGAAGGCAGGAGATTGGGGTTTGCAGGGAGAGATAGATCAACCATGATTGAATGGTGGAGTAGACTTGATGGGCCGAATGGCCTAAATCTGCTCCTATCAACTTATGAACACAATTAGAGAATCAAGTCCATGGGAGTGTAAGAGGTGAACCAGAGTGTACCATTGTTGAGGTAAGAATAAGGTTTTGCCCACTGGCTCAAAAACCTAATAGTTGTAAGCAAGTAGCTGTTTCTGAACTTGGTGCTGTGGGACTTCAGGTTTTGTGTCACCTGTGCAGCGGTGGCAGCGAGAAGAGGGCCTGACATGGATGGAGCGGATCCTTGATGGTAGGTGCTGCCTTCTTGAGGCATTGTCTCCAGAGATGGCATTATCTCTGGAATTCAGTTACATGGCTGGAATACGCTTTGAAGACCACACACTGGCTGCATAACGAGAGGTAAATGAGCAGATCAGAAACCCCATTTGTTCCCTTGCTAATGATCAAACCGTACAGTGTTTAACCATGCCTTGGGGGTGAAGAAATACACGTCTTGTTGAAGTGTTTTTAATTAGTCATTCATTTAAATCTAGGCATGAACTGCTCTATGAAATCAAGCTCAAATGAATCATAAACAATGATTTGCATTTATCTAATTATATATTTACACAGTCCCTCGTCACAACTCTCAGAAACTGACAGACATCTTGGGTACAACACGTTACTTTGAATCACACTTATTGTTGTTACAAAGGCATCAGGCCAGCAAGCATTCAGACACAGGAATGAGATCAATTACTGGACAATTCATTTGAGGTGTTGGTTGAATAATAAATAGCACTGACTAAAGTGCTATTTCCCTATGCTTTATTGAATGGTGTCTCAGGAGCTTTTGTGTTCAACTGAGAGAGCAAAAAAACTGTGCAGACCATTTGGCAGAGTGCCTCATAGCTGAACCATCTTTGTAGGGTAGGTGAACTAGAGGGAATAGGTAACGGAACTAGAGAGGGGATAGATTGAATAGGCAACATTTTCACACAGAGGGTGGAACCTATATGAAACTTGTTGTCAGATGGAGTGGTTGAGGCAGGTACCATAACAATGTTTAAAAGAGACTTGGACAGATACATGGACAGGAAAGGATGAGGGGATATCTTAAAGAAACATATAAAATTATAAAAGGACTGGACAAGCTAGATGCAGGAAAAATGTTCCCAATGTTGGGCGAGTCCAGAACCAGGGGCCACAGTCTTAGAATAAAGGGGAGGCCATTTAAGACTGAGGTGAGAAAAAACGTTTTCACCCAGAGAGTTGTGAATTTATGGAATTCCCTGCCACAGAGGGCAGTGGAGGCCAAGACACTGGATGGATTTAAGAGACAGTTAGAAAGAGCTCCAGGGGCTAGTGGAGTCAAGGGATATGGGGAGAAGGCAGGCACGGGTTATTGATAGGGGATGATCAGCCATGATCATGATGAATGGCAGTGCTGGCTCAAAGGGCCGAATGGCCTCCACCTGCACCTATTTTCTATGTTCTATGTTTCTATGAAAGGTTTAGAGGGATAATGGTCCAATGTTGGCAAATGGGATTAAATTTGGTGGGCACTTTGGTCGGCATGGGTATGTTGGGCGGAAGGGCCTGTTTCCATGTCTTATGACTCTTTGAATCGATTGTTCAGAATATTGACCATGTCCCACTAACTCCACGATGAAGCCTTCCCTCAGCACCACCACTCAGTACGTGTAGTATGTTCCCAATACTGCTCTCGCAAAGTGCAGCCCTCCTTCAGAACATCCCCTCGGACAATGCAGTCTTCCCTCAGCTGTATCCAGCTCAGCACCAGCCCTCCCAAGCCTCACCTTCTGTGAAATCCCCTCTGAAACCACAGCACCTCCACAATGCTACTCCTCTTAGAGTGCAGCACGGGCTTTGAACAGCCATTCCAACAAGGTGGGAGGAGGGGGTCACACGTTATGGGGAGAATGCAGGAGAATGGGGTTAGGAGGGAGAGATAGATCAGCCATGATTGAATGGCAGAGTAGACTTGATGAGCCGAATGGTCTATCTCCTATTATTCTACTCCTATTCCTTATGACCTTATAGCACAGTGCTGCCGTAACATGCAGAGCTGTTTAAGTCTGCTGCTTGGATTTTGCACATATCAATGAAACAAGGTCTGAAACCACAGGCCTGGAACCCGATGAGCTGAACTCTGCAAGAAATCGTCTTGGCTCACCTTTCAATGTTGCAAAACCGTGAGGGTTGAGTTTGAGCTTGTGAATGCGGTACAGAGAGGTGTTTAGATTCATTGCTCTCTAGTCATGTGAATGTGGAGAGCTGTTCTATGGGTTGCTGTGTTCCAGAGTTTATGATGGCTCATTCTAATCAGCATGCAAATTTTTGAGCAGCAGATTTTAAAACAGGCACGTATCGATGTGCCAGCTAATCAACTGAATACATTACCCTCATCAACGAAACCCTCCCAAAGAACAATTCCAAATCATCTCTGCATTTCATTAGGTAACAATACCATACCATGCAGATCAGTGTGCTTACCATGGACTGGAATTTGGGAATAATAGTTGGGAAAAGAGGCAATTGTTTGCACCTTCTGGAAGTCTAATACGTCAATGATTGTGCGCAGTTAATTAGCACTAATTAGTATGCAAATCGCCTCATTAATATGCATGCATATGCTAAGAATGTTCAATATATTTAGAATCCATCCTCTTTCATATTCCACTGCAAGTCTCTGGATAATTATTGATACAGTTTAGCAGATATTATTTCCAGATGATTAAATAAAGCTAATCATAATGTAGATTTACACTTAATTAACTTTTAAGATTATGATTATATTTCACCATAATTTGCAGCACTTTACAAAGAGGAAGCTGACAGTTGTGGCATCCTAAGCATAGAAGATTTCTAAGATATCTGCGGGGCCTCAAAAATCACTGCTCCGTCAAAGGGTTTTACCATTCTCTTAAACATGAAGCATTCAAAGGCTCAGCCTTGTGTTCCATATCGTGGTTAAGAGAATGGATCACCCTCAATCGTCTCATAGTATTTTGTCCTCTGAGTTAGTTTAGTTTAGAGATGCAGTGCGGAAACAGGCCCTTCGGCCCATCGAATTCACACTGGCCAGCAATCCTCGAACATTAACATCATCCTACACTATGGAGTTTTTACATTTATACCAAGCCAATTAACCTACAAACCTGTACGTCTTTTGAGTATGGGAGGAAACCAAAGTTCATGGAGAAAACGCACACAGGTCACAGGGAGAACATACAAATTCTGTGCAGACAAGCACCCATAGTCAGGATCGAACCGGGTCTCTGGCACTGTAAGGCAGCAACTCTACTGCTGCACCACTGTGCCACCCCTGAGGTGAACATAGAGTCATAGAAATATAACGTTGTTCAGAACAGAAATGAGCCCTTTGGCCCATCTAATCCATGCCAGCCTTTTTGCCCATATGCGGAATATGACTGAAAACAAAATTCTGACCATCTAGAGAAGGCGATGATGGGCCTTCATACCAAATCACTCGAGAAAAGAGAAACCATTTCAGATTCAACTACATTGAAGATAGACACAAAATACTGGATTAAAAGCGGGTTAGGCAGCACCTCTGGAGAAAAAGAGTAGGTGATGTTTGGGGTCGAGGCCCTTGGGGTCGGATTTCTACTCAGGTTCTACTACACTGGCATGGGAATGGGAAAGCATCTAGCCCCAGACCAGGGAAACACCGCAGTTACATTCTCTAAAGGACTTTAAAGAACTATTTAAGATCGGATTTTACATAGGGGACAGGTAAAGGAAATCCGTTTAATTTTACATATTACTTGTTAAGATGACCTTAATCCAAATTTCATGTTGCGAAACGGTGATTTATTCCCCATAGGAACCGGCAGTATTTTTCCTGCCAATATGGGGTTTAAATTCACCGCAACCGCAACGTTCCAATCCATCGCGTTCCAGAAAATCCCACTCGCAAGCTGATGGCCATTAATTTACAGGCATTAAACTAAATTCCTTCAATTTGGCCTATAAATGCATGACAATGAGATTTAAAAATCATGTTATATTGTGAATTCTTGTGTGAATGTTATTTGGACACTTAGGCTTTTTAAAACATGTTAATATTTTCTTAAGAAATGGATTGATGTTTAGATCTAGTAATTTTGTAATTAGCTTCAATTGGGTAACTAACTAATAATATGCTTTAATTTCAGGTCATCAAAGTAAGATTGTTTCATATTTGTTTTAGAATGCTTCAATCTGTAATAACTGAAAATTTCTTTCAGCTCTCTTAATTTTTAAGAAAGCTATGGGCTTTTGACTGTCCTCGATCACAACTTTTGTGTTAAGTCAATGGAAAAGCAATAGGGAACAAGATGCTAATTTCTGAGTATGCAAATTGCCATAACTTTTTTAATACGCAAGATACGAAAGTGAATTAGGTGTCAAATTAAACTTCTTTTTATGCTTTATCTGATGGGATAAATTACAGAGTTGATTTTTATAATCTCAAAATTTTGTAACATTGCTAATCAAAGGGGGAATTTTTTTAGCAACTGAGAGAGAGGTTGCAGGGCCGCAAGGAAATATAATGAAAGGGATTCATGGGATAGTTCTGTTGGGAACTTGCATGGACATGATGGGCTGAATGGCCTCCTGTGGTGTATGTTAACCATTACTCATTATATAACACCAGATCTTAAATAACCTGTAACTTCAAGTTTCCCCAATCTCAATGATCCAGGAGACCACCTCATATATGTCCCATGAAATTGCCTCCATACCATTACGGCTCATTTATTTTATCCAGGCTGAAAGCAGCTTGTATTTTGTCAAGAGCGCTTAATTGTCATATGTACCAAAACTGAACAATGAGATTCAGTTTAATGGTTACTGTAATATACTGTAAATAGGCCTTGGACTTCCACATTTACAATCGTCACATCACTGCCTCTGTTTAACGGCCTATTCAAAAGGTTTCTCTACTGCAGCTTACATTATTCAATTCACTAGAACTCTGGTCCCAAGCCATTCTCCAAGATTCCTCAGTTCCCAGTTTTGGCACAAATGTTCTGTAAACTGAAAGCTATTTTCCTTTGTGCCAAGTGTTCATCTCTTTGATTTATTGCTCTTCTGCTTAGGCCAAGAGGCATGTGGCTCGGGTAGTAATCTGGGGATTATTACCTTGGTGGTTCTGCTTTCTGATTTGGTGCAGCTGCTCCCAATCCTTCGGGAGAACCTTCTTCATTGCTCTGTCCCTGTTGTTTCAGAATGGACCATTTCAAATGGATGTTTGCCTTCAAAGAGCAAATTCCTCTTTATCCTTGTGGTCAGAAATTTACGATACGATACAATAGAACTTTATTCATCCCAGGAGAGGAATTGATCTACCAGCAGTCATAAAACACAAGATACAAGAAATTAAAGTGACGAGTGGAAAGGATTGGGGATGTGCAAAGATTAGGGAGCGAGTGAGAGATGGGGGAGTCAGTCGCAGTTACCCCACAACAGAGAGGGGAGATGTTGTACAATTTGATAGTCGCAGGGAAAATGATCTCACGTGGCGTTCTGTACTGCATCTTGGTGGAACCAGTCTGTTGCTGAAGGTACTCCTCAGGTTGACCAATGTGTCATGGAGGGGGTGAGCTGTATTGTTCAAGATGCTCCGCAGTTTGAGGAGCATCCTCCCTTTCAAAACCACCTCCCATGAATCCAACTCTGCTCCCAGGACAGAGCTGGCCTTCCTGATGAGCACGTTAACCCTGCTGGTCTCCGCGCCCTTCGCCCTGCTGCCCCAGCACACGACAGCGAAGAAGATGGCACCTGCTACCACCAACTGGTAGAACATTTGCACCATCGTACTTCCGATGTTGAAGGAGTGGAGCCTTCTCAAAAAGTACAGCCGGCTCTGTCCCTACTTGTGCAGGGCCTCAGCGTTCCTGGACCAGTCCAGTTTAATGTCCAGGTAAACTACAAGGTATTTATGCACCTAGTAAACAACACATCTACACCATTGATGGAAACTGGGGACAGGGGTGTTCCTCTCCTCCTAAAGTCCACCACTAATTCCTTAGTCTAGTTGGTGTTGAGCTGGTGATTCAGCCCACACCACTCAAGAAAGTTGTGGACTACACCACTGTATTCAGCTTCCCTCCCCTCATTGATGCATCCCACAATTGCAGAGTCATCTGAAAACTTCTGCAAGTGGAGTTATATCTGGTCCAAGGTGCAGACGGTGAACAGGAACGGAGTGACGACCGTCCCTTTGGGGGCTCCCGTGTTGCTCACGACCATGTCCGAGACAGTCTAATTAGTATAATTAGAGAATTATGCACTTTGCTTAGCTGATCCCATAGACTGGACTTGCAAACTGGTGGTTAGTATGGAACTTATTCAGACACACCATGTTATAACTACCTTTCTCATCTCTATTGCCTTTCTCACCCGAATTCTCACGGAAGTGAAAGAATTTGAGTGTCACCTGTCATGCCAGCAAATGGACCAATTCCCTCCATTAAGAGCCTACTGCATGTGGATCTCACCCCTCCAGTGTGTGACCCTCCACTTCCCTCCATAATGTGATCACATATACCATGGGTGACCTTCTCCTCCAGAGCATCAGCCTCCCCTCAACAGAACATAGAACAGAACAGGCCCAAACATGATGCCAAGCCCAACTCTCATCTGCCTGCACATCTGGAGGCTGCAGCGATTCGTCCGATCAGCTGAGAAGGTCATTGGCTGCAACCTTCCCTCCATTAACGAACTATACACTGCAAGGGCCAGGAAGCGAGTGGGTAAGATCATCTCTGACCCCTCTCACCCAGATCACAAACTCTTTGAATCACTTTCCCCTGGAAGGCGACTCCGGACTGTCAAAGCTGCCACAGCCAGACAGAAAAACAGTTTTTTTCCATGAGTATTGGCTCCACTCAATAACCAAAAACCTGTAGCCTCCTTTTGCTCTTGTATTGTATTTAATTCACATGTTTAATCGATAATGTTTTATTATTAATGTTTTATGTGTCATTCTTAACTGTCACTGTCTGTCAACTTGCGGGTGGAGCACCAAGGCAAATTCCTCGTGTGTGAATACTTGGCCAATAAACTTATTCATTCATTCATATCATTCCACCTCTTACAATATCATTTGCCTGTCCAAAAATCTTTTTAATGCCACTATCATATCTGTCGCCACCAGTACCCCTAGCATCACGTTTCAGACAGTCACCACCATTTGGTTAAAACAAAATCTCGTTTAAACTTTGCCTCTCTCACATTCAAGCTGTGCCCTCTAATATTTGATATTTCCATTCTCGGAGAAAGGTTCTGACTTTCTTCCCTATCTCTGCCTCTCATCATTTTATACAGTTCTTTCGGGCCTTGCTGCAACTTCGGGCGTTCCAGAGAAAACAATTTAATGTCTGTCCAACCTTTCCCTCTAGTTAGTACCCTCTAATCCAGGCAACATTCTGGTAAACGTCCAGTGTATGAGCCTCCTGTTTGGAAGTCACCTGCCTTACAATTAGTATGGCCCCTATCCTCCAGCAAATTTGACCTCACTTTAAATCTAAATCATAGCTTATTTGTAACTTATCTCCCGGATAATAATGTTAATGTCATGTTCCAAAGGGTTTCATTTCTTTTTTAACAAGTCATTTGAGTCCTATTTATTTGATGCATTTCTCTACTTTACTGGTTTTGTTTCAACTCCTAGGTTTCTGAGGAAAGAAATCCGGTATCTGCTTGTATTAACAATGAGTGATTCTCATGATGATGCTCAGGAGTCATCAGAGAGATGAAACGTATCTGAGCTCTAAACCAGCTTCAGCTTTAATACGATCAAACACACAATACCCGAGAGCCATACAGGAATTCCGTTTGTAAAGCTTTGTACAAACTATGAGGTAATCCTTGCCCTATTGTCACAATTAGTTGAGTCAGCTGTGCGTTTCTTGTCCACTGCGCCAAATGAACTTGCAACAACGGGAGTGGGTGAAGATAGTCACGACCACAATCCCTTTGATTTCTGTAGGAAGGAACTGCAGATGCTGGTTTAAACCGAAGATAGACACAAAAAGCTGGAGTAACTTAACGGGACGGGCAGCATCTCTGGAGAGAAGGAATGGGTGACATTTTGGGTCGTGACTGTCTGAAGAAGGGTCACGACCCGAACCGTCACCCATCCCTTCTCTCCAGAGATGCTGCCTGTCCCGCTGAGTTACTCCAGCTTTTTGTGTCTTCCTTTGATTTCTAAAGCTGGCTGAGGTTGAAGACAGGCGAATCATGGCAAACCCTGCATTTTTCATGAGTAGATTATCAGTATCAACAAACTGCATTTAACATCCCAAAACATCTCAAGTAATTCAGGAGGGTGTGACATTGGAATAAACATGAGCTGCACAAAGAGATCTTAGGACAATTACGTAGAAGCTCTGTTAAATAGGATAGGTTTTAAGGAGGATCTCTACGTTTTTTTTTGCTTTTAAAGATGCAAGTTTGAAACATGTAATTTGGCCCAGCAAGTCCGCACTGACCAATGATCACCCATACACTAGTTCTATCCTACACATTGGGGACAATTTACAGAGGTCACTTAACCGAAAACATGCACATCTTTGGAATGTGGTAGGAAACCGGAGCACCTAGAGGAAACTCACGCAGTCACGGGGAGAACGTATAAACTCCCCACAGACAGCACCCAAGGTCAGGATTGAACCCTTCTTCAGACTGAGTCCAAAGAAGGGTCTCGAACTGTAATGTCAACCATTCCTTCTATCCAGTGTTGCTGCTTGTCCCTCTAAATTACTCCAGCATTTTGTGTCTATCGTGGGTGTAAACCAGCACCTGCAGTTCCTTCCTACACAGGACAAATGGGTTAATGGTGCAAGGTGAAAGAGGATAGTAATAGTAAGATTAAACGAGAACTTACCAGTTTGAAGTTTGATCTTTATTTTATGAGGAGTAACGATGAGGGATTACGTGAAGAAGCCCCGCCTGGCGCTGGAACGGCATACTTCAAAGCAGCGGCATGAAAACACAGAACATAATAGCCGGAGTAAGATAGTAAGGCTTCTCATAGATTTAGAACTACCAGATGATCATTTATTTTATGAGGGTGGGGAGTGGAGGGCACGTAATCCCTCATCGTTACTCCTCATAAAATAAAGATCAAACTTCAAACTGGTAAGTTCTCATTTAATCTTACTATTTTACTTCGGAGTCACGTGTTTTTCATGTCGTAGAATTTATTCCATACAACAGTCCGGCTCATTCAACACAGTGACGAGCGAATAACACATTTTTCCCCAAAAATTGCCTCAAGTTATGTGATAAATTATTTCACATTATAAAGAATAAAAGTAATGCCCTTTCCATTGAAAGGCAAGTTTATCACAAAATATCAATTGATATATATATTTTGATGACAAAGCAACAATTATAGAGAACCCAACACTCCGTGTCCAAACCTGACACCATGACTGGTTCCTTTTTACTTTAACATTAATTTACACCCTCCTGCGGCCTTGCATCTTTGCTCGAGCGGCTCATCCCGTGCCATTCCTGTGAATGTATCTACCTCATTAACAGAGTGATTTTCCACCTTTCAGTGTCTAGTTCCACTGAGTGTATCCAATTTCTAACCATCTAGAATACATTCCTCTAGAACCATCAGTTTTTACTGAACCTAATGTGGTTTTTGTGTGTAATAAGTAGTGCTGTCTCATTACCACAGAGACTCTTACCTACTTCAACATATTTCATCAATGTTCACACACACACACACACACACACAACTTAAGGCCGACAGGATATGCTTATAGGTTTACCTTGGTTTCAGCTCCTCTTGGTGTGCTTTGTTTGGTAAATTCATAAACATATATGATAATGCAATCTGTATCCACATGCAATTATAACGTAACATTTGCAATGTTTGCACTCTTATATTGATACTAAAGTCATCAGCATTATTATTTTCAATGTTAACTTTTTTTAATCATTGATAGAGTTAGAGTCCATTGCCTAAGGCAATTCAGGATAATTTATCTCCCGACATATATTACAATTTTGGACAGATTATATATATATATATATACATATATATATATTTATATTAATATCCACATATATATCCCTTTCCATATCGGGATATTATGAATGCACCTGATAACTTCTTGGTTAGTATATTGTCCGTTAATAGGACGGTAACATTCTGAGCCCTATTATTGGCTCTATCAATTAGATGCTCAGAAAAATGCAATCCACAAGGAACTCACATATATCTAATATGATAAAATAACTTTACTGTATACACAGACTTCCAATTTCTTATAACAAAATATTGTTTTTTAAACTTATTTCTGCAAATTGCAGGTATAACACTTCTTTTATACATAATTATTTTATTGTTATGTTGTTATATTAGTTAAACATTCATAGACTTCTTTGACCATCAGCTGTTGTAATGGTCTGGTCAACCTGCAGACAGTCAAATTCATATTTTCATGTCATGGATGCCTTTGTACAACAATAAATTACTGCAGGGTTACACAAAACTGGAGAACCCAGCGGGTGCAGCAGCATCCAAAGAGCGAAAGGAGATAGGCAACGCCTCGGGTCGAGACCCTTCCTCAGACTTCAATAAATTACTGCAACTATGAATCATCACAAGTGGTTCAACATCACTCAATATTTATGAAACCATGAAGGATCCGTATTGGGCCACCAAAATGCCTCTGGCAGTGTCCTGCTACATTTCATCAGACACTGCCCTATCAAACAAAATGAGGAACACAAAAGAACATCTTTTCCTCATGTAATTGAGAGAAAAGCATCCACCTTTCCTGTTCTTGGTTTACCCACAAGAAACATTTGAAAGATCGGTGATTTAATCTGTATGCAACCAGATTAATCGTAAGTAATCCATATTAATGACAATGTGTTTTTCCTCCCAAATTTGTTGTCTCCGATACCATTGTCTCTTCCTTAGAGATAAACAGCTGGACTAAATGTTTTCGAATATGCCACATCTGTTTACTCAGATAATCCCATGATTGTTATTTGACTTATCTTGTGTGTTTTAACATATGCCACAGCCGTGGTATTGTTCACCTTGATACGACATGGACACTTCCATAATAAAACAATCGATATTTAATCCATAACTCCTTATACTTCAATAATTAATACAAATGTTTGGAAAATTTCTTAGGACAATCCATTTATGCTCACCTGGTATTATTGTCCGCAGTCCCAACAAGAGACGTATCAATTATTCTTATAAGAATAGATAATATTCTTATCTTTACCCAAACATTCACAGAAGCTGTACATCATCTGTAACACTTGCTTCAATTTGCAACAGCTGTTAAGCTTATAGTTGAAGCAGCTTGTGAACCTTTTTTACATTACTTTAATAATGATAATGTATCATTTGATATTTGCATAAGCCTCTCACAAAGGCATACATATTCTTATAAGCTTCTGTATTCCTTCTTTTGGAACTTTATTTATTCTTTACCTAACCTAATGGAGGGACAAAGTATGTCAACAACAATGAGACATATTTGTATCATGGAACAATTTTCCCCCTCTTATGGTGCTGAATTACTTCTAAATTCAGAATAGTAATTTATGAATATTTTATTAATGCCTAAGCATACGCTTTATGTAATGGGTCAGGTCCTTGCCCACCACCAGGTTTGTAATTGCAGCACTAATTTGCAGCTGACTCTTATAACCTTCCAATTTAAATGTAATCAAGATAACCCATGACCATGACCTCATTAGTGCAAGTGCTGATCTTTTATCAGCATAATTGTTCCTCCAGTATTCTGTTTAACAGCCTTGAACTGGTTTAATCCTTTGGACAATGTTTTAACTTGCACAGCTTGACCCATTTTAATTAATTTCAAGCACCTGTAACATTGATTAACAATTTGTTAATAGCAACTGTATTTCCATGTTCTAGATGTTTCCATTTTAATAAATGTTCTTACACTGTGAAAGTGTATATAAAATGATGTTTTGTATGGTTTATACCATCAAATCTTTACACTGAGGTAATTCATTAATATATATGTACGTACCCCTTCTTTATTGGAGTTACTTTTGAGTGCAAACCTAAAATCAATTTTTAAGGTTTTCTTATACAGGTGAACCAATCCTTCCTTAGTTATATTAAATTAATGATCATAATACACCTGTAATCCCCCACAATTGGAGATTTCATGAACTTATTTTGTAACAAGATGTTTGCACCTCTTCAACGTACTTCAAGCCTTCTTTTCCCAATTATATGGGTTTGGATAAGGCTATGTTGGATTATACCACTTATGCCTTTGTTTTGATCCATTATCACATCTTTCATTGGATCATAGTTTTTCCCCCAAGTTTAAAGATCTTTGCCTTTGTTTTGATCCATTATCAAATCTTTCATTGGATCATAGTTTTCCCCCCAAAGTTTAAAGATCAGTAGTCTGTTCTTTTGTAATCAATATCTTTGAGTTATCATAAGGCAGGTTCATTCCATAATAATCAGGAGTTTAACATAACCTGATTTGTATTGATCTGCGAATCTAGAGTGCAGATTTGATAAATTATATATATTTCTTCCCATTGAGCTCCACAAACTGATGGCAATTTATTTTATTTTAAAAATATTAATTATTTGCACAACGTTTTTATTTTATTTTCTTTTTCTTTTTGAATAGTAATGCCATGCACCAGTTTGAAATACTTTGAAATTGTATTTCTTTATATCTCATATAATTTGAGACATGGATATCATAAACGGATTCACCGTTGATATCTTTATAAAACGTAAAAGTTTTATCATATTCTGCTGTTTCAATCATTACAGCTTTGGTGAGGTTTTAGTTTCCATGTTTATTTTTCATGGCCTCACTCATCATTAGTTCTGCTGTTTTAACCATAACAGCTTTTAGTGAGAGACCAACTAATTTTTGGTTTCCATGGTAATTTTCCATGGCCTCACTCTTTATTCAGGTGTTGTGCATACACCTGTGTGTGTATATATATATATATATATATATATATATATATATATATATATATATATATATATATATATATATATATATATATATATATATATATATATATATATATATATATTATATATATATATATATATATATATATATATATATATATATATATATATATATATATATATATAATATATATATATATATATATATATATATATATATATATATATATTGGTGCTGCGGTGGGTACTTCATGACCAGCCACCACTATCAGTGCATTTTTAGGGTCAGTTTTTCCATTTTATTTTTCACTGCCCTTGTTTCTCCTGAGTTTTTTGGGGGTTTTTTTCCCATCAAGGAGACTACCTTCAGAAATATCTGAGGTAGATATTCCCACCATATTTCATCATATTTTTTCCTTTTTATATGTGAAACCCCCTTAGGGTAGGTTAGGGAATATTTCCATTATTTTCCGTCTGAAGGCCTTTATTAACTTTTTAAATTATGGCCTTTCTGACTTATTTAAATTTCCCGCCCCCTGCCAAAAGTTTGTGGAGCATCTTAAACTCCCTACCGTATTTTTAACGGTCACCAGTATCGGAACCGGCTCCGTAATTAATCTCCCGTCCCGATCGCTGGGTATTCCCCCGGGACGTTCTTTTTTAAAACTCCGTTGTATTATACAGAGTATTTTTGTTCTATTTTACTCGTTTATTTTATTTTTGTTTTTAAATTCATTTCAAATCCTGGTTCAATACACCAGGCACGGAGTTTTCCAGACCGTAAAAGTTTTTCAACTGCACTTACCTGCCGGTTCGGTACCTACCACTGTCGACGAGCTAGCCTCTGCAGCTCTTCCTTCTGCCGTCAGCGTCGACGTAATTCCGTTCCAGCGCCAGGCGGGGCTTCTTCACGTAGTCACTCACGTGACTCCGAAGTAAAATAGGAAATAGGATTATGCTAACATCGTCCCCCTTTCTCCCTTTCCCAAGGCCCTTTCCTTTGTATACATAAAATGTAATGCCTGCCCATTTACTTCCACCTGTCTGGCTGCTGAGGGTCCCAATTTCTCCTTCTACATGAAGCAGCAGTTTGTGGTATCCATTGCTCACATTATGAGTATTATGTACTTTGTGGAACCAAACTATAGATTGGGTTGCACTTTGTAGAATGCTCCTGTTCACACTGCAAGCATTCCAAACTTCTGTGCCATCCCTGAGTTTCCAGCCACCTGTCACTTTAACCTGAAGATAGACACAAAAAGCTGGAGTAACTCAACAGGACAGGCAGCACTCACCCTGATCTCTCTGCTCCCAGCCTCTTAAACTATGAGGGGAATATGAGGGGATTAGATGGGGTGAATGTGCAGTCTTTTACCCTGGGTATGAAAATCATGAACCAGGGAACATGTTTAAGATGAGAAGGGGAAGATTTAATAGGAACTTGTGGGGCAACGTTTCACTCAGAGGGTGGTGGGTTTCTGGAACGAGCTGCGAGCGGAGGAAACAAGGGACTGCAGATGATGGTTGACAAAATGACACAAAGTGCTGGAGTAACTCATCCAGTCAGGCTGCATCTCTGGAGAACATGGATAGATGATGAATCCCTAGAGAACATGGATAGTTGATCAGTCTGAAGAAGCTTCCTGATACAAAATGTCACCTAGCCATGCTTTCCAGCGATGCTGCCTGATCCGCTGAATTACTCCAGCACTTTCCAGCATTGATTCCATATTTGTCGGTAATTTCAGTCAGTTATCACTCCTGCCCTCCATCTAATTACGAAACTCCATTTTGTTCCTTTCCCCCAACCCACCCCTTGTCCCTTTACTGCATCTTAATCGATCTTTTTGTCAATCTTGTTTCTCACTCCACAGGTGCTGCCTGACCTGTGGTTTATTTCTGGTTCTGATTCAGTGCAAATATTTCCTGCAGAGACTGAGCATTAAACAAGGTAGAGGGACAATCCCAGGCCACACAGAGGTCACGGAGATTGAATATTCCCTGTCTAATTAATACACTGTTGATGGATATGAATGATTGAGAATCATTCTTTGCAGCAGTTTTAGAAATGCATGATTGCAAGTGTCATCTGTGATTAATTTATATGCAAATAGTCTTGCGCTTTGAATTTTGAAAAAAAATCAATTTCACTTAACCTGTGACAGTGCTGTATTTGATGAATGTGGGTACAATGGCAGACACAGGAACATTCTTTGGGTAATAATCTTGGACTGGCAACCCAGAAACTATTGTTCAAATTAAGGCAGCTGTGGAATTTAAATTCAGTTAATGATCTAAAATTTACCCCCAAAAAGTTAGTCATTGGTAACAATGACCACAAATGTCCCAGATTGTTGTCAAAATCGGAATCCAGTTCTTTATGTTCTGCAGATGAGGAAAACCATCAATGTTCTGACTCCAGACTCACTGGTGAAATTGCCTAGTACGCCATTCACTTGTATCATAATTGGTATGTTGAAACAAAGAACTAATAAAAGTGGGCAGATCATCTGGTGTTGAAAAATACAGCGCAGACCCACACAAAGTCACTACAAGCATAATTGTGATCTATGCTATAGGCTATAGGCATCTATTATGGTTTCCCAGGCCATCTTGTTCCACAGATCAATCAAGGATATAGCCTGAGATGATTGTCATAGAATCGTATTGTACAGATAATGTGCCTGAATCCTCAATTATACTCTGCTGTTCTGCCTGTACCAAAGCAGAAGAGACGACCAAAAGGTGTGAGATGGTGTACAGTTGGGATTTATCAAATTTGATCCCATGAAGTCACTTGGTATCAAGCCAAACATGGGCAAGTGTTAGGTACTTCCCCCCCCCCCCCCCCTCTGGTGAATGCTATGTACTTAACTCTTTTGTTTCTCTCCTGAGTACAGGCCCCGTGGCTGGGAGTTAGGAATCAAGGGGTTAAGGGCTCCTGTACCCGATTGGCCAAGCTGCGTCAGGTGACGGGTGACTCATCGAAAGCTTAAATACCAGGAGTCTCCCAGAACTCTCTCTCTCTTCGTCAACCCTGACTCATGAACAGACTGTGGTTTGAATTGCAGGAGGCCTGGCCACATGGCATAGAACTTTGTGTATTATTACCTACATTTGTCAATTAATATTGAATTGGGACGGATAAGGGCTGACCTGAGGGTTTTCATGTATTTTGTTTAAGGGTTATTTCCATTTAGGCAGGTTACAGACTCCAGTTCGACGGCCCATTGCGAGGCTGGCTGGAGCACTGTTATCTTTGTTTATTAGTTTATTCTTGTCCTTGACTGGGTTGTTTGAATCAGGTTTGGGTTTTAACAAAATAAAATACTATTTTCTTGAACTTGAACTGGTGTTTGACTATGTTACGTGGTTCTGAAGTACCTGCATTCGGGAGTCGTAACAAAATGGGGGCTCGTCCTAAGCTTTGAGGACAAGTAAAACCACGTTCTGATTGCAAATGACTATTCTCCCTCAACTGATGAATCAGTACTCCTCCAAATTGAGCACACTACCAGATCAGGTCTACAGAAAGTAAAGAATGATTCAACATGAGAGATAAACGAACCTGGCCTCAATCTTCACCAATGTACAGTACCTATGGCAAATGCGTCTGTCCACGAAAGCATTAATTAATAGGAAGGACCACAGCACATTCCAGCGGGAGAAAAGTACTGTCATCACACCAAAGATGTGTTGCATAACATGACAATTATGCTAACTTGGATGGGTGGTTCAAACTGGCATCCTTGCAGGGTGTTTGACTAAAAGGTTAATTCTGTTCCTCTATCCACAAATGCTGCCTGACCTGCTGAGTGTGTCCACTATTCTCTGCTTTTGTTTCAGCTAACAAAACTAGCCCCTTACCAATAACCAGCATTCAAAACCAAGAACATTGCAATTATTTTAATTCAGTAAATGATTCCAAAGACATTAATAGGTCGTTAAATTTCTATGCATTTTCATTTTAAGCAAAGCTGTAGTTAGATGAGATACAGACTTATTTTTGTTGGTTTGCATGCATTAACATCTATCAACCATTGCTTAAACTCAAGCTTGGGATTTTTTTTAGGATGGAAGATATTAAATTGTTATTTGAGAGACATATTTATAATTTGAGACCATCCAATAACTATTTTCATCTTAACCCAAATGATCACATCAACAGATAATTCTTGCAAGGCATTATAAAAAAACATTTAATCAAAACACACACTCATAGCAATCACATACATAGTTAACTAACAAAAAGACATACAATTTTAAATCAATTTAAGTAATTCAGTGAGATTCAAAATGTTGCCGGATTTGGGGAGAACATTTTTGATGGCAAGGGAATTATTACACACTTGGAAAGGAAAGATTTTCCATGTTGTGGGGAAGCGTGGGATGAATTGGAGAGGACCTTTATAGAGCCGCTACCAGCACAATGGGCACGATGACATTCTCCTGGATCGTGAGACTTGACACCTCCATCTGTGAGCTTTCCAGAGGAGACACGATTCTCCATAAACTGGCCACTGACTTACCTTGAGATTCTACTCCTTTTGGAAGGATTCCCTCCATCCACCCGAAAGCAGAGGCAGAGTGGCACAGCGGTGGAGTTGCTGCCTCACAGCACTAGAGACCCGGGTTCAATCCTGACTACGGTTGTTGTCTGTATGGAGTTTGTACATTCTCCCTTCAACGCATGCGTTTAGTTTTCTGTAAGAGGAAAGAGTTAACATTTCAGATCAATGAAGATCATAACAAATAGGCAATTCGGCTCATCAAGTCTACTCTGCCATTCAATCATGGCTGATCTATCTCTACCTCCTAACCCCATTCTCCTGTCTTCTCCCCATAATCTCTGACACCTGTATGATGTTTCAGTTATGTTGAAAAGACTTTGACAGAAAGTGTTAATAGTAAGATTAAACGAGAACTCACCTGTTCGAAGTTTGATCGTTATTTTACGAGGAGTTACGATGAGGGATTACGTGAAGAACCCGCCCCACGCTGGCAACGGCATACTTCAAAGCAACGGCATGAAAAAACACAGAACACCAAAGCCGGAGTAACATAGTAAGGCTCATAAAAAGACTTAGAACCACCATTTGATCATTTATTTTACGAGGGTGGGAGTGGAGGGCACGTAATCCCTCATCGTAACTCCTCGTAAAATAACGATCAAACTTCGAACAGGTGAGTTCTCGTTTAATCTTACTATTTTACTTCGGAGTCACGTGAGTGACTACGTGAAGAGTTTTAAAGCTTTCTGTGTTTTTTTATGTCGTAGAATTAATCCGTACGACAGTCCGGCTAAGTAAACACATACATGAGAAAGCAGACAAAAGTTAGATCTTTTTCACAATTAAATTTTTTAATGGTTGAAAACCATATAATACCCTCCTTATATTTGAGGGAAAATTGATTACAAGTGACAAAAGATATCAGTGACTACACAACTGATTATAGCAATTAATAGCAAACAAAGCAGGTGATTATAGTGCTCCCAACACCGCGTGTCCAAAGCTTGTCATAGTGTGAACAGGTTTGTTGTAGAACTTTGAAAAAGTTTCTTCTTTACTCCACCCTGCGATTTTTAAAATATGCTCGAGAGGTACGTCCCGCCCCTTCGCCGCGGACGTAGCTGCCGCCCTGGTGGAGTGAGATTTGAAGACATCAGTGTCTACTCCCGCTAAAACCAACACCTGTTTCAACCATTTTGAGATAGTTTGAACTGAAGCTTTTGTGTGTGGCTTTTTGTGCGTAAGCAGCAATGTCTTTTCGTTTCCTCGAAAAGTGTCCGTAATTTTAATATATTGGTTCAAATGTCTAACCACACACAAAGCAGGCTCAACATGAAAAGCTTGAAAGGTTACCTTTGTTCCAGATCTGCCTGGTCTACTTTGTTTGATCAGATCGTAAACATAGAATACAACATTATCTGTAGTCACATGCATACAGTCTAAACGCAACATTTGTAAAGTTTGCACTCTTTGGGCTGAGACCAGTGCCATTAACATGACCAATTTCAATGTTAACCTATCCAATGTCAACCCTTCAATTGGCGTCCATTCTCTAAGTAGAGCAAGAACTATGCTCACATCCCAAATCTCTGTATATCTAGGTTTTGGCGGATTCATGTGAAAAATTCCTTTCATGAATCGTGATATTAATGGATGCGACCCAATTGACTTCTCACCAATCATAAGTCCTAAATAGGACGACAAGGCACAACGTGCAGTGTTAATGGCACTGTAACTTAAATGTTGCCCAAAGTGCAAATTGGCAAGGAATTCCAAAACATGAGTAACATTCACAGATTCATCAGAAATATTTGACTGTGTGCAAAATTCTTCCCATTTCTTAATATGTGTCATATATTGTTTCTGTGTACTATGTCGCCATGATGCACCAATAACTGTCAAAGTTTGGTCCGACAATCCCAGTTCCTGTAGTGGTCTGGTCAAAACCTGCAGATTAACAAATTCATATATGCATATAATGGGTAACCTTGATTTGTTACTGGATTAGTCAAGATATCACTACAGTTAGGAATCTGCATATATGGTTCTTTAATCATATTTAGCATAACTGGGAACCAAGGTTGAGTTGGCCAATTTGGCACTACCAACAATCCAGAAGCTGAATCTTGCTCTATTTTCTTCAAACATCTCTGGATCAGAGCAAATGGTGGAAAAGCATAAAAGAACATTTTTCCCCAGTGTAATGAAAATGCATCTATTGCAACTGCGTCCGGATCATGTTCCCAAGACACATAATGAGGCAATTGATGATTAAGCCTGGATGCAAACAAATCAATTTCTGGCAAGCCAAATTGTTTAACAATATTCTTAAATATTGCTGGCTTAAGCATCCATTCCGTATTATCTTTAAAAATCCTGGACCTTCCATCTGCTACCACATTGTCTTTACCTGGAATATAGCTTGCTGAAATCCATATCTGCCGATCAATACACCATTGCCATATCTCATTGACCAGACAATCACATGATACTGATCTAACTCCCCCCATGTGATTAATGTAAACCACAGCCGTTTTATTGTCTAATTGTATTAATACATGCAGACATTGTTTAGCAGAACAATATGCTTTAAGCCCATAAAAGGCCCCCAATAACTCCAAATAGTTAATACCATACTGTTGGAGCAACACTTGCTCTTCAGTTTTCCATCTACCTCCACAACTGGTAGATAAATCTGTGGCCCCCCATCCGAGAGCACTAGCATCTGTTTGCAAAACCATTTCAGGCTGTTTAATCATGATCTTTTTAGCAGCTTGTGGGACATTTTCAACCCACCATTGCAATTCCAATAGTGCTTCCTTTGTTAATTGCATAGGTCTGTCAAAGTGACCTGCCTTATCTTTAAGAGCCCTTACTTTGTCCCTTTGAAGATTTTGATAATGTAATGGCCCAAACTCCACTGCCGGAAAAGCTGCCACTAATGTACCAATGACTTTTGCCACTTCTCGGATGGAGGGATAAGGTTTGTGAATGAGATAATTACACATTTGCAAAATATCATTTGTCTTCTTTGCTGGCAACGTAACTAACATAGTTACTGAGTTAATTACAAACCCCAGAAAATCAATTGATTGAACTGGCTGCAGCTGGGATTTAATTGGATGAATTAAGAATCCAAGCTCTTTAAACAAAGCTTTAGTAACTGAAATTGAGTGCTCAGCTGACTCTTGACTATCATTAACAATCAGAATGTCATCCAGATAAGCCATTACAATGTGTTTCTGTGCTCTTAATTGAGCTAAAACTGGTTTCAACAGTTTTGTAAAGAGTCTAGGAGCTGAACTTAATCCATTTGGTAAAGCTTTGAACTGCCATAATTGCCCCTGCCAATAAAACTTTAAGTATCTCCGAAAAAGATGATGAATTGGTACAGAATAATAGGCGTCTTTTAAATCAATCTTAGCCATATAAGAACCTGCTGAAATCAAATATTTTGCAGTTTTAAATGTCTCCATCTTAAAACGTTTGTATTCTACAAACTTATTTAGATCTGTAAGGTCTAGAATAATTCTACAACCACCATCTTTCTTATCTCTGCGAAATATATTAGAGACAAATTGATGCTTATGTTCATAAGTTTTTTCAATTACTCCTTTTTCGGATAATTTGCCAATTTCCACATCAATCTCCATTCTTTCTTCTGGAGAAAAACACATAAGCATAAGCAGGTTTATTCTGTACAGGAGGATTGACCCCTTCTTTAAAAAATAATAATAGCTCCTGAAACTGCTTGTAGTATAAACCGATCAGAAGTAATATTAAGCCAGGCATTATAAAATTTTTGCAATCTCCCTCCAACTGGAGATTCATCCACAGTTTCTTTAAGGATAGAAGTCTTTAATACCTCTCCATAGGAGCGTGATGGTCTCCTCTTTCCCGAATGCAGGGAAGCAGCGGCCTGTGTAGCACGATAATACCTTCGTGACAAATTTCTGCCTCTATAACGAAAATCAAAACTCCTTCGGGCCGAAAACCCTTTCCTTTGTCCAAAGACAAAAGGCTTAATAGTGCTAAAATATTTAGCTTCTTCATCCAACTGCTTCAGTTGTTTCGGCAGATTTTTCTCCAAACAAATATCCAGGAGCTTGAACTCCACTTTCTTGACACAGGCTTGCAAATCTAGGGTGAAATATGGGCCGAATCGCCATTTTTCCTCATGCAATTGATCTCATAAAATGAATTGCACATTAAACCCAAAGTATCTCTTTGAATCTTGTCCATTTCCAGTTTCTCCATTTGCCTGCCAAACGCCGTGATGGCAGCTGAAAATAATTTTAGCACCTTTTGAAATTTCATTTCTTGGGCTCTCATACTTGGAGTCATAGATGCCCATACCATCGGATTCACCGTAGGCACTTCCAATGAGGCACAATTGCCTGGTGCTTTATATAATTCTGATAATTCATTCATCACAGTACTATGAAGCTGGTGAGATACCATATAATTTATATTGGCAGCCAGGCTTTCTTCCATATCCTCACCACTTCCTTCAGGTATAGCAAAACTTTGTGCTATCCCAGGCAGATCAAGCCTTTTCTTTTTACTTTGTGGCGTGCTTTCAAAAACCATTTCAAGTTCAGCAGGGTCTGCCTTCTGCAGCCCTAATTCCATCGGGATATTATCCCATGAGACTTCTTCCAGCCCAAATCGTGGGTCTGGAGTATCATATTCCCAACTTGGCCCACAGCCATATTCATCATATTGAAACCCCTCAGGGATTTTCTGGGATTCATGAGGGTACTGTGACCCTTGTCTCATAATAGTTTGGAGAACTTTCTCCATATGCTCCATTTTTAGCCACATAGTTTTATTAACTGGAGGTCTTTCAAAATCAGAATCATCAGAATCCACGGGCCTCACAGTTTTCTTTTTGCATTTCTTAGGAACACTTTCCTCCGTGGTTATAATTTCTGGAGAATCTGGAAATTCTATATCGGGTAAATCAGTGGCCAACGGTATCGGAACCGGGTCCACTCTAGCTTCGCTTCCCGTATCTTTACTCTCACCCCGGGAGGCTCTTTTCACCCGCGAAGCCTTCCTTCCCGATTTCTCCATTTTGTTAAAATTTTTATCTTGTGCTCATCAGCACGTTAGCGTCTAAATTTTACTTTTGGTTTCGCTGTTGAAACATCCAGCGTAACCTAAAACCCGCGCCGATGTAACTTCACTTACCTGCGGGCCGTTCCGACCGCTGCGAGGAGCTGCTCCTTACTGCAGCTCCACCTTCTGCCGTCAGCGTCGACGTCATGCCGTTGCCAGCGTGGGGCGGGTTCTTCACGTAGTCACTCACGTGACTCCGAAGTAATAATGATAATGAGCTATGCTACATTTTCCTTGACCTTCATCCCCTTTGATGTCTAGTTCTCACACCTTACAATTCCTTATCTCTGTGTCTCCCCCTCCCCTGACTCTCACTGAAGAAGGGTCTCAGCCCGAAACGTCACCCATTCCTTCTATCCAAAGATGCTGCCTGTTCCGCTGAGTTACTCCAGCATTTTGTGTCTCCCTTTCCACCAATGTGACCTGACCTGTCGAATGGTTCCAGCATTTTACCTTTTTATTTCAGATATCCAGCATCTGCCATTTCCTTTTGATTTTTGCCAGCTAGTGAGCTCAATGTATCTCATTGTCTCATAGTACAAGGAGCCAAGTGATATCTGCAGATGTAAGGCAACAACTGCCCACCTGCCCAATGGAGAACAAATGGTGCCAGGCAGAAACATCACAACCTGGTGAATGCCCCCTTCGCGCACTCACCAACCACCGGCAAAGTGAATTTCAAAACCCAACCTCCTCAATTGTCCACATCTGGCAGCCTAGACGAGAGGTCTGGATACTCTCCACATCCTCCTGTGTATTGTCAAGGGCCTGTCCCACTTGGCCCTCATTTGTGTGCCATTTACGCGACCTGGTAGCCTGTGGGTAGTGCGGGACGGGCGCATGGAGTGGCGTGGAGGATGTGGAGTTGCACGCGGTATCATGCAGCGCGCCAGGATTTCATCCTGTACGAAATCTTCGCGCGCCACCGGCCTGTCGCGTAAATGACGGCCAAGTGGGACAGGGTGACGTTTCGGGTCGAATGGGTGACGTTTCGGGTCGAGACCCTTCTTCAGACTGAAACATCATCCATTCCTTCTCTCCAGAGATGCTGCCGGTCCCGCTCATGCATTTTGTGTCCATCTTCAATTTAAACCAGCATCTGCAGTTCCTTCCCACAGATTAATTTGGTCTGCAGCTTGCTACTTTTCATTCACCTCTTTTTTTGAATACTGGCATTACATCGGCAGTTTTCCAATCGCTAGCATCACTCACGAAACGGGAACATTTTAGAAAATCACCATAAATATCATAAACTGGGTATTCAAATGACGTCACGCTCTACAGACGGATGTGCGGACGCATGATGACGCGCGAGGCAGTCACACGTCAGTGGCTACCGGCCAGTCGCGTAAATGACGGCCAAGTTTACTATCAAAATGCCTTCACAGTTTACTATCAGCATCAAAACAATTCTGCCTTAACTGTGTTCAGCAAATTCCACCGGTTTGAGATACATCATAAAAGCTAATTAGGTGATGGCAGTAGAACATAGATTATAGTACACAGGAACAGGCCCTTCAGTCCAGAATATCTGTGCTGAAAATGATGCCAAATTAAACTAATCCCTTCTGCCTGAATGTGATCCATATCTGTCCTTCCCTGCATATCCACGTATCCAAGAACCTCATAAACGTTTCTATCATAACTACATCCACCACCCCTGGCAGTGTGTTCCAGGCACAAAAATTATGTTCAAAGTATTTTATACAGCAATTGCCTTTTAAGCTTCATTCTGTCAGTGGAGAATCCTTTAACGCTGTTAATTAAATTGCGTATTTGTTATTAAATCACACCAATCTCACATGCCTTCCTGCTTCATTTGGTTTGTAAAGTTTCCCTTTGTGGATTACGGAACATTGGAATTAAGGTACAGATCTTTTCTGATTTAATCCAATATCAGAAGAGGCACTTGTTGATGATCCCACTGGTGTACCTAAAAAAAGGTCCCCACATTTATGTTTTCTTAATCTTCTATCGACCACCATCAATTGATAACAGTTCAACCCTTGCCTCCTGAGAAATGTCAAATATCTCCATCCTATTACTCAATTTCCAGCACACACTTGTCGTGACTTGCATGGATTCATTTAATGTTAAACACACTGTGATTCATGTTATACTGAGACACTTCCCATTTCACTTGTGTGAAAATTCTATTTCTCAGTCTAGTGAGCTCTGTAAAACAACTGTCAACATCAATGTCATGTCCATTCCTTCAACACGAACATAGTTTCACAGTCTTTGCCTCTCTCCTATCTCTGTCCATTTCTCCATCTGCTCTTTTATGCTTCTTTATCTCTTTCTGCCATTCCTTCTTATTCTCCCCTGTCCCCATCCTTCGCTCCTAATTTCCTGCCTCTTTCAATTTCTCCCTTCCAATTTGTCTCCTGTTTTGGTTTAGTTTGGTTTAGTTTGGAGATACAGGCCCTTTGGAGATTCAGTCCCTTCGGCCCACTGAGTCTGTGCCGACCAGCAATCCCCATAAACGAGCATTATCCGACACATTATTGGCAATTTTACAAGTTTTGTCCAAAGCCAATTAATCCTGTGCTTCTTCGGAGTGTGGGTGGAAACTAGAGTGTCAGCATGGTCACAGGGAGAACGTACAAACTCCGTATAGACAGCACCTGTAGTCAGGATCGAACCTGAGTCTCTGCCAACGTGAGGTCATAAGTGATAGGAGTGGACTTAGGCCATTCGGCCCATTAAGTCTACTCTGCCATTCAATCATGGCTGAACTATCTTCCCCTCCTAACCCCATTCTCCTGCCTTCTCCCCAACACATCGTACACCTGTACTAATCAAGAATCTATCTATCTCTGCCTTAAAAATATCCACTGTCTTGCCTCCACAGCCTTCTGTGGCAAAGAATTCCACATTGAATGAATACATTTTTCCTCATCTCCTTCCTAAAAGTACGTCCTTTAATTCTGAGGCTACGGCCTCTAGTCCTACACTCTCCCAGCCACTCTACCGCTGCACCATCTCGTCGCCTCTCTCTCTCTACTTCCTTCTGTCCTGTTCACATTCACCTGCCTCTAAATCAGATCGCCGTCTCCCCTCTCTGACTATCGTCTCCTTCCATTCTCTCTCTGAGTCTTTTTTGGAGTCTCCAAAAAGCTATTGAATATCAGTGAAAGAAAAATAGAACAATTTAAGGCATTTTAACTGTGTAAAGATGTCACTTACTCAAATTGTATAGTGCACAGGTTTGTAGTTGGGGAAAATCAGGGGTTATAGTGGGTAAATCATCAGCATTCACACTGACCTTGATAGAACCCATTCATAACAATCAAACTTACTTGGTTACAAAGTCTTCTCCATTGATCAACCCACTGTTAATTCAAGTGGAACACTGGCATCCAGTAGATAGATTCAAAATGCTGGAGTAACTCAGCGGGACAGGCAGCATCTCTGGATAGAAGGAAGAAGGGTCTCGACCCAAAACGTGCTGAAGAAGGGTCTCGACCCATTCCTTCTCTCCAGAGATGCTGCCTGTCCTGCTGGGTTACTCCAGCATTTTGTGTCTATCTTCAGTTTAAACCAGCATCTGCAGCTCCTTCCTATACACTAGCGTCCAGTAGCTGTGATATCATATCAACATTTATATTATTCCTGTTCAGTCACATTGAAGGATTTTCAACAGGAAGCAGAAAGTATAACATTACATTCAGAGAAACATAGAAAATAGGTGCAGGAGGAGGCCATTCAGCCCTTCGAGCCAGCACCACCATCATGGCTGATCATCCCCAATCAATAACCCGTGCCTGCCTTCTCCCCATATCCCTTGATTCCACTAGCCCCTAGAGCTCTATCTAACTCTATTTTAAATTCATCCAGTGATTTGGCCTCCACTGCCCTCTGTGGCAGGGAATTCCACAAATTCACAACTCTCTTTATTCTAAGACTGTGGCCTCTGGTTCTAGACTCGCCCAACATTGCGTGTCCAGTCCTTTTATAATTTTATATGATTCAAATATAAAGTAAAGACTGGAAAATAGCCAATAAATGGGCCAGAAGGAAAACATATCTTAAAAGGAATTTTAAAATACATCTCTTCAAGATTGAAATATTCCAAACATTATGCAGAAAAGTATATTCGCAGGGAAAGGGAATTCCTTCTCAATTATTTTGGCTTAGAATTCCAAATAAAACTCAGTTGAACAATGGAGGAAATACAATTTAGTTTAATTAAATTTAGCAATACTGTGTGGAAACAGGCCCTTCGAGTTTGAGATCAAAGGAACAAAGGGAATCAAGAATAGGGGGAGATAGAAATAATAATTGTGTCAGGATCATTGATGGTCTTAATGCATTACATACAAGATGCTTCTTCTAAGGCCCCCTTCGGTCGTAGCTGACCATGGGTGTCTCCAGGGTGTTATTCCCTATATGGAGGACGCCTATGCGTGACTTTGTTTAAAGTGGGGAGACTGGTGCACAGACAGCCACCCCACGGTCCTTGACAGATCTGGGTCAGGATCCAGTGGCATGGAGTCCAAGACGACCTTTTCTGCTGCAGCCTTCATCCGCCTTCCCAGCCGTTGTGAAGCTCCACTAAGGTCAGCCATCATACTCCGCCTGTTCCACCGTTGAGGTCTTGGTTGGATTGCTCTTTGTCAAAGACCTCCCCCTCGACCCTACCACCATGGGTAGCCCTACCAGGAGCATAGCTCTAGACGGCATTGCTCTCAGGATCTCAGGACCACACAAGCTTCTCCACCACGACAAGGTGACAATCCACGTAGAAGGGTGCAAGATTGAAGGACACCAACTTCTCCTGTTTCTTACTGAGGCTACGCACCTTGCCAATGTGGACCCTGATGCAATACATTGAGACACAGTCTTTAAAGCAAAAACCAGATGGAATTGAAAGGGATTCAAGAACCCTTTAGGACTGCCCAAATACAAAACTGGCAATGATTGGGATTGGAGGTATTTAAAGATGAGGTAGATAAAGCTTTGTGAACTGAAAGCTATTTAGAATTGACACAAGAGTAATTCATGCATTGGGCAGATCAGCCATGATCTTTATTGAATGGTGGGTCATGCTTGAGAGGCCAAGTGGTTTACTCCTGTCCCTACTTTCCTGTGTTCTTATGTGCAAGCCAGTTAAAGCAGCATATTCTGCTCCTCTGGGCCACTGTTATCAATGGTTTAGGTTTGGAATTCAGTGCCAGGTTTTGTGGCGGAACTGGTTTTAGGGAAAGGAGAAAGGGAGAATTATAAGCATCTGATAGGAAAGAATTTGCAAAGCTGAGAGGATAAGAGAAAAGTGGGAGGAGGAGTTGCTCTTACACTGAGAGGGTATGGGCGATGGGCCAAATGGCCTCCTTCCCTGTTGTAACCATTATGTGATCCTTGATTCTGTCAATTTTGTACAATCAACTTTTATGTAACTGTTTTTGGCAGAACTCAAGCTAATTTATTTGATCCAAATGAACGCTGACAACTATTACATTTTGGAAAATAAGTTGGACTGCATTGAAAAATAAAACTATGATTTATATCCTGTCCTAGACTAATCCCCCATAACATCATCTGTCCTTGCTAGTTCTCATTGCCTTATTGTTTCTCTCAATACATATTTTTTAAGTTCTTACTTCTGTGTGGTTAACCTTTTCCACAGTACTTGCTGCCAACTATACTGGTCTTCCCATGCTGTGCGCGTGAGTGCACATATTGTACTCCCTTATGAATCCATCATGCTCCATTATAGACATTCTTCCTCAGTGGCTCTGGGGCACCAGGGTCCAGCCCAGAGACTGCAGTATACATAACCGCTCACAGGTTATCATGGTGATCCCGTGGGTGACATGGTAGCACAGTAATTGTAACACGGCACAGTGGCACATCAGTAGTCGCTGCCTAATGCCCCTGTCCCATTTAGGAAACCTGAACGGAAACCTCTGGAGACTTTACGCCCCACCCATGTTTTCTGTGCGGCTCCCGGAGTGTTTTGTCAGTCTCCCTAATGGTCGAAAGTGGTTTCCGCTTCTTCTATGTTCCTGCGATTTTTTTCAACAAATTCAAAACCGTCCGCGACTAAAAATAGGTTGCCGTTTTAAAAATCGGTAATTTTTTAGTCGAAGCCAGGTTACAGGTAGTGGAAGGTAAGACCTTTTTTTCACCCAGTTTTATCCCACCAGGGAGGTCATACCTTCCACTACCTGCAACCTCCAACAACCACCTTCAACTACCATCGCAACTGGCTTTGACTAAAAAATTACCGATTTTTCAAACGGCAACCTATTTTTAGTCGCGGCCGGTTTTGAATTTTTTGAAATAATCGCCGGACATAGAAGAAGCGGAAACCACTTTAGACCATTAGGGAGACTGATGGTCTAAAGCACGGAAACCTTGGGTGGGACGCAACGTCTCCAGAGGTTTTTGTTCACGTTTCCTAAGTGGGATAGGGGAATTACAGCACTAGGGACCCAGTTTTTATCCAGACTACGGGTGCTCTCTGTACGGAGTTTGAATGTTCTCCCTGTGAATCCGGGGATTTCTCCAAGTGCTCCGGTTTCCTCCCACATTCGAAAGACGTGCAGGTTTGTATGTTAAATTAATTCTGTAAATTGTCTCTATTGATAGAACGAGTGTATGGATGATTGCTGGTTGGTGTGGTCTCGGTTGGCCAGAGGGATTGTTTCCATGCTCTATCTCTAAACTAAACTAAACTAAACACTGCCTCACAACAGCAGAGGTGGAAGTTTAATCCTCACCTTGGGTGAAGCCTGGTGGATGTTTACACATTCTTCCTGTGTGTTGTAGTCACCACCCACAGCCCAAAGCCATGCAGTTTAGTAGATTAATTGGCCATTGCACTTTGCCCCCAGTGTATACTGAAGATGAGTGGTAGAATATGGGGGGGCGAGGGAGGGGGGAATTGATGAGAATTCAGGGAGAATAAAAATGGGATTAATATAAGATTAGTGTATATGTCAACGTCAATGGTTGGCACAGGCTTGGTGGGCAAAGGGCCTGTCTCTGCAGTATTTCTCTTTGATTCTATGATTCTTTGAGTGAATCTGAACTGATTTTGGGTTCGTTCAAGTCCTGGCAATGGTATTTTGCATTCAATAGCTGAAATTGACACCCACTCTTTGCTCAAAGACTATTCAGAAAACCACTCATCACCACTTTCTTGGGTGCTGTCGGTGTGGAGTTTATACGTTCTCCCCGTGACCTTGTGGGTTTCCTCCAGGTGCTCCTATTTCCTACTAACTATGGCCACACTACACATACTAGCCATGGCCACACTAGGTACATCTGCTATGGCTACTCTAGATGTACCACCACTGACCTCAATGGAACCCATTTATAACAATCAAACAGACTTGGTTGCAAAGTCTTCTCCACTGCTCAACCCACTGTTAGTTGAAAAGGAACACTGCCATCCAGTAGCTGTGATATCATATCATAATTTATATTAATCCTGTTCAGACACATTGATGGATTTTCACACACGACAGGAAGCGGAAAGCTTAACTTTACAGTCAATTTAAAATACTTTACAAAATATAAAGTAAAGAATGAAAAGTGACAACATAAGATGTACCAGCCATGGCCACACTAGATGTACTAACTATGGCAACACTACATATCTTATAATAAAGGGGAGGTCATTTAAGACTGGGGTGAGAAAAAACTTTTTTACCCAGAGAGTTGTGAATTTATGGAATTCCCTGCCACAGAGGGCAGTGGATGCCAAATCACTGGATGGATTTAAGAGAGAGTTGGATAGAGCTCTAGGCACTAGTGGAGTCAAGGGATATGGGGAAAAGGCAGGCACGGGTTATTGATAGCGGACGATCAGCCATGATCATAATGATTGGCGGTGCTGGCTCGAAGGGCCGAATGACCTCCTCCTGCACCTATTTTCTATGTTTCTATGTTTCTATACTAACCATTGCCACACTAGATGCACCAGTCATGGCCACTCCACATATACGACATAAAGCTGAGAAGTCAGGTACAAAGTGTATTCATCTGCTCCATTCCACCACACTCCATGCTTACACTGCCTTTCAATCTGGTGCTTCCCCACAGAAACTCCCGACACATTGCTGACGATTTATTCTGGCCCATTATCAACTGACCCACGGGCTGGACACACGATAGCACAATTCACCGCAGTGCATATTACAATTAATAAAGTGTTGTCTCTGGTCTTTGAGAGGCCCCATGATGAGATTCAGGACAGGAATGTTCTTCACTTCAATTAGAGGAATTTCTTTTGCGATGTTTGTAATAATGCAAGTGGTGTAAAGTTGACACTGATGATTTAATTTTCTAAATTTAGCCTCCTGGATGACAGTTCCTCCTTGGATACAGGCTGCCAGGGAAACCTACAAAATCTGTGCCAAGTCAACTGGCTCATTCCAAATTGCAAAATCTTTTCCTTTCATCTGTAAATCAGGATTTGTCTCTGGTTTTATCAGTATCAATTTACTGCGCACAAATATGAATTCAGTTGCACATTCAGTAGCACTCACAGAGATTGTCAATCCAAAGGGAGACAAAAATGCTGGAGAAACTCAGCGGGTGAGGCAGCATCTATGGAGAGAAGGAACAGGCGACGTTTCAGGTCGAGACCCTTCTTCAGAATCCAAAGATCACTTCACTGGCTTAGGACCGTAATCCAAAGTCAAGATAATGAGTCCAAGGCATATTTTGCAGATGAACTGAGAAACAACGTTTTTTTTTAAATTTGGGATTGGTTTGGGAACAAGATCACAGGCGATGCAGCACCTCATGTTTGAAACGATTGCTGGTCTAGGACTTTAATGGAGAGCTTTCAGCAGCGCCACTCTGAAGAAAGGACAATAACAGGGGATGCAGTCGAGTCCAGACATGATAATAATGTATGGAACGTCATCAACTGTAAATGACCAGAGGCAAGACTAGAACTGTGAACCTTGACAGAGTAGAGAAGAGGCAATTAAGCAAAGGTGCAGATTTGGATTTAAAATCACGCCAAGGTCAAATATTAAAACACAAGTTGCCAGTCTTGCACATGCTCATTGTGAGGCTTCTTTCCTGTTGAATATATATTCCATGACATTCGTTTTTCAGTCTACAAATAAATAGCGGATTTCTTCTTTCAAATGCTGGACAAAACTCTTATTGATAGGCTCCCTTCACTCCCAACCTAGAACGAAGCTTACGAAAATGCTATTTCATCGGCAATCTATCAGCAAACTCTGCAGCAAAAGGCCGAGGAACTTATACACCTAAGGACTGCGTCTCTCAGCCCTGAATAATATTTAACTCCTGTTACAGTGGGCGGTGTTGATTATTAAAGACAGCCTGCGCTTTCCTGCTGACACTGTAAGTGAATCACATCAGTCAACACCGCACTTTTCTCCCCCACAAATCTCACTCCAGACTGGTTTAATGATTCATAATCATGGACATTATGTTAAAAAAAAAAATCACTGACAAAATTAATGATGCCTTTTGGGATTTTTGCCATCTATACGACCGAGTGACATTGAACGCAGAGATTAATCCAGAACCATCCTATTACCCAGAGTGAGAAAATTAACCAGCTTTTGTTTTCTGTGCCCGTAAGCAATTTCACAGCAAGGAGTGTGACAAGATCAGGGCAGGGCTTGAGATATCGTCACATAAAGCCAACTGCAGCTTATTATATGCAGCACATTCATCACGGTGAGTTACTCTTACTCAGCAAGTGATTTATTCCCTTCAGTAAACGGTTCACAAGTTGCTATTTTTCCATCCCAGTTGTTACATCAGTTTCTGTGAGTTTTTGGCTCTGAAAATAATCGGGAGAGCAGCAGAGAAATGAGGTGGCAAACCACCCAAGCATATGACCTCTACACCATCGAGAAGAACAAGGGCATCATCATACGCATGGCCATGCGTTCCCCTGCAAGTCGCTCCTGTACATCCTGTATATCAGCAGTTATATCAGCAGTCTCTCATCACCACTGGGTATAAATCTAGCACATTGCCACCCAGCACTAGATTAAACATTATGCATTAAAGTGGGCGGCGCAGTGGCGCAGCAGTAGAGTTGCTTCCTTATGCCCCTGTCTCACTTAGGAAACCTGAACGGAAACCTCTGGAGACCCAAGGTTTCCGTGCAGTTCCCGGAGGTTTTTGTCAGTCTCCCTAATGGTCGAAAGTGGTTTCCGTTTTAAAAATCGGTAATTTTTTAATCGAAGCCGGTTGCGATGCTAGTTGAAGGTGGTTTGCGGTGGACAAAAATCTCCGGGAACTGCACAGAAACCTTGGGTGGGGCACAAAGTCTCCAGAGGTTTCCGTTCAGGTTTCCTAAGTGGGACAGGGGCATTACAGTGCTTGCAGTGCCAGAGACCTGTATGGAGTTTATACGCCCTCCCTGTGACCATTTGGGTTTTCTCCAAGATCTTTGGTTTCCTCCCACACTCCAAAGACCTACTTGGTATTAGTGAAAATTGTTCCCAGTGCACGCTTGTGTTAATGTGCGGGGATCACTGGTCGGTATGGACTCAGTGGCCAAAGGACTTGTGTCCATGCTATATCTCTAAACTGAACTAAACCTTTACCACAGGCACAGCAGAGATTAAAGGAAGTATCTCGGCACTTCTTCATAGCAGACGTTAGTTACTGGCACTACTTGCTGCTCTTTGCCAATGACACCTGCATCCCTCGATGAAAAATACAAAATATATCTGCAAATGTAAAATGCTGCAAATGGTGGAAATCTGCAAGAAAAACAAGAATTGATGGAGGAATTTCTTTAGTCAGAGTGTGGTGACTCTGTGGAATTCATTGCCACAGAGGCTGTGATGGCCAATTCAATGGATATCTTTAAGGTTAAGATAGCCAGATTCTTGATTAGTAAGGGAGTCATGGGTTATGGGGTGAAGGCAGGAGAGTGGGGCTGAGAAGGAACGATAGATCAGCCATGGATGCACGGCAGAGTAGACGTGATGAGCCAAATGACCTAATTCACCCCCTAGAACGTATGAACTTATGAACCTATGAAATACCAAATGATTTCCTCCCACGTCTCAAATATATGCAGGTTGCCAGGTTAATTAGCTCTCTGTAAATTGCCTTTGATGAATGCTGGAATTAGTGGGGAGTTGTTGGGGATGTGGGGAGAATAATAATGGGATTAGATTTGGGTTCTTGATGGTCAGTTTAGAGTTAGTGGGATGACTTAATTCCATGAATAGCTCAGCATTTGTGGAGAAAGTATCATAATTAATGCCTCAGATCAATTGTACACATAAGCTCCATAGTGAAGTGCAGTGAGTGAATATTCAGTGGAATGGATGGGATTGTCAGAGGCAGTATTAGTGGGATTGTCAGATGCTGCATTGTCAGAGGTAGTATCCTTGGAGAGAAAAATAGAGCTGATAATTCAGGCTGATGGTCTTCCATCAGAACTTGGAAAAGTTGGAAAGCAGGCCTGTTTTAAGTTGTAGAGAAGGGGGAGAGTTAAGGGCCTGTCCCACTGTACGAGCTAATTCAAGAGTTCTCCCGAGTTTCCCCTGATTCGAACTTGGAGAATTATGGTAATGGTCACTCGTAGGTACTCGGGGCTCTCGTGGACATTTTTCAATATGCTCACGAGCATACCGCGTTTGCCGAATACCTGCCGTTAGCGTTACGAGCCGCTAAGAGACGTTCCGAGCTCCGACGTACCCGCAACGTACATTCTACATACTTACCACGAGTTTGATTTTTTTTTAAACTCGGGATAGCTCTTGAATTAGCTCGTACAGTGGGACAGCCCCTTTAGTTAAAAATATGGATTGTGGAGGAAGGAACTGCAGATGCTGGTTCAAACTGAAGATGGACACAAAAAGCTGGAGTAACTCAGCAGGACAGGCAGTATCTCTGGAGAGAAAGAATGGGTGACGTTTCGGGTCGAGGCCGTTCCTCAGACTAGTTAGGGAAAAGGGTAACGGGAGTTATAAACGATGATGTAGAGAGATAAAGAACAACGAAAGAAAGATATGCAAAAAATAACAATGATAAAGGAAACAGGCCATTGTTAGCTGTTTGTTGGGTGAAAATGATAAGCTGGTGCAACTTGCTGGGGTTACTTGAAGTTAGAGAAATTAATATTCATACCACTGGGCTGTAAGCTGCCCAAACAAAATTTGAGATGCTGTTCCTCCAATTTGCATTTTGGCTCACTCTAACAATGGAAAAGACCTAGGACAGAAAGGTCGGTGCAGGAATGGCAAAGCGAATTAAAGTGTTTAGCATCTGGGAGATCAGGTAGGTCCAGGCAGACTGGGCGAAGGTGTTCAGCGAAAAGATCGTCCAGTCTACACTTGGTCTCGCCGATGCATAAGTGTCCACACCCTGAACAATGGATACAGTCAATGAGGTTGGAGGAGGTGCAAGTAAACCTCTGCCTAACCTGAAAGGACTGTCGGAGTCCTTGGACAGCATCTCTGAAGATAAGGAATGGGTGACGCTTCAGGTCGAGACCTGTCCTCAGAGCCGAAACGTCAACCATTTCTTCACTCCAGAGATGCTGCCTGTCCCGCTGAGTCACTCCAGCTTTATGTGTCGATTTTCGGTTTAAACCAGCATCTGCAGCTCCTTCCAATACCTGCTCTCGTTGCTAGTTAAACCAAGGTTCATTCTGTCTTAAGCAGAGTCTGGGGTTATTTAAAGCTTTAAGGCTTTACCAAGAGCAAACCCAGTCTAAAATCTGTCATCGCACCATATGCTCTCATGGTGAATCAGGGCTCTAAAGGCAAGTCTGGATTGGACTTAACACTGTATTAAATGCAAGGCTGAAAACACATTTAACATCAAAACCTTTTTCTGGCAAACAAATCTAATGGAACTTGGCAGATTAAGGATCTTCTATTAGAGATTGTGAAGATTAAACTTAGAAGATTTATTCACATCCACCAGGTTTTCATTTAAGAGATAATAACGCACTTAGATATCAATAAAAGCTCCTTGCAGGAAAAAGCTAAGTGTGATAAGGTATAACAGTATTAACATGCTCATGGACCAGGAGTGTGAATCTCATTTTAAATCTTTTAATTAATTGGGAGAGATTACCAAATACTTCCACTGGATTCTTTCAATGTCTTTTGTCTCAAATATAAATGTCAAATCAAAATTGGTCCAAGAATGTGGCTAAATCCTTTGCAAAATAAAATGTTGAAGGATAGATAAATGGATCTGGCACTGAACAGATAGCTGTTGGATTTGATGAGATTGAGCAAAAAGTGGTTTCAATTCAAACACTACCTTTTCACTTCTCAAAAACATACCAAACTGCTTCATCTCCAAGGGATTGATTTGGAACTCAGTGTGTGTTGTTCTGCAGTCATATATGACGGCCGTTGTGCAGCATAAGATCCCACTAGCAGCAATTTTGGTATCATGAGGAACTTTGATCAGGACAGCAGTGTGCTACAGGCATCTTCCCCACAGATCCAAAGGTCACCAGGATACTTCCACTCACTGTACCTCAGACAGTAGAGCGGTCCCTCAGTCACACAGCGCTCTTCCTCTACCACCCTAAGTTACCACCACCCTTCAATATCCAAGCAAACCTCAATATTGCCCTGCATGTAAAGAAGCACACCTGTAGTACAGCCATTCATGCAGTGTCAACAAGTTAATGACTGACCTTGGTATTGTCTTAGAGTTGCTGTTCTAATAATGTACAGTTCTTGGGCAATGCCTCTCCCTCAGTGCAGCACTCCCTCAGTACCGCCCCTCCAATAGTGCAGCACTCCCACAGAGAGAAAGATAGAGATGTTTTGGGTGCCAAACAAACAGGTGCTTTGTTCTAAATTGTGTTGAGTTTCTTGACAGTTGTTGGAACTGCACTCATTTGAACAAGTGGAGGTATTCAATGAAATTGTTGACTTCCACTTCTTGAAAGTTGTCAAGAATTGAGTCATTTGTCATGGGATGCTCAGCATCTCACCTTCACTTAAAGAAGTATATTTAAGTGGCTAGTCCAGCTTCTTGTGAACGGTGACCTATCTACTATGATTCATTGGATGTCAGATGGAGACAAAATAACAACATTGGGCGACACCTAATTTCTAAAAAAGACATTAAGTGCTTGAGTCATGCCCCTGTCCCACTTAGGAAACGTGAACAGAAACCTCTGGTGATCTTGCCCACGACCCAAGGTCACCGGAGGTTTTGGTCACTCGCCTGGAAAGCCTCGAGCTGGATCGACCGAAGTGTGAGTTGCATCTACCGACCACACACACACACACACACACACACACACACACACACACACACACACACACATCGCAAAGGTGGGGGCCATGGAGAGCGGAGGAGCGCTGTCTGCGCGATGAAGAAGAAGGTAAACGGCTGCCACAGAGCACGGTAAGTCCTTTAGAGAGAAGGGGCGGGGAGAGAATGGGGGGGGAGGAGTGGAGACTGTTTTAAGAAGTTTAATAGAGTTTAGCGGGCATTTTACCTACCGGTGGGTCTTCTATGTCGTGAAACTCCAATGAGCCAATCAGCGAGTCAGCCAGTCAGCGAAGGAGATGGTCTTCGACTACCTGTAAGTAAATAGCGACCCCACTCCACTGGCTTCGACCAAGCGGCAACCTATTTTTAGTCGAGGCCGGTTTTGATTATGTTGAAATAATCGAAGCAACCTAGAAGAAGCCTCGACCACGCGGAAACCACTTTCCACCATTAGGGAGAGTGACCAAAACCTCAGATGTGCATTCAAAGAAGCCACTGGCATGTTGAAGGTGTGCTTCAGAACAGAACAGGTTGTCTACTTCAGCTGGGACCCATGGACCACTCTATTGACCAGTCCTCTGCTCATACTGAGGAGTAGTCTCATAGATTTTTTTTCTCATGAATTAAGTAATCCTTGATTTATAAAATAAACAAAAATAGCCTAGTGTCGCAAAGGGAAGAATATATTCTTATTGGCTAACATGCCCATTTTAATTTCTGTAGGATTTGATTCCAAGGTGTTTTGCTGAAGATTTTGTTCATTTCATTTGGACATCTGTTTAAAACTACAAACGCCCCTAATCAAACTTCCACTTGAAGAAGGGTCTCGACCCGAAACGTCACCCATTCCTTCCACCCTGTGATGTTGCCTGTTCCGCTGAATTACTCCAGAATTTTGTGTCTGAATTGTTGGTTTGGCAGGTACCTAGAAAACCTCCAGCTGATTATCAGCAACAACAGAACTTCATTCAATGTCCGATGCAGTTTCAAACTCTAAAATTCTTCAGATACCTTTATTGTTAATGGGAAGGTCACATTCTCTGGCAGTAGTATGTTTTCCACCATTTATCATCCATTGTTTGATATCTTCCACAGCCTTCGGCCTTTCAATCTTTGCTTCCAAAAGGAGTGCTTCTCACCACCTGTGTCAACAGTGTCACAAACTCAATGGGGCATGTAGCAGCACTAATCAATACTGCGCCATTAGCAGTGTGACACAAACACCTCTCTCATTCATCTGCCCTCTACCTGGACTATAAAAGAAATCCGCTTCACCACTCCAGTAGGACAAATCCAAATTATTTGATGTCTCCATCGTAGACCGATATCATGGTCATCTCATTAACACTTTCATTCTCAGTTAGTCTTTTACTATTCCTGGAAGAAATTAGCAAAGTAGATTACTTTCAATAATGTTATTTATGAAAAAAAATACTGCAAATCCCATAAGCTCTGGGCAATCAACAAACACCACTCCCGAACCTGATGTGGTTGAGTATATAAAACTCCATTCTCATTATCACAAATCTCTACCTCCTGTCTCAATACAATGTTCTCTATTGTATAAATCTCCCAAGCCTATCCCTCAGGAGCAAGTTTGTATTTGAGAGAGTTACGCATACATGCATGTAAGAAATTAACCTCTTCTCAAAAAATGTTAGCCCTGACCAAAGAGCATCCTCTCAGTAAAATTCCAATGCAAACGTATCCACCTCTGGAAATACCAAGCCACATCTCATGTAGACAACAGCCACTTTATATGATGTCTTAGTTTAGTTTAGTTTAGAGATACAGCATGGAAACAGGCCCTTCGGCCCACCGAGCCCACAACCACCAGCGATCCCTGCACGTAAACACTATCTCACACTGGGGACAATTTTTTATATTTATACCAAGTCAATTAACCTACAAACATGTACGTTTTTGGAGTGTGGGAGGAAACCAAAGTTCACGGAGAAAATCCATGCAGGCCATAGGAAGAACATGCAAACTCCGTACAGACAGGCGCCCAGTGCTAGGATCGAACCCGGGTCTCTGGCGCTGTAAATGCTACAAGGCGGCAACTCTACCGCTGCGCCACCATGCCGTTCTAAAAAGTAATTAATCACCACTGATACAGGTTTGTGGGCGGAATATTCTTTCACAGAGAACGTTCAATTGTTGGAAAGTGAGACTCTCTTTAATTCTGCCATTTCAGCTTGATTCTGCTTAACTGACACGAATTGCCCTCTCATATAAATTCAATGCTTGCATTACGTCTCTTTGAATATTTATAAAGAGCAGATTTTTTTTTCCAACCAACGGCGTTTGCGAATTTTCACAGCGAGGAACTTCAAACATGTTCTTCAGTGGGTGGAGATTGAGAATTTTCAAGGGCTCTAAAGAAATATTTGGAATCTTGACAATGAACCAGTTTCTGATGTTTCCTGCCTAAAGGAACTAAACAGCCTGGGATTTTCCCGTTTTTTTGTCCCGCCATTGCTCTTCTATGGAGTCTCCATAAGAAGGACTCAAACAAACAGAACAATAGAAAAACCACAACAGATATTGATGTGCAATAAATATTACCACCATGATACAAATGGAAGGGCTGAGTGAAGACAATGACAGAACTACATGAAACAATATTTCTAAGTATGCACACACCACTTAATAAAGGTTTAGTGATTAACCTTTCCTGCCATGGTTACTGAAGCTGAAGACAATTATAACAGTAATGTCTCTGCATTTATTACTCCATTGATGAGCTGGGCAGTGGTGCTTTTAACCCCGAGACCTGTGTCTTGCATCCTGCGATCAGAGGTAATCAAAGTCTGGTATGTAAAATCATTTCAAAGTCAGAGTGGATCACTGCAGCTAGAAATGGGCTGGCAGAGTGGCCAGAGTATTCAAAATAGATATGTACATATGCCTATTGGGATGCACTTATGTATAATGCGCTAACATGTTTACGTGTATATATGCTTTTTGGAAAGTGGAGATGTGTATATACAAATATGAGCATGTGCGTGTGTGTGTATACATGTGTATTCCACTAAGCATGGTATCTACCATCAGGTACAAAGGAACATCAGGGGACACCAGGTTGTCTTCCAATACACACAGTTTCAGTTGTGAATCACTGCTCTTTCAAAGTCACTGGTTAAAAATCCTGGAACCTGCTCCCCAATGACACCATGGGAGAACCTTCATCATCAGGACTGAAATGGCGCTAAACGCAACTCATCTCCATCTTCGCAAGTGCAGGGTAATGGCTAGATACATAGATAAATAAATGCCTAGATACAAAAGAATGGATAAATGAATAAAAGATAGGTACAGGTAGTTATGGATAAGTGTAAGGTCATAAGGTCATAAGTGATAGGAGTAGAATTAGGCCATTTGGCCCATCAAGTCTACTTTGCCATTCAATCATGGCTGATCTATCACTCCCTCCTAACCCCATTCTCCTGCTTTCTCCCCATTACCCATGACACCTGTACTAATGAAGAATCTATCTATCTCTGCCTTAAAAATATCCACTAACTTGGCCTCCATAGCCTTCTGTACGACTCTGATTGGGCATGTGTATAGATGCTTGCTATATGCATAGGTGCATATGTAACTGCACATACCAATGGATGCGTGTAGTTGAACGTGCATGGGTTCCTGTTCGTGGTTGCATGTTTGCCTGCATGTGTGTTGACCTTGTCTGTGATTGAACTAAAGATCATGATGAGACAACTAACGTTCATTGCCATGAAATGTAAGCTTGCCATCATAATATTATGCAACCGCAAGAAATGCAACACCTGTCCCTTCACCTCCCCCTCCACTCCTTTCAGGGACCCAAGCAGTCCTTCCAGGTCCGACAGAGGTTCACCTGCACCTCCTCCAACCTCATCTACTGCATCCGCTGCTCCAGATGCCAGATGATCTATATCGGTGAGACCAAGCGGAGGCTTGGCGATCGTTTCGCCGAACACCTCCGCTCGGTCCACAAAAACCAACCCGACCTCCCGGTGGCTCAGCACTTCAACTCCCCCTCCCATTCAGCATCCGACCTCTCGGTCCTGGGCCTCCTCCACGGCCAGTGTGAGCAACACCGCAAGTTGGAGGAAAAGCACCTCATATTCCGCTTGAGGAGTCTGCATCCTTTGGGCTTGAACATTGAATTTTCTCAATTCTGTTAACCCTTGCTGTCTCCTCCCCTTCCCACCTCTCCCTCAGCCCTCGGGCCCTGGCATTCCCTCTATCTCTATCTCCCTCCCCCACCCTAGTTGCACTAGCTTCTCATTTTCACACCACAATCAGCTTACAATGGCTTGTTCCCTTTATCATCGATACTTTGTTGCATATCTTTCATTCATTGTTCTTTATCTCTCCACATCACCGTCTATATCTCTCGTTTCCCTGATCCCTGACCAGTCTGAAGAAGGATCTCGACCCGAAACGTCGCCTATCTCCTTCGCTCCTTAGATGCTGCTGCACCCGCTGAGTTTCTCCAGCTTTTTGTGTAACCCATAATATTATTCATGATGTGGGTATGGTTGTCTAACAGTTAAGTTATTATAGATTAATTTAGTTTAGTTTAGAGATACAGCGCGGAAACAGGCCCTTCGGCCCACCGTGTCTGCACCGACCAGCGATACCCACACATAAACACTATCCTACACTAGAGACAATTTACATTTATCCAAAGCCAATAAACAAACCTGTACGTCTTTGGAGAGTGGGAGGAAATAGAAGATCTCAGAGAAAACCCACACGGTCACGGGGAGAACGTGCAAACTCCATACAGACAGCATCCGTAATCGAGATCGAACACGGGTCTCTTGCGCTATACGTGCCGTAAGGCTGCAACTCTACCGTTGTGTCACCATGACACCCACCAGTACCTCTTCCACTCGTAGCCAGCATCCCCTGGACCATTAATTCAGGAATGTGACTTGAATTCCCATCACGCCAGGTAAGTGATTCATAAAATAGATCTGGAATATTTAGAAACGTTATTCTCAGTAACAGAACATGAACATGAAGAAACTGAAAACCCTACTAGGTTCACAAACATCCATCAGGGAAGGGAGTCTACCATTCCTGTCAGGACTGTCATTCCTGTCATTTCTACACTCATCAGTACTCTGTCTCTTAGTTACTGGAGTTTGGACCCACTAGGATGGGAAGTAAACTATATTGACAGCAATATCCACTTTTTCAAACAAACAGAATAATGGAAAGAACTACAACACATTTTGACGGGTAATAAATGTTGCCACCTGATACGAATGGAAGGGCTGAGTGAAGACGACGACAGAACTACATAAAACAAAATAAGAAATCTTTAAAGAGCACTTGCTGAACGTGTTAGCTCAATGGGAAACAATTTGAGGCGACAGATTTGTGAGTTAATTACAGCTCTGCAGAGATAAAAGGATCTGAAAACTGACGAGCATTCTTGAGATAAAGAATTTCAGCATTTGGAAGGAGTAAAGGGGATTTGCGGGTTTGGAATCCTGTTCAGAATCCGACAAAGAAACGTGAACATTTTACAAGGAAGTTATATTTCCAATTCTTAAAATGGACACAAAATGCTGGAGTAAAACAGAGGGACAGGCAACATCTCTGGAGAGAAGGATTGGGTGATGTTTCAGGTCGAGAGCCTTCTTCAGACTGCGAGTCAGGGGAGAGGGAAACTAGAGATATGGGAAGGGTAAGTTGTGAAGATGACAGATCAAAGGGGATGCTGATCAAGGAAATGTAGAATAGTTCATTGTTGGCTGGGGGGGAGGTGACAACGAGACATAGAAACAGTAAAATTAATCAGTGAAAGGACAGTGAAACTATTCAGAGAATTGGGGTGGGGGAGGGACGTAGAGAGCAACGGTTACTTGAAAGTAGATAAATCAATATTCATACCACTGGGTTGTAAGTTCTAATTCTTATTAATTTTCCTTCCTTATTGTTAACATAATTAAGCTTGGATGCTTAAGAAGGAACTGCAGATGCTGGAAATCGAAGGTAGACAAAAATGCTGGGTTTCGACCCGAAACATTGCCTATTTCCTTCGCTCCATAGATGATTCATGAGCCCTTGGATCATGGTTCTCCATCATATTTTTTGCAAGTGGACACACATGTCCTGAATCACTTCACATGACAGATGCTGGGTGAGCCTGTCATTTAGTGCACTTATTAAGATCTTTTTACTAATTCCCATTTAAACCCAACGACAACGTTCTTCGCCTGTTCTGTTACTTGTGCAAATCTGCCCGTTAATCATCTTCTGCAACTCTTGGCTCTTTTGCCTCCACAGTAAGATGTTAAAACAGACTGTGCTGTGTGCCAGGTAATTAGGGTAATCCCATGGCACCTTGTGAAAGATGGCAGTTCGCATAGTCCTCTGGCTCATATTCATCCTCCATATAAGAGGCTGAGAAGTGACTTTAGTTTAGTTTAGTTTGGTTTGGTTTAATTTAGTTTAGTTTAGTTTAGTTTAGCTGGGTATGTTGTCACGTGTACCCAAGTACATTGAAAAGTTTTTGTTGCTTGCTACTAGGCAGCGGAAAGATAATACGTGATTACAATTGATCCATCCACAGTGTACAGATACAAGGTATCTTATAGTGGGTTATAAAATTATGATGTGGCATAGATAGGTTAGATAGTCACAGTCTTTCTCCCAGGGTAGGGGAATCTAGTGGGGAATAGGTGTAAGGTGAGAGGGGAAAGATTTAAACAGGTTCTGAGGGACTATGTCTCTGCAGAGAAGGTGGTGGGACCAACCTGTCAAAAGAAATATCAGAGGTTGGTACAATGACTAAGTTTAAAAGACATTTGGACAGGTACAGTAGCTTGCAAAAGTTTTCATACCCCTTGAACTTTTCCACATTTTGTCACGTTACAACCACAAATGTAAATGTATTTTATTGGAATTTTATGTGATAGACCAACACAAATTGGTGCATAATTGTGAAGTGGAAGGAAAATGATAAATGGTTTTGAAATGTTTTTACAAATGAAAAACTGAAAAGTGTGGTGTGCAAAAGTATTCAGCCCCCTTTACTCTGATACCCCTAAATAAAATCCAGTGCAACCAATTGCCTTCATAAGTCACCTAATTAGTAAATAGAGTCCACTTACAAATAAAAAACTGAAAAGTGTGGCATGCAAAAGTATTCAGCCCCCCTGAGTCAATACCTTGTAGAACCACCTTTCGGGGCATGTCTCTACCAGCTTTGCACATCTAGAGACTGACATTTTTGCCCATTCTTCTTTGCAAAATAACTCAAGCTCAGTCAGATTGGATGGAGAGCGTCTGTGAACAGCAATTTTCAAGTCTTGCCAGAAATTCCCAATTGGATTTAGATCTGGACTTTGACTGGGCCATTCTAACACATGAATATGCTATGATCTAAACCATTCCATTGTAGCTCTGGCTGTATGTTTAGGGTCATTGTCCTGCTGGAAGGTGAACCTTCGCCCCAGTCTCAAGTCTTTTGCAGACTCTAACAGGTTTTCTTCCAAGATTGCCCTGTATTTGGCTCCATCCATCTTCCCATCAACTCTGACCAGCTTCCCTGTCCCTGCTGAAGAAAAGCATTCCCACAGAATGATGCTGCCACCACCATGTTCCACAGTGGGGATGGTGTGTTCAGGGTGATGTGCAGTGTTAGTTTTCCTCCACACATAGCATTTTGCATTTAGGCCAAAAACTTTAATTTTGGTCTCATCAGACCAGAGCACCTTTCTCCACATGTTTACTGTGTCCCCCACATGGCTTGTGGCAAACTGCAAACGGGACTTCTTATGGCTTTGTTTCAACAATGGCTTTCTTCTTGCCACTCTTCCATAAAGGCCCGATTTGTGGAGTACACGACTAATAGTTGTCCTGTGGACAGATTCTCCCACCTGAGCTGTGGATCTCTGCAGCTCCTCCAGAGTTACCATGGGCCTCTTGGCTGCTTCTCTGATCAATGCTCTCCTTGCCCGGCCTGTCAGTTTAGGTGGACGGCCATGTCTTGGTAGGTTTGCAGTTGTGCCATACTCTTTCCATTTTTGGATGATGGATTGAACAGTGCTCCGTGAGATGTTCAAAGCTTGGAATTTTTTTTTTGTAACCTAACCCTGCTTTAAACTTCTCCACAACTTTATCCCTGACCTGTCTGGTGTGTTCCTTGGGCTTCATGATGCTGTTGTTCACTAATGTTCTCTAACAAACCTCTGAGGCCTTCACAGAACAGCTGTATTTATACTGAGATTAGATTACACACAAGTGGACTCTATTTACTAATTAGGTGACTTCTGAAGGCAATTGGTTGCACTGGATTTTATTTAGGGGTATCAGAGTAAAGGGGGCTGAATACTTTTGCACGCCACACTTTTCAGTTTTTTATTTGTAAAAAAATTTGAAAACCATGTATCATTTTCCTTCCACTTCACAATTATGCGCCAATTTGTGTTGCTCTATCACATAAAATCCCAATAAAATACATTTATGTTTGTGGTTGTAACTTGACAAAATGTGGAAAGTTTCAAGGGGTATGAAAACTTTTGCAAGCCACTGTGCATGGAAAGGTAAGGATTAAGGTGAAAAAAGCCGAATACTGGCCAATCAGGATAGAGTACTGTATTGGCATCTCAGTTGGCATGGTTAAAGTGGTTGGTTGCTGTATAAAGGGCCTGTCTCACTGTACGAGGTAATTCAAGAAGTTCTTCCAAGTTTCCCGATTCGAACTCGGAGAATTATGGTAATAGCCACTCGTAGGTACTCAGGGCTCTCGTGGACATTTTTCAACATGTTGATAAAACTTCACGTGCTTACGGCGTTTCCCGAGTACCTGCCGTTAGCGTTACGAGTCGCTAAGAGACGTCCCGAGCTCCGACGTACCCGCTACGTACATTCTACGTACTTACCATGAGTTTGATTTTTTTTTAAACTCGGCTGAGCTCTTGGGTAAACTCGTACAGGCCCTTAACTCAATACATTTACAAGTGAAGTATGTGGGTGTAAAGGACACTGCCCTCCCTGGTAATCATCCTAATGAATTGTACAAAATGTGAAGTATGGAAACATATGCACACATACACCCAATAAAAAACGGACAACTTTAAATTTCTGCAGACTGTCTTTGACGAGCGCCCCATAAATACATGCTGAGTCAAGCAACTCTTGAGGCAAAAATATCCCTTCACTATTCAGACCAAGCCTACAAGAGACTCAATCCCACATTATGTAGCCGAATCTTAATTGCCCACTGAAATGGTCTAATAAATCATCTCAGGACATCTAGACTTGTGTAATAAATAAATAATTGAACCCAAGGCACAAGAGGAAAGCTATTTGTCCCATTACATCCATGACAACCAGAAAATGCTGCACAGTCTAATGCCCTAAAATATATACACTGCAGATTACAGCACAGTTGGGTATATTTTTATTGCAATTATACTTTATTCCATCCCCCCATTCACACAGTGAGTGCCAGACCAGCATCACTATCTTATTCTTGTGCCTTAGGTCGATGTCCTTTAGTTACTGACCTCTTTGCTGAGGGAATATTCTTAGTTTAGTTAGTTTAGAGATACAGCGCGGAAACAGGCCCTTCGGCCCACCGAGTCCGCGCCGACCAGCAGTATATTCATACTACCCTACGCAAACTAGGGATCTTTTTTTTTAACATTTTATAGCAAGACAAATAACCTACAGTTCAAACCTGTACGTCTTTGGAGTGTGGGAGGAAATCAAAACCGAAGATCTCGGAGAAAACCCACGCAGGTCACGGGGAGAACGTACAAACTCCGTTCAGACAAGCACCCACAGTCAGGATCGAACCTGGGTCTCTGGCGCAGTAATGCAGTAGCTCTACCGCTGCTTCACCATGCCATTCTCTATATCCATCTTTTTGTACACTTCCACAAAATCTCCCCTTCTACTTCAAAAACATAACCTCATCGGTGCAAAGCATTCCTCATAACAAAACCTCTTCACATGTGACACAGTTGTAAATCCCCACTGCATTTCCCATGTGCTATCACTTCCTAACCGCAATGTGAAAAATGGAGGAATTAACTATTACGTACATGGCCTTTGCAATTTTCTTGCCTACATGGCATTTAGTTCTTGTGATTTATACATTTTAAAATACATTAAGGAATATTAAGCAAGAAGAATATGAAATATTAGATATGATTAAGATATAGACAGAGCAAATATTAATTTTCTCATTTTTATATGAAAAAGAAGAAATTGTACCAGAATCTGAGTGTATGCGTATTTACACTTCTGTGCCTCTTGCCTGGTGAGGGGGAGAAGAGGGAGTGATCAGGGAGCGTCATGCTTGATTATGCTGCTGGCCTTGCCAAGGCAGCGTGAATGTCTCTTTAATACTATTTTCTCAGTTTCTATATCTTAATCATACCTAATATTTCATATTCTCCTTCCTTCATTATATTAACATTATCATCCTTCTCTTTTGTGAAGATATTGCAAATCGCCCTTAAGGATCCAAAGTGAAGACAAATCATCATCTACGATTATCCTCAGTACTGGTGCTCGGCAAGGATATGTTTTCTGCCCCCTTCTCTACTCCTTAAACTCCCACGATTCTGCAATCGAGTACAAGTATAATTCAATTTACAAATTCACGGATGACATCCCCCTTTTGGGCTGGATAATATATAATGAGACGGAGTACAGGAAAGAGGTTGAGAACCTCGTGACCTGGTGTCAAGACAACAACCTTTCTCTCAATGTCAGCAAGGCAAAGAAGATGGTGATCGACTTCAGAAAGCGAAGCGGTAAATATACCCTGGTATGCATTGATAGCGCTAAAATAGAGATTGTTTAAAGCTTTAAGTCCTTAGCTGGACGCCCGCAGCCACAGTTCATTGGATGTTGGAGTCCGCACGGCGACCTGGTAAGGCATCGCCCGCTCCGTGATGGTGTCCCAGCGCTGTGCCTCCGCCGAAGCTGTAGTCCCGGCCGATCCCGACAGGAAACGCTGCTCCGGTCCGATAGTAGACCACAAGGAAGGGGGCAAAGAAGCAGCTCGGAGGAAAGCCACCTCTCCAATCAGGTAGGGATTAGGAAATAAGGTTGTCCCCCTTCCCCTCCCCCCACCCACCACACAAAAGACCTCCAACAAACATTTTGTTGTAACATGAGAGGAAATCTGTGGAGAGAACAAGCAAACTTTGCACCATCACCACCCAAGGTCAGGACCCAGTTTTCTGCAATGAAGCAGCACATTCTCCCACTCCATTTCATTCCCAAATCAGTTTAATTTAATTTTATTGTCACGTGTACAGTGACAAGCTTTTGTTGCGTGCTATCCCGTTAGCGGAAAGACAACGCATGTTTACAATCGAGCCTTTTACAATGCATAGATGCATGATAAGGGAACACCGTTTAGTGCAAGGTGAAGCCAGCAAAGTCCGAACAAGGATAGTCCGAGGATCACCATTGAGGTAGATCCTCAGTTCAGCACTGCTCCGGGAGGGGTGGGGGATTGCAACCTTCACGTGGTCCGCCCTGTTTCAGCGAATGCAATCAACCTGGCGTGCACAATCAAATAAGATCAAATAGAACAAGTTGTCCTACAACTTTAGGCATATGCAAGAAGAAGATAGCTCTGGGAGGTCGGCAGGCCACAGGTCTCTTCAGTCACGTTAGGAATGCCCTCTCATCGTCTTATTTTAGTTTTAGTTTTAGAGATACACTGCAGGAACAGGCCCTTTGGCCTACCGAGTCAGCACAGACCAGGGATCCCTGCAAATTAACACTATCCTACAGGCACTAGGGACAATTGTACACTTACAGCAAGCCAATTTACCCGCATACCTGTATGTCTTTGGAGTGTGGGAGGAAACCGAAGATCTTAGAGAAAACCCACGTGGTCACGGGGAGAACGTATAAACTCTGTACAGACAGCATCCGTAGTCAGGATCGAACCCGGGTCTCTGGCGCTGCAAGCGCTGAAAGGCAACAACTCTACCGCTGCGCCACCGTGCCGCCAAGTCTTGCATAATAATGTTTCTTTCTCCTTTCAGGAACCCAACCTGGCATCCGCTGCTCCAGATGCCAGATGATCTATATCGGTGAGACCAAGCGGAACCGCATTAACCAACCCGACCTCCCGGTGGCTCAGCATAGAAACATAGAAACTGCGCAACCTGTAGCCAATGAACTGGCCTCAACTACCCTCTGTGCAGAGAGTTCCAGAGACTCACCACTCTCTGTGTGAAAAAAGTCTTTCTCATCTCGGTCTTAAAGGATTTCCTTATCCTTAAGCTGTGACCCCTTGTCCTGGACTTTCGGAACTCTTCCTGCATCTAGCCTGTCCAACCCCCTATAAGATCCCCTCTCAACAGAGTATAAACCAGTCTATCCAGTCTTTCTTCATAAGACAGTCTGACATCCCAGGAATCAGTCTGGTGAACCTTCTCTGCACTCCCTCTATGGCATGTCCTTCCTCAGATTGGAGACCAAAACTGTACGCAATACTCATCACCAAGACCCTGTACAACTGAAGTAGAACCTCCCTGCTCCTGTACTCAAATCTTTTGCTATGAAAGCTAACATACCATTCGCTTTTTTCACTGCCTGCTGCACCTGCATGCCTACTTTCAATGACTGGTGTACCATGAGGTCTCGCTGCATCTCCCCTTTTCCTATCGGATGTTGCAGTCTCCTAGCATCCTCCTCACAGCGAACACTGCCCCCCAGCTTAGTGTCATCCGCAAACTTGGAGATATTGAGATCACAGCTGGGGTCTGAGCCCTGCGGTACCCCACTAGTTAACTGCCTGCCATTGTCCCGTTTACTCCTAAGCCAGCATCAATACTGAACCCCTAATACCGTATGCTTTAAGTTTGTTTTACTAATCTCTTATGTGGGACCTTGTCGAACGCCTTCTGGAAGTCCAGATATACCACATCCACTGGTTCTCCCTTATCTACTAGTTACATCCGTATCCGACCTCTCGGTCCTGGGCCTCCTCCACGGTCAGAGTAAGCAACACCTGCAAGTTGGAGGAACAGCACCTCATATTCCGCTTGGGGAGTCTGCATCCTCTGGGCTTGAACATTGAATTTTCTCAATTCTGTTAACCCTTGCTTCCCACCTCTCCCTCAGCCCTCAGGCCCTGGCATTCCCTCTCTCTCTATCTCTCCCCCACCCTAATCGCACTAGCTTCTCATTTTCACACTACAAACAGCTTACAATGGCTTGTTCCCTTTATCATCGATACATTTTTGCATATCTTTCATTCATTGTTCTTTATCTCTCCACATCACCATCTATATCTCTCGTTTCCCTGATCCCTGACCAGTCTGAGGAAGGGTCTCGACCCGAAACGTCGCCTATCTCCTTCGCTCCTTAGATGCTGCTGCACCGGCTGAGTTTCTCCAGCTTTCTTGCATAATAATGATTTTTAAAGCTTATTTGAACTTTGTACTTTCAAGCCTTTCATTCTGGTTGTTTATCCTGGTCTTGGTGAATGCCAGGGAGTGAGAATTCATGCTTATTTTTACACTGCTCACGAATGTGCCTCTAGATTTGTGGATCCATCTTCCTCTAACTGTTTGAGATTCAATGTACACTCAAGGGCACACTCAAATCAACATGATTTCCCTTCGCTTATCACCCCCTCCGCCCCAATCCATATGGTATTAGTCACTGATGTTTCCAGCATAAAATCCTCACAATTTGATTTGTTTCTTTAACTGAGGGTGTCACAGTGGCAGGGCTACTGCCTTACAGCGCCAGAGACCCGGGTTCGATCCTGACTACGGGCGCTTGTCTGTACGGAGTTTGCACGTTCTCCTCGTGACCTGCGTGGGTTTTCTTTGAGATCTTCGGTTCCCTCCCACACTCCAAAGTCATATCAGTTGGTAGGTTAATTGGCTTAGTATAAAAATGTAAAAATTCTCCCTGTGTTAATGTGCACAAATCGCTGGTCGGTGCAGACTCGGTGGGCCGAAGGGCCTGTTTCGGCGCTGTGTCTCTAAACTAAACTAAGACTAAATAGTTTGAAGTTTCCCTTCTACCCCCTCCCCCCCCCCCCCCACCCCCCTCCCCAAACCACTACACTCTCAATTCTCTGGACTATCTTGTCATATCAGCCCCGTTCTATGCACAAGCCTTTAATATCATACTGTCACCATCCAGATACTTAGAATGATAAAGAAACACAGACAGTGCTGGAAGACATCAGACAGTCCGGCAGAATCTGTTTATCTCTCTACGCCCGTAGAGAGATAAATAGATTTAATGCATCATCTTCAAGACCCGTCATCAGCATATAAAAAGCTTACATAGAAAATCAGTAGCATGTTAGGAGCCTACTGCGTTTGTCTAGACTTCTTCAGTACATGCATTTCTCAATTCATAATGTTTGATTTATGAATTCTCATTGTAGCCCTATTGATTCATACATTTCTACATTTCTTCAATTTGCAAGTCCATTTTTAAATACAATAAATAGTGAGCTGGGCTCCACTTATTTGATTGCACGGTGAAAAATCCAATGAGTGCCACACATCCTTAAAGGGGTGTTAAAGAAGGAACTGCAGATGCTGGAGAATCGAGGGTACACAAAAGGCTGGAGAAACTCAGCGGGTGCAGCAGCATCTAAGGAGCGAAGGAGATAGGCGATGTTTCGGGTCTGAAGAAGGGTCTCGACCCGAAACGTCGCCTATCTCCTTCGCTCCTTAGATGCTGCTGCACCCGCTGAGTTTCTCCAGCCTTTTGTGTACCCTTAAAGGGGTGGCACAGTGGAGCAGCTGGTAGAGCTGCTGCCTCACAGTGCCAGAGACCCAGGTTCGATCCTGACCTCAGATGCTGTCTGTGCAAAGTTTGCACGTTCTCACTGTGACCATGTGGTTTTGTTCCAGGTGCGCCGGTTTCCTCCCGCATCCCGAAGATGTGCGGGTTTGTAGATTAATTCACTTCTGTAAATTGCCCTTAGTGTGCAGGAAGTGGGGATAGCGTAGAACTAGTGTGAACAGGTGATCGATGGCCGGCATGGACTTGATGGGTCAAAGGGCCTGTTTCCATGCTGTATCTCTAAAAGCTAAAACAATGCACAAAATTGTCATTTCACTCCTCATTTTTGATTTATAAAATGTTACCAAGTAAAGCAATTTTCCAGGAATACAACCCTTCTGTATATTAAGGAATGGCTGGATAGTTTTGCATGTGAATCACATTATTTTTATTTTTTTAATATTTTTATTTATTAGAGGCAAATACATCAATGTACATCACATATATATTGTTACAATCGTTGTACCCCATAATTTTATGGCTTTTAAAGAAAAAGAATAGAAAGAAAGAGAGTGAAGTAGGTGAAAAGAGTTGTGAAAGAGCGTGAAAGTGAAAGGGGAGAAGAAACCCTTGGTCAAAGAATTAGAGAAAGGGGGTTAAGAGATAGACCCTAGAAAAGAAAAGGAAAAAAGAAAGAGAGACAAAGAGAGAGAAAAGAGAAATAAAAAAGCCAGTTACTATATTATATATATCACGCAAAAGGAATTCATGAACTCGATAGTTTTTCATCCCCCCCACCAAGGCCCGAGGTACTCCTGCACTCTATCTTTGTAGCAATTCTATAAATGCTGACCACGTCTGATAGAATCGTTCTGATTTTCCTGCCAGGCGGAGTCTCATATCTTCCAGATGTAATGTTTCAAACATAGTTGAAATCCTTCTTTCACCAATGACAGTGAATAATACAAACTACAACAAAAACCCAATTATACATAGTACAATCAGAATTTGGAAACAAATAAAATACAATTTAAAATTAAGAAACTTATCTCTCCTATCTCCTATTGCTAAAAACCCTCTGTTTAAACCCTCAATTATAGACAAAGCATTTATACAATGGGAAAGAGCAGGAATTAAAACTTTGGGAGATTTGTATGATACGGGAAAACTATTATCATTTAAACAATTACAACTAAAATATAACCTGGGTAACAATCAGTATTTTAAATATTTCCAAATATGTGATTATCTGAAAAACATGCACAAGAATTTCACAAAATGCCATTAGACTTACTAGATGAAGTTATGAATACAAAGGCGGAATCAGCAAATTTAATTTCATATATATATAATATTATACTAAATGCAGTAATACCAACAACGGAAGGTATCAGAGGTGAGTGGGAAAATGAACTAAGCATAAAAATTTACAATGAAAGGAGGAAAGAGAAAATGTGCACAAATGCTCAATTAACGTGAGACACACTTTAATACAATTTAAAATTTTATACAGATTACACTACTCAAAAACGAAATTAAATAAATTTTTCCCTAACGTTTCACCAATTTGTGATAAATGCCTGTGAATCACATTCTAAAGTGGTGCATGTGTGGTGTTCTGTGAAGTGAATATTCACAAAGCTTTGAAGGCAACAAGATGAGTTGAGAAAAGTATTTGAAAGTGCATTTGATTTATTGATAGAGGAATAAAGCACAAAAGCAAGGAGACTTCACTAAAATCTTATAAAGTCATAAGTGATAGGAGCAGAATTTGGCCATTTATCCCATCAAGTCTACTCCGTCATTCAATCCTATGACTGATCTATCATTCTCTCCTAACCCCATTCTCCCGCCTTCTCCCCATACCTAATCAAGAATCTATCTATCTCTGCTTTAAATATATCCACTGAAACAGTGCATAGAATTGCACAGATTCACCACCCTCTGATTAAAGAAGTTCCTCCTCATCGCCTTCTTAAAGGAACGTCCTTTAATTCTGAGGCTATGACCTCTAGTCCTAGACTCTCCCACTAGTGGAAACATCCCATCTGGCTTAGTTGCCGGAGTGAGGACTGCGGCGGAGGGTCTTGCATTAAACGTGGAGAATAGACCCAGTGGTCTAACGTTGCAAGACTCTCCAAAGTGGAGTCAGGTTGTGAAAAAGGGTCGACGACATGCTCCAGATAACACTGTTGGTAAGCCAAAATTGTCCACTGAGCAGATAAAGAAATCCAGTAACGCTGTGCCTATTATTGGTACCGGAGCTGCGGGCAACATCAAAATGATTAAGACTAAGCTGGTGAGTGCTTTTGCCTCCAAGTTTTCACCAGATCTAGACGTCAGAGCTTTATCTGTCTATCTTAATGAAAAACTTGGCCGTGAGGTTACCTGTCAAAAGATTGACACTGTACACAGTAGATACAGTTCATTTAAAGTATCTGCGGAATGCAATGAGGTTGGCGAAATGTACAATCCGGAGCTCTGGCCAGAAGGGGCATTTGTACGGTGCTATTACGAGCCGCGCAGGGTTGGAGTCATCGGATCAAGCACTGCGCCTGCCGCAGGGGGAATGAGTATACCTGTTGGTGCTAGGGGCACCCACTAGTCTTACTAAATGAACATTAGAGTACTATCGTACAATTGTCGTGGCCTGCGTTTGGGCCAGAGTGCAGGGGATAAAGCTCGCCGCTCAGTTGTTGACAACCTCCTGGAGAACTGTGACATACTATGTATGCAAGAGACATTCTTAGCGAAGCAAGACTTGGACAAACTCAATTCTCTCAATGACAACTTTCATGGGGCTGGGGAGTCTACAACTGACCTTGGCATGGGAATAGTCAGAGGTAGGATACCAGGTGGTGTGGCCATTCTATGGAACAAGAAGCTTGACTCATCAGTAAATGTGATTCGGCTTGATGTTGACTGGTGCATTGCCATACACTTTATTCACAACAACAAGGAATTTGTTATCCTGAATGTATATACACCCTATGAATGCCATCAGAATGAGGATGAATATTTAAATAGACTTGCTTTCATCTATTCTTTCATTCAAAACAATAATTATTGTAGTGTATATGTCATTGGGGATATGAATGCAGATATCTCAGATAGGAACTCATTATTTGCCAATAATATGGCTCAGTTCTGTCAAGATAATAATTTAGTATTGTCAAGCAAAGTGCTTTTACCTACAGATAGCTATACTTATATTAGTGAGGCCTGGCACACCACATCATGGCTGGACCACTGTATTAGTACAGCTGATGCACATGCCTCATTGGGGTGTATGAGCATTCTGTACGGGGCAGCAATGACTGATCATATACCTGTTGCTATGACAATAAATGTTGAACACATACCTGGGGTATCCAGAGATAGAAATAGCCTTAATACAGAAAAACTGGACTGGTCAACGCTTACAAAGGAAGACATCCTAGCCTATTATGCCCATACAGATAAATCCTTAAGCAATATTCATCTACCTAAAGATGCAATAATATGTAGTAATGTTAACTGTAAAGATATGAAGCATAGGAGAGATATCTGCTCCATGTATAATGATATAGTAAGCGCCTTATATGTAGGCAGTAAGCCCTACTGCAAGCATAAAAGTAAGACACATAACATCAGATTGGCTGGAATAAGTATGTAGCTGAGTATCATACTGAAGCCCGTGAAGCCACCAAAGCATGGGCTATGGCAGGTAGACCCAGACAGGGGCCTGTGTTTGAGCACAAGAAGCTCACTTATGCAAGGTATAAGTATGCTGTTCGCTTCATATGTAAAAATGAGCAAGCTATGAGGGCTGATTCCATGGCTAAGAAGCTGCTAAGTAACAATGCTACAGATTTTTGGAAGGAAGTGAGAGCTCTTAGCAGTTGCAAAACATCTCTACCATGTACTGTAGATGGAATCTCTGGAACGGCTAATATCGCGGAGTTATGGCGACGACATTATAGCACTTTATTCAACTGTGTCCAAGGTGACTTGTATAGGGTGGACAATATTGAGAGTAATGACTCGATAGTGATTATGTCACATGAGGTTTATCATGCCATGAACAAGCTGTCCAACAACAAAGCAAGTGGCTTGGATCATATCTCTGCTGAACATCTTAAGTATGCGAGTATGAGGATAGCTCCTCTCCTAGCTGTTTGTTTTTTACTGGCTTTATGATTCATGGCATGTTACCAGACTCAATGTTGACTGTCCTGTTAGTGCCGGTTATTAAGGACAAAGCGGGTAAAGTAGGCAGTTTAAATAATTACAGGCCCATAGCTTTAGCCAGCATATTGTCAAAAGTATTAGAAAGAGTTCTGCTGGATAGAATACATGAGTTTGTTAACTCCACAGATAACCAGTTTGGCTTTAAAGCTAAACATGGCACTGACTTATGCATATATGCCCTAAAGGAGATTGTAAACAAATATAGAGGCAAAAACTCTTCAATCCTTATGTGCTTTATTGATGCCTCCAAAGCCTTTGACCGTGTTAATCACAGAAAGCTGTTTGGTAAAATGCGTCAAAGAGGGGTGCCTAAATACATTGTGAGAATACTGGCCTACTGGTATGCCCACCAGACTATGCAAATAAAATGGGGCAATAGGGTCTCAGCCCAATTTGGGGTTAGCAATGGTGTTAGACAAGGGGGAATTTTATCCCCAGTCCTTTTTAATCTATATATTGATGATCTGTCTAAACAATTGAAAGCCTGTAACACTGGGTGCGTGATTGGTAATATTCTAGTGAACCATATTATGTATGCAGATGATCTTGTGGTCTTTAGTCCATCTAGCGCTGGTCTCCAGCAGCTCCTTACTGCATGTTACGTGTATGGTTTGGAACATGACATTAAATATAATGCTAGTAAGAGTGCTGTTATGGTCTATAGAACCAAAGAGGATAAAAGCCTAAAATATCCTGATTTTAAATTGTCTGACAACAATCTTAGTGTCTGTAATAAGATAAAATATCTAGGGCATATTATTACAGAACAAATGACAGATGATGAGGATATTTATAGGCAACGACGCATGCTGTATATACAGGCGAATATCCTCTTGCGTAAATTTGGTGCGTGTGCAGATGTGGTGAAGATGTCACTATTTAGAGCATACTGCACACCCCTCTACACTGCGCACCTGTGGTCGAACTATTTAAAGACAAGTATGCAGAGACTAAAGTTGCATATAACGATGCCATGAGAACACTGCTAAGGCAACCAAGATGGTGTAGTGCCAGTAATATGTTTGTGGCTGCAGGAGTCAGTACTCTAGCAGCTATCCTAAGACACCACATGTATAAATTCATTTGCAGGATAAATGACTCTAAAAATGTGCTTATTGTGGCCTTGACAAACATAAGGGTTAGCACTACACGCTACGAATCCCAGTTGTGGAGACACTGGTATCGTTGTCTCGTTGTACGACATTGATCATTTTTTACTCTGGATTTTTAACTTGAGTATTGTGGGGTTTTTTTTTAATATATAAATTATGATGTTTTTATGGAATTTACCATGATTTTATATATATTTATGATTTTTTAATGTAATGTTGCCCCTTGTCTGGACCTTGAGTCCGTAATAAAGTTATTATTATTATTATTATTATTATTATTATTATTATTATTATTATTATATCCAAGCCTTTCACTATTCGATACGTTTCAATGAGGTCCCCCCTCATCCATCTAAACTCCAGCTAGTACAGGCCCAGAACCATCAAATGCTCATCATATGTTATGAAACAAAACTACTGGATTGGCCTGAACTGGAGGATTGTTTTCAAATCTGGGCCCCATGACATGGAAAGATGCAGAGGTGTTGCAGACAATCAAGAGGACATTTTGCAGGAGGACATTTTGCGGGCGGCGCTGACGGTGACTTTAACATCACAGAGCCCTGAGATCTCTCGCCGAGGTCGCCAGCATTGTATCTCCGCCCAGCTCGGTCTGTGGACTTCGGAAGCCGCGGTCTTTGGTAGGAAACGGCCGATTCGGAGGCTCCGGGCCGCTGAGGGCCTGAAACATCGTGCCCATAGTGGTGACTGCGGAGGCTTCAATAGGCCCCGACCACGGGTGAACTGAGGAAGAGGACTGAACTTTGGTGCCTTCCCTCACAGTGGGACGTGTTGATTCCGCTGTGGGGGGATGTTTTTTATGTTTTATGTTAAATTCAAAAGTGTTGTGTTTATCTTATTTGTGTGCTGCATGGTAACTCAAATTTCACTGCACCAATTGGTGTATGTGACAATAAATGTCCTTTGCCCTATTTTGGTCCTTTGAGTCCATCATATGAGTTATGTGGGGAGACTGGACCTGGGATTGTTTCCTTGGATTTGTCAAAGGGGAGGATAAAGGTTTGCATACAATGAGTTGGGGGTTTTCAGCGGGTGCAGCAGCATCTATGGAGCGAAGGAGATAGGCGACGTTTCGGGTCGAGACCCTCCTTCGCTCCTTAGATGCTGTTGCACCCCCGTGAGTTTCTCCAGCTTTTTGTGTAACCCTCGATTCTCCAGCATCTGCAGTTTCTTCGTTAACACTGCATACAATGAGTTGTTGTGCCCTGGAATTCAAACCTGAGAAGGCAGTGAAATTATATTCAACGGCAGCTTATAAAAGGGAAATTGGATGAATACTTAAAGGGAGAAAAAATCAGAGCTGAGAGGAAAGTGCAGGATATAATCCACTCAAAGAGCAGGCACAGATGTAGAGGACGGAATCATCTCCTGTTGTTTAGTCATCCTTAACATTCAAGAGTATGCGAGAGGTGATGAAGTGTTAATGAATACAAACCTTTATATTCATTCTTTGACTTCACTGTAACAGTGTAATGAAACATATTCAGTCAGTTTTGCTGCACACTTCAGCAGTTCTGTCAAACCCATTGTTCAATTTTGTCCTGTTAGTTATCAATTAGTTCCATTGTAATATCACTCATGCTGGAGCTTCCAATATATCATTCAGGCTGAACGCTCAATTTTTGTAATTTATTTATGATTTATGTGGCTTGATTTGTGATTCACTGAAGTTGATTACTGCTGTGTTGCAACATGCTGATTGTGTGAAGAAATAACGGCGTTGACCAGCGTGCATTTCCCCGGTCTGCGAATGTTTAGTTTATATCTGAGGGATCTTTTGTGCTGTTTTAATTCTCCGCCGTTGCTGCATTGGAGCAGTTAAATAGATGAATGACATCACTGTCTGCGTCTGCAATTGGCTCTTTCTCGCACAGCGATGAGATTCAACACAGTGAAAAACTTACTTTGCAGATCATTCAGTCGCAGCTCCCTGCATTTCCATGGTTTGTTTCGACAGGGCACAAAGAAGCAGGAAATCACCCAAATTATTCAGTGATTGTGGCCGAGAAAAGTTGGGTTTATAAATTCACCCTGACCTTGTTCAACTTTATTATTCCACTGTTCTCTTTCCCATTTTAAATCCCTCCATGGTGCCATCAATTTATTCCTCATCTGCTTCTGCTGTAAGTCAAGGGAGAGAAAGCAGACGAGAGAAATGAAGGAATCGTGCTTGGGGTCTCTTGAGATTACAACCAGGATTGAGCAAGAGAAGTTTACTCAAAGTGCTCTGACTCTGAGCAGCTACCCATTGGAATCACCAGCTCACTGAGCTGGACAAGCTTCAAGCGGTGGTTACTTCAATAGCACCGTGGCACAGCTGGTAGAGCCGCTGCCTCGCTGAGCCAGAGACCCGGGTTCAATCCTGACCTCGGGTGCAGTCTGTGTGGAGCTTGCACGTTCTCTCGGGGCACTCCGGTTTCCTCCCACATCCTAAAGACGTGCAGGTTTATAAGTTAATTGGCCCCTGTATATTGCAACTAGTGGACAGGGAGCGGATGAGAAAGTGAGATAACATTGAACCAGTGTGGACTTGGTCTGTGTGGACCTGGTGAGCCGAGGGGTCTGTTTCCATGCTGTAACTCTGAACTGAAATGCACTACATTCATAGTTAGATTCACAGCACTACTATGGCCTGGACACATTAGAGGAGCTTTGAATATGAATTGGGTGAAAGATGGAGCCCACAATTAAGTCATACTGGAAACAACAGGTGAAGGGAGAGCATTAAATCTGGGGTTTGAAGGTTGTACAATAGCTAAGAAGATCAAAGTGGGCAAAGTTACATCTATATAAGGATTGGATGATGGCCCTGGTTTTCAAATGGAAGAGAAGAATATTTGGAGAAGACACCGTCGACAATGTAGGGGTTAGAGAGGAAAGTATAATGATCAGGTGTTTAGAGTGAGTGTGATCAAAGAAACAGGTGAATCAATTGATGAGGAACAGGTCAAGGAATGGGCACACGAATGTGCTGTGGGGTGAACTAAGGAAAGGATTTTTCACTTGCAATCGGCTTTCACCAGTCGTGTCCGCTGATCCTGTTTAGTTTTTTTAATTTAGTTTAGAGATACAGCATGGAAACAGGCCTCACGGCCAACTGAGTCCGCACCGAACAGCAATCCCCGAACATTAACATTATTCTACACTCTGGACAATTCACATTTTATACCAAGCCAAGTATCCTATAAACCTTTATGTCTTTGGAGTGTGGGAGGAAACCAAAGAGGCTCAGAGAAAACACACGCAGGTCACGGGGAAAACGTACAAACTCCGTACAGGTGGCACTGTCGGGCAGCAACTCTACCGCTGCGCCACCGTGCCAACCTGCAAGTCTCTGCCTGTGTAGGAAGGAATAGTAGGTGCTGGTTCATACCGATGATGTACACAAAATGCTGCAGAAACTCAGATTAAGTGATTACGTTTTTTCACTTAACCACATCTTCTCCATCCTCAAGAATTCTTCGACTAAAACCTGTTCCCTCTTTTAACTGGGGACCTGTTCTTCGTTCTGGACAAACACAGTTTCGATGTTTTGGAAGGCAAATTAATGACAGTCGGGCTTCTTGACTTCCCAGATAACTTGTTGAGAGTGAATGAATGGTGAAGGGGGGGATCGGACAGAGGATACACCCTCCGGAGATTCATTGACTGTTTTGTTTCCAGTTTGATCTGATTTGCCTACATTTAGAGTAGATTAAATTAAAATATCAAATGTGTATTTGCCCACAGTCCACTTCACCGCACTGCTTATCCAATCTACTAATGCACTGATTATTCATGAGAGAAAAAACTGCTTTCACAAAAGCTGTTACTCTCGAATGCACAGTGATTTTATAATTTGATTATCTAGGTTGTAGAACATATGAGGAAGTGAATACAGTCTCACATCACTGCTAATACAGCACCTGCGTGCCTCTCAAAATAACCACATTATCTATAAATAAAGTCATGTGCAATTTTGAGACTGTGGAATGATCCAGTGCAAAGTCAAGATATGTGGCCTTGATAATCGGTCCTCGTATAACGATTCATATGGGGCACTTTCTCTAGTCACACTAACACCAGCATCCAGAAGCATTTAATTCCACCGCGCATGCCTTTGCTTTCTCCCTCACTCTCACACACACACATACTTACCCAGTTTTCATTTAAAGCAAAAACGAGAGGACATTTGTTTAAGCTGAAAGGTTCATCAGTGCAATGGTCCAATGGTTCTTTATTGGGAAAGGGGTTTAAATGGGGTTTTGGACTTTAAGGAGATTTTTTTTTCCACTGATGTGGTTGACAGCTAGAGCATGTTGTCAGAGGAAGGGTGGAATAAGATTACAATCACTACATTTAAGAGGCATTTGGTCATATACTGCAAATAGGCAAGCCATAGAAAGGTACCATCCCAATGTGGGCAAATGAGATTGGTGTAGTTGGGCAAAGAGGTTGCCTGGATATAAGGTCATAGAAACATAGAACATAGAAAATAGGTGCAGGAGGAGGCCATTCGGCCCTTCGAGCCAGCACCGCCATTCATTGCGATCATGGCTGATCGTCCCCAATCAATAACCCGTGCCTGCCTTCTCCCCATCTCCCTTGATTCCGCTAGACCCTAGAGCTCTATCTAACTCTCTCTTAAACCCATCCAGTGATTTGGCCTCCACTGCCCTCTGTGGCAGGGAGTTCCACAAATTCACTACTCTCTGGGTGAAAATGTTTTTTCTCACCTCAGTCTGAAATGGCCTCCCCTTTATTCTAAGACTGTGGCCCCTGGGTCTGGACTCGCCCAACATTGGGAACATTTTTCCTGCTTGTCCAGTCGTTTTATAATTTTATATGTTTCAATAAGATAGCCCCTCATCCTTCTAAACTCCAGTGAATGCAAGCCTAGTCTTTTCAATCTTTCCTCATATGACAATCCCGCCAGCCCAGGGATCAATCTTGTGAATCTACGCTGCACTGCCTCAATCACAAGGATGTCCTTCCTCAAATTAGGAGACCAAAACTGTACGCAATACTCCAGATGTGGTCTTACCAGATCCCTATACAACTGCAGAAGAACCTCTCTACTCCTATACTGAAGTCCTCTTGTTATGAAGGCCAACATTCCATTAGCTTTCTTCACTGCCTGCTGTACCTGCACGCCAACTTTCAGTAACCGGTGTACAAGGACACCCAGGTTTCGCTGTATCTCCCCCTTACCTAACCTAACTCCATTGAGATAATAATCTGCCCTGTTGTTTTTTGCCAATGAGTGATAGGAGCAGAATTAGGCAATTCAGCCCATCAAGTCTACTCCGCCATTCAATCATGGCTGATCTATCTCTCACTTCTAACCCCTAATGGTGGGCCAAAGTGTGAAATGACCCATTGTATTCCCATTCTGTACGGTTTCCCCTTCCACAGCCACATCCGCGAATCTCCTCAAATATCCTGAAAGCCTGTCTCATGCTTGTTTGGTTTAATGGGTAAATTTTGATATAACCCCTCTAAACCTTGTGCTCGAAATAATTCACAACCACAAAGTGCAATCGACATCAGGACCCTAATTTCCCATATACTAATTCCCACCCATAGAGTCATAGAGTGATACATTGCAGAAACAGGCCCTTCGGTCCAACTTGCCCACATCGCCCAACATGTCCCAGCTACACTAGTCCCACCTACCTGTGTTTAATCCATATCCTTCCAAAGCTGTCCTATCCATGTACCTGTCTAACTATTCCTTAAATGGTGGGATAGTCCCTGCCTCAACTACCTCCTCTGGCAGCACCTCCTCTCTCTGACCACCTTAAATCGGCTGCACGTGTGACTTGCTCGTGGAGGTTTGCATGTGCTTTGCCAACGCTCCGTATAATTACAATTTTAGATTTGATTGCCAGACATCTTTTAATTGCATTTTCTGAGGATAAAGCCAGTAATTACAGGAGGATGATTTCTGTCCAGTAATACTGGGTAAGCTTTCAATCAGCATTGTCAAACATACGTTTTAATATTCCTGTCATTGCAGGCAGCATAAATTTAATGCAAGTGGAATAGGTTGCATATCATTTTGGGCCCTTTTGTTTTAATAATACAATTGCTTGCATATGAATTCTGAATTCCTAAACTGCATTTTTATTCCTGTTTGGTGTTGGGCAAGAAAGCAGATCGCTCTAGGACAAGATGCTTCATTCACTTTGCTTGTTATATTTCTTTGCTTGTTATATTTCCAACGAGGCTGCTCTGTCTGAAAGTGCAGAGAGCAACAACCTACAATGTAGAAGAAAGAACTGCAGATGCTGAAACATCTAATCGAAGGTAGGCAAAAAATGCTGGAGAAACTCAGCATGTGAGGCAGCATCTATGGAGAGAAGGAATAGGCGACGTTTTGGGTCGAGACCCTTCTTCAGACTCCTTTGGAGGAAATGGGAGCAGTCAAAGGAGATGTTGTTGAGGGTAAGGACCAGCTCTGCTAGGCGGAGGAGAGTATTAGTAGACGGAAATTGGTTGGTTATGCGGCCAAGGAAGAAACGGAGGGCTTTAAGACCCTCCTGGTGGGGGATGGAGGGGAAGAGTGACTGGACATCCATAATGAAGGTGAGGTGTCTTGGACATAGGATCTTTGGAGGAAATGGGAAGAGTCAAAGGAGAAGTTGTTGAGGGTAAGGACCTACAATGATCTACTTTCGCTTTAATTTTTTCCATCACCATCAGCCCTCACCCCATGTAGTGTTAAATTTGCTTGTAAGATGAGGAGATGACTGGGACACTGGCAATGCTGGCAGTCTTGTGATAAATAAACACTGTTCAGTGTTTCCCAAATGTGACTATGTTGGTGGAAGGCAGAAAAGGGGGTGCTTAAGTAAGTTAGTACGTTTATTGGCCCAGTATTCACATACAAGGAATTTATATACTTGGAGGTGGGATTTCAAAACAGATAGAACAGCAGAAGTCACAAGATAGAGCCAGACTGAGTAGCTGCAGTTAATGGCCAGTAATTAACCTCGTCATCACGGCAAACCTTACTTTCATCAGGTTAACTATCACCAGTGCAGATTTGGAAACAACTTTGTCGCTTTTAAAACCCATCGGCCAAGGCTGTCCTGGTGCACTGAAGAAAGGTGTGCGTTTCTTCATCTACACCAATCTTCATTAACAAATGGCTCCCACATTACAGGAAGAGATCCGCGCTTTCCAATAATGGTGGACCTTAGAGCTGTCCAGGTGCTATTGAAACTGCAGCTTCCTGTGCCTTAATTTTGTGGCTTGTGGATAGTTCCTTGTGGCTACATTTTCATCATCACTCTTGTTTTGGGGCCAGACTCTCGACAAGAGTCAACAGTGTTTCGTGGTCATATGTGCCAACAATGCAACAATGCAAATTTTACTTGCAGCAGCTTGACAGACTCTTATACACAACATACACTGAAAAAAAATAAGCAAAGAAATTCAATAAATTAACAACTGTAATATTAGTGCATAAAAACAAAGTCCGTACTGCAATCAAAGACACAGCACATTCAAGAGATTCAAGAGATTCAGGAGAGTTTATTGTCATGTGTCCCAGATAGGACAATGACATTCTTGCTTTGCTTCAGCACACAGAACATAGAAGGCATGAATACAGAACAGATCAGTGTGTCCATATACCATTGTATATATGTATACACACATGAATAAATAAAACAGATAAAGTGCAAATAAACAGAGAATGGGCTATTAATATTCAGAGTTTTGTTTGAATTGAGTTCAATAGCCTGATGGCTGTGGGGAAGGAGCTGTTTCTGAACCTGGAAGCTGCAGTCCTCGGGCTCCTGTACCTTCTACCTGAAAGTAGCGGGGAGATGAGTGAGTGGCTAGGATGGTGTGGGTCCTTGATGATGCTGACAGGTTTTTTGAGGCAGCGACTGCGATAGATCCCCTCGATGGTAGGGAGGTCAGAGCCGATGATGGACTGGACAGTGTTTACTACTTTTTGTACTCTTTTTCGCTCCTGGGCACTCAAGTTGCCGAACCAAGCCACGATGCAACCGGTCAGCATGCTCTCTAATGTGCACCTGTAGAAGTTAGAGAGAGTCCTCCTTTGACATACCGACTCTCCATAATCTTCATAGTCATTCATAGCTTTTGAGGTTGGTGTTATGTGGTATTCATGAGCCTGATGGTTGTTGGAAAGTAACTAGCCTTGAACCTGGTGGTTGTGATTTTCTGACTCCTGAACCTTCTTCCCGATAGTGAGAGCAAAGGTAGAACATGGCTAGGGTGGTGTAGGTCCCATTCATCAAGAAGGCCCTGACAACTTTGGAAGTTCAGCATAAAACAATGGGCTGAGATATAACTTGGCCGTGTGTTTTGTAAGGCAACTGCAGATGAACTGGTAGCATATGGAGTGTAGAAAGGAACTGCAGATACTGTAGATGGAGAAACTGTAGTTTACATCTAACTCTATATCTGGTCCATTGAAATCCATCGAACATCACCCTTGCTGCACTGCAGTATCACGCAGCAGCTGAAGTGCACATTGTCCTGTTGCGTGCGATCGAGTTGATGGGTTGCAACTTGTTAAGACTGTGGAACCAACCTGGCTCTGCCTGCGGTTACTTTGGGCGAGGGAGTGCGAAGAGAACGAGCTGCCCCGTTGCGTTTCTGCAAGCACGGTGAAATGCATTCTGACAGCAAGAAGCAGCGATTGCCTGAGGAGTCTCCAGCATCACCCTGCACAATGGGACAGGTGAGCCCTCTTGTCACTTTCAGTGCCATGGTGGAGGTAATGACTCAGACAGTCTGACACAGTGAATCCATTAGCAGTTCCGATATCCCATCACAGAAAGATTTTTTATGCAGCAGAAAATTAATAAAACTAAAGGCATGTTGACTGCCCCTAAAATAATCCTTATTTATTCAAAAATGCTGGGAGAAACATCTTGCAGTTACACATGCCTAACTGTGTGTTTGGCTTCAGATGTCTCATTGTTATGGCTGAATTTCTAATGATACGAGTACCTGGGGTGCCAGCCTCTCTCACCCTGTACTTCACTTGCATACTCATCAGGCGCAAATTTCACAGCTTGATATCCAGGAATAAAAGTAATTGTGCTGTGAATTGAACTCTGGAACCATCCACGCGTCACTATTCACCTTTCAACTGAACCACTGGACAAATGTCTCGACTGCCTATTCCAACAATCCTGTGGTACAATTTATGAATAGTACAAGGGGTGTTCCCCCTGGTTTAGTTTAGTTTAGAGCTATAATGCGGAAACAGGCCCTTCGGCCCACCCAGCCTGCGCCGACCAGCAATCCCCCCATATTAAACCGATCCTACACACACTAGGGATGATTTTACATTTATACCAAGCCAATTAACCTACAAACTTGTACGTCTTTGGAGTGTGGGAGGAAACCGACGATCCGGAGTAAACCCACGCGGTCATGGGGAGAACGTACAAACTCCGTACCGACAGCACCCGTAGTCGGGATCAAACCCGGGTCTCTGGCGCTGTAAGCGCTATAAGGCAGCAACTCTACCGCTGCGCCACCGTGCCACCTTCCTTGCTGTCAGGGAACAATATTTATCCCTCACTCAGTATTTCTGTAACAAATTACCTGGTCATTATCACATTGTTTATGCAATCTTAGAGCCGAAGACTCATAGAGCATGTAAACAGGCCCTTCAGCCCAACTTGCCCAGGCCGATTAACATGCCCCATCTACACTAGTCTCACCTGCGTGCGTTTGGCCCATATCCTTCTAAACCTTTCCTATCCATGTACTTGTCCAAATATCTTTTAAATATTGTGATAGTACCCACCACCTTCAGTGTAAAAAAGCTCCCCTCAGGTTTCTATTGAATCTTCCCCTCTCACCTTAAACCTATATCCTTTGGTTCTTGATTCCTCAACTTTAGGTAAAATGTTCTGTGCATTTACCCTTGCTCTTCACAAATTGACTACAATGTTTCCTACATGACGGAGGCATTGCAAAAGTATCTAAAGATCTTTTTATGTTGTGAAAGGACAATGAAAGATGTTTTAGAAATGCCTGCCTTTAAAAGCCAGAGAGCTGACGAGCTCATGTCGTCACTATATTTTTAGTTAAAATATTCTTTATTCATAAGATTTGCAAATACATAATACATTACACCTGTAGAAACAAAGAACTGCAGATGCTGGTAAATACATAAAAGGTCTCAAAGTGCTGGAGTAACTCAGGCAGAATCTCAGGAGTCTGAAGAAGAGTCTCGACCTGAAATGTCAACTGTCCATGTTCCCCAGAGATGCCGCCTGACCATCTGAATCACTCCAGCACTTTGTGTCCTTTTATACATTGCACTTGCTTGGTACCGTTTATGATGTACATTTTATTAGTTTGATATTAATTTTTCTTTCACATGCATTCCATGGCCAATTGCCCAGGCAGGTTCCAACCCCTCAGTATGAAGTGGTAGGAGGGTCTTAACCCGTGACCTTATCCCATATAACATTTGCGGTGGCTGCACTTATGTTTTGATATCTGTCTACTTTTAAAATAAGTAAACTAGCACATAATATACAGAGAAAGATGGCTGCACACACACTCGTGTTGGAATCAAAAACAGGAATGATTTATTTCCGTCAATGGTCACTGACTGATTAACTGAGCATGTGCGTGAATGAGTACAGCTCATATGCATAAATTACATGGATATTGTCACAACTTAGTTTCAGTGTATCCTCAGCTCTTGGTTCGGCAACGACATGCATCCCAGTCTGCAACATTTGATTGTGGACAGTTCCGTGCACTGGAGTTGTTAGGCTGATCAGATGTTAATAGTTTTCCAGCTGCAACTGATGTGGATGAGTCTGTCCCTAGAGAAGCCAGAAGAGCACAGAGGCCTTTGCATTGCAGATGTTTGGAAAGAACCTTGACAATGCTGACTGCATCATTTCACAGACCTTCTTGGCTCTTCCATAATTTTTCTTGTTGACATTTCCTTTTCCTGAACCCATCCAAACCAATACGTCAAAACTTCAGATAGACACAAAATGCTGTAGTAACTCAGCAGGACAGGCAGCATCTCTGGATAGAAGGAATGGGTGACGTTTCGGGTCGAGTCCTTTCTTCAGTCTGAGTCAGGGGAGAGGGAAGTATAGAGATAAGGTAGTGCAAGGTGTGAAAATGAAACAAAGGGGGTGGAGATCATGACAAATAAAGAATAAATCATTATTAGCTTGGAGAAGATAACAACATGAGATAAACTGTAGGGTACACAAAAAGCTGGAGAAACTCAGCGGGTGCAGCAGCATCTAAGGAGCGAAGGAGATAGGCGACGTTTCGTTTCGGTGAGATAAACTGTAATTGAGGACAGTCAGACTGGTTGGAGAACTGGGAAGGGGAGGAGGGAGAGCAAGTCAAATCTTCCTCCACATAATTCCCCGGACTCTACCACTTCTGCTAAGATTGTGCATCTGTGGAGGTTTTGCACTAGAATAAAGTTTGGATTAACTCCTGAATGAGAATTCATCCAGAAAAGCATTACAATTCAGCATGTAACCTAATGTTTCCTGTGCATTTGGAGAGGCAGTATGACACTTCTTGATGAGCATTTAGAGCAACAAATTAGATCATTAAAATTATTCAGTAGATCTAATACAAATTAACAGATTTATTTCTAGCATGTCATTTTCATTCCAATAGCTTTTGCTTTTAAATTGTTTATGAAACAAAATTATTTGGCTGACTTGCAGGGATTTAAATTTGCTGCATTGTAAAATTGTACTTCTGATGAGATAAAGCATTAATTTCAATTCAATATTGTTGTTAACCCTTTGCCATTAGTTCCAGATTTAAAATTACTAATTCAACTTGCATTTGCTGCTTTTGGTTTAATTTTTCTGTTTCTTTTAGAGATACAGTGTGGTAACAGGCCCTTCGGCCCATCGAAGCCACTTCAACCAGCGATCCCCGCACATTAACACTACCCTGCACACACTAGAGACAACTTTACATTTAAACCAAGCCAATTAACTTACAAACCTGTACGTCTTTGGAGTGTGGGAGGAAACTCGAAGATCTTGGAGAAAACCCACGCAGGTCACGGGGAAAACGTACTGACTCCGCACTGACAAGCACCCGTAGTTGAGATCGAACCTGGGATCTCTGGCACTGTAAGGCAGCAGCTCTACCACTACACCACCTTGCAGACCTGCAGGGAGTTCTACCACATTTCCAGTGAAGAATGGTTTGCTAACTTTTCTCGTGAATTAACCGGCTCTGAATGTTTTATCTCCTGTCCTACAAAGATTGTTTTCCCTTATAATACAAATATAAACTGCTGGAAATACTCAGTAGGCTGGTTGGTAACCATGAAAGAAAGAACAGAGTTAATGTCCAAGTTGAAGATCTTTCATCAGAGCTGGAAAATTAAGAAAATAAGTTGGTTTTAAATTGCAGAGAGCATGGGAAAGGAAGACGATAAAAGGGTCTTAGTTTGAGGAGCTTATATTTGATAGAGGGAGAGGGAGAAAGAGAGGGAGAGAAGAGAATAGGGAGAGAATGAGACAGGGAAAGAGAAAGGCACAGAGAGAAAGAGAGAGAGAGAGATCCATTAATCAAATTAAAGGGACCAGTAAAATATGTGAAATGCAGGTCAGAAATGATGCAGGGAATTTAAACCAAAAGGTGAATATTGTAAATGCCCAGATGGTGTCTTCTTCTTCTTTCGTGTGGCGTGCACAGCCTAAAGTTGTTGGAAAACTTGTTCTATTTGATCTTCCGTTTGTACACGTCAAGTTGATTGCATTAGTCGAAACAGGGCGGACCACGTGAAGGTTGCAATCTCCCACCCTCCCAGATGGTGTCTGTATAGAGAGAATAAAACTTTAATCATATTAAGATAAAAAATAAGAAAGTAATTCCTTCCAAAATCTTGAATCCTTATGTATCTTATCCTCTATATCACAGGCACATAAACATCACAAAAACATAAATTATACTTTTTTTTTTGCAAAATAGCAATATGGAAAAAAAAACTGCACAGATATAAACAAGACATTGGTGCAAAACAAAATAGAAAAAAACAAGTCGACGTTAGTAGTGCACGAGGTGGTCATTAATGTCTTGTTGCCAAGATAGGATTAGGGAAGTACGGGTTAGTTTAAGAAACCGATGGTTACCATTAGGTTGTCAGGAACCTGAAGTAGCTGTTCCTGAACCTGATGGTGTGGGAATTCAAGCTTGTGAATCTGCTGCACAACATCAGCAGTGAGAAGAGGGCATGACCAAGACGGTGGGGACAGATGCTGCCTTCTTCAGGCAACACTTCATGTAATTGCTTTGAATGGTGGGGCAGGCTGTGTCAGCGATGGACCGGGCTGAGTCCACCACCTTCTACAGCCTCTTATATCCTGTGCATTGGAATTTCTGTACCAGACCATTCAGGATGCTTCCTGCCGTCACCATCATCATCATTGAAAACACTTCAAAAGGCACGGTGCTATGTATGACAGTAATCACAACTTCTGGATGGCCGTTGGCTCGAAAGGAGGTCATCCACCCTTTGACAGGTCTTGCTGTTAGTCCTGCTGTGGGTCCACAGCCCCCTCCTCACCTGGCAAACCAGGTGGGGGAGACGGTTTAGTCGCCAACTATCCGACCATGGAGCAGGTAACATAGGATTACATGCTACCCGTGGTGGGGGGACTCCACCCGACCCGACCTATCCTGCAGTGATGAAGTTAAAGTGGTCCCCAATATGCCTATGGGCCACATTATCACTTGTGAACGCATAAAGTAAATTGAAAAGTAGTTTAAAAAAATCACTTTTTTTGCATAGAGCGTTTGGGGTGCTGGGTAGTGCATTAAAAGACAGAACACACTATTTTGAATTAATGCCTCAAAATATCTTTAGATCACCATTGATCTGAGCTTCTCATTATTTAAATAATACTCGGATTGATCTGTTTTTTGCTTCAAAATACATGGCCTTATACTTAACAAGATTAAAATCCATCTGCCACAACTCTTCCCAGCCATTTGACCTATTAATGTATCTTTGTAATTTTATGCTACCATCCACATTAATTACAATGCTACTAAACTTTATGGCATCAATTGGCGTGATTCTAGCTGTCATGAATAAATATATTGAAGGGATGGTCCCAATGAAAATGCTTTTTTAGTCATATTTCTATTTCAAATGCCTGGGCATTATCTTTATACTCTGAGATCCTCTATCTATCCAATCTCCCAACCTTCAATTCTATAGCATTTAATTTTATTTAACAGCCTCTTATGAGGAACTCCTTCAACTTTGAAAGGACCACTTCTATCAACATTGTCCTCTATTCTCTATGTTGGCAACTTTCGAAAGAAAATATAATCATGTATAAAATCATAAAATCATGAGAGGAAGTGAATAAGATCATGAGTGGAATAGATGGGGTAGGTGCACAGAGTAGGTGAATCGAGGACAAGAGGACATAGATTTACCATCTAGGGGAAAAGATTTGAGGGGTAACTTTTTCACACAAAAGGTGGTGGGTGTATAGAACAAGCTGCCAGAGGAGAAAGTTAAAGCAGGGACTATCCCAACATAGTTAAAGCAGGGAAATCCTTAGACAGATATATGGACAGGGCAAATTGAAGTTTGGAGGGATATGGACCAAACGCAGGCAGGTGCGACTAGTGTAGCTGGGAATGTTGGCCGATGTGGGCAAGATGGGCTGAAGGGCCTGTTTCTGCGCTGTATTATGCCATGACTGTATGACTCCAATCAAGTTTATTACACATGACCTACCCTAACAAATGCATGCTGGCTCCATCTAATCAGCATAAATTTCTCTGGGTGCACAGTCACTTTGTCCTTAATTATAGATTCCAATAACTTCCTGTAACAGCTGTTAGACTAACAGGTCTATAATTTCTTGGTTCCTCTCTCATGCCTTTCATGAACAGCAACAGATGGAAGAGAATACAGTCGCAATTGCAAATCACAAGGGCAGCAGAGATCTGACATCCCCATCAGTTACACTTTATCCAGCAGTCAAGAGATCTCTGTTGCTTGACTTGAAGGATTCATTAAATTACGACATTCCCACAGACGCCCTGAGTTTTGCAGACATCAGAAGTAAACCTGGGTAATTAAATGACTGCTCATCCAAGAAAAATTAGAACATGCTACATAGTCCTTTAGAAGTTGCAAAATGTTTACATCCTATAAATTAACCTCCATTTCTTTTCATTTTGCTACAACCAAATTAGCTTTTCATGGGAGGGGTGTTCAAACGGTTAGCAACCGGGAGATCCAGTATGTCCTGGTGGACAGAATGCAAGTGTTCTGCAAAAAAGTCACCCTCACGGGTATACACCTATCATGCACCAGGCTTTATCCTGCCCATCCTCTCCAACAGCTTTCTTTCCCCCTCCTCCCACTACAATCAGGATCCTGAGCAGAAACATGTTCTCCAGAGATGCTGCCTGCCCCGCCGAGTTACTCCAACACTTTGTGCCTTTTTTATCAGCAAACCCAGCATCTGCAGTTTCTTGCTTCTCCATTTTACCACTTTCTTTGTTTAAGTTTCCCCCAATTATTCTTTGCACGGAATGTCTATCCCTGCCATTGCAGAGTGGCTTGGAAGGATGATAGGCCTGAGAGGGATCTGTGTTGGGGGGGTAGGGGAAAGAATGTTGGGTTGGGTGTCAGGGGTCATGGGAGAAGGCAGGGGAATGGGGATAGGAGGAAGAGATAGATCAACCATGATTAAATGACAGAGTAGCCATGATGGACTGAATAGACTAATTGTGCTCCCATCGCTTAAGATGCACTCAGCACACTCTGCCCCCAAAGTAGGCAAAAGTATTTAGTCACCTTGCTAAGTCTGCTTTATTGGGCTGTCATGATTGTCAAAAGTATTAAATGTTTCTGACATTCAAATACATTTGAATAGTTTGAATAAATTTATCTTTGAAAGCTGCTACGTTCAGAAACATTCAGAATCAAAAAAACTATTCCAATCATTAAAACTTGATAAAATTTTAATTAAAAAAATTAATAGAACATTAAATTAAATAAATACATCCGGAGATAAATATCTCAACATTTATAAATTAAATAATTTGGGAACAATCTATAACATTTAAAATTGATCCTAATCCCTGGTAGACGTTCCCCTTCACAATCAGAGAAGCTAACTCTACTGCAGTATCAAACTGAGATAGGTCGCTTCAGTGGATTTGTCTATGCTATTGGTGAGTAATTTCTACAACTTCGAAGTGTGGACAGTCCCATGGGGAAATGTCAACATAAACATTGCAAGTTGGACGCATTTCTCACTAAATCCTAATGGTGACTAAATCCGGAGATAGTCCCCTGCAGTTTCTGGTTTTGTTTGATGTATCGAACTGAGGATTAGTGCAAAGCTTCACATTGTTATATCTGGGGACACATTTTGCAAGTAATCTTGCAAACATTTAATGATAATCTACATTTATCTGAATTTACTTGTGTCATGAAAAATCATTGCCTAAGTCATTTGGCCACGGAGAGGGAATTGTCCAGATTATTATGCACAACATTGTAAGCATGTTCACTTACAATACATTTATCATTTGCTTCCCTTTGTCAGAATTTCCCCTCTTGTCAGGATTCTGTTATTTTTTCTTAGATAAACAAATGTAGATTTAAATATGTTGCAGATACTTAACTGAAGGCTCTCTCTCTTTCTCCCTCTCCCTTCCCCTCCCTTTTTCTCTCACCATTTCAGTTTCAGTTTAAATTTAGTTTATTGCCACTTGTACCGAGGTACAGTTCGTTCATTTCTGGAATATGTTTAATCTTCAATTACTGCCCATTCCAAATTGGGAGAACTGGTGGCAAGAATCACCTTCTTGAAATGTTGTGGACTACCTTGCAACCGGCAGCTCCACTTATAATCTCCAAGCCCATACATTCTTCCTCTCTCCCTGAATGGTAAAGTGGATCAGAACTGTCTTCACACCTGGGACCCCCCCCCCCTTAGACTAATGGGCCTGTCCCACTGTACGAGTTCATTCAAGAGCTCTCCCGAGTTTAAAAAAAATCAAACTCGTGATAAGCACGTAGAATGTACATAGCGGGTACGTCAGTGCTCGGGACGTCTCTTAACGGCTCGTAACGCTGACGGCAGGTACTCGGAAAACGCGGTAAGCTCGTGAAGACTCGTGAAGATTTTTCAACATGTTGAAAAATGTCCACGAGAGCCCCGAGTACCTGCGAGCGGCTATTACCGTAAATCTCCGAGTTCGAATCAGGGGAAACTCGGGAGAACTCTTGAATTAGCTCGTACAGTGGGACAGGCCCTTCAGAGTAAATCTTAGCATTTCCTCAATTTATTTCCACTTGGTTTCTTTCATCACCTCAAGCTGTTTTCTAATAGTTAACGAGCACAAAAACGTTTTATCTTTGCACAAAATGTATGCGCTCCTGTACCAATGTTTACTGGAGCAAACATTGCTGCGTTACAGGCAGTGGTCGATCTGCGTCTCGCACTCGGAGATGCCATAAATTACCTGCTCCTTGATCAGTCATTAAATGCCACATCAGCTATACAGCAGGCTCAAAATCAATGGCACTTTTCTCCAGAGCTTGCGTGGCGCAAACTGTTCCACTAACAGGCTGTTAGCTTCCAATCCCAATCTATCTATATATTCACATTATATATATATATATAGAAAAAAGAAACACAAGTGCCAGAAAACGTTTACCACATGCTGCGGCATTAATTCAAAGCCAGCCTTTTACCTGAATTGAATATTGATTTGTGCAGTAACTTTACTTAAAGAAAGGAAACTTCACCATGAATCAATTGAAAGCTTAAGTAAACCAATCATCAGTGGTGCAGCTGTACCAACTCACAATGCAAGACGACAACTCATCGATATTTGCCGTTTGACCTCAACTCTCTGCAGTGCAGAATCACATGGCCATGATTAGTTGCATGTCCTTTGAGTTGGCTTGTAGAGAGGAGAGGATAGAGGTGGTGAGGTGGAAATGGTCAAGGTTTCTATTTTTAATTTCTTTCCCAAGACCTTTGCCTTTAACGACAGGGATATGGAAGATAGACACAAAAAAACTGGAGTATCTCAGCGGGACAGGCAGCAACCCTGGAGAGAAGGAATGGGTGACGTTTCGGGTCGAGACCCTTCTTCAGACAGGGATGTGGATCTGAACATGAACGTACTGAACTGTGGGATCCGAAAAATCTGGCAAGCAGTAGTGGAAATATTAAAAAGACATAAAGTGTTGGAGTAACTCGCTGAGTCAGCATCTCTGGAGAATCTGGATGGGTGACATTTTGGCTCAGGACTCCTCTTCTGAACCTTCTCTTGAAGAAGGGTCTTGCCCCTAAATGTCTCCTATCCATGTTCTCCTGAGATGCAGTCTGACTTGCTTAGTTACTCCAGCACTTAGTGTCTCTTTGTGTAAACCAGTAACACCAAAACATAAAAAACATAACCTAAACAGAGTGTGGCACAGCAGGTGGTGCTGCTGCCTGACAGCGCCAGAGACCCGGGTTTGATCCTGACCTCACTATTGTCTGTGTGGGGTTTGCACGTTTATCCCTATGACCACGTGGGTTTGCTTTGGGTGCTCTGATTTCCTCCCATATCCCAAAGACGTGCTTGTTTGTAGGTTAATTGGCCTCTGAAAAGCTGCCCATAGCCTGTCGGGAGTGAATGTATTAGTGGGAAACATAGAACTATGTGAGTGAGTGATTGGTGGTCGGTATGGACCGGTGTGATGAAGGGCCTGTTTCCATGCTGTATCTATAAACTAAACTAATATAAACTAAATGTTGACACTGTACCAGTACACTGTATCCAGGACCCCAATACACTAGGACTGGAGTTAAAGCCCTGGCCCACTGTATGAGTTCATTCAAGAGTTCTCCCCGAGTTTGCCCGGATTCAAACTCGGAGATTTACGGTAATGGCCGCTCGTATGTACTCGGGGCTCTCGTGGACATTTTTCAACATGTTGAAAAATCTTCACGAGTCTTCCCGAGCTTACCTGACGTTAGCGAGTCTTCCCGAGTACCCGCCGTTAGCGTTACGAGCCGCTAAGAGACGTCTCCAAGCTCCGACGTACCCGCTATGTTCATTCTACGTGCTTACCACGAGTTTTGTTTTTTTTATCTTGGGAGAGCGCTTGAATGAACTCGTACTATGAGACAGGGCCATTAGACTGTAATTTAGATGTCTCTGCCTGTAACCCAACAATGGACCTTTACCACTGTATCAGGAACACAAAATCCCAGGACATGACATCACAACATCAAACTCTCATGGTGAAGCCTCACACTAAATTGCAAGCAATCTTAGCTATGTACTCCAATAGGGAAAACAGCAATGAAACTCAACACAACACCCAATATTAATTTCTAATACCTAACTCCAAACCCATACCTAAATTCTGAGCCTGAGTCATTGGCGTGTTGCAGACCCCCATCACTGAACCTCAAGACTGAAACACAACACTGAACCATAACACTGAACTATAGTCAACGCACAACATATCCACATCAAACGTCAACTACACCCCCACACCAGGTTTGTATCGCAACTAAAGGCCCCTGTGCTGAAATACACAGAAGATTTATGAGGATGTTGCCAGGACTGAGCAACAGGTGAGGTTGAGTAGGCTGGGATTCTATTCCTTGAAGCGCAGGAGGATGAGGGGTGATCTTATAGAGGTGTATCAAATCAGAGTCTCTTGCCAAGAGTAGGTGAATCAAGGACCAGAGGGCATAGGTTTAAGGTGAAGGGGAAACGATTTAATAGGAATCTGAGGAATAACCTGTCCACACAAAGGGTGCATGGAACGAGGTGCCAGAGAAGGTAGTTGAGGCTGGGACTATCCCAACATTTAAGAAACAGTTAGGTCAGGTTTGGAGAGATAGGAACCAATCGCGAGCAGGTGGGACTAGAGTAGCTGGGACATGTTGGCCAGAGTGGGGAACCTGGGCCGAAGGTCCTGTTTCCACACTGAATCACTCTATGACTCTTTGAACATAATGCCTCAACAAAATACCTGACTACCATCTCACGACATACCCTATTCCTAACCTCCTTGTCTAGTGAAACCACCTACCTTGCTACCTTTCACTTGCCTTCAGAATCTTCCTAAAAAGTCTAGTCCATAGAAATAACAACAAAATCTATGTGGTTTGAATGTGATTGGCATTCCGTCCATCATCATATCCATCCAGTCTCCACAGAGTGTTACTACACGGCACATCACCACTAGATTCAATGCAGCAGCTCACCTTCCTCTCCCAAGCCAGCAATTGAAAAAGACCAGGAGGTGCCAGAAAATATCTTATAACATCTCCTTCCATTCATAAACCATTCTGACAAAACTAAATTCCCACAACTTCATCATCACTGGTTCTAAGTCCTGGGTCTCCTCACTCATTAGCACTGCGAAGCACCCTTTCCATATGTAATGGTTCAAGCAGGTAGTCACACCACCATCTCAAAGTCAAATAAGGACAAGCATCGAGTCTGACTTTGCCAGTGATAAATAAAGGACAAAACAACAGTGAAGACTATCAGTCACGGTAACAACTTGGATTAATCGAACAATGTGTTTTCAAAGCACGTCGTTGAAACCAAGAAGCTGAAAGCTGGTTAATGAATTTGGGTGCTGCAATAGTTTAGTGCACTACCCACACCTTGTCCTGATGCCTGTCTATTCTGTGTCTTGTTTGTGGAACATAAATTCAGCCTAACCCAAAGATAGTTGCTCAGGCAGCAAGGAGAACAAATGAGAGTTTACGCTGAGAGGGCAGAGACATTCAAACAAGTAGCAATATCCCACTGGGACTCGACGGGGAGCTCCATTTGAATCAAATAAAACAAGGCAAAGACTATGCGCCATCTTCTGACTCTATCCCCCATAGGGTCAGTAGGCCGTAGTGTTTCCCTGCTTATACTTCTGTTAGTCAAGGATAAAACTTCACCAAAAGTGCTTACAGTTAAGTCCAGAGTGAAACAATCAAGGACGAACCATTGTTGCTGAGCCTCAGAGAACATCAGCTTGATTCGAGGAGCTTACATCTTGAGTGGAAATATGGATCTGGCATCCCAATAGAGTGCTTTGCCAGTTCATTAGTAACCATCACCTTGGTGACCAAATGGATCTTAGAACAATTCCTGTAAGGGAAGAAATTCATCCAGGACAAAAACGACAGATTAATAAGCATGTCCTGCTATAACCTCTTTAGCTTGATCAGTGCAGTAAACCCTTTAAACCTGCCCAGATTAAAGATACAGCTGTAGCAACGCCTGCTGGCACACACAGGTATTGAACCCGGCGTTTGGAAGCCGCGGTCACGTGGCTCGGGAGGGGCTGTTGCTTTCAAGCGGTTTCGCTTTCGCGCCACAGTTGTGTTGCTGACCACCGTTGTGGTCAGACATGTTTGCTGAGACCTGTAAGCCAAGGAGCTATTGTCTGAATAAATAAGTTCGCAAAACATGGTTGTCATCTTTGCATCCACCAAACAGCACGTATTAATTAAATGTATTTTCACACTTTGCTACAAAAATAATCCTTCACAACATTGCTCTGCTAGAACTGTGGTCCTACATAGAAACATAGAAACATAGAAATTAGGTGCAGGAGTAGGCCATTCAGCCCTTCGAGCCTGCACCGCCATTCAATATGATCATGGCTGATCATCCAACTCAGTATCCCGTACCTGCCCTCTCTCCATACCCTCTGATCCCCTTAGCCACAAGGGCCACATCCAACTCACTCTTAAATATAGCCAATGAACTGGCCTCAACTACCCTCCGTGGCAGAGAGTTCCAGAGACTCACCACTCTCTGTGTGAAGAAAGTCTTTCTCATCTCGGTGTTAAAGGATTTCCCCCTTATCCTTAAGCTGTGACCCCTTGTCCTGGACTTCCCCAACATCGGGAACAATCTTCCTGCATCTAGCCTGTCCAACCCCTTAAGAATTTTGTAAGTTTCTATAAGATCCCCTCTTAATCTCCTAAATTCCAGAGAGTATAAACCGAGTCTATCCAGTCTTTCTTCATAAGACAGTCCTGACATCCCAGGAATCAGTCTGGTGAACCTTCTCTGCACTCCCTCTATGGCAATAATGTCCTTCCTCAGATTTGGAGACCAAAACTGCACGCAATACTCCAGGTGTGGTCTCACCAAGACCCTGTACAACTGAAGTAGAACCTCCCTGCTCCTGTACTCAAATCCTGAGCCATTCATTCCACCTTTGTCATCACCACTGATCTAATGAAGTGCAAACTGCAGGAATCAGAACCCCCATGTAGGAGGTTCCAACCTTAACCTGTCCGTCCTGTTTCAACAAATACAATCAACCTGCCATACACAATCAAATAAGATCAAATAGAACTAGTTGTCCTGCACCTTTAGGCTGTGCATGCCATTTGCAAGAAGGTGAAGATTCCCAATCTATGGGAAAGAGAAAGATGCCAGACCAGAATCTTCAATGCCCACTTCCAAGTTTGCAGGCAAGCAGTGCAGACTCATAGAGGCCCCGAGAACATGACCTAGACTATTTTACATTAGGAAATCAGACAAAGAAATCAAACCATAAAAAGCTGTAAATACTCTGTCCATCACAGGTGCTGCCTAACCTTGTTGAGCATTATCAGTATTTTCTGCTTATATTTCAGATTTCCGACTTTGCAGTTTTATTTAGAGACTCTTCCTGCAGGTGCTGTTAAAGTGGTGCTAGAGTCATTTGGACACACTAAAATCTACTTTTGACGAGGACAGAATCATCACATTATGTACGATGATTGTACAGGATTATTAAACTGGTAAATTAAACAAATCTGGCTAGTACATTAAAAAATAATTCTTAATGATCTGATTTATTATTGGGACATTTTGGGAAATGCACGTTAGATGCCAGGACTATTGACATTATTGCTTTATGGCATTTAATAGGGACTAAAGACCCACTGCCAATAGTGATTTGCGAGTTTGAACACATTGAGCAGAAATGTTCAGGATCACCTCTAGGCTAAAGTTATCAAGAGACTTCTGTCCTTATTATTCATTGGATATATACTGAAGTGTTTCCAATTCCCAGCTCTGCTCACACATTAAAATTGTGCGATATTAAGGTGGTTCAGATTGTCAAAAATGGATTGAGATTTAATCCTTGGGGTAATGGAACAGCGGCCAAGATCAGAATAGGATTGTGTTATGTTTGAAGTCACAGAGCCGGAAGCCATTCATTACCAAACGTAAATGCAGGGAAGATCAGGAAGAAGAATATCCCCAAAATCAATTACATTGATTTTATACTTCCTATATAATATGACAGGAGATGGGGTCAAGGAAAGAGCGTTCACATCACGACCCTGTCTCCACCAACCTTTCCACCACCACGCACAAGAAGCACAAGAGGCGACAAGACAGACATCGTTGTGTGCAGATGCCATGAAGTGTGTTCAGCTCTGGCTGAACATCTTCCAATCTTGTGTGTGGACGCGATAAGAAGATGACAGGTGATCAAAGTCCTTCAAATGTTACAATGACCATTTGTGTGGACTTCTTTGTGAACCAGGGAGGAGTGTTGCATTGTCAGAGGTCGCATTTCCACATGTGACCTTAAAACAAGGATCAGATTGAGTCTGAAGAAGGGTTTCGGCCCGAAACGTTGCCCATTTCCTTCGCTCCATAGATGCTGCCGCACCCGCTGAGTTTCTCCAGCACTTTTGTCTACCTTCGATTTTCCAGCATCTGCAGTTCCTTCTTAATCAGATTGCTCTTTCAGGTGGATATAGCAGATACCATGGTGCTAAAATACATTTATCAACACCTTAGACACAAAATGCTGGAGTAACTCAGCGGGACAGGCAGCATCTCTGAAAAGAAGGAATGTGTGACCTGCTGTACTCTCGTCGGAGAACTTCAAAGTAGACATACCTTTTGCAGTAGAGTGGACAAAATGTGTAGAAAAGAACTGCAGATGCTGGTTTAAATCGAAGGTAGACACAAAATGCTGGAGTAACTCAGCAGGAGAGTCAGCATCTCTGGAGAGAATCACCTTCTCAAGGGTAATTAAGGATTGGACATAAATACTCAAGAAATGGTGGGCAGGCAGTCATCTGGGGATTCACATCAACTCTAAAAGGAATCTGTGAAAAGGAATATTGCTAATGCCATCTTCCATTCGTTTGTTATAGTCCTGCGGTCTTATGCATATGTTTGAGATATAGGGCACTCATACTTCAACGGTGCCAAATACCTTAACTCCATATGCCTATTTATCTATTGTTTCCCTGCATCAATGGTTGTCCCCACCACCTGATACTCATGGTTTTTAAGAAGTCTCCAGATGAGTAGTTGAGTCTCAAAGGCATAGAAGGCAACAGACCTAATATGGGTAAGAGATTAGTATGCATAAGTACAAAGGGCAGCATGGACATGGTGGGCGGAAGGGTCTGTTCCTCTACTGTATGACTATGATTCTATTCACATCTCTCTCTTTTACATTGATTTCCTTATTCTGATCTCATAGCTTGGAACTTCAATGCCTCTCTCAAAGTGTTTGTTGAATCCAATTAACTATTCAAAATTAGAAACAGATTATTCCAGATCTGAAGAAGGGCCATCAAAAGTTCATTGCTTTTCTCTCTCCGTGCTTGTTGCCTGACCTGCTGAGTGTCCAGCATTTCCTGTTTTTTTATTTCAAAAAATCTATTTATTATTTATTTATTATTATCACTTTCCCCGCAAGAAATGCTACATTTGTCCCTTCACCTCCCCCCTCCACTCCTTTCAGGGACCCAAGCAATCCTTCCAGGTCCGACAGAGGTTCACCTGCACCTCCTCCAACCTCATCTACTGCATCCGCTGCTCCAGATGCCAGATGATCTATATCGGTGAGACCAAGCGGAGGCTTGGCGATCGTTTCGCCGAACACCTCCACTCGGTCCGCAATAACCAACCCGACCTCCCGGTGGCTCAACACTTCAACTCCCCCTCCCATTCCGTATCCGACCTCTCGGTCCTGGGCCTCCTCCACGGCCAGAGTGAGCAACACCGCAAGTTGGAGGAACAGCACCTCATATTCCGCTTGGGGAGTCTGCATCCTCTGGACTTGAACATTGAATTTTCTCAATTCTGTTAACCCTTGCTGTCTCCTCCCCTTCCCACCTCTCCCTCAGCCCTCGGGCCCTGGCATTCCCTCTCTCTCTATCTCCCTCCCCCACCCTAGTCGCACTAGCTTCTGATTTTCACACCACAAACAGCTTACAATGGCTTGTTCCCTTTATCATCGATACTTTTTTGCATATCTTTCATTCATTGTTCTTTATCTCTCCACATCACCGTCTATATCTCTCGTTTCCCTGATCCCTGACCAGTCTGAAGAAGGATCTCGACCCGAAACGTCGCCTATCTCCTTCGCTCCTTAGATGCTGCTGCACCCACTGAGTTTCTCCAGCCTTTTGTGTAACCCCCTATTTATTATTAACAGTGCTTTCCTGATCCACAAAAAACTCAGTGGAAGAACACGTTCCTGCTGCAATGCAACTGATGATTCAGATTGGTGGTACATTGGGCAGCCTGCGGTGAACAACACTACAGCTGAACAGGTTATTCACTTCCCACTGCAGTGTCAAACATTTTCCAAGACTTCCTCAGTTGGTGCTTTTTATAAAACTGTTTGACATTATTGTGCTTATTGATAAAAGACTAATAAGCTATTTTTGCAATTCGCTACGATGACAACAGATGTTAACACTACTTGTGGTCAGTTAGTTCAGGGCCTTGCTGAACCCCCTCCTGCCAGGCAGATTTAGGACTGACGTGTAGAATACTCTGAAGGAGTAGGTGACCAGCGAGCTCAGAAGGTGATCTTTCATTAGAAGTAACGCATTGTAGTCCATCATGTTGGAAAGATGACAAACTATTTTCCCAGATTAACCTAAAAAAATCATAATGTGTTAATGCTCAGATCAACTGATTTAATTATGTTTATTGAGAGTTATTGACAAAGAAACCAGCAGGACATCAACTTTATTTCCTTGTTTATTCACCTTTTGGAGATCTGGGCACCATTAGTAATAGTGACATTTATTGTCTATCCCTAATTTCCCTTGGGAATGTGGTGGTATTCCCAGCCCGGCTTCGGAGGCTCGGCCGTGGGCCTAGTGGACGACAACATCGGAGGCCTGGATCGCCTCAGCGCAGAGGGAGATCAAGGAGGGAAGAAGACAAAGTCTTTAAGACTTTTGCCTTCCATCACAGAGAGGAGGTGCCTGGTGAATTCACTGTGGTGGATGTTAAATATGTGTTTTGTTTTTTATTATATGTATGACTGCAAGGAGACGAAATTCCGTTCAGACTGAAAGGTCTGAATGACAATAAAGGATACTTTGGGGATATGTACCTGTTAAGACCAAGGTATCAGTTATATCCACACAAGATTAAATCTTAATCTTGGTTCAAAGTTGTGCAGGAGAGAATACCTCTGGACAGTGCAGTCTCCCATTGTGCTCAAAGACACCCACACAATTTAGTTTAGCTTAGATCAGTTTAGTTTAGAGATACAAGATGAAAACAGGCCTTTCAGCCTATCGAGTCAAAATCGAGTCAACACCAGCCATTGGTCGTCATTTTACACTAGTTGAATGTCATCTCACTTTCTCACCCATTCCTTGCATGCTAGGGGCAATTTAAAACACAATTTACCTACAACATTGGAGGATAAATTAAGTAGGATTATTTTTGAGAAAATAAATCTGTACAAAAAAAACCTGCATGAGATCTCTTTGTCTAATTCCCAACCCCTCTCTTTGGACTTTGGTGATCTCCACCATCACAGAGCTTGCAGTGCCGGACACCCTGGTTCGATCCTGTCTGTACAGAGTTTCTACATTCTCCCCGTGACTGCGTGGGTTTTCTCCGAGAACTTAAATTTCCTCCCACACTCCAAAGACGTACAGGTTTGTAGGTTAATTGGCTTGGTGTAAATGTAAATTGTCCCTGGTGTGTGTGTAGGATAGTGTTGATGTGCGGGGATCGCTTGGTTGGCGCAGACTTGGTGGGCTGAATGGCTAGTTTCCATGCTTATCTCTAAACTAAACCAAATCAATCCATCACTTCCCACTGCAGTGTCAAACATTTCCCAAGATGCCTTCAGTTGGTGCTTTCATATAAAACTGTATAGCAAAAGTATATTATTGTGTTAATTTATACAAGATTAATAAGCTATTTTTGTAATTCACTACTATGACAACATAAGATAACAAGAAAAAATAATTTATAAACACTTTCAATAGCTCTCCACATGTTTATCAGCTGTCTTCAGAATGTAACCAACGGCATTACACATTGTGAGAATCTGTGTTATTGCGTAAAACCTGGAGTCTCTGGCATTTAACCGTAGCTGTATGATCTCATTATAAGTCTACAAAGTATTAATTACTTTAAGTAAACAGGACCCTGAGGTCACATAGAGGTAAATTGTGATTGTCAAGGTTTAAGAGGCAATAGACTGATAATCCACAGTGTTTCACAATGGGGAGCAACTAAATTGTAATGAATGAAAAATAAATGTCTTCAGTAATGTTTCTTTTCCAAGCTACTTTTGCTGTTGTTGGTGGCTCCCAGTCAGCTCAACTTGTCTTGCAGGAAAAAAGAGAGGAAATTTAGCTTGAGTAGAGCAAAATAGCACAGTAAATGGTTTGGAACAAATGGCCTGTTTCTGTGCTAAGTAATTCTTTCTTGCAGGCAAACAGTTGCAGACACGACCTCTCCATGTGCCTGTGTACACATTCCAGATGTGAGAAGGATTTTCCATGTGCTACACAAAAGTGCACCTGATGACATTGGCGTGTTATTTATTTATTTATTTTTAAATTATATTTATTAGAATGTACATTACAGTGATATAAGCCAAAAATAACATCATACATTTCATGTACCACTTCTTGTTTTAAACTTTAAGAAGAAGAAAAATAAAGAAAGTTAGATAAGATAGTAAGGGTGTGAGAGAGTGATCAGGAAAAACCCGCAGAAGCGTAAAACACGAGAACGAATAAAAAAGAAAACCATAGGAAAAGAAAGAGAAAAATAGAAAACAGAAAATATAAGAAAGTAAAATAAGATAAAAGGGCTGTACCTACTTTGTATCTTTACACACCCTTCACCAGGTCCTGAAATCATTTGTTTTCAAAGTTGTGTTGCACCCTATGCTATTGGCATAGGCATTTTAATTGAATCTGTCTGCGGGCTAATAGCTGGGACATCGACAAACACAACTTTAACAGGTGGAAAAAATACAAAAAACTGCAGATGCTCAAATTTGTGCAAAAAGCTATATGTTGGAGGAAATCAATGAATCAGGCAGCATCTGTGGAGGGAATGGACAGGCCCCATTCTGGGTCAGGACCCTTCTTCAGAATCTATTGGGTCCATTGTTGTTCATCATTCATATTAACAATTTGGATTTGAAAGTAGGTGGCAGAGTTAGTGAGTCAGCAGATGCAATAAAATGTATGGTATAGTGGACAGTGAAGTAGGTTATCTGAGATTACAATGGGATCTTGGACAACTGGGCTAATGGGCCGAGATGGAGTCAAAGGTGATACTTTTTGGTAGATCAAACTAGGGCAGTACTTACATGGTAAATGACAGGGCATGAAAGAGTTTTGTACAACAGAGAGATCTGGGGTGCAGGTACATCTAATGGGACTAGCTTAGATGAGGCATCTAGGCCAAGTTGGCCAGAGCGCCTAATTCTGTGCTGCATTTCTCTATGACTAAATATATTTGTGTGTGTGTGTGTGTGTGTGTGTGTGTGTGTGTGTGTGTGTGTGTGTGTGTGTGTGTGTGTGTGTGTGTGTGTGTGTGTGTGTGTGTGTGTGTGTGTGTGCGTGTGTGCGTGTGTGTGTGCATGCTTGCGTGCGTGTGTATATGTATGTGTATATATACTCAAACATAACTTTTTTTCTTGTTGATGATATTGTTTACAGTGTACTATCTTTACATATTCTGTTGTACTGCTGCGAGTAAGAATTTATTTGATCTATCTGGGACATATGACAATAAAGCACTCTTTGCTCTTGACTCTTGACCTCATGTTGAATACAAGTGTAGGAGACAAGTGTACTTGGAAGATGCGGTGAATCGTGTGCCTTCAGCCACCCAGTTCTTGAGGCTCAGGATTGGAATCCTGCCAGATTGTTCACATTATCGTCCGTTTAACAACCTACAATATTGAATAGCAAGTGGATGTCATTTACTAATATTCCACATTGTTTTATTACACCGATGGAGAGTGTTCACAAATAACCACCTTAGTAATTGCAAAATTAACCTGAGATCAGCACCAATTATTGTTCCCCGGCCAAAAATCATTTTGAAGCTCGCACAAATCACATAAATGCCAGGAAACAATTATTTCTATGATATTAATCACAATGGGCCAAAATAAGCACCAATTTAAAATTAAACCATTTACACATTTCATCTCTGCTCTCTGCCTCTTTCATCAGTTCACCCTGTTCCTCTCTCTCGTACCCTGGGCTATTCATTCTCACCATTTCTATGAAGATTCTGAAGTTGGTACCCCCCTGAATTACATCGACATTTGCTGGTAATTTGCTGGACAGATTCTGGAGAAATAGTGCGGCAGGTGTGTCTATCCTTCGACTGCCATTTCTCCTGTCCATTGCAAACTGACCAAACTCTATCCAGTTAGGACAGTGAACTATGCAAGTCAACCACTTCATGACTGGCTCCAAACATGAAGCCAAATGCAACCACTTGCCCTGATCCTGCTGACGTTCTGTGGGTTTTAACACATACCATCCTTTGCTCATTGACCAAGCAACTTATTTACATCAACTTTGTCCACTTCTCTGATTGTTTTTGAGGTAAGAAAGTACTTGGTTCTTTGATCGTTTCCTGTTAATTTGTAGGTTGACCGAAAGCACATCTAACACTGTAGGGAGCATTCAGCTGACAATCCACAAGGTCCTTGGATGACGGTATATTCCTTGTGACAGCCCATTCTAACTCATTAACTGGTCGTGGAATTTGGGCAACTGCCTCAATGTATATTTGGGGAATTTGAAAGAGACTGGTTGAACAGATGCTTCAAATTCCCAGAGAACCATGGCAATATTAGCATGTGTTTGACTTTGCTCGAAACAATAACAAGATTTTGCAACTCACCAACCAGGAGGCAAGTGCCAATGCTGATGATTACCTTGTTGTGTATCTCCATGCGGAACTGGCATTCCTGTTAGACAGGCACTTCAGATGTGAAGGTAATTCTCAGACCCCACGGGACTGCAGCAGAGGCTGAGCAGCTTGAGTTACGTAACATTAGCTGGTTACCCAGGAAATGCTGATACCAGTAATGGCAGACAGGCCAATCCATCAAAGAACACCTTGCTCAAGCTAGTGCCTGATCCATCAATAACCTCACCACATAATCCATCACAGAAAATTGTGAAAACATCCATTTTGGTAGAAAAAATGAAAAAGAAGCAAATTATCTAAATGGTGAGGGATTACGGAGCTCTGAGCTGCAGAGGGATCTGAGTGTCATGGCACATAATTGACAAAAGGCCAGCATGCAAGTCGAAAAAGGAGGATACCGAATGGAAAGGATTTTGTTATTTTGCTTGGAAAATTGAATAGAAAAGTAAGTTAAAGGCTAATATGTACGTCTTTGGTTAGATATGTATACTGGGTATACGTATACAGTTTCTTCCCCACTCATATAAGACTACTGAACGGGTTAGTGTAGTCATAATCTCCCAACCAACCTTGTATTTCTTCTCTGTAGCTGTAACGCTATGATACCATAACACTACATTCAGTACTCTTGTATTTTTCTCTTTGTAGTACCTGTTGTATTTGTTGTTAAAGGGCCTGTCCCACCAGCAGTGAGCGCCACCAAACTGGTAGCAGGGGCCGCGCGGAGGTCGGGTGATCCCCGTACAGGGCCGGTCCCACCAGCATGCGCCTGCATGCGGCGAGCGCGACCAAACCGGCAGCGGGGGCCACGCGGAGGTCGGGTGAGTGGCGCGACGTGACGCGAAGTTGGAGCGAAGTTGGAGCGAAGTCCGCGGTAAGTTCGCAAGGACAGAGAGGGACACGGAGGCACACAGAGAGGGTCATGGAGGCACACATATAGAGGGTCACGGAGGCACACAGAGAGGGGCATGGAGGCACACATATAGAGGGTCACGGAGGCACACAGAGAGGGGCATGGAGGCACACAGAGAGGGCCACGGAGGCACAAATATAGAGGGTCACAGAGGCACACATATAGAGGGTCACAGAGGCACACAGAGAGGGGCACGGAGGCACACAGAGAGAGGGCCACGGAGGCACAGAGAGAGGGCCACGGAGGCACATATAGAGAGGGTCACGGAGGCACGACGTCGAGGCGGTGCGTAATGCGTCACGGTGGCTGCGGGCCGACAGGCCGTTGCCGCACGGAATTTTTGAACAAGGTCAGTTTTACGGAGCCCCGCGCGATGTCGGAACCAGCTCCGCACAATTCCATACGGCTCTGGCGATCGAAGTGGGACCGGCCCCGCGAGGCCGGATGGCTCAAGCGACCACGTTAGGTTGCGCTCACCATATGGAGTCACATGCTGGTGGGACAGGCCCTTTAGTTTCCCTCCACACCCCCCGCCCCCGCCCACCCTCCATCCCCCACGACTCTCAGTGTGAAGAAAGATTACACCCCAAAACGTCACCCATTGCTTTTCTCCAGAGATGCTGCCTGACCCACTGTGTTACTCCAGCAATTTGTATCTATCTTCAAGTTTTAAACAACTGGGTGACATTAATGGATGAGGTTTGAGAGATGGAAGGTACAACCTCAACCAGAACAGGCTTATCTGAGATCTAGAGGCTCATTAGGAAGAGATGTGTGCTGCATTTTGAACGGACATTGTGGGCTAAAGGGCCTGCTCCTGTTCAACTGTGGGAGTCTTTAGAGTGCAATGGAATGGAGACACAGCAAATAATTGTATTGTGTTTTACAGAGCCACTCTGAGCAGCAGTCTCAGCACACGGTGGATCGATGCAATACTAAGCTAGTAAGTCAAGACATGGGCAGCAGACAGCTGCCCGACAGGTCTGAAATGGCGGCAGATTGTCCAGCACCCTTTGTAGTTGTTGACCGTGTGCCCAATAACAGCATTAGGAGCGTTAGAGAGCCAACAATTGAATGCTTTTCAAGTGTTTTCCTGAAAATTATTCATTCAACCTAAAACATTTTAAGTGAAAGGCAATGATTCACATAACCCAGGTCACGTCCGGATTCAGCAGCAAAGGAGAATCTGTTATCCAGTTCCGCTATTTGTTAACATTTAAAAGCAATCAGTGAAATGGAGTGAGTGCACTCTCGACATGAGTGTGCAATTAAAATGCCAGATGTTTCAAAACATTGCATTGTGTTCGGATAAACTGACGTACACAAGACCTCCCTTCACAACAAATATTATTGTAGATAGCAATTTATCATTGTTCCTTTCGTTTCACATGGCCCAGCATTTTTTCAAGTAAGACATCTTTTAGGATCTGCTTTTTCTTGAAGCATAAATCTAATGTTTACATCTCAGTCTGTAAACAAGACTTCTTTTAACGAGAGGTTTTATCATAGATAGAAGTTTATTATTGGTCCTTTAATTTTATATGATCCAGCATTTTTTTCAAGTAAAGCATCTTTTAGGTTCTTTTTCTTGAAGTATAAATCTAATGTTTGCATCTGGGTCTCTCTCCAGCTCCCATGCCTAGTTGGAAAGGATACTTAGAGATAATATATATAAGCATCTGGATAAACAGGGTCTGATCAGGAACAGTCAACATGGATTTGTGCCTGGAAGGTCATGTTTGACAAACCTTCTTGAATTTTTTGAAGCGGTAACTAGGGAAATTGATGAGGGTAAAGCAGTGGATGTTGTCTATATGGATTTCAGTAAGGCCTTTGACAAGGTTCCCCATGGAAGGTTGGTTAAGAAGGTTCAATCTTTGGGTGTTAATGGCGGAGTAACAAGATGGATTCAACAGTGGCTGAATGGGAGATGTCAGAGAGTAATGGTGGATGGCTGTTTGTCAGGTTGGAAGCCGGTGACCAGTGGGGTGCCTCAGGGATCTGTGTTCGGTCCACTGTTGTTTGTCATGTACATCAATGATCTGGATGATGGGGTGGAAAATTGGATAAGTAAGTATGCAGATGATACTAAGATAGGTGGTGTTGTGGATAATGAAGTAGATTTTCAAAGTCTACAGAGAGATTTGGGCCATTTGGAAAAGTGGGCTGAAAGATGGCAGATGGAGTTTAATGCTGATAAGTGTGAAGTGCTACATCTTGGCAGGACAAATCAAAATAGGACGTACATGGTAAATGGTAGGGAATTGAGGAATGCTGTGGAACAGAGGGATCTAGGAATAACTGTGCATAGTTCCCTGAAGGTGGAATAGCATGTAGATAGGGTGGTAAAGAAAGCCTTTGGTGTGCTGGCCTTTATAAATCAGAGCATTGAATATAGGAGTAGGGAAGTAATGTTAAAATTGTGCAAGGCATTGGTAAGACCAATTCTGGAGTATGGTGTACAATTTTGGTCGCCTAGTTATAGGAAGGATGTCAACAAAATAGAGAGAGTACAGAGGAGATTTACTAGAATGTTGCCAGGGTTCCAGCAACTATGTTACAGAGAAAGGTTGAACAAGTTAGGTCTTTATTCTTTGGAGCGCAGAAGGTTAAGGGGGGACTTGATTGAGGTCTTTAAAATGATGAAAGGGATAGACAGAGTTGACGTGGATACGTTTTTCCCATTGAGGGTAGGGAAGATTCAAACAAGAGGGCATGACATGAGAATTAAGGGACAGAGGTTTTGGGGTAACGTGAGGGGGAACTTCTTTACTCAGAGGGTGGTGGCTGTGTGGAATCAGCTTCTAGCAGAAGTGGTGGAGGCAGGATCGATTTTAACATTTAAGAGTAAAGTGGATAGGTATATGGACGTGAAGGGAATGGAGGGGTATGGTCTGAGTGCAGGTAGATGGGACTAGGGGAAAACAAATGGTCGGCACAGACTGGAAGGGCCGAGAGGGCCTGTTTCCGTGCTGTAATTGTTATATGGTTATATGGTTATAGTTCTCCCAGCGCTATCAGGATCCAACAGTCAAAAACTCTGTTGAGAGAAACTGACATTGCAGTTTAGATCTGATAACTGGTAGGGTTCTAAGCTCTGGAATTCACTAGATCCGATAACTGGTAGGGTTCTAAGCTCTGGAATTCATTAGATCCGATAACTGGTAGGGTTCTAAGCTCTGGAATTCATTAGACCCGATAACTGGTAGGGTTCTAAGCTCTGGAATTCATTCCCAATGCTTCCCCATTTCCCTTTGGGCAGCAGGTTGCACAGCTAAGTAGAGCTAGTGCCAAAGACCTTCGCAGTGCCATAGACCTAGGTTCCATCCAAATCTTGTCCTGGAATTTGCATGTTCTTCCAGTGACCACATGGACTTTCACCGAAGGCTCATCCCAAAGACTGCGGATTGGTGGCTAGACTGGCCACTATAATTTGCTCCTATGTAATAACAAGGAACTGCAGATGCTGGTTTATACCAAAGATAAACTCAAAATGCTGGAGTAACTAGCAGGTCACCTGGCAACCCTGGAGAAAACATGGATGTGATCTAAACTTGCTCCATTAGTTTCTCTTAACATAGTTTCCCTCTGATGTAACCTCATACTACAGGGAGAACTAGGCAAAGTTCATAAGAATTAGGCCATATGGCCCATCAAATCTACTTTTGACATTCAATCATGGCTGATCTATCTCTCCCTCCTAACCCCATTCTCCTGCCTTCTCCCCATAACCACTAACACCCACCCGTAAGGAGCTGTCTCACTGCGGCAACCTAATTGGCGAGTTTAGAAGAGTTTGCCCTCAACCCATACTGGTAGCATGGTTGACAAGAGGTCCTAGGAGGTTTTTGTAACTCTCCTTCATGCTCGAGAGTAGTCCCCGCGTACTTGAGGCCTCAGCGAGGTCGTGGCGTATTTTTCAACATGCCTAAAAATGCCCGCGAGTAAAAAAAGGTCGCCATGGAAAAAATTGATTTTTGTTTAAATCGTAGGTTTAAGTCGAAGTAGGTCGTAGTAGGTCGGCACATTTGTCGTAGGTAATCGAGGGTAGTCGAATGGAATCGAAGGTAGTCAAAGGTAGATAGTCTTCAACATAGTCGAAGGGAGGTCGAAGGAGATCGAAGGAGGTCGTCTTCACTCTCCACTATTCGGTGTCCAATTTTCCCAAAGCTAGTCTTCAACATAGTCGAAGGAGGCCTTCAACATGACACTTTTTCAAACTCTCCTAAACTCTTCTAAACTCGCCAATTAGGTCACCGCAGTGGGACAGCCCGTGTACTAATCAAGAATCTATCTCTGCCTTAAAAATATCCACTGACCTGGCCTCCACAGAACTCTAGCAACAAATTCCACTGGTTCACCACCCTCTGACTAAACACTCTGGTCTCTGTTGGACAGAGACTGAGATGTAAACATTAGATTTATACTTCAAGAGGAAGAAGGCCCTGCTTTACTTTTGTAAATATTATTGTCAATAGAGTTTGTTGGTTTGAGGAGTGACAGAGATAGTTGCTTCCAAGTGGAATAAACATTGACCATCACCATGACCATTGCTGACCCAATTTCAGTGAATTTCCATTAGTCCCTGGTACACTTCACATCCCATAGCACCCAACAACTACTACCGGCTGCCTTATCATCTTCTGTTTGAGAATTTAAAAAATACAAATTAATTCACCTCCTGATTTTAGATTATTTAGTTCCTTTCTGCCTATAAATAACTATGGCAGCATGATCACTGAAATTTAAAGCCCAATATTACTAACATTCATCTTATTAAGGCAGTTAATTAAACTGCTAAAAGCAAATAATGCTGACATTTCTCAATAACTGGCACCTAATGAGAGAGAAACAGTTCATGTTTCTTTTTGGGAAAGAAAGACCCTTTCGAGGAAAGATTCAGCAAAATGGTCCAAACCATTTTGAAAAATCTGTTTAGAAAAATATGAGGTGATTTCACTGGGTGGGTTTATGCAGAAATATCTAGCCTGGCCTAGAATTATATTCTTAAATTAAGAAGATGGATTCTTAGGATTAAGGTGAGGAGGCATTTCTTCTCTCAACAGTTATGACTCTTTGGAAATCTCTCCAGATGGAGCTGCGGACATTGACCAAAGATCAGCATCTTCATGGGTCAGATTGCTGAACAAAATGGACTCATGGCTTGTAGGCACTGGGCAGTAAAATCAAATTGAAGCAAAGGCAACTTTATTAGTCAGGTAACTAAACATGGTCAAAGAGTATTGATAGTACAAAGGAAAAGTAAAGAGGCAGAAAGATTTAAGGAAATTTGAAGCTAATGGCAGATTTGCCAATGGTGGATGATTAAGTTCAGGGATAAACAAGAGGCCAGAGAGACAAAGGTGCAGACATCTTGAAGGGCTCTTGGAGAGATGACAGAGAGAGAGAGATATTGTCCCAAGACAGTGCACATCCATAGGCTATTGACTGACAAATTGATCAGGATCATGTCCGACTAAGTTTCAATTATTTCAATGAGCCATAATAATGGAAAATAATTTAAAATCCTTAACTACTCCGATTTACAGTTCAAATCGGTTCCTTCTCAGATAGACACAAAATGTGGAGTAACTCAGCGGGACAGGCAGCATTTCTGGAGAGAAGGAACGGGTGACATTTCCGGTCAAGACCCTTCTTCTACCTTACATTTTACATTTTACTTTTACATTTTGCATCTACCTTAAACAGTGTTTACTGTAACCTTATAATGGCCTCGATTTGATTCATGCTATTTTGTCTTTGTACATTAATTTTTCCTGCTAATTCAGAGGCTCATCTTGATAAAAAGGCTATTCGGATCATCATGCACCTGCTCTTTGACCCATCCAATTGTTTCCTTTCAATGTTTTATTGCTCACAGCACTATAAGTATTACATTTTCATGCATTTAGCCGATTCTCTCATTCAAGGTTACGGTTCAATCTGCTTCCAATGCCCTTTGAGGCAGTGTGTTCCAGATTGTAATAACATCTGATGATTATTTTGCTACTTAATTAGAGAGTTCATCATTCACTGGGCAGAGAGAGTCTTAGGGAGTTGATAAGGAAGCCTGAGTTCCCACTTTTGGTTGTGTGCGCAAAGTGCAAGTTTGCCCGACAAGTAAGGGTCGAACTGTGCTCAGCCGCGACAGTCCCCATAGACGACCAATGCATCTTCGTCACCCATCCAGTGAAGAGCCATTTCCCCGGGGTACCAGGAGAAGCCTGTGGCTCCACACATCTGTCCCAAGTCCAAACTCCGGAGAAACAGAGAAGACAAATCACAAACAAAATAAACCATCAAAACTGCATTGAAAGCAGGAACCATTGAGAGAGATTCAGACAGGCACAGTCACTGAGTCGCATAGTCTCCATGGCAACCGCCAAGTCTATGCTGTTGTGAAGGATATGACAAATATCATCTTTGCCACGCTACTCAGAGGACAAATGACATTTTCTTTGAACAATGTTCACAATTCAATTTTTTTCCAAGTGCCCCTGATGTCATGTGACTTCACGTGTGTGTGTGTGTGTGTGTGTGTGATTATGCTAGAAAGTCCAATTGTATAGGGTTTTATCAAGATTTATACACATGCACTTACAGGCATATACTGTATAATGTGCTAATACGTTTGCATGCAAACACATCTGTGCTTTTATATGCTTCAGGGTTCGTGTTTGTCTTTATGAGTGCATAAGTTCATTTTACATTTTGCCTGTGAATGTGCATGTACACGTCATGTATGATTTATGTCGCTGCTTAAGTGTGTGTGTGTGTGCATGCCTGTGTGTGTAGATGCTTTGTATATATGTATGTATGTGTGCATCTTGCATACCTGCATTGTGTCTTTGGTGATAAGGGTATCAACCTGGGAACGTAATAAAGAAATAGCTAAACATGAAATGACAGCAGGTTAATCCTGGTCATGGTGCGAGAGTAACAGTTAAACATTGCTCTAGGATTGAATGCTGAAAGCTTAGGAAATACAAACAGTTGTAATCCCTTGTCGCTTACATGTAATTACATATCAGGTGGTGTACTGCTAGATAATGGTGGCATGTTTAATTATGGCTATTTTTCGATTAATTTTTAACTGTACCAACCAGAGTTTCCGTAGCCAGTCACATCAATAGTTGCCTGGAGAATCGGCTGGATAAATCTTCAATGTAGCTTCTTGTAATATTATAATAGAATAGTGTGGAGGGTAATGGTTGACTGGCTGTTAGCGATTAGTTGCCATTTTTCTTTTCCCTTGCCCATAAGTTTCCATTGATACACCAGCTGCAATTTTATTTAGCACCAAATGTTTTAACTGCATGAACATCCAGATATGAAACCCCAGACTTCCCCTGCAGTCCATAGCAGCTTACCAACAGGGCGGCATGGTGGTGCTTAGGTAGAGTTGCTGCCTTACAGTGCCAGGTACCCGGGTTTGATCCTAACTACAAGTGCTGACTATACGGAGTTTGTACGTTCTCCCCATGACCTGCTTGGGTTTTCCCCAGGATCTCCGGTTTCCTCCACACTCCAAAGACATATGTGGGTCCTCCTGATTAAATGTTACTTGTATGCTTTGTTGTCACCTTCCCCATGCTAACAATGATCTAATCTACATTTTCCTTGAGCTTCGTCCTCTTTGAACTCTAGTTTTCACTCCTTACTCTTCCATACCTTTTGTTTCACTCTCCCCTGACTCTCAGTCTGAAGAAGCATCACCCGTTCCTTCTACCCAGAGATGCTGCCTATACTGCTGAGTTGCTCCAGTATTTTGTGTATATCTCAGGTATTGACTTGGTATTGGTTAATTGGCTTGGTATAATTGTAAATATTCTCTAGTGTGTAGGATAGTGCTCGTGTATAGGGATCACTGCTCGGCGTAGACTCAGTGGGGTGAAGGGCCTGTTTCCATGCTGTATCTCTAAACTAAAAAAAACAGCACCAGTCCCAGACTAATGTCCCAGACACTTCACAGCAGGAGAAGGCGTCAAACCAAAGGAAGAGACATTGGACCTCGTAAAATTGCCCCAAGTGTGTAGAGAGTGGGTGAGAAAGTGGGATAACATAGAACTAGTGTAAAGCGGTGATTTATGGTCAGCATGGAGTTGGTGGGCTGAAGGGCTTGTTCTATGCTGTATCTCTGAACCAATAGAGAAAGTGGGTAACTGGTGTTCCATGCTGGGTTTGATAATAACCCGTGTTCATATGACCACAAACTGTGCTTGTGCACTGCAGATGATGAACATCATTCTTTAAGATGTTGGAAGTGGAACTCATTTTCCAGGTCTCGTCATTTGACCTTGATAGTCAGGGGCAATTTTGTGAAGCGATCTCAATCAAAGAAAGAAATAAAACTGCAGATACATTAAACCTGCAATAAATACAGAAAATGCTGGTAATATTCTGCAGGTCACTGTATATTATGGTAGGGTAATTTGATTTGTGCATGTTCCACCAAAGGCCCATTACGTACATGATTCAGTGGATGAGTGGACAATGACTTGGATCTCATCCATCGGATGATACATGAGCATGCGACATCTGCTCATTGCAGATAATGGGCTTGAAGTTGCAGTCATCTTGGTCCTGGAAGGAAAACAATATAAGTAAACCGTTTCACCGCAAATTAGCAGAAAGCTTATTGGAGATCAGGTGCAATATTACTATGAGATAGCAGAAAACAATTTGGGGCACTTTGGAGTCTGAAGAAAGATCTTGACTCAAAATGCCATCTATCTATGGTCTCCAGAGACGCTGCCTGACCTGCTGAGTTCCTCCAGCACTTTGTGACCATCCGTGTAATAACCAGCTTCTGTAGTTCTTTGATCCTACACTTTGGGGCAATAACAGGATTTTTTTTTACATCAGTTTCCACTTACTTACTTACCATGGCACATAAGGAGTCCATTCAGCCCATCACGTCCATGACTAATCCCAGCAGAGACATCCCATTAAGGTATTATCTGATCTGTCTAGAGCGCATGCAAAGCAAATACGTTCACTGCGCCTTGGTACTTGTGACAATAAAAAAATCTAAACCATCAGTCACATTCTTCTTCCTTTTGCCACTGTAGTTCTTCTTTCACATGCTTCAAATGTGAGAGCAGAATCAAAAGGCCATGTGTAGTGGCTGATGCTGCACCCTCATTTCTCTTGATATGCTGTGAAGATCATGCCCCAGGTGTGTGGATTTGCCCAAGGTGTGTGAACCTGTTGCCTTTCTTAGGCATTGATTTTTAATTGATTGGAAAAAGTATTAGAGGGGAGACGAGGAACACAAAAGAAAATCCCCCAAAGAATGGTGGAGGCTTGCAACCCACTGCAGAGGCAGAAACCTCCCTCACATTTAAAAAATCTATGGATCAACATTCGTAGAGCTGCTATCTGCAGGGTATATGATCCTATTGCTGTGCGGTTGGATTAAGCTGGAGGTTCTTAATCAAGCAGTTGCAGAGATAATGAGCCAAATGACCTCCTTTGTATCTTATCTTTAATGTTAATCCACCGTCGGAATCACCGTCGGACCTCTTTATATCGGATTTTGGTTATAGCGGACAATATCTGTTGTAAACGAGGCATCCGTTCGTATCGGGAGTAAAGAATCAAGTTCGACATTTCATGGAGTCACCGCTAGGTGGTTGAAGCAAATCTTGCCTCAGTCCATGTTTTTCTTTCCTCTTTATTGCAGGTCATGTTTAGTGTATGTTTATGGTTGTTTTTTTCTAATGCATAGAAACATAGAAAATAGGACATTCGCCCTTCGAGCCAGCACCGCCATTCAATATGTTCATGGCTGATCATTCAAAATCAATACCCCATTCCTGCTTTCTTCCCATAACTCTTGATTCTGTTAGCCCAAAGAGCTGTGTCTAACTCTTTCTTGAATGCATCCAATGAATTGGCCTCCAATGCCTTCTGTGGCAGAGAATTCCACAGATTCACAGCTCTCTGGGTGAAAAGGTTTTTGCTCATCTCAGTCGTAAATGGCCTACCCCTTATTTTTAAACTGTGACCCCTGGTTCTGGACTCGCCCAACATCGGGAACACTTTTCCTGCATCAAGCCTGTCCAATCCCTTAAGAATTGTATATGTTTCTATAAGATCCCCTCTCATCCTACTAAATTCCAGTGAATATAAGCCCAGTCGATCCGTTGTACTTACTGTACATATATTCCCCCCTTATTTGGTTAGAGCGGGCAATCAGCGATAATAGAAATCCCCTCCCCCATAATCCGTTTATAATGAGGGTTATCTGTATACAGTTTCAAGATGTGAATGTCCTTTCTGATATTGTTCTGTGAAGGCAGCAACAGGTTACCAAGATTAACATAATCTGATCCCTTTACAATCTTAATAAATGCTGCTTCGAAAAATCTTTTTTGCAAGAATTCAGAATTCATTTTCAGGGCAATTGAATTCAAATGCAGGTACGTTTTAGTCACTGAGTTTTATCAAATTGTTTGCCGGGCAGATGAATGGTTGTGAAGTTTACAAAGGGGATTGTGAGAGGGAACTTAAACGGTGTTGACAAAGATTAAAAATATTTTATCAAAGTTGTAAGAAAGGTAAAGAAAAATGTGACCTGATATAAAATTGGACTGTGAGCGAAAGCTCTTTCATTCACCAATAATGAATTCCCGTTTTGACTCCCAAGGCACAAAGCAGCCTGCAGCTCGAACAAGTAAAGATTATTTCATCAGATGGAAGATAGCGGGAAGAAATAATAATTCAGTCATATCTAGGACTGTGAAGCCTATGCGATACTTGCTCCTGACTCCCAGGCCTGTATTGTGTATTCATGTTAAGCTTCAATTATCTGTGTGTGCAGTTGCCTCTTTCTCCAGATACTATGCAACCCCTCTCTCATAGACATGCCTAGTAGAGTCAGTCATAGTCATAGAGGGATACGGCATAGAAACAAACCCTTCGGCCCAACTTGCCCACACTGGCCAACATGTCCAAGTTCAAGTTCGAGTTCGCGTTTATCGCCACTTCACCAATTAAGGTACAGTGAAATTTGAGTTACCGTACCGTATGAGAAAAGAACACAATACACACATAAAATGGAATTTAACATAAACATCCACCACAGTGGAATCAACATTCCTCACTGTGATGGAAGGCAATCAAGTTCAGTCATCTTCCTCTTTATTCACTGTGGTCGGGGCCTTGAACCCTCCACAATTGTCGTTGCTGACAGTCCAATGTCCAAGTCCTCTCGTCGGGATGATCGAAACTCCAGCGTAGGGACGGATTGAACAGCTACACTAATCCCACCTGCCCATGTTTGGCCCGTATCCCTCCAAACCTGTCCTATCCATGTACTTACCTAACTGTTTCTTAAATGTTGGGAGAATCCCAGCCTCAACTACCCCTTTGGCAGCTTGTTCCATACACCCACCACCCTCTGTGTGAAAAACCTGCTCTGCACAAATCCTTCAAACTTTGCCCCTCTTACCTTAAACCTACGCGCTCAGGTATTTCCCTACCATCCCTTGACCTCACCATCTCTATTGCAGGTGATACACTCCTGACCGACATCCACTACAAACCAACTGACTCCCACAGCTACCTGGACTACTCTTCCTCCCACCCTGCTTCCTGTAAGGACTCCATCCATTTTTCCCAATTCCTCCCTCTACGCCACATCTGCTCCCAGGATGAGGTGTTTCACACCAGGTCATCACAAATGGCCTCATTCTTCAGAGAACGGGGATTCCCCTCCCCCACTATAGATGAGGCTCGCACCAGGGTCTCCTCCATACCCCGCAACACTGCCCTCTCTCCCCATTCCCCCACTCGCAACAAGGGCAGAGTCCCCCTGGTCCTCACCTTTCACCCCACCAGCCGGCAAATACAACACATAGTCCTCCGCCAATTTCGCCACCTCCAACGTGACCCCTCACTTGCCACATCTTCTCATCTCCCCCCCTGTCTGCCTTCCGCAAAGACCGTTCCCTCCGCAACTCCCTTGTCAATTCTTCCCTTCCCTCCCGCTCTACCCCTTCCCCGGGCACTTTCCCTTGCAACCGCAAGAAATGCTACACTTGTCCCTTCACCTCCCCCCTCCACTCCTTTCAGGGACCCAAGCAGTCCTTCCAGGTCCGACAGAGGTTCACCTGCACCTCCTCCAACCTCATCTACTGCATCCGCTGCTCCAGACGCCAGATGATCTATATCGGTGAGACCAAGCGGAGGCTTGGCGATCGTTTCGCCGAACACCTCCGCTCGGTCCGCAATTTTTTTTTAAATTTCAAAATATACTTTATTCGAATGATAAATATATACAATACATTAACCTTGCAGAAGATCCATCCAACATTTTCGGAAGCTGTACAATAGATCAATACAGTTTAGACATTTCTTTCCCCCAAATTTCCACAAATCAGTCCCCCACTCGTGCCACAGTGGCGTGGGATACCTTCCCTTATATTGAGGGGCGTCTCCACCATACCGTACCCCCCATGTCCAGCAGCGGAAGGGCGTTAGACTGTGGCCCTCCCCCACCGAGCCTTGGCGTTGGCTGCACCGAGCTTCAGTGCGTCCCTCAGCACGTACTCCTGCAGTCTGCAGCGGGCCAGTCGGCAACATTCCCTGACGGACATCTCGCTCCGCTCGGTCCGCAATAACCAACCCGACCTCCCGGTGGCTCAGCACTTCAACTCCCCCTCCCATTCCGTATCCGACCTCTCGGTCCTGGGCCTCCTCCACGGCCAGAGTGAGCAACACCGCAAGTTGGAGGAACAGCACCTCATATTCCGCTTGGGGAGTCTGCATCCTCTGGGCTTGAACATTGAATTTTCTCAATTCTGTTAACCCTTGCTGTCTCCTCTCCTTCCCACCTCTCCCTCAGCCCTCGGGCCCTGGCATTCCCTCTCTCTCTATCTCTCTCCCACACCCTAGTCGCACTAGCTTCTCATTTTCACACTACAAACAGCTTACAATGGCTTGTTCCCTTTATCATCGATACTTTTTTGCATATCTTTCATTCATTGTTCTTTATCTCTCCACATCACCGTCTATATCTCTCGTTTCCCTGATCCCTGACCAGTCTGAAGAAGGATCTCGACCAGAAACATCGCCTATCTCCTTCGCTCCTTAGATGCTGCTGCACCCGCTGAGTTTCTCCAGCCTTTTGTGTGCCCTCAGGTACTTGTTAGTTCCATCCTGGTTAAAACGCTGCCTGGATTTAGAGAGTTTTAGCTTCAGGGAGCGAGAGACTGGATAGACATGGATTGTTTTCTCTGGACCGTCAGAGGTTCAGCAGAGACTTGACAGAAGTATATAAAATGATAAAAGTAGATAAAATTACAAAAGTATATAAAATTATAGAAGTATACAAAATTATAAAAGTATATAAATTGATCAGAGGCATAGATATGGCTCACCATGCTTCACCACTATTCGTGTAACCCGTGACTCCATTCAAGCTCCTGCATGTTTTTCTAACCACATTCTGAACCTGCCCTCATGCTTCAACAGTCTCTCATCTTCATCTCCCTCGACCATCAATCACTGCAATACCCACCAGGACACACACATATATAGAACACACTTCAAAATAATGATTGCAGTCCAAATCTATGAAGGAAATGGTCCCATTTTCAATCAAAATTCAACGATTCACCCAAGTGCCTCCTCCGACTGGCTGTTTTCTGTCCGTGTTTTCCGTGCGGAGTTCCTGTGCAGCGCTGCCCAGAAGCTGCCTCATAAATGGAGGAAACCTGCTGACCTTCTGCTGAAGAATTAATCATGAAGGACAACTGCGCAGGTTTTAGGGCAGTCCTCAGCTGGACTTAAAGGCACAGCTGTGCACAGCACTATCGAGCTGCACGGTAGCGCAGCGATAGAGCTACTGCCTCACAGCGCCTGAGACCCGGGTTCGATCCTGACTATGGGTGCTTGTCTGTACGGAGTTTGTATGTTCTCCCCATGACCAGCATGTGTTTTCGCAGAGAACTTCGGTTTCCCCCCACACTCCAAGGACATACACCTTTCTAGGTTAATTTGCTCGGTATAAAATAAATTAAAATAAAATAAATTCTCCTCAGTGTGTGTAGGATAGTGTTGATGTACGGGGATCGCTTGTCGGTGCGGGCTCGGTGAGCCGAAGGGCCTGTTTCAGCGCTGTATCTCTAAATTAAACTGAACTAAAAAAATCTAGGTGTGGCATGGCCACTCCTCTGCGCAAAAACTGCAAGAAATTGCAGAGTATTGTGGATGTAGCCCATCCATTACACAAATCATTCTCCGCCCTCCCCTCGCCAACTCTATCAACACTTCACAACTGCCTCAGGAAAATAGCCAACCTAATCACGGAGTACTCACACCCCATTGATTCTCCCCTTCTGGCAGGTGGAAGTTTGAACGCACTCACCACCAGATTCAAGATCAGCTTCTTCCCTGCTGTTATCAACGGACCTCAAATATTCGATGGATTAATTCCCAATCTTACAATACAATACAAACAAAATACAAATTGTCATTTATTGTCATTCAAACAGACAGAGGTTTGAACGAAATTTCGTTCCCTGCAGTCATAACAATAAAATAAACATAAAACACAAGTAGTACAGTTTCACACAAATGTCCATCACAGTGAATCTCCAAACACCTTCTCACTGTGATGGAAGGCAAAAGTTTTATCTCTTCCCTGTTCTTTATTCTTCTCCCGCTTCGAGACGATCGAGGCTCCTGATATTAAAGCCCCTGGTGGGCGCTGTAAGTCCTGCGGCCGATTAAGCCGCACTGGGCGATGTAAGGCCCTGCGACGGGCCGTTTCAAACCCCTCGATCCGGTGCGGGTGAAGTTGCCGTTGCGGGAGCCCTCGGAAATTGGTCTCCCACCAGGGACCCGCGCGCTCACGATTCCACCTTCCACAGGGCCTGCGGCAGAGGTCTCCGAAGCTCCGCAGTCGGGTCGCCACCGCCGCGCCACCACAGTCTCCGCGCCAGCCAGCTCCACGATGGTAAGGCCTCCGAGGCTCCACGATGTTAGGCCCCAGCAAACGGAGACACGACAAGGAAAAGGTCGCGTCTCCTCCGTTCAAGGAAGAGATTAAAAGGTTAAAAGTTTCCCGCCCCCCCCCCACATATACACAACTAAAAATAAACCGAAAACATACTCTAACAGGACGAAGTAAAGAAAAAAAGACAGATGGACTGCCGGTGAGCCGCAGCCACAAAGCACCGCCACACCGAAAACCAATCAATGCCATGTGCAGCGGCAGGCGGTAGATAGAACTGTGGGGTGAATTTTTGTATTTTTGTTGGTGCCAAAATGATGCAACACTTGGAGTCTCTTCACATCAGAATGATGGCCAGGGACTCTGTGCCTAGGTGAGGTCTGCTATATGATTTTACCGGGTTGTATACAAAACATAGCATTTCACAGTACCTAGGTACATGTGATAATAATGTTCTAGGAGCAGAATTAGGCCATTCGGCCCATCAAGCCTACCACGCCATCCAATCATGGCTGATATATCTTTCCCTCTCAGCCCCATTCTCCTGCCTTCACCCCATAACCCCTGACAAGCTAAAGGGCCTGTCCCACTTTCATGACCTAATTCACAACCTTTTTTACTCGTGGTCATTTTTCATCAGGCTTGAAAAACGCCCCGACCTACTTGATGCCATGAGTACCTACGACTAGCATCACGACCTACCTACGACCTACCTACAACCTCCTACGACCTCCTATGACCTCGTGACGACCATGTTGCGAGTATGAGTCAAGGGCAAACTCGGCAGAGGTCGAGAATAAGGGCGTGAAAGTGGGACAGGCCCTTAACTAATAAAGTAACATTGAATCATTGAATCAAGTCATTCTATTGTTGCAGACACCTCTTCAGGCACTGTTCTTTCTCTTCTCAGGACTCTTCTGATGCCGACCAGTCACCTATTGAAACTTCCAACCTGAGCAGCATAAAATTACCATTTGCCTTTACTCCACTCCACACCTACAGGATAATTGCCCATCAAAGTCATTGTGACGGTTTTGCGGCCATCCGGTTTAACCTCCCTTTTTTTTAATAATGTGCATGAAAAATTGATGCCGTATGGAGCTTCAAAATAAATCGAGTCCTAGAAACTGCTGAAACAACTCTAAACCCACGTAGAAGTTGAGATTGCTGGGATTTGATGGCAATGATATGAACCATCTTGAGTATACTTTCAAATTACCTGTAATAAATCTGGTCATGGTTGTTCTTTCAATTTAAATGTTACATTAATAAGCACATTATATCATGTGGGAGAGAGTGGGCACATTGCATCAGCAAACCTACAGAGAGAAATTAGGGGATGGACACTAACCAGATAATTTGATTTAACAGATGATGCTTGTCCCTCACCCACTGCAACTAACAACATCCCTCTTCATCACCTCAAACTCGCCAACCAATCTCACATTCCTCCCATCTGTTCCATAATTAACCACCAGAATCTCTCCGAAGATAGACACAAAATGCTGGAGTAACTAAAAAGGTCAGGCAGCACCTCTGGAGAAAAGGAATAGGTGACTTTTCGGGTGGAGACCCTTCTTCAGACTCTGAAGTGTGAGCAGCGCTTTCAGACACCGAGGTCTGAAGAAGAGTCTCGGCACTGAGACGTCACCTATTCCTTTTCTCCAGAGATGCTGCCTGACCTGCTGAGTTGCTCCACCATTTTGTGTCTGACTTTGGTGTAAACCAGCATCTGCAGTTGTTTCATACACACCTGAACCTCTCCCTTTTATTCCCACTGAGCTCCAAACCTTGGCCAATTAATCTGTAAAATCAAATTTCTCCATGATTCCCAAAGCCCTTGTTTTGTTCATCGTTCATATGTTCATGTGATAGGAGCAGAATTAGGCCATTCGGCCCATCAAGTCTACTCCACCATTCAACCATGGCTGATCTATCTCTCTCTCCTAACCCAAGTCTCCTGCCTTCTCCCCATAACCCCTGACACCCGCACTAATCAAGAATCTGTCCACATCTGCCTTAAAAATATCCATTGACTTGCCCACCACAAGTAGGGGCTTGTGTGGCAATGAATTCCACAGATTCACCTCCCTCTGACTAAAGAAATTCCTCCTCATCTCCTTCCTAAAGGAACGTTCTTTAATTCTGAGGATATGACCTCTTGTCTTAGACTCTCCCACTAATGGAAACATTCTCTCCACATCCACTCTATCCAGGCAGGATCAGGGGCATAATATTCAAAGCAATATTATTTTTCAGGAAGAAGTTAATTGGGTAAAGATCTTGGTTAGTTAAGTTTACTGTCACGTGTACCAAGGTACAGTGAAGGGTTTTTGCCCCATGCTAACCAGTCAGTGGAAAGACTACACATGATATAGAATAAAGGGGAGGTCATTTAAGACTGAGGTAAGAAAAAACATTTTCACCCAGAGAGTTGTGAATTTGTGGAATTCCCTGCCACAGAGGGCAGTGGAGGCCAAATCACTGGATGGATTTAAGAGAGAGTTAGATGGAGCTCTAAGGGCTAGTGGATATGGGATATGGGGAGAAGGCATATGAGGACAAGGGAATATGGGGACAAGAGATATGGGGAGAAGGCAGGCACGGGTTATTTATTGGGGATGATCAGCCATGATCACAATGAATGGCGTTGCTGGCTTGAAGGGCCGAATGGCCTCCTCCTGCACCTATTTTCAATGTTTCTATGATAACAATTGAGCCATCCACAGTGTACAAATACATGATAAAGGGAGCAACGTGAATAATGTTTAGTGCAAGAAAAAGGCAGTAAAGTCTGTTCAAGATAGTCCGAGGATCTGCAATGAGGTAGATAGTAGTTCAGGACGGCTCTCCAGTTATTGGCGGGATGGTTCAGTTGCCTGATAACAGCTGTGGGAAGCCAGAGTTTTAGAAGTCCTACTATTGTTTTATGATGCAAGGAATAGGAAGCGAATTGTATTCTTCACAGGAGCATTGTTGAGGGTATTGACGTTTTTCAGCGATGCAGGAACGGATCAATAACTGTGAGTGATTACAACCCCCAGGAAACAAACACAAACAAAACTAATGCAGGCAGTCACAATAGCCAACATCCGTCTGAACATTCCTCAGTCCAGTGGTGAGAGGAGAAATTTTTGTCAGTGTTCACGAAAATAAACCCCACAAAACCTCATTCATACAGATTATCCGTTCATTACCATATTATTCTTTCCTGAAACACTGCCGTACAAAATGTGGGTACTGCTCTCCCTTCCTTACACTTGAAAATAACTCCATTGGTTGTAACGTTTAAGAAGGAACTGCAGATGCTGGAAAATCGAAGGTAGACAAAAATGCTGGAGAAACTCAGCGGGTGAGGCAGCATCTATGGAGCGAAGGAAATGGGCGACGTTTCGGGTCAAGACCCTTCTTCAGACTGATGGAGGGGTGGGGGGGGCGGGAAGAAGAAAGGAAGAGGCGGAGACAGTGGGCTGTGGGATAGCTGGGAAAGGGAGGGGAAAGAAGGAGAAAGCAAGGACTACCTGAAATTGGAGGTCAATGTTCATACGGCTGGGGTGTAAGCTACCCAAGTGAAATATGAGGTGCTGCTCCTCCAATTTACGGTGGGCCTCACTCTGGCCATGGAGGAGGTCCAGGACAGAAAGGTCGGATTCGGAATGGGAGGGGGAGTTGAAGTGCTGAGCCACCGGGAGATCAGGTTGGTTATTGCGAGCTAAGCCTTTTGGGGAGGGGGAGATGAAGGAAATAAAGAATTGGAGACCCATAACACTCTTGAATGTAGACTACAAGATCCTGTCTAAGGCCATCGCCAACCGGGTCAAGTCTGCTCTGGGACAGGTGATCCACCCGGACCAAACCTTTGCTGTACCTGGCAGGAAAATCTCAGACAGCCTAGCGCTGCTGAGAGACACCATCGCCTACGTGCAGGACAGACGGGTGGATGCCTGCCTAGTCAGCTTGGACCAGGAGAAGGCCTTCGACAGGATTTCGCACACGTACATGAGGGACGTGCTCTCCAAAATGGGTTTTGGGGAGGGAATCAGGAATTGGATCAAACTGCTCTACACCAACGTCCGTAGTGCAGTCCAAATCAATGGGTGGGAATCAGACAGTTTCCCTGTAAGGTCTGGAATCAGGCAGGGTTGCCCTCTCTCTCCTGTTTTGTTTGTCTGCTGTATTGAACCCTTTGCCGAATCCATCAGGAAGGATTCGAGCATAAGAGGAGTTACATTGCCAGGCAGTGGGGCATTCAAATAAAAATCTCCCTGTACATGGACGATGTTGCTGTCTTCTGCTCGGATCCAGGGTCGGTCCGCAGACCGATTAGTATCTGCGACCAGTTTGAATCGGCCACGGGAGCCTGGGTGAACCGCAGGAAGAGCGAGGCCATGCTCTTTGGCAACTGGCCCGACAGATCTTCCGTCCCCTTCACCATCAAGCCTGACGGGGATCTGGTTCGGGGGGGCTGAGGCATGTAACAAGAATTGGCTGGAGCAGATAGCCAGGGTGGGGAGGAAGCTGGAGCTGTGGAGGCAACGCTCCCTCTCCATAACGGGAAATAATTTGGTCCTCAGGTGTGAGGTGCTCTCGGGGCTGCTGTACTTGGCACAAGTGTGGCCTGTTCCTCCCTCCTACGCCACAGGGATCACCCGGGCCGTCTTCCAGTTCATCTGGGGGTCGAGGATAGACCGGGTGCGATGGGCCACAATGTACAAGTCAACAGACAACCGGGGTAAAAGTGTGTCCAAAGTCGCCCTCATTCTGATGGTCACCTTCGTGTGTGGCTGCATCAGGCGGAGTGTAGAGCCAAGGCACGTGGGCACCAAGTGTCACTACCTGCTGAGGTTCTACCTGTCCCCGGTGTTGAGAAGGATGGGCCTGGCGCAGGTGCCACGCAATGTGCCAGTCAGCTGGACATTGCCGCCCCATCTGTCGTCTGTGGAAGGGTTCTTCCGGACCAACACCTTTGACCACATGTCCATTGGGCAGTGGTCAGCACAGAATGTCCTGCAGGCACTGCAGGGAAAGGACTCGATGGATCCGGTGGCGTGGTTCCCCTGAGCAGACTGCCCTGCTTGTCTGGCAAAATGCCTCATCGCCAGAACTCACCAACAAGCACCAAGACCTGGCTTGGCTGGCGGTGAGTGGAGCCCTCCCAGTCAGATCCTTCCTGCACCATCGGAACTTCACTGCCAGCGCACGCTGCCCTCATGGCTGCTATGGAGAGGAGACGGTTGCCCACCTCTTTGCAGAGTGTGGATTTGCTAAAAGAGTCTGGAAAAAAATGCAGTCCCTGGTACGCTTTATCCGAACAGCTCCGTCACAGAGGACTGTGGTTTACGGACTCCCAGGGACACATTCAGAGACTGACATCGAGTGCTGCTGGAGGGTCATCAACTCGGTGAAAGACGCCCTTTGGTCTGCCCGAGCATTGTTCACCACCCAGCAGAGCGAGATGTCCGTCAGGGAATGTTGCCGACTGGCCCGCTGCAGACTGCAGGAGTACGTGCTGAGGGACGCACTGAAGCTCGGTGCAGCCAACGCCAAGGCTCGGTGGGGGAGGGCCACAGTCTAAGGTCCTTCCGCCGCTGGACATGGGGGGCACGGTATGGTGGAGATGCCCCTCAAAATAAGGGAAGGTATCCCACGCCAGTGTGCCACATGAGTGGCACGAGTGGGGGACTGATTTGTGAAATTTGGGGAAAAGACCTGCATGGGATTTGGACGAGCAAGCGGCAAGTTAAGGTAAAGCTGAGGGTGGACAAGGACGGAGAAATTGTCCACCCTCCCTCGGTTTTTGCCATCGGAGGGAACCGAGGATACCTGAGCTACGTGGGGCAACCCAGGCTGTGCAGGAAATGCAACAAGCCTGGGCATGTGATGGCCCAATGCACCGCAGTTTTCTGCAAAAACTGCAAGACGGAGGGCCATGAGACAAAGGACTGTCAGGCCAGCAAGAACTGCAACCTGTGCAGGGAGGCAGGCCACCTTACAGGGCTTGCCCTAAAAGAGCCTGCACCTACACACAGGCGACAAGAGGGGCTGCTGCCAGCATCCCCAAGGTGGGCGAGACACTCCCCACCACTGCCAAGACCCCAGCAGAAAGAGGGAACACGGATGAGTCTGCTCTGGGACAGGTGATCCACCCGGACCAAACCAGTGCTGTACCTGGCAGGAAAATCTCAGACAACCAAAGCGATCGCCAAGCCTACGCTTGGTCTCACCGATGTAGAGCAGCTGATACCTAGAGCAGCGGATGCAATAGATGAGGTTGGAGGAGGTGCAGGTGAACCTCTGCCGCACCTGGATAGACTGCTTGGGTCCTTGAATGGAGTCAAGGGGGGAGGTAAAGAGACAGGTGTAGCATTTCCTGCGGTTGCAAGGGAAAGTGCCCGGAGAGGGGGTGGTTTGGGTGGGAAGGGACGAATTGACCAAGGAGTTACAGAGGGAGTGGTCTCCGCGGAAAGCCGAAATGGGATGAGATGGGAAGATGTGGCCAGTGGTGGGATCCCGTTGGAGGTGGTGAAAATGTTGGAGGATTATCTGTTGTATGTGACGGTTGCTAGGGTGGAAGGTGAGGACAAGGGGGAATCTGCCCTTGTTATGAATGGGGGGGGGATGGGGAGTGAGAGTAGAGTGACGGGGTATAGAAGAGACCATGGTGAGAGCCTCATCTATAGTAGAAGAGGGGAACCCCCATTCCTTAGAGAATGAGGACATCTCCGAGCCCTGGTTTGGAACACCTCATCCTGGGTGCAGATGCAGCATAGACGGAGGAATTGGGAGTAGGGGATGGAGTCCCTACAGGAAGTGTTTATTCTCGCTAAATTGGAGCAGCTAGGACTTCAAAATGGGGTAAACTTTCAGGGTTGCTGGGGGTTTGGTCAATTTTGCTCTCTGCCCAGCTGGGACAAGCTGCGAAGAGGTGCCAGAATGCCTGGAGCTTAGATACAATTTTCAAACAAAGAATGGGAATATCTGCAAACCCTGTCAATTAGGTACAAAATGCATAGAATGGATTGGATGGCTTATAAATAGTTGTAAATAATGTTGCAGAGTTTGACTTTGCCGAGTGTTGATTGGATGAAGGGTTGAGCCTTGTCTGGGTTTTTTGTAAATCAGTGTAAATGTTTCTAAGTTGGCTTCCTCTCCATTTTGAATACAATATATTGAGCTGTTGTATCATTGGATTAGGGAATGCCTGCTATGTATGGGGTTAATCTATATCTGTAATTAGGTTATTAAAAGACCACCCCCATGTGGTTCTGCCCCTCGGGATCCCGGGACATATAAAAGTTCGTTACCATGAAGCTCAGCGTTGATATTCTGGGAGAGCGCTTGGGACTGCGTGACCTTCTGGAGTGTCTCTGTCTGAGTGAGGCCTAGAGGGCTTGAACAGGCAGATGGGAGGATCGAACCCGCGGTGGGATAGGTACAGTAGTTGATCTGTAATGTGCTTTTGATAAAATAAAGATTAGTTGTTTCAAGTCCTTGGTTCAGTGTTTTTACTGAAACTAGACTGGGGGCAAGCTTAGAAACGAGCAATTTACAGAAGCAGGGTGGGAAGAAGTGTAGACCAGATAGCCATGGGAGTCAGTGGGTTTATAGTAGATGTCGATCAGTAGTCTGTCACCTGCGATGGAGATAGTGAGGTCTAGAAACGTTAGGGAGATATCGGAAATGGTCCTGGTGCAGTTGAATGCCGGATGGAAGTTAGTGGTGAAATGGATGAAGTCAGTGAGTTCTGTATGGGTGCAGGAGGTAGCACCAATGCAGTCGTCGATGTAGCGGAGGTCGAATTCGGGGATAAGGCCACGGTACGCCTTGAACAAGGATTGTTCGACATACCCTACAAAGAGGCAGGCATAGCCTGGGCCCATGCGCGTGCCCATAGATACGCCTTGGATTTGGAGGAAATGGCAGGAGTCAAACAAAAAGTTGTTATGGGTAAGGACCAGCTCCACTAGGCAGAGGAGAGTATCGGTAGATGGGGATTGGTTGGTTCTGTGGTCGAGGAAGAAATGGAGGGCTTTAAGATCCTCCTGGTGGGGGATGGAGGTGTAGAGTGACTGGACATCTATGGTGAAGATGAGGGAGTGGGGGCCTGGAAAATGGAAGTCATGGAGGAGACAAAGAGTGTCTGAAGTGTGTTGAACATAGGTAGGGAGGGATTTAACCAGGGGGGAGTCGAGGTAAGTGGAAATAGGTTCCGTGGGACACGAACAGGGAGAAACAGGTTTGTGGATTTTGGGGAGAAGGCAAAATCAGGCCGTGCGGGGCTGGGAAACGATGAGGTTGGAGGCTTGGGAGGGCAGGGAGCCAGAGTTGATGAAGTCAGTGATGGTGCTAGAGATAATGGCCTGGTGCTCGTCTGTGGGGTCATGGTCCAAGGATAAGTAGGAGGAGGTGTCTGAGAGTTGGCGCGTGGCCTCAGACTTGTAGTTATCAGCGCGCCAGACTATCACGGCACCTCCCTTGTTGGCGGGTTTGATCACCCAGTCTGGGTTGTTGCAGAGTGATTGGAGAGCTGTACAATCAGGGGGAGTGGAGAGGTTAGAGTGAGAAAGGGGAGTGGAGAAGTCGAGGCGGTTGATGTCCCGCCGGCAGTTTAAAATAAAAAGGTCTAAAGCTGGTAGATGGCCATGAGGGGGGAGGTCCAAGAGGAGGGGGAGATGGGAGAAGGGGTCATCACTAGGGGGAGAGGAATCCTTCCCGTGGAAGAACGCTTGGATGCGGAGGCGATGGAAGAAGAGCTCCACATCGTGGCGGACGTGGAACTCATTGAGGTGGGGATGGAAGGGAACAAAAGTCAGGCCTCTGCTGAGGACAGACCATTCAGTATCCGAGAGGGGGAGGTCAGCGAGGATGGTGAACACACAGCAAGCATGGGGGTTGTGGCCGGAGGAAGGCAGTTGAGTGGACGGAGGCCGAGGCGATGTCTGGTGGAGGGGGTGGTGGGTGGTCAGGAGGAGGGGGGTATGAGGACTATAGTGTGTGGGGAGGAGCTGGAGTCCCATGGTTTAAGGGGGAAGGGGAAGACCCAGTGCAACAACCATTGAGGTTCCCTGTGTTGGGGGGGGGGGGGGGGGGGGGGGGAGCACTAGGACCCAGCACAGTTAGACCCTGTGATGTCAGAGTCTGCAGCGTGGAGATTTCAGGCCCGGTGCTAAACCTAGGACTCAGGTAAGGCGACGGCTGCAGCCTGCCAGAGGGAGGTGGAGTGGCGTGGGTCAGTAGTCGATGGTGGATGCCCACGGGGGAGTGGAATCCGGGTCAACGGGCGAAGCGTAGGTTGTAAAACATTGGTTGTAAAACACTTTGGGGATTTGCTCAGGACATAAAAATAATACAATTCCTTCCTTTGTTGGACTAATTTCACCTTTTGGGTGGAGAATGCGGGGTCATAAGGAGGGAACGATGGTGGCTTTTAATGGCTGATGGCAATGTTGTGCATCATCTGTTGAGCCAAATTATCTTCTGGTTAAAATGAATGCTATTGTCAACCCGAACCATACAGGCAGGAGGAGCAGCAATCTATTAGTGTAGAGGAAATAACATAAACATTACATGCTTTTCAACCTGACTTGAAGTTTGATATTAAAATGTATTGCTTTTCTGAGTTGGCACATGTCATGTTTTGTCAGAGGTTTTCAGCGGTTGTGTGATGGAAGATGACAGATCCTGTTCATTAAGAGTCTAACGAATGTTCAGGATGTATTAATAATACTATCCGGGAAGGCCGTCAGCATCCATAAAGACTCCTCACACCCTTGTAATGGACTGTTCGAACTACTTTCTTCCGGCAGACGTTACAAGGCCTTCTATGCCCACACCTCCAGACCCAGGAACAGCTTCATTTCCAGAGCTATAGCGGCTCTGAACCGGCCTTGCTGAGTGCCCCCCACCCCCATGGTCACTATCTCTGCACTTTAGTCTGTTTTGACTATTTTACTGTTCTAATGTTTTTATTTACAAACCATGTTCTTGGGGTATCTAAACCTAAATGTTATTGGTTGTTTAAGTTATGACATCGGATGGAAGTTGCAAACCAAATCTCGTTGCACTTATGTGCAATGACAATAAAATATATTATTATTATTATTATTATATTATTATTATTATTATTATTATTATTATTATTATTATTATGGAATAGATCAGTCCATATAGTTCACAGATACATAATGGAATGATAATCCTGCAATCTCAAAGGTATCCTCAATCTGTTTATTTTAAGGCTACGTATGGTACAGAGTAATTCCAGAGTAAATCTGAATGACCAAGTACACATGTGCTCCTGAAGACGTAGGCTTGGAGGTTATGTCACCTTCTTTCCTGCCTTCCTTCTTATAGCAAAGTTATAAGGAGCAACACAGTGGCACAGGCAATGACCTGGGTTCAATCCTGACCTCTTGCGCTATCTGTATGGAAGTTCTTGATGTGATCACCGGGGTTGTTTCCATCTTCTTCTTGTGTGTGGCGTGCACACCCTAAACTTGCAGGACAACTTGTTCTATTTGATCTTATTGATTGTGCATGCCAGGTTGATTGCATTCGTCGAAACAGGGCGGACCCACGTGAAGGTTGTAATCTCCCACCCTGGTTGTTTCCACAGGATGCCCTGGTTTCTTCTGTCTAGCAGATATATAGGTTGATAGGTGAACTGACCACCGTACCTGCACCAACAAAGATACAAACGTTCACTGAACCACCCAAATGATAGGTGAGTGGTAGAACATGGCAAGTCGATGGGAATTTGGGGAAGTAAAATGGAATTCCGGTAAATGGGTGCAAGTGGACTCAATGGGCCGAAGGTCCTGTTTCTATGCCCTTCAATTGTGTGATTCAGTTTAGTTTATTATTATTGCCATCTGTACCGAGGTGCACTGAAAAGCTTTTTTTTGGAGCATGCTATCCAGTTAGTGAAAAGACTACACATGATTACAATCAGGCCATCCACTGTGTATAATTACAGGATGAAAGGAATAACGTATAGTGCAAGATAACGTCCGATAAAGCCCTGAAGAAGGGTCTCGACCTGAAACGGCACCCATTCCTTCTCTCCAGAGATGCTGTCTGTCCCGCTCTTACTCCAGCTTTTTGTGTCTATCTTCAGTTTAAACCAGCATCTGCCGTTCCTTCTTAAACAAAAGCCCAAATAAAGATAGTCCAAGGGTAGTCCGAGGATTCTAGTAGCACTTACAGCACATATTGATTTAGCAACTATAACTTCATGAAACCATCCCAAAGCATTAGTCAGAACAAGCCACTCCAGGAGATGAAAGAAAAGAAGATGAAAAGCTTGATCAAAATAGGCACATTTTAAAAGGTATTTTAAAGAAGAAAGGAAATGGTTTCACAGAGGTTAGAGCATTAGACATTGGTACCAAAGGTTTAATTTGGGATGTGCAAGAGGCCAAGATTGAGGTGACATAGAGATCTTGGAGGGTTAATAAGGCTGAAGAAGATTGTAAAGATAGGGAGGAACAAGGCTATGAAGAGATTGGAAAAGGATAAGATTTATTACAGTGAGGACCAGGAATCAGTGCAAGTCAGCCAGCAAAATGGTAATGCGTCAACAGGACTTGGTAGGTTACGATAAGAGGAGCAGAAATTGAGATGATTTCAGGGTTGCAGAGGGTGGAAGTGGGGAAGGGAGCCAGGAGCACATTTGTCAAGCCCAGAGAAAGCCCAAAGTCCATAAAATTGACAGAAGGCAGCAGAAGAGCTGAGGCAGAAGCAGAGGCAAAGTCAACCCAATGTTACTTCATTCAAATCCTGTCTGTGTCACCAGAATAACAATAGACTTTGTAGACTTTGGGCTGAATAACAATGGAGTTCTTAACCAACTGCTGACCACACCAATATGCAATTATGTCGCGCAGAGTTCTGTAAAACATTCAACTTCTCAGCACAACATAACCAGGAATAAATTTCAATATCAGTCAATGACTATTGTTCCACAGCAGCTAGAGACGTTCTCTGGGCTGCTAATTGGATGACAAATCTTAATCCTGCTCCTACAAGATGATTCAGTGAAAGAAGCACTAAATCAGGCCAGGTCATTCGGCCCATTGGGTCTGTGCTGGCTGCCTCTATTATAAGTGAATCTTATTCCTCCACACTGTCAGACAGTTCATTCAAGATATAACAAAATCTGGCATTTTATAAATAAATCCTAATTTGTTTGTTGCTTTATTTCTCAATTATCTTTTTTTTTCTGTGTCCCTGATTCCTGACTGCCTTGCCAATGGAAACAGGTTTTTTCCAAATGTACTACATCTAGCACCCTTTATGATATTAAACACATCTATCAACTCTCTTTTTAACCTGCCGTACTCTAAGGAGAATACCTTTAGCTTCACTGATACCTCCATGTAATTGTAATTCATCATTCCTTTTTAGTTACATTGTGGGAAAAAGAATTATGAATAGCTTCTTTTAACGTAGAATTGATATAGATGTTTCATTATTAGTCACCTGAAATATAACTATACCGTCAGTGGTGCCAACTTTATGATGAAAATTTAAATTGAGCCTATGTTTACTCTTTCTCTCTCATGCTAAGTATCCAGTTATACTATTTGGAAAATCTAACCTCCTTTCTACTTGCTCTGAATAATGGTCTTGTCAACATATACTGTAGGATCTGTGATGTCTACACAGCGAAAATATAGTTAATTAAAGCTGGAGTAACTCAGCGGGTCAGGCAGCATCTCTGGAGAAAAGGAATAGGTGACATGTCGGGTCAAGACCCTTCTTCAGATTGAGAGTCAGAGGAAATGGAAACAAGAGATACATAGGACAAATGAATGAAAGATGTGCAAAAAGCAATGATGATCAAGCAAAGGTGGAGTCCACAATGGTCCATTGTTGGCTGTGGGGAAGGTGAGAACGAGTTACACAGTCAGTAAAACTCAAGCAGGACAAAAGTGAAACTAGTACGATGACCAGGGCGGGAGAGGGACAGTGATAGGGGGAATGTAAAAGTTACTTGAAGTTAGAGAAATATATCTTCATACACGCTGGGTTGTAAGCCGCCCAAATGAAATATGAGGTGCTGTTCCTCCAATTTGCATTTGGCCACACTCTGGCAATGGAGGAGGCCCAGGACAGAAAGGTCAGTGCGAAAATGGGAAAGGAAGTTAAAGCGCTGGCAACCGGATTATCATGTAGGCCAAGGTGTTCAGCAAAATGATGCCAGTCTGCGTTTCTACCGATATGGAGCGGTATGTATGTATTTATAGATACCTGGAACAGCAGAGACAATAGATGAGGTGTAAGTGAACCTCTGCCTCACCTGAAATGACTGTCAGGGTCCCTGGACAGAATCTGCTTCTCAAACTCACCCCATTCATACAGTTGAGATGGACTCTCTACTGGCCCACCTTAGCCATATTTCATGGTCATCCCAATCCTCTTAATGTGCCTACGATACAGCTTAAAGTGCAGATGGATTATGATCCATATAACGTCTTCACACCTTAAACGGCATCACAGGATGGACTTTTCTCTGATGAACACCCACACAGTCACGAGGAACAATCCGGGAAATTAATATTGGAAATCCGTAGCTAGATGTATTCAGGCAATATCTGTGGAAAGGGGAAAAGAGTGAACTTGTCAGGTCAAAGGCCTTTCTTCACAACTGGGAAAGAGAGAAAACAAGATAATTTGCGGAGAAGGTAGCAGAGGGATATCTTATATAGCGTATAGATATCTTACGCCAGGATAGTGTCAGTTAAGAGGCATATATTGGCAGATGAACATGTAGGGAATTAAATGATAAGTATCGCCTATAGGCATAGGAAATTAATTTTAAAGTATCATGTTCAACACAGACATAGTGGGCCTAAGGGACAGTTCCTGTTCTGTGCTGGTCTGTGCTCTATCTTACTCTATCTGGTATTTCCATTGGACACTTCCATGCTTCGTCAACCTGAACTATGAACTGTTTACCTTTCATGGATTCATACAGTCATATAGCATAGAAACTTTGGCCCAACTTGCCCACCCCAACCAACATGTTCCATCTACACTAGTCCCACTTGCCTGCGTTTGGCCCATATCCCTCTAAACCTGTCCTATACATTTACCTGTACAAATATTTCTTAAACGTCGCAATCCTACTTGCCTCAACTACCTCCTCCGGCAGCTCGTTCCATATACCCAACACCCTCTGAAAAAAGTTACCCTTCAGGTTCCTATTAAATCTTTCCCCCCTCACCTTAAACCCATGTCCTCTGATCCACGATTCCCCTACTCTGGGCAAGAGGCTCTATGTGTCTACCCGATCTATTCCTCTCATGATTTTGCACAGATGTTGCCTGACCTACCGAGGAGTCAGAGCAGGTTCTGTTTTTATTACACCAAGAACTAATATTACACTGGGTCTAATATCACAGTAACCCAGAGGTCAAAACACTGAATGCTTCTCCACTGAACACACCTGAAAGTTGAGTCTATTGGCCCTTTTGTAATGCTTTGCTCTGCAGCAGAGGCATAAGCACCTGGGAACTGTCAGGTATGAGCGAAGAGAAATATGCTTCGGAAACCGCCATCTATTTCATTCCTCTGGCATCTCTCTCTCTTGCCCGTTATCTCTTCATGAGGATTAAACCTGAACTTCTGCCTTGCTTCAATAATGAACATTTTATTGCACGAGAAATGGAAGTCGGCAGATCTCAAAATAATTGATAATGCACCGTGTACTTTTCCTCAGAACTGGGGTTATTAAAGCATGATAGAAATACAAGTCAAGAATATACTGATTGCTTACAGTACAAGTAAGCCAAGTCATCCAGTTCATAAATTTGATTTAATTTTTGCCGACCTAATGCACAGAGCCAGTTTCACCACTCGGAGGAAGAATTTGTCATTTTGCAGCTCCCAGAAGCATCATATATATATATTAAAAGTAATCTGCTTTCCTACAATCCAACAGACACATTCTTAGATCAATCTTTATTCTACCTCACTGATATGCTTTAGTGAAGGAAAAACCTTGCTCTGATGCAAGGTCTCGACCTTTTCTTTTCCTCCACAGGTGCCGCTCGACTCACTCGAGTTCCTCCAGTGGTTTGTTTCTAGCTCCAATTCCAGTGCCTGTTGCCTCTAGCGAAGAAAACCAGTTGCCCTACGCATATGTGTAGACAAGGACTGCAGATGCTGGTTTAAATCGAAGGTAGACACAAAATGCTGGAGTAACTCAGTGGGAAAGACAGCATCTCTGGAGAGAAGGAATAGGTGACGTTTTGGGTCGAGACCCTTCTTCAGACTGAAGTCGAGACTGAAGAAGGGTCTTGACCCGAAATGTCACCCATTCCTTCTCTCCAAGAAAGCTGCCTGTCCGGCTGAGTTACTCCAGCATTTTGTATTTACCTGCCCTACGCATCTGATTTATATACGACTCCAGACTCATGATAGATCTATGTAGGAAGGAACTGCAGATGCTGAAGATAGACTCAAAATGCTGGAGTAACTCAGCGGGTCAGGTAACATCTCTGGAGAGAAGGAATGGGTGACGTTTCAGGTTGAGATCCTTCTTCAGACTGAGAGTCTGGGGAAAGGGAAATTAGAGATATAGGTTATAGGACAAATGAATGAAAAATATGCACAAAACAATGATGATCAAGGAAAGCTGGAGCCCACAATGGTCCATTGTTGGATGTGGAGCACGTGATAATGAGTTATACAGACAAAGTCAGAGGAAAAGGTACAAGGAACATCTGGGAGAGGGAAACTGGAGGTATGAAAAGGTTTTCATACAGTATCTTTAGTTTCCCTCTCCTCTAACTCTCAGTCTAAAGAAGGATCTCAATCCGAAACATCACCGATCCCTTTTCTCCCGAGATGCTGCCTGACTCATTGAGTTACTCCAGCTTTTTGAGTCTATCCATGATAAATCTCATGGCTCTTTAGCCCAATGAGTATCTCTAAACTAAACTGAACTAAACTGACCTTTGCAGGGCAACTGGAGATGAGCACCAAAGCTGCTCCATCCATGTCTCCCGTATTCCGTAAACAAATATGAAACTGTCAGGAGTTATAACAGCAGCAGGTTAAACATTGGTAAAAGGAGTAAGTTCTCACTGAAAACTGCAAAAACGGGGTCATGAATGGCTGAGGTACCTCCCTAATCCGTCATCTTTCACACTGACTTGTGATTACTGGGTCAGTTATTCACATTCAGCGTCATCCCAAGTATGATATGAAACAGCATCCTATGAAGGGATTCTGGGGATTAGATGTATTGGGAAGTTTATCCTTAGTACTCAACATGTATAAACTGAAAAATAGGAAAGGAGTGAACAGCAGAAAGCCATTTGCAGACACTAGCAATACAGAACATCTCACATGACATTCCTAAACTATAGAGTGGACAGCTGGATGTTGCGTTTAATCACACCCATTGTGCACGCAATCAGAGTGACTGTGTGAGATCAGTGAGTGTGCATTGATCAAACCTATGTGTGTGATCAGAGTGAGTGTGAAATATGCTGTGCAGAGCATTGTGCTTGTGATCAGCTGTTGTGACAGAGAGTGAGGATGATTTGTGCGTGAGCAAGCCCCCGTGTGTGCCTGAGACCCTGTGTTTCCCCAGAGTTTAGTCGTGACTAATTAGATTGCTGGCTCTCCTCCTCCACTTGACTTTAATATCTCCTGGGTGTCAGTGGACATTCTTATGTTGCCATCACTGAGACTGGGGTCGGTGCATTTTTAAATGCAAGTTTGATAAACAAACGAGCAAGAAAAGAATAAGTATATTTTAGTGAACAGAATGCTCAGAAGTACAATGGTACAAATACATGTTAACAGATGTGTTACCACATTATAAGTTCCATGCAATTTTCAGTGTGGAAAATTCCCCAGCCTTGTAGCATTTCTTGGAGGGGAAACTGGGCTATTTGGATATTTTGTGACTTTTCCAGCACTAATACAGATAAGGGGAGCAGCTGCTTGCCAACACCACCCCTCACTGGTTCCTCACAAAGTCGCGTAACATCCTGACATGGCACTACTTGGCTGCCCCTGGTTTCAAGTCATGGAACTCTCTCCTTAACACACAATGGGCACATTTTTCCCAGATGAACTGCAGTGGTTCAAGAGGGTGTCTCATCACCGCCCTCTAAAGGGCAATTAGTAAATGGCAGTAAATGCAGAGCACGTCAGCAATCCCGGAACTAAACTAAAGAGAGACACAAAATGCTGGAGTAACTCAGCGGGTCAGGCAGCATCTCTGGCGGGAAGGAATGGATGACATTTTGGGTCGAAAGGGTCTCCTTCTGTGTAAACCAGCATCTGCAATTCCTTCCTACACATAAAATAAAGAGAGAAATGACCCATCAAAAGGGACCTCCTTTTATAGTGCTGTTGACAAGGAACAGCCCTGCTGTCTCGGAGCATGAAACAACTAGAAAGGGTTTTACTAAGTGGGATGGAGACTTGTTACAATTACCTGGTGAAGACTGAAGGTGTAAGGTGTTGAAAACAGAAGCGACTGAACACAAAATGGATGAAATATTTTCTTCTTATTTTTGCAAATGACATTCTGCTAATTCTTTAGCAGAGTGAGTCACTGCACGTCTCATTTTTATTGAGAATCTGCTGCCATCTGAGATAAAAGTCAAGCTTGATTTAGCCACCACAATAATCCCATAACTGTTTAGCTTTACTTAACTGTTTCCCCCACAAAATGCTCTTCCATCTCGTCACATTATTGGTTTATTTTATTGCTGGTTTATTATCTCAACCGATGTGTGTCTGTTCTTTGTTTATTGAAAACGGAATAAAATGTAATGTGCCCCCTCCAATAAAAATAAAACTAAAGTTGCAAGTATCTGACCTACAGCTGAAGCGACAGAAGAATTTATCACCATGGTTAACAACTCCTCATTATTTTCTCCAAGAAGAAAAAAATCAGCCAACAAGTCAGGGTGGCCAGGAAGGTCCCACTTTCACGACCTCTGCCGAGTTTGCCCTTGACTCATACTGGCAGCATGGTCATCACAAGGTCGTAGGAGGCCGTAGGAGGTCGTAAGTGATCGTAGGTAGGTCGTAGCAGGCCGTGATGCTAGTCGTAGGTACTCGTGGCATCAAGTAGGTCGGGGCGTTTTTCTAGCATGATGAAAAATGTCCACAAGTAAAAAAGCTTGTGAATTAGGTTGTGAAAGTGGGACAGGCCCTTAAGGCGCTGCATTCAGGTGCATTCCGGTCGCAGTCTCCTCTGGAGGCGTGGGTTCGAATCCCATAAGATCCCTGGCACATTTAAGGTAGCACAGTAGAGCAGTGGTAGATCTGTTGCCTTACAGAGCTTACAGTGCCAGGGACCCGGGTTCGACCGCAACTACGGGTGCTGTCTGCATGGAGTTCTCCCAGTGACCACGTGGGTTTTCTCAGAGATCTTTGATTTCCTCCCACACTCCAAAGACGTACAGGTTTGTAGGTTCAGGCTTGGTGTAGGTGTAAAAATTGTTCCTAATGTGTGTGTAGGTAGGATAGTGTTAATGTGTGGGGATCGCTGGTCGGTGCGGAGTCAGTAGGCCGAAGGGCCTGTTTCCAGGCTGCAACTTTAAATAAAAATAAAAATTACTTTCTCTCCAGCAACAGCCGCAGGCAAAGATCAAAATGACAGTCTCATTCAAACTCACGAATTGGATTAATTATGAACTTCATGGGGTGACGTGAGATAACAATCGAACACAAAAACATCGTGAACTTTCAATACGAGAGTTTCCAGATCAGACCTCAGGCTAAAACTGTATTGAGAATCATTCTGCAGAGAGGAAGGGAATTAAGACTTCCATTCCCTTCCCCACTTGTGGCAGTAACGGCACTTAAAGAAAAGCAAACTACAGGGACCTGAAATGAAAAAATGCTGGAAATGTTCAGGCTTCTACTGCAGAGAAAAACAGAGGTAATTTTTCAGTGATCTTATGTCAGAACTGGAGAATGATAGAGGCAGAGTTGTCGAAATATGACACTGTCAGGGACATCAATGAGGGTCCTGATGCCCCAAGTCCCAAACTTCATGTTGAAGAGCAGAAGTTGGCTACAAATGACTTATTTTAACATTGGAGTGCCCATTACATACTAGTAAGATTGTGGTCTGGTGAAGGAGCCTGAGCTGTCTAGAGAACAGGTTGAGGCAAGTGGACATTAACACACATACTTGGACATATATATAGGCACCCTTCAGCAAGTACATATGGTTAGGTACAAGCACAGATACCCTTGCCCACATCCCCCTTAATGCTGCCCTTTTCTAACCCCCCCCCCCCCCCCCCACCCTTAACACTTAATCCTCCCCATACATGAGTCTCCTTTGGTAGACAAAAAGGCTGGAGAAACTCAGCAGGTGAGGCAGCATCTATGGAGCAAAGGAATAGGTGACGTTTCGGGTCTCCACCCTTCTTCAGACTCAGTCTCAACTTCACCCTTCTTCAGACTCAGTCTAAACGTCACCTATTCCTTCGCTCCATAGATGCTGCCTCACCCGCTGAGTTTCTCCAGCATTTTTTCCAGCATCTGCAGTTCTTTCTTAAACATGAATCTCATTTGCTTCAGTGCCCTCCATTCCCTTGAGTTCGTGTTGTCCCTCAGGGACATCTACTTTCCTCAATCTATCAGGTTCTTGAACTGACCTGCTAACCCTGCTTCAGCAATGGAACACCGCAGAGACCTGTTGCACTCCCAAGGACTTGCTTTTTAACTGTGTATCACTGATAATCGTATGATCTTAATTAGTGTATTAATCCTTGTAATTATATGGAACCTACCAGAATCAAAAGAGACAAATTGTTCTACTGTGCCCGAAAAGACATATCCAATTAGTTTTAATCCCCCTGACTTCCACTGTTGTTTAATAGCAGTTCCTCTACAAGTATTTGTTTCTTTTGAAGTTATTATTGAAATGTCTTCACCCACAGAACATTGTAGATCAACAACGAATCTTAGAATTATGGAAAGGTAATTCTGCATGCAATGCTGGATACAAGATGGATGTGGTGGCTTTAGAAAAGGTGCAGAGGAGGTTTATCAGAATATTGCCTGGATTAGGAGATATTAACTATAGTGAGAGGTTGGACAGAATTGGATTATTTCTCTGGAATGTCAGAGGTTGCAGTGAGACCATTTCTCGATATGCAGGAAATGGAGAGGTACGGATTATGTACCGGTAGATAAGAGATGGTCTTGGCATAGTGTTTGCCACACAGACTTTACTAAGTGTAATTTTTATATAAACATTAAAGTAATTTATGAATTACTAAGCATACAGGTTGTGCTTTCCAATGTGGCGCTGAGGGCGTGTTTCATCATCAGAGAGTGACCACGAGAGGCATCTCCCCACATTCCCTCCACAGGGAACAAAGGCAGAAGAGGGCCAGGCTTTGAGAGAGACAATGGTTTACGGGACAGCCATAATGGAGGCGATGGCTGCAACAGGTCTTTGTGCTACAGCTGGGACTGTAAATTGGTGCCAAAACTGCGCCTCTTGCTTATGTACTCGGTGGGCTGTTCTGTGCATTCCGTACTGTCCAGGACGATTGTATTTATGTACGGTGATAGTCTTGGTGATCTGTACGCAAAAAAATGTATTTCACTGTACCAGGCACACGTGACAATAGAGAAACCATTGACCATTGACCTTCAGTGCTGTGCAACCACTGGTGTCTGTAATCTCTCATGACACTCAAGGGTATGGAACAACTGGCACACATGGCCCATCACAAATGAAAGCAAAATCCAGCGGAACGAGAGGAATATTCACAGCAATTTAAACTGGAGTGTTAGTAACAGTGTGAAATAAAGAGACAACTTGTAAAATACATCAGCGTGAATTAAATTAAATTAAATCATCCGGTTACCAGTTGGTCTCCATTTAACTTATTACTTCCTTACAGGGGAGAGTGCAAGACTACACAGCTGCTGAAAGTAGGACAAATGGATATGTAGGTTCCACAATGCGATTTTAACCTGAGATCCGCCTGTGCCTTGAAGAGGTTGTAAAACGTCATACTGCGTTCTTGGAGAAGAGCAGACAAGATCTTCCCAAATCACTGGTCAAAATCTACCCCTCCATCCACAACAGTGAGTATTTGACCATGACCAAATTGCTGTTAGAGCATCACCACGTACCATGCGCGCGTAATGCGCACCATGCGTGCATCACATGCACGGCACGACATGTGCGTGGTGACGCATAAATGTTGTCGCATAAATTACGCGCAAATGACGCCCAAGTGGGACAGGCCCTTAACACTGTCTCATTACCGCCTCTCCTGCACTGTAGCACTCTCTCTCATTACTGTACCACAATGATGTAATGCTCCCTCATTACTGCTCCATCAGTGCAACACTCCTTCATTACTGCCTCTCCTGTAATATGGCCTTCCCACACTACTGCCTTTCCAGCAGGCTGTTGCCAGCGCATAACTGCACTAGAGAGAAATGTAGTACTCCCTCATTGTTAACCCTCCAGCAGTGCAGTACGCCCTCATTACTAGTCCAGTGGTGCAACGCTCCCTAGTCACCATGAGGACAGAAGAGACTGCAGACGCTGGAATCTAGAGCAACAATACACGATGCTTGCCAAATGTCACCACAGAAAGGCGCCCTCTTTTTTACTGGAAGAACACAATAGATCAAGCAGTGTCAGAGGAGGCAGAATACTGTGTGTCGATCATTCCTGACCCTGGATAAGGAATCGATGCAGGGTCTCAACCTGAAACTTCGACATACATTTTGTGCCTCCAATATGCAGCTTGATCTGCTGAATTCTTCCAGCTTTCTATGTTTTGTTTTTATTGCTTCTGCTTCATTACTACCCCTCGCTCATTGTGGCTTCAAAAGTACAATGCTCCCTTAATATCACATCGCCAGCTATACAGCACTCATTGAGTATTGTAAAATTGTAAAATGTCCCTAGTGTGGGTAGGATAGTGTTAGCCTGCGGGGATCGCTGGTTGAAACGGACTCGGCAGGCCAAAGGGCCTGTTTCCACACTATATCTCAAAACTAAATTAAGATCTATGCTTCCATCAACATTTCGGGCACCACCAAATGGGCGAGGTCTGAACACAACTCACGTGGAAAGAATAGGAAAAACCGAGAGCTGCCGACATGGACAGATTTGAGATGAAAACAGTTGATGTTTGGTGCAGAGAGATGCTTCTTTAACTCTCCATTCCACTCCCTATCGGTCTGTCTGTAATCTCCTGCCCTGTTCCAGCAGGGTAAACCTGAGAAACAGCACCTCAACATTTGTTTAGGCACCTTGTTGCCTTTGTCACTGAATGCGGTGAGGCTTCTCCAACGCTCTCTTCAAGACCCACAAAGCTGCCTCACTTGTAATCACATTCTCCTGTCACTCTTGACTGACTAATTATGCAGTACTTAATGAAAAGTTGCAGAGAGCACTATATAACTCCTTAATTATACCGCCACCCCACCACTTCATTCATTTTCAATCTGTGACTCAAATTGCCACTCCACCACTGAACTACCACTGTGTGCCTGACTCGTAAAAAAAAGTCTAGTTAAATTTCCCCGTCCTTAAGGCATCAGAGTGTCTGCATCTCAGGCTCCAGCTCAGCAGCTCTGACCCAAAGTTCCCCACAGCCACAGGCAGATGTGATCTCTATGAAACATCATCTACCCTGTTCTGTCCTTCTTAATTTTATAATATGTAATTTATCTTTTTTTTAATGTAAACGTATCATTGCTCTTAAGGGCCTGTCCCACTTACGCGACCTTTACAGGCGACTGTTGGCACCCGTGATAGGTCGCCGAAATTTTCAACATGTTAAAAATTCAGCGGCGACCAGAAAGACGCTGCGACTCTTTGGAGACCTCTCACGACCATAGGAGACCTCTCACGATCATACAGCCTTTACTTGCCAAAGAGGACAGCACGGTGGTGCAGCGGTAGAGTTGCTGCCTTACAGCGCCAGAAACCCGAGTTAGATCCTGACTGCATGTGCTTGTCTGTACGGAGTTTGTACGTTTTCCCCGTGACCTGCGTGGGTTTTCGCCGGGAGATCTGGTTTCCTCCCACACTCCAAAAATTCCAGGTTTGTAGGTTAAGTGTGTTGGTATAAATGCAAAATTGTTCCTAGTGTGTATTGGGGTTATCAAGTGGGCAGCTACTTTCAATCTGCGAAACGTTGATGAAAGTAGGTGCCCACTTGATAACCCCAATGACGTGTCTGCCTAGCCTTTCTCAACATCGGAGGAGCATAGGTGAGTGCAGAAGGCTCCCATCACCATCGGGAGTAAATTGATATTTGGCACCTTGGATTTTTTAACATCTAGTCCTGTGTATTTGCAAACATAGGATATTGTTAACATGGGGGATCGCTGGTTGTCGCAGGCCTGGTGGGCCGAAGGGCCTGTTTCCACTCTGTATCTCTAAAAACGTTTTTTTTTAATATGCATTCTAGATTCTAAATTTGATGCCTCACCAGATTAGGAAATTGATAACAATGATGTCATCTCCCCTAACCAAACTGGCTGTGAAAGCTGTTGAACAAATTCAAACATTTCCAAATGTCTGACAAAAAAATATTTTTAATTCAAATATTATTACAAATTAAACACAATGTTAATCATTAAAAAAAGTTATTCAACTATTTTTTGTAAAATTTTGAAACAAAATCATCAGAAAATACTTAAGGCCATTCAAATAGGGTCTCGACCCAAAACGTCACCTATTCTTTCTCTCCAGAGATGCTTCCGGTCCCACTGAGTTACTCCAGCTTTTTGTGACTATCTTCGGTTTTAACCAGCAACTGCAGTTCTTTTCTACATAAATATTTTTTAAATTAATTTAAATAAATTTAAAAATATAATAATGACCTCTCTTCCTAATGTAGAATTATCAGGCAGATTCCCAATATCATTGCTCAGAAATCTTTGGAGATTTATGCTCCAAAACTGACTCCATGGAGGTACAAAGTTGGAGCAATTCCACTGAGACCCACTGAGTTTGTGGCAGAGATTGTTGACCATTGACGTACATCCCTTGAGTCGATCGTAAGACTTGACTATACTGCATGATGTCTTATAACCCACCCTGTAGCTGTAGAGCTTCTACCTCACAGAGCCAGAGATCCGGATTCGATCCTGACCTCGGGTGCTGTCTGTGTGGAGTTTGCACGTTCCCTGTGTGACTGTGTGGGTTTCCTCCGGGTGTTTCAGTTTCCTCCCGCACCACAAATGTGTAGGGAGTGGATGAGAATGTGGAGAAACAGAAACCTAGTATGAACGATGAGTATCAGCTTGGACACGGTGAGGCAAAGGGCCTGTTTCCGTGCTGTATCTCTAAACTTCTGATGCAAGCCTAACATTTATGCATTACCACTCTGGAGAACTATCACCCAAATGTTGTGCACATGTATTTCAAATTACTTAATTGCAGTCCAAATCTTTATTCCTACATTAAAAGAACATGTGCGAAAGTAGGCGTAATGAATCTCACTGCAACAAAAAGAGCTTGTTTTATTTACAGACACATTTAGATTTATGTAATTTAAGCTGATAAATTGCTAAGAATGAGGGATGATGCATCACGCTAACTGTGTTATTATATCATCGGGTTCCCTATCAATATTGTACATTTCTAAAGTATACTTACTAACCCCGCAGTGATTCCTACTTGGTTCCTACTTCGTGGTAAATTACAACTAGGTCTCTGAGAGTTCAATCTCTATATCTATTGTAGAAATAATGCACTGAGGAATTGCCAAATGTCATGGTCGATGCTTTATGGAGAATCAGGACATTTCTGTAATGCTACCTGTGGGACCTGTTCAGACTCTCTCCCCCTGAAGACACTGATCATATGAGGCAAGAGCCATGCAAGACAAGATGTTACAGTCAATGGACAAGTGCTCAAGTTCATAATGTGTCACATGTGCTTTGTAAGATAAACATGTAAAAAACTATCTGCAGGTAAATTGGTCGGCAATGTTCATTAAATAAAGTTACCAGCTCCCCATATCTATCTATCTTTCTCTCATTCTCTCACACACGCACAAACACATAAACACACACAGATAGGCAAACAGACAAATACACAAAATGATGAAATGTTCCTGTTTCAATCCGAGTCTACAACATTTCATCTGATTCTCTGATTCCTGCAATATTACATTATCCGGTGATCGGATCTATCACAGTTGGGGAGATAATGAACAAGTCTCCCTCAGGAATATGGACAATCAGTTACTGTAAGCTTAATAATCCTTTACATCCAGCAGTGGATAAAACCTACAGTGCTGCACTCCAGCCATTATATTGATTACTTTCCCTTAGCCTTAACCAATATGTTTAGTTCGATTTAGAAATGCAGCACGGAAACAGGCCCTTCAGCCCACTGGGTCCACGCCGACCAGCGATCCCCACACATTAACACTACCCTACACACACTAGGGACAATTTACATTTATGCCAAGCCAATTAACCTACAAACCTGTACGCCGTTGGAGTGTGGGAGGTAACCGAAGATCTCAGCAAAGCCCCATCCAGTCACTGGGAGAATGTAAAAACTCTGTACAGACAGCACCAGTAGTCGGGATCAAACCTGGGTCTCTGGTACTGTGAGCACTACCAGTGGTGCCATTGTGCCACCCTCGTCTCATTAATACCTTGCCCATGCCTTGCCTCATCTGTGAGGTCTTGGTGAGCTTACAAATCTTTTTGGGCACCAATTTAGAAACTGAACCCAGAAGTTTTTCTCTCCCTGATGTTTAACCCATATTTCCAGAACAATTAATATTGGGGTTATAGAAACATAGAAACATAGAAATTAGGTGCAGGAGCAGGCCATTCGGCCCTTCGAGCCTGCACCGCCATTCAATATGATCATGGCTGATCATTTAACTCAGTATCCTGTACCTGCCTTCTCTCCATACCCCCTGATCCCTTCAGCCACAAGGGCCACATCCAACTCCCTTTTAAATATGGCCAACAAACTGGCCTCAATTACCTTCTGTGGCAGAGAATTCCACAGATTCACCACTCTCTGTGTGAAAAACGATTTTCTTATCTCTTAATGTCCTAAAAGACTTCCCCCTTATCCTTAAACTGTGACCCCTTGTCCTGGACTTCCCCAACATCGGGAACAATCTTCCTGCATCTAGCCTGTCCAACCCCTTAAGAATTTTGTAAGTCTCTATGAGATCACCCCTCAATCTTCTAAATTCCAGCGAGTACAAGCCGAGTCTATCCAATCTTTCTTCATATGGAAGTCGTGCCATCCCAGGAATCAGTCTGGTGAACCTTCTCTGTACTCCCTCTATGGCAAGAATGTCTTTCCTCAGATTAGGAGACCAAAACTGTACGCAATACTCCAGGTGTGGCCTCAGCAAGACCCTGTACAACTGCAGTAGAACCTCCCTGCTCTTGTACTCAAATCCTTTTGCTATGAATGCCAACATACCATTTGCTTTCTTCACAGCCTGCTGCACCTGCATGCCTACTTTCAATGACTGGTGTACCATGACACCCAGGTCTCGCTGCATCTCCCCTTTTCCTAATCGGTCACCATTCAAATAATAGTCTATCTTCCTGTTTTTGCCACCAAAGTGGATAACCTCACATTTATCCACATTATACTGCATCTGTCATGCATTTGCCCACTCACCCAGTCTATCCAAGTCATCCTGCAGCCTCCTAGCATCCTCCTCACAACTAACACTGCCCCCCAGCTTCGTGTCATCCGCAAACTTCGAGATGTTGCATTTAATTCCCTCGTCCAAATCATTAATGTATATTGTAAATAGCTGGGGTCCCAGCACTGAGCCTTGCGGCACCCCACTAGTCACTGTCTGCCATCCTGAAAAGGACCCATTCACTCCTACTCTTTGCTTCCTGTCTGCCAGCCAGTTCTCTATCCACATCAATACTGAACCACTAATACCGTGTGCTTTAAGTTTGTGTACCAATCTCTTGTGTGGGAGCTTGTCGAAAGCCTTCTGAAAGTCCAGATATAACACATCCACTGCTTCTCCTTTATCCACTCTACTAGTTACATCCTCAAAAAATTCAATAAGATTCGTCAGACATGATTTACCCTTCGTAAATCCATGCTGACTTTGTCCAATGATTTCACCACTTTCCAAATGCGCTGCTATCCCATCTTTAATAATTGACTCGAGCAGATTCCCCACTACCGATGTTAGACTAACTGGTCTGTAATTCACCGTTTTCTCTCTCCCTCTCTTTTTAAAAAGTGGGGTTACATTAGCTACCCTCCAATCCTCAGGAACTACTCCTGGATTTCACTCATTTCCTCCATCTCATTTGACCCGCGATCCCCTGCTATTTCCGGCAAATTATTTATGTCTTCCTTAGTAAAGACAGAACCAAAGTAGTTATTCAATTGGTCTGCCATGTCCTTGTTCCCCATGATCAATTCACCCGTTTCTGACTGCAAGGGACCTACATTTGTTTTAACTAATCTTTTGCGCTTCACATATCGATAAAAACTTTTGCAGTCAGTTTTTATGTTCCCTGCCAGTTTTCTTTCATACTCCATTTTCCCTTTCCTAATTAAGCCCTTTGTCTTTCTCTGTTGGTCTCTGAATTTCTCCCAGTCCTCTGGTAGGCTGCTTTTTCTGGCTAATTTGTACACTTCATCTTTTTCTTTGATACTATCCCTGATTTCCCTCGTTATCCACGGATGCGCCACCTCCCCTGATTTATTCTTTTGCCATACTGGGATGAACAATTGTTGTAGTTCATCCATGCAGTCTTTAAATGCCTTCCATTGCATATCCACCGTCAACCCTTCAAGAATCAATTGCCAGTCAATCTTGGCCAATTCACGTCTCATACCCTCAAAGTTACCTTTATATGAGACTAGTGGCAGGTGTCTGTTGCAGTAACTATTCAATCAAGAATAAATACTGGTTTATACAGCATACATAGCATGGAAAGATGTCTCCATGCAATTCATCCAGCTTCCATCTGGAAGAGCACGTCAATCTTGTGTTTCCCCTACGGAAGTCAATGGGATTACGGGCAGCTGTCAAGTTCATTAAAAATGTCCGATTGTTCACAATGGATCAATACAGAGATGAATCTGAGTTACCCTGTTGGCTTCACCTCTCTCTAGGTGCTCTTGGAGATACCTGAAGGACATTGTTCATGGAAACTGCTGCGACTAGCTTTTGTCTTGAGCACTGGGTTTATTATGTAGGAGCCCTGCACCAACCAAGAACTCGAAGCGAAACGTAAATAATTCCTGAAGTGTTCTTCACCTTGACTGCTGCCAATAAAAATTCATTTCTAGTCTTATTTTGGAGTTGGGTCAAGACTTGTTCTAACGATCTTCCCTTAACTCTAAAGGATGGCACAATGGCACAGCGATAGCGTTGTGGCCTTACAGCGCTTACAGCGCCAGAAACCCGGGTTCGATCCTGGCTACCGATGCTTGTGCCTATGGTGTTTGTACGTTCTCCCAGTGACGCCCGTGGGTTTTCTCCTAGAACTTTGGTTCAAGGTTTCAAGGTTAGTTTATTGTCACATGTACCAATTAAGGTAGTGAAATTCGAATTACCATACAGCTGTACTAAAAAAAAGCAACTAGACACACAACTACATAAAAGTTAACATAAACATCCACCACAGGGGATTCCCCACATTCCTCACTGTGATGGAAGGAAATAAGGTCCAATCTCCTTCCTCTTTATTCTCCCATGGTCAGGGCAGTAAAACCATCCGCAGTCACGGGGATCGAAGCCTCCACAGCCGGCAGTCAAAGCCCCCATGTTGGGGTGATCAAAACTCCCACGTGGGGGCGGTCGAAAGTCCTACGGCTTGGAGTTCCCGAAGTCGGTCTCTAACCAGAGACCGCGAGCTCCGCGATGTTAAAGTCCGCCGGCACCCACGGTTGGAGCCCCAAAGTGGACCTTCGACAGGGATCGCAAACTCCGTGATGGTAAGTCCACAGGCTCCTGCGATGGATCTTCCGGTCGATCTTCAGCAAAGGCCGCCAACACCATGATGTTAGGCCGCAGTGCGGATGGAGATACGATACAGAAAAAATGGCATCTCCATCGAGGGAAGAGATTAGAAAAACTTTCCCCCGCCCACCGACCAGTGATCCCCACACATTAACACCACCCTACACACACTAGGGACAATTTACATTTTTAAACCAAGCTTATTAACCTACAAACCTGCACATCTTTGGAGTGTGGGAGGAAACTGGTGCACCCCGGAGAAAAACAGTGCAGGTCACGGGGAGAACGCACAAACACCGTACAGACAGCACCCGTGGTCAGGATCGAACCCTGGTCTCTGGCGCTGTAAGCCAGCAACTCTACTACTGTGCCACTGTGCATGTAGAAGGCCTCCCTCTTTTCGTTCCTGTAATCATCCCTTAATATTTAGGCTGTAACTGCTAGTTCTAGACTCCCCATAGAGCTTTGCTCCATTGATTTTACCAGAACAGAAAAGAATTAGGGAGGGTTGACTGAGGCACATAATATTAGGAGAGGCAGAGAATAAGTGAACAGGAATGACCTATTCCCATTGCCAGAGAGGGCAAAGTTAGGATGATAAAATGATTGGAATAAGGATTAAAGGGGAGGTGATTAAAATTTCTTCACTGAATGCATTGTGGGGATTCAGAATTTATAATCTAAGAGGCAATAACTCTCATTACAATTTAAAAATACCTGGTTGATAAAAACGTAAAAAGCCTCAAACCTAAAAGTCTTTTGATAGAAACCTGAGAAATAAAATTAACGGTATATTTTCTGCTAACATGGACACTGTGAATTGGTTTGGCCTCCTTGCCAGCAATGAATTTTTATGAGTATGTGTATATGTTTTTTATCGTTTGTTGATTTGATATTCTGTGTCAGTCATTATTACTTCTTGCAGTTTTATTATATGCTTCGACACCATCCAACTGTTCTATGCATCTTTTCCAATCGCCTGGATCCATACTGGCTTTTTCTTCAAGATTGCTTTTACATGGGTATATGGGTTTAGCTGGCAGAGAAGGTAGTTCGGCAGGTCCTATACCAACATTCACACTTGGGCAAGTACATGGATAGGAGAGGTTTGGAGGGATATGGACCAAATGCAGGCAAATTGGGAGCAGCTTAGATGGATCATATTTGACAGCATGGATTAGTAGGGCTGAAGGGCCTGTCTCTGCGCTGTATTATTCCAGTGGTCCCTTTACCTCCTCAGTCTTCCTAGGTAACTAGAGCTCCTACTCCTCTGCATCAGAGTAAAAATATCACCATTTTACGGTGACTTTGCCCATTAGTAGACATGGCTAGTTTGTCTTGTTCAGTCTCTGACTCCGCCGTTGTCTCCTCAGTCTGCCTTTGTGTTTTTTTTGGGGAGCCTAAAGCCTGAGTGATATTAATAACAGAAAATTGGAGATGAATTTGCTTTAATTTTAAACGAGCAGCAGATTTGTGATGACCTCACATTGTTGACAGGAAATGAAAGCTATCCCAGTTGCCTTTACTTGCTGAATAATAATTATATCCACGTTTATTGAAACCTTTTCCACAAGAGTGGAGCATTTCAGATATTCTTCAAAACTCAGTCGTGGCAGCACCTCAGACCTTACAGCACTGGAACCAATATTCTTGTATTTCAAAATTCAGAAAATTGCCAAAAATATGCATGTGGAACACATAATTAAATAATAATTTTACACTCATAATTTTGATCACTTCTCATTATCTTTATAATTTACAGCGTTTATGTAGTCTGAGTCAAGGTGACTGTGGTGCTGCTGCAAGCAAGATTTTTCATTGAAGGAAAACCTTACAGTGTTCATGCATATGACAATATACTCAACTTGTCTTGACTAAATCTTGCCTTAATCTTTCCGCTAACTGGTTAGCATGCAACAAAGGCTTTTCGCTGTACCTCGGTACATGTGACACTAAACGAAAATCGACGGTGGCGCAGCGGTAGAGTTACTGCCTTACAGCACCTACAGTGCCAGAGATTCCGGTTTGATCCTGGCTACAGATGCTTGTTCGTACGGAGTTTGTATGTTCTCCCCGTGTCCGCGTGGGTTTTCTCCGAGAACTTCGATTTCCTCCCACGCTCCAAAGACACGCAGGTTTGTACGTTAATTGGCTTTTGTATATTGTCCCTAGTGTAGGATAGTGATAATGCGTGGGGATCGTTGGTCGGTGCAGGCTCGGTGGGCTGAAGGGCCTGTTTCTGCACTGTATCGCTAAACTAAACTAAATAAACAAAACTGATATCTGTTTCTCTTTGTAAACTCAGTTTTGTCTTCTTGCGCAATTTGCTTATCCACCTATCGTTGTATAGTCAGCCAATCGCTCAAGCCACAAACAGATTCACCCTCTCCACTGCCTTATCTTCACTACAGAGAGCCCATCCCTTTGCGGTCGAAGCCCGACTTGCAGCCAATCTGTCTCTGTCAATCTGTCCCTATCAGTTTACTCCCTAGCTTCTGTATGCTCTCCACTCTCACTTACATGACCTTTGGAGGCAAAATCTGCATTGTCACCCTTATCTCTACACTGTAACATCTTCCACGCTGTTTCCCACGTCTCAGGACTACCTGGCCGCGAGGAACATAAATTACGTTTAAACTTTGCTGTCTCTCTGTCAGATTCACTTTTATCTTGTTGCAGTTCAATGGAACATGCAATCACCGATCTAAAATTTTAAGTTACATTTCATGTCGCTCTGCACACCTGGATTTAGTTTTCTTTGTCCTCTTCCCTCACCCTCACCAACCATTTGATTGTATGATCCTTATCCTGTTTGTTAGCTGTGTCCATGAATTGGCCCTGAGAAACAGGCAGAAACACAAAATGCCGCAGTAACTCAGTGGAAATAAGAAATCGGAACACGAGTATAACCTATGGCCATTCAAGAAGTTCTTAGTTCAGTTTGCTTGCATAACCTTGTAAACGGTGATGTCTCGATGGCTCAAAAACCCTTCCATCTCATCCTAGGATGAGTGGCATGGTGACCCAACAGTTAGTGCTGCTGTGTTAGAGCTTCAGGGACCCAGGTTTGACTGTGACCGCGTGTTGTCCCTGGGGAATTTGCATTTCTCACTGAGTTCACATTGGTTTCCATTGAAACTGCTCCAGTTTCCTTTCACATCCCAAAATATGTCTTGGTAAGCAAACTGGCACTGCAAATTACCCCCTCATGTGGGTATGCAGTTAAAAGAATCAAAGGGGATTCAAAAGGCATGTGTGAAAGAGAAACATAGAAACATAGAAATTAGGTGCAGGAGTAGGCCATTCAGCCCTTCGAATTCAATATGATCATGGCTGATCATCCAACTCAGTATCCCGTACCTGCCTTCTCTCCATACCCTCTGATCCCCTTAGCCACAAGGGATAGCCAATGAACTGGCCTCAACTACCCTCTGTGGCAGAGAGTTCCAGAGACTCACCACTCTCTGTGTGAAGAAAGTCTTTCTCATCTCGGTCTTAAAGGATTTCCCCCTTATCCTTAAGCTGTGACCCCTTGTCCTGGACTTCCCCAACATCGGGGCATCTAGCCTGTCCAACCCCTTAAGAATTTTGTAAGTTTCTATAAGCTCTTAATGGACTGTTCCCTGTGAGCTAGTACATTCTTGATGGGCTGAACAGCCTCCTATGTTCTAAAAATAATGTACAAATATATTCAATGACCCTGCATCCACAGAGGTTTGATATTTAACTTGTTCTGTAGCTCTTTGAAAACATTATAATTCTGTGATTTGATTGAGTGAATCAGCCCCTTCAGCCTACCACCTCACGGGCAAACTTTTCGCCCGTTTACACTAATCTTGTTGACTGTCGGACCACAGGGGCTCAGGGAAAGAATGTTAAAGCCCACTAAAGTCATGACATTTGATTAGCCTATTTCACAGCCTATTTTTAAAATCTATTAAACAGCCCTTGGTTTCTCTGCGTTTCTTTTATTGCACTGTAAACGCTTTGTGTGTCTGGTCCAGGAAATTCTGTGCTCAAAGGACAGCTGCAAGTTCTGGGTTAAAACAAAATCACTGACAATCTAGTACATTTAGGACGGTGACAATGGATCAGTAGATTTTCCAGACCATATTGATGACCCAACTTGGTGTTAGTGCAGTTTTGCTAAATGTTGTACAATACCATAATAAATTTACCCATTAAAGAGAATCTGGGAAACAGGACGCTGGTAGTCAATTAGGAGCTCAGGAACCAGGGCTCCAGAGAGGTCGTTGGGAGAACGGGAACTGGGAGCATTGGGAGAACTGGGTTGGGGAATTGGGCCCGAGTGGGTGGAGGATTGGACGGAGGATTGGACTCTAGTGGGGTGAATGAAGGAACGGGAACCAAGACCCTTACAAGTCCTGCCGACAAGAGGGGAGGCACAGTAGCGCAACAGTAGTGTTGCTGCCTTACAGCGCCAGAGACCCGGGTTTGATCCTGACTACGGGTGCTGTCCGCATGGAGTGTGTACGTTCTCCCTGTGACTGCAGGGGTTTTCTCCGGGTGCTACGTTTTCCTCCCACACTTCCATGATGTACAGGTTTGTAGGGCAATTGGCTTCAGTAAATTGTAAATTGTCCCTCGTGTGTAAGATAATGCTAGTGTACGAGGTGATCGATGGTCGGAGCGGACTCGGTGAGCCGAAGGAACTGTTACCGCGCGGTTTCTCTAAAATCTGAAGTCAGAGGGACTTTACCTGATGAAACAGGTGTTGAAAGATAGGATTTCCGAGCAATCAAGACAGGATTGTCAGAGTTTTACTGTAGTCTATCCATTTGAGCGGCAAAGTTACTGCTGTGCTTACTCCTTCAACCATACAGGAGGTTATTTGCTGGCCATTGGGTTTACTCTGCTTGGATTTATTATAAGACTCAAAAGATCTTTGATAAATCCTCAAATAAAATTATAGATCACGGCTATAAAAACCTCCTGCAGCGTTCTGCTGTGGTATAAAAGATTTGAGAGATACTTCACAGAAGCAAAGTAGGTCTTCCTTCCCGTCCAAAGGTTTCTGAAATCTGGCAGGCCATCATGAACAGAGAGGGGCTGCTGTGAAGAACACGTTCAAGCTCTTGAAGCTTCACTTCAGGACTGATTTCCATTTTCCGCTGTGTCTCCTGTGGGGTTACATCATTAAATCAGGATTAGAGCCCAGGTACAAAGTGTGCAGCAAAAAAAATCCCAAGATCATTTGCCCAGAGAAGGACCTGAATCAATTGCCGGACCAAATGCCGAAGAAACAATTCAATTGGAAAAAAAAAACTTGAGATTGAAGCAGATTGCATCAGTTGCTCATTAGTTAGCTCAAAAGTTTTCAATAACTTTAAGCGGTGCACAAAAGTAAACAGCTGCATGGGAATTAATACACGCAGTGTGATCTGGGCAATTAAACCAGGAGAAGGTGGGCAACAGAATACAGGGATTATAAGATACAATACTATACGATACAACTTTATTTATCCCAGAGAGAAATTGGTCAATTGTATTGGTCAAGTTATATCAAGCGTACACACCAGAGAGGGGCCAGTCAGATTTAATAGACAATAGGTGCAGGAGTAGGCCATTCGGCCCTTCGAGCCAGCACCGCCATTCAATGTGATCATGGCTGATCATCCCCAATCAGTACCCCGTTCCTGCCTTATCCCCACATCCCCTGAATCTGCTATTTTTAAGAGCACTATCTAGCTCTCTCCTGAAAGCATACAGAGAACCTGCCTCAACCGCCCTCTGAGGCAGAGAATTCCACAGACTCACCACTCTCTGTGAGAAAAAGTGTTTCCTCATCTCCATTCTAAATGGCTTACTCCTTATTCTTAAACTGTGGCCCCTGGTTCTGGACTCCCCCAACATTGGGAACATGTTTCCTGCCTCTAGCGTGTCCAAACCTTTAACAAACTTATATGTATCAATGAGATCCCCTCTCATCCTTTTATACTCCAGAGTGTACAAGCCCAGCTGCTCCATTCTCTCAGCATATGACAGTCCCGCCATCCCGGGAATTAACCTTGTAAACCTACGCTGCACTCCCTCAATAGCAAGAATGTCCTTCCTCAAGTTAAGGGACCAAAACTGCACACAATACTCCTTGTGCGGTCTCACTGGGACTCTGTACAACTGCAGAAGAACCTCTTTGCTCATATATAATGATCAGATAGAGTGCTGATCAAAGAGGCTGCTTGGTCTTGTCCTGGGATTCAGGAAGAATGAACAAGATAGAATATCCCATCCTACCCCTTCACCATTTTCTATCCTTTGCCCCCTCATGTTGTTTGTCCAAGTTCCCCTTAAAAGATTCCATCTATTCATATCACCCACACTGTGCATCAGTGTGATTTTCAGTCTAAGCACACACTACAATTCTCTTGAATTCTCCATTAGGTTTATTAGTGACTGTTTGATACATATGCCTCCCGGTTCAGTCTCTCCCTCACACGCTGAGACATTCTGTGCAATTGAATTCTTATTAAAAACCCAGTTGCTCAGTCCAGTCAGGTACTTTGCCTCCAGCACTACTCATCCAGAGATGTGATAGGCATACAGGCCAGCGTGTGGTGCAGCTGGTAGGTTGTGATCCAACTACCAGCAGATCATCTCCAAGCTCCGCCACCCTGCCCCAAAACATCGCAAATGGCAGTGGTTAATTAAACGACAAACAGGAGAAGGAGCCTCCATGAAGGTCTGATCTTCAGTAATGATGCAGTCAGCCACATGTCTCGAGAACAGGAGTGAAAAACAGGGGAAATGCTCCTAACATGCATTGAACCTGGTTAGACAATATTCAGAGGCCAGAACTGTTCACTGTAATCCATGTGATAGAGGGCACTATAATTCCAGTGGTTTACAGCTGGAAGCAGCGGGTAACTGGTCCAGTCCTGCCTTCTCCTGCAGCTCCCACTGTCGGGTTCCAGTACAGGTGCAGTACCCAGCCATCCTGCTTAAAGTAGAACAAAAACCTGGATCGGCTCTGATCTCCCTACCATCGGGGGGGATCTATCACAGTCGTTGCCTCAAAAAGGCTGGCAGCATCATCAAGGACCCACATCATCCTGGCCACACACTCATCTCCCCGCTACCTTCAGGTAGAAGGTACAGGAGCCTGAAGACTGCAACGACCAGGTTCAGGAATAGTTACTTCCCCACCGCAATCAGGCTATTAAACTTGGCTCGGACAAAACTCTGAACATTAATAGCCCATTATCTGTTATTTGCACTTTATCAGTTTATTTATTCATGTGTGTACATATTTATATAATGGTATATGGACACACTGATCTGTTCTGTAGTCAATGCCTACTATGTTCTTTTGTGCTGAAGCAAAGCAAGAATTTCATTGTCCTATCAGGGACACATGACAATAAACTCTATTGAATCTTGAATCTCTTGAATTAAATCCAGTTATTGCTGACACATTAGTCTAGTAGATCATAGACCAGTACTGCACAGCAGCTGACCCTTTGGCCCACCATGTTTGTGGCAAAAATGGTCTCATCTGGCTTTACATGATCCATGTCCCTCTATACCCTGCACTGCCATGTGTCTATTAAAAACCAATACCATATCTGCCTCCATCACCATCCCAGTCAATGCGTTCCAAGCACCCACCACTCTCTGTGTAACAAACTCGCCCTGTATTTCTCCATTAATCTTTGCCCCTCTCTCCTTAAAGCTGTGCCCACTAGTGTTGGAGTAAAGGCTCTGACTGTGTACGTCGGGAACTCCAAGCCGGGGGAATTTTGATTACCCTGACACGTGGGTTTTGGTAGCCCCGACGCAGGAGTTTCGATCGCCCTGACACGGGGACTTCGGCCACTGGCTGCGGGAGCTTCGATCGCCCAAATGGATGGTTCGACTGCCCCGAGCGCCGGAGAATAAAGAGGAAGAAGATTGGAGGTTTTTGCCTTCCATCACAGTGGGGAATGTGGGGAATCTGCTGTGGTGGATGTTTTTGTTGACTTTCTATGTAGTTGTGTGTCTAGTTGCTTTTTCGTATGGCAATTCACATATCACTGTACCTTAATTGGTACATGTAACAGTAAAAGACCTTTGAAACCCTTTGATAATTGTGCATGGTTCAGACAATGTTCTTGGCTGCTTACACCAAGAACTAATTAATAATCAGTCTGATAACTATTCAGTAAGTATCATTTACACCAACACAAGTGTCTTTCAATTATCATCCTCAACAAGAGCGAGTGCAACCATCTCCTCTTCATCGCAATGTAATTTCCAATATTGAGATCCATCATCTATATCCTGGCCATAGACCTTGGCCAGAAACTGACTGAGACAGACATATAGCCTCTCAACTCTCTGGTTACCAGAACAGGTTAAAGGCTAGAGTTCCTGTGACATGGATCTCACTTGACACGCTAAAGCCTCTCCATCTTCTACAACTCATAAATTTGATGGAATATTCACCACTGGCCTACTTCAGCTGCTGAACTCAAAAATCCCAGGAGTAGGCAAAGCAGGCTATTTGATCAGCACCCTATCCAGCACCCCAAACATTCACTCCCCCCCACAACTGGCACACCTTGACCGCAAGTTGTGTCCACCTAGAAAATGCATTGCAGGAATTCACTCACGGGAGCCGTCAAACTTTAATCTCTACTGTCCAGCAGGGCAAGACAGTGGGCACTTACACCAAGGTCAACACCATACTGTGCGAGACCAAGCGTGGCTGTCAGGTTCATGATGAGTTTGGGCCATTGGGGATGAGTGCGAGAAGATTTGAGCCAGTGACCGACTGACTGCTGGTGTTTGTGAGATCAGGTAATAGTGTGTTTAACATGCTCACTTCATACTAGCTTGACTCCAGCATTTTGTATCTAGTATACAGTTTGATTAGCAATGAAAATGGTTCATGACTTGCTGTTAAAATTTGTTACGATGGTAAACATTTACTGACAGTGAATTCCATCGGTCACATGTTATGTCCATTCAAGTTTTGTATTAATTTTTCTCTGCAGTTTCCAAATCATAGAACTATGAAGTTTCCTGATCATGTACCACACAGCGGGAATTCTCTCCTTCCACCAGACCTGCCCTCTGCACTGGGTTTGTGAAGCACTGTTTACATATTCTGTTGTGCTGCTGCAAGTAAGAATGTCATTGCTCTCTCTCAGACATACGACAATAAAACACTCTCGACTCTCTCTTAACTTGCTTCCGCCTGCAATGATCACTGACTTGTGCTCAGGACCAGTACTCCTGATGCTCTTGTTCCTCTTTTATTTAATTTAGTTTAGTGATACAGCTTGTCTTTGGGATGTGAGAGGAAACCAGAGCAGCTGGAGGAGACCCACGCGGTCACAGGGAGAATGGACAAATTTCACACAGACTGCACCCAAGGTCAGGATCCTTAGACTTTAGCCTTTTGAGAGAAACCATATAACCATATAACCATAATAGCACGGAAACAGGCCATCTCGGCCCTTCTAGTCCGTGCCGAACACTTACTCTCACCTAGTCCCATCTACCTGCACTCAGACCATAACCCTCCATTCCTTTCCCATCCATATACCTATCCAATTTATTTTTAAATGTAGACTTCGAACCTGCCTCCACCACTTCCACTGGAAGCTCATTCTACACAGCTACCACTCTCTAAGTAAAGAAGTTGCCCCTCATGTTACCCTTAAACTTTTGTCCCTTAATTCTCAAATCATGTCCTCTTGTTTGAATCTTCCCTACTTCCCTACACGTCAACTCTGCCTACCCCTCTCATAATTTTAAAGACCTCTATCAGGTCCCCCCTTAACCTTCTGCGCTCCAAAGAATAGAGGCCTATCTTGTTCAACCTTTCTCACCTGTAACGTAGGTGCTGAAACTCAGGCAACATTCTAGTAAATCTCCTCTGTACTCTCTCTATTTTGTTGACATCTTTCCTATTATTTGGTGACCAAAGTTGTACACCATACTCCAGAATAGTAAGATTAAATGAGAACTTACCAGTTTGAAGTTTGATCTTGATTTTATGAGGAGTTACGTTGGTGATTACGTGAAGAAGACCCGCCAGGCCGCATGCGCACCAATCTTCAAAGCAGCGGTATGAAGTCACAAATAAACAACACCGAAGTAAACAGTAAGATCAGTGACTCAAGAACTACCAGGTGATATTTCATGAGAGAGGGTTGGGCGTGGTGGGCACGTAATCACCAACGTAACTCCTCATAAAATCAAGATCAAACTTCAAACTGGTAAGTTCTCGTTTATTCTTACTATTTTCCTTCGGAGTCACGTGAGTGATTCCGTGAAGATTTCAAAGCTTTGTGATTTCATGCCACAGATTACAAACTCGGCATCCCACTGCATTGATTCACTCGAATGAGAAATAATGCATTAGTAGTAACATTGCATTCAATGTAGTAATAAGGTTTATTTAATAATATAAACAAACAATCGTTTTTCTTTAATACCAGGGCATTCAAACAGAACTTAAAATGGCATTAGCAAACAGCCCTGGATCAACAATCGGGCGATGATAAAAATTCTGAAACATCAGCTCATTTGCCCATCCAGCGGCCGCCATAATATGGTCGATGGGCACGTCCTTCGCTTTGGCTGCCAAAGTAGCTGCTGCCCTAGTGGAATGAGATGTAAACACTGTGTTAATACCTGCATCAATCAAAACTTGTTTCAGCCACCTAGAGATAGTGTTAACTGACACTCTTTTATGTGGCTTTTTATAACTGATAAACAATCCTTTCTCCATATTACGTAAATTCTCTTTCACTGCAATGTATTGCATCAAATGTGTTTTTACGCATGGATCTGTAGGATATGCTGCAAATATTATTTTAAAACCTGTGACACCTGGCCTGCTCTGTTTTAATTGTAAATGTAAAATGTAAATTTACAGGTTGTAAATGTAAAATGTAACATTGTCCACAGCGGTTTCCATTCTGTCTAACTGTAATTTTTGTAACGTCTGTACCCTTTGTGCTGAAATCAACGCCATAAGCATGACCAATTTAATGGTAATTTTGGTCAACATCAAAGATGATAAAGGAACCCACTCACGTAGTTTCTTAAGGACTATACTTACATCCCAAATAGCCATATATCTAGGTTTGGGAGGTCGAATTAAAAATGCCTTTCATAAATCGAACCACAAGAGGGTGAGTACCAATTGCATGTTTGTCTGATTTCATCACTAAATATGATGACAAAGCACTTCTTGCTGTATTGATTGCACTATAACTTAGTCCTTCATCATAGTAAAGAGTTGACAAAAATTCCAAAACATGTGAAATACGTGGTGTACAATAATCAATATCATTTTGTACACAGTAAACTTCCCATTTCTTTACATAACAAAAATACTGCTTTTGAGTACTCGATCTCCAGAATGCAGTAAGCATGTCGACAGTTCGACCCGACAATCCTTCTTAGAATCTGCAAATTAACATATCAATATGGTCATACAACGGATGACATTCGCCAGTCACTGGATTCACCAATAAATTCCTTCATTTAGGAACAGCCATCAAAGGTTGTGTCATCAGCTGTCGGATCAAAGGATACCATGTCTGAGTAGGCCAGTCGGGTATTACCAGTACCCCTGAAGCATTGTCCTGCTTGATTTTAAGCAGACGTCGATTTATGAGACAGAAAGGTGGAAATGCATAAATATACATACCACCCCAATTCAGCGAGAAAGCGTCAATCGCTACTGCCCCAGAATCTGGTTCCCATGACACATATTTGGGAAGCTGGTGGTTTAGTCTAGATGCGAACAAGTCAACATCTGGTGTTCCATATTTGGCAAAGGTGTCTTTGAACACATCGTGATTCAGCATCCATTCTACGTTGTCATGGAATACAGTCATGACACTGTATTAAGTTTTCCTGGCAGATAAATAGCTGAGAGCCAAATGTGTTTATCAATGCACCAGATACAGATTTGGTTTACCAGTCTGTCACAAGATACCGACTTGATACCACCCATGTGATTGACATATGCCACTGCCGTGGTGTTATCGATCTGGAGCTGAACATGCAGACTGCTTTTGTTAGAACAATAAGCTTTGAGCCCATGAAATGTTCCTAAAAGCTCTAAATGGTTAATTACCCATGTCTGCAGAAGCCCAGCTTCTTCTGAACTCCATCTTCCACCACAACTTGAATTTGTGTCTGTGGCACCCCATCCAAGTGCACTTACATCAGTCTGCAAAATCATGGAAGGTTGTTCCAGCTCTATCATGCTAAAACTACTGGAGACATGTTGAATCCACCATAAAATATCAGTAATTGCTTCAGCTGATAACTGCATGGGCCTATCATAATGCCCAATGTGTACCTTAAGTGCCTGTTCTTTTGCTCTTTGTAATTGCTGATAATGCACAGGCCCAAATTGGACTGCTGGAAAGGCTGCTACCATTTTCCCCAGAAGTCTTGCCACTTGCCTAATTGAAGGTTTACACTTGTTTAAAAGTGTTACACAATCCTCAATTAGTTCTGTACTTTTTCCGATTGGCAAGGTAATTACCATTTTCATAGAGTTAATTGAAAACCCCAAATAGTCAATTGCGGTAATTTTCCCAAATGAATGACAAACCCCAGTTTTTCAAATGTGGATTTGACAACTGCCCCTGATGTTTCGGCTAAAGCTTGAGTTTGTCCAATTATTAAAATATCATCCAAATAGGCCATAATCACATGGCCCTGACCTCTAAGCAACCCCAAAATTGATTTTAACAATTTGGTGATTACTCTAGGGGCTGAGATCAATCCGTTTGGCAGTGCTTTATACTGCCATAATTGATTCATCCAATTGAATTTAAAATACCTTCTATGGTCGCAATGAACAGGCACTGAATAATAAGCGTCCTTCAGATCTATTGTGGCCATATAACAACCTTTATAAATGTTGCTTGGCCGTAACCAATGTTTCCATTTTAAAGTGTCTATATAGTACAAATGTATTTAATTTTGTCAGATCCAAAATTATTCTACATCCTCCGTCCCTCTTAGGACGGGGAAAAATATTTGACACAATTTGATGGACTTGATGGTCCGTCTTTTCAATTACACCTTTGTAATATAATTTTGTGATTTCAGCTTGAACCTGTATTACCTCTGTTTGTGAAAAATAAAGTGTTCTAACCGTTCTACTTCAAATAAAGTTAGTTCAAATAAAGTGTTCTACTCCGTCACTCAATCATGGCTGATCTATCTTTCTCACTCAACCCATTCTCCTGCCTTCTTCCCATAACCTCCGACACCCTCACTAATCAAAAGTGTGAATTTTACCAGAATAATTTCCGATGGAAAGAAGAAGAGTGAAAAAGAAGAACAAAACTTCGGAGTTATTTAAAACTTTGGAATTATTGAAGGAAAGAGATAATAAGATCTGGTGAGGGATGGAAGGGCCGTAACAATGCAGCTTAGTTCTATTTACTATCCAACATCTTCACATTTGTTGAGACTAAATTGGCCCCTGATCTGACACATTCAATTTGAAAAGGTGTTGAAATTCCCACATTCCCCACCCAACCCCAGTTGTAGAATGAGAACATTTATTTTGTTTTAGTATGTTTTGCTTTTAAAGGAGACTCCGGGAAGTGCGAGCAATGTGCCAGTTTACCCATTCTCTGGTGGAATCCAGCCACACTCTGAAGCCATTCATCAAGAGAGACTAATTGCCTCTTGTATTCATTCAAATCCCCCAAAGGATACAAAGCACTGGGCCATGTTAACCCCCAGTTTATTCTTTATGCTCTCACTAATTGCATCTTCAAACTACAGTTATGAGGAGCTTATGATTTATATCCCAGGTTAGCGCTGCCTCCAACTCTTCTCCATTACTCCAGTTCACTTGCGGTGCCTCCACCATCCATTCCACTGTAACAAAGCTGAATTTCGCAGCTGAGAATGATTGTCACCGACTTGCCGAACCTGCATGTTTCACAACAAAATAATTTGCTCATGATGCGAAAGTTAACTAAAAATAAATCCACTTGTCTGTCACAGTGTAGAACAGTATCTGATGCATGGATGTAACTCTCAGTAAACCAAAATCACAACCTCTATCAATTACAGAAAGATAAGAGAGACATTTCTGCAAGTTCAGAAATCAACCCCTTGTTCGTGGATCAGCCCAGTTTGATTTCCATTTCCTTTCCCCCCGGTTGTTTTCCATTTAGAATCTCTCTGTGATCCAAAACAATTAGGTCTTCCAGAGCCGGTTTGCCAGACAAAGTGAAGTGTTTATCATGCAAAGGCAGTTTCTTGGTGCAATCTCCTCACACAGGGCTGGGCTGCCAGATTCAGCAGAGAAGCTGAGTGAACAACTGACATTTGTGAGCTGTGTGCAGCAATTTGCAGTCTGCCCATTCCACATCTAGTCTCGGGCAAGCCTGAACTTGAAACATGACCAATTCAAGCAGCTGAATAAAGCAAGTTATTAAAGGACAGCAGGGGAGGTTATATTTTTATTAATTAAGCTAATCAGCTACATTCCTTTCGATGATAGCGAGACACCATTTCTAATCCACATTTGTTGCATTTTATTATAACATTGTTCTGTCTTAAAATATAGAAATGTAGTGCAAATCATTACTATTTTAAAAGGTAAGGATTAGCATGAAATTTAGAAAAAGTTTTATGCATACAACAATAGTTCATAAGTTTATGTTCATAAGTGATAGGAGCAGAATTAGGCTATTTGCCCCATCAAGTCTAATCTGCCATTCAACCATGGCTGACCCACCCTTCCCTCTCAACCCCATTCTCCTGCCTCTCCCCATAACCCCTTACACCCATACTAATCAAGAGTGTCTCTATCTCGGCCTTAAAATTATCCATTGACTTGGCCTCCACAGCCCACTGTGGCAAAGAATCCCGCAGATTCACCACCCTCTGACTAAATAAATTCCTCGTCATCTCCTTCCTAAGGGAACATCCTTTTATTCTGAGGCTATGACCTCAGGTCCTAGCGTCTCCCACTAGTGGAAACATCCTCTCCACATCCACTCTATCCAGGCCCTTCGCTGTTCACAACAATAGTTTGGTGCACCGTAATTGTTTTGAACCCATTTTCACGCTGCCAGCATATTCATGCAATTAGCACCCTCACTCCCCATGGAAGCCAGATGGATGAGAGCACACTGCATACTTTTTACTCTGAATTATTTGTCCTGCTGCTCCACTAAATAGTTGGATGGCAATAAATGTGCTGCAAAAATGTACATTGAATCAGCGACGGTCACTCTCTGCAGTGTAGTCACAGCTTGATCATCTTACACAGGACATAGATGAGATCAGCGCAGAAACAGGCCCTTTGGCCGATGATGTTAAATTGATCTCATGTACCTGTACATATCCCTTCATTTCCTGCATTTCCAAAAGCCTCTTCAACATCACGATCATATCTGCCTCCAGAACCACTGGGCAATGCGTTCCAGGTCCGCACCACTCCCTGCGTCTAAAACTGGCCCTCCACATCTCCATTAAACTTCAGATAGACACAAAATGCTGGAGTAACTCAGCGGGACAGGCAGCATCTCTGGATAGAAGGAAAGGGTGACTTTGCGGATCGAGACTCTTCTTCAGACATTAAATGTTCCCTCTCTTCCCATATAGCCATACTCTCCAGTGTTGGACATTTCCAGCCTCTTCTTCTTATCATGTCCACACACAAGATTAGAAGTTGTTCAGCCAGAGCTGAACACACTTCTCGGCATCTGCACAACGGTGTCTGTCTTGCACATCTTGTGCTTCTTGTGCGTGGCGGTGGAAAGGTTGGTGGAGACAGGGTCGCGGCGTGAACACTCTTTCCATCCTGGGAAACAGGTTCTGCCTGTCTACCCTATCTATGCCTCTTTATAATTTTATATACTTCCATCAAGTCCCCTCTCAACCTCTGGCATTCCAGAGAAAACAATTCAAGTCCATCCAGCCTCTCCCTATAGCTGAAACCCTTGAATCCAGACAGCATTCTGGTATGCTGCCTGTCCCGCTGAGTTACTCCAGCATTTTGTGTCTATCTTTGATTTAAACCAGCATCTGCAGTTCCTTCCTACAGCATTCTGCTAAACCTCCTCTGCATCCTCCCCAAAGCCTCCATATCTCTCCTGTAAAGGGGCCACCAGAGCCGCATGCAATACTCCAAATGCGGCCTAACCAAAGTCCTATAAAGCTGCATCATGATTTCCTGACTCGTATATTCAATGCCCCTAGCAATGATGGCACGCATACTATACAATATCTGCACAGTTGGAATGCAACACTGCACCCTTCACTAGATATATTTTTCCTGAAGCTTTGGTACATCAGACGGGGTGGGAGATTGCAACCTTCACATGGTCTACCCTGTTTCGACTAATGCAATCACACTGACATGCACAAAGAAGATAAATAGAACAAGACAACCTACAACTTAACGCTGTGCACGCCGTACGCAAGAAGAAGATACATCAGATTCTGCATATTTGTGATTTAACGCAGTGGCCCTCTGTCTGGCTGCTGCTTTTCTGGAGCTGAGTTCACAGGGCTGATGTAAGCCGAGTCTCATCAGTTGGTGCTGCTCCCAAAGAAATTAGAACATCGCATTTACGAGTCCTAATAGGCATTGTTTTTAAACAGAATTTCGTATAGACCAAGCGTTGCTCATGTGTAGTCCATGTGTGAGGGACCAGTGGACCCAATACAACACAAAGGCAGCTGTAGACAGCATACACAGTAAGCTTCTGCAACAAGTGCAAAGGCACATTAATGTCAAGTAGTATCTGGAAGTGCTACATTTCCAAAACTTTTAGGATATATAAAATGATGCTACTCGCTGTCATTTAGAATATTTAATGCCAGAATATTTCACAATTAGAATATGTCTCTGCACTTCCATAACTGGGATGACTTCACCAGAAAATCATATGGAATAAATCAAGTCCAATTTATTGGCATATGTCCAAGTACAGAAGGCTGTGGAGGATGTCAATGGTTATTTCTACGGTGGAGATTGATAGATTCCTCATTAGTATGGGTCACAGGGATTATGGGAGCAGGCAGGAGAATGGGGTTAGGAGGAAGAGACAGATCAGCCACGATTGAATGGGCCGAATGGCCTAATTCTGCTCCTACAACTTATAAACCTATGATACAATGGAAATCTTGCTTGTAGCAGAATCACAGGCACAGAGGCAGACAACATACAAAACAGAAACCATACATAAGTTGCACATAGAATTTCCGAAAGAACAACTGTGCAGTAATACAAGACGTTAGTGCAAAATACAATTAGAAAAAATAAACAAGTCCATGGTTGTGCAAGAGGTGGACTGTAAGTTACGAGATAAGATTAAAGTTGGATGGGTTGGTTCAAGAACCTGATGGTCGCAGCCTGAACCTGGTGGTGTGGGACATGAGGCCTCTGCACCTCCTGCCCAATGGTAACAATGAGAAGAGGGCATTACTGATGGTGAGGATTCTCAATGATTGGTGCCGCCTTCGTTAGGCATGTCTCATGTAGATGTTGATGATGGCAGGGAGGGCTGTGCCCGTGATGGACTGGGCTGAGTATAATGCTCTCTGCACCCTCCCGTGTTCTTTTGTGCATTGAAATTGCTGCAACTCAGGGTTGGGCCATGTGTAAGGGAAGAGAAGACACAGAGAAAAGACGTTCCTACCCAGAGGAGAAGATGCCTGCAGCGTGGCAGCGGCTGGCAAATCCATCGCTATACATCCTGACGGTCTTCCAAACGGTTATGCATATATGTATGGGGTGTCTATACCCTGGGCAGGACCCGTGCAGCTGGGTTCAGATCACAGCTACTACTTGCAAGAAAGAGGCCAGCAGGTTAGATGTTCCACCCCCGTTTAAGATCATGCTGGCTTATAGTTACTGAGACTGAGATGGGCAGAAGTACAGCAGTTGGCGACTCAGTCCAGTTCACGAGTCCCTGTGTGCAGAGTGAAGCAATAAACACCATCATAGCACCATCAGCACCACACCATGGCAATCAGCCCCTCATACAAGCAAAGAACATTGAGGGAGCTCGGGAAGATTGGTCAGTACAAGCCTGTGGTGAGATGTCAACAGAGCAACCAATGTTGCATCAAAACAAAAACAGTAGGGTATAACTTAGTCTTAAGTATCTAAAGTGAATGAGACTGCCAACATATTGATGGCTTCTGAACACTTTATCAATAATATTCCTTCATTTATATCCTGATTACAGTGCCAAAACAATATGATTTCACTCAATAGTTTTAGATAATTCCAGATATTCAGAGATTCCTTATAAGATGCAGCACAAAGTGGGAACTGTACATTTTGAATCAAACAGGCACACCATGTTCAAAATGAAAATGTAAACATAGTTTGGAATCACACCTCACCTAATTAATGAGCTGTTGGCAGGAATAACAAGCAACAAGTTTCCTAAACAAGGAAAAGGAAATCTGGTGAGTGGGGAGTGTTGGATTCAAGTCATCCACAAAAGCCAGTCCGATGCTAGGGAGTGAGTGTCTCTTTCTGTGGCTGGAGGTTTGCAGACTCCCTTGTTTAACTTTGAAGAATCAAACTTGCGTGAGAAATGCGGAGCAAAAAACTGCAGCTGAAATGTTAAAGCGAAGACATTAAATGCCAGAAGCACTCAGCAGGTCATGTTGCATCTGTGAGAAGAGAAACGGAGACAACCTTCCAGGTTAAGTGGGGCGGGAGGAGTTGCAGACAATATAGCTATGAATGTCTGTGGGTGTTTCATCATGAATGTTGTTTGCTCATCTATCTTGTGAATGAAGACAGCTTTGATGAGAAGGGAAAGGAAGAGTCAGATATGCTTCATGCTAAAGTTTGGAAAATCGCAGCAAGGTTAATATTATAGTCTTTTGAGCACAGGAAACAGCACCAATTTAGTTATCAATGGATAGACAACATTTTGAGAGAGAGGACCAAAACAGAAGGGAAATAGAACTGTCCCACAGAGCTAAGGAAGAGACAGGAATAGATCAGACCCATGGGAGTTCCCATTGATATACCTGACGCCGAGAATGTGAGTGGAATTGAAAGAAAAGTTTTTCCATACAAAGAGTTTACTCAGGTGAAATAGAGACATGGTGGAAAGAGATGTTTGCTTCCATTCAGCAAGAAAGTGAAGGGACCTCAGGTGATCCTGGTGGGGGATGAAGTTCCTGAAGGATTGCATGTCCTGGTGAAGATGAAACTGTTGGTAGGAAAATGTCAAAGTGCTGGAGGATGTCATTGGATAGGAAAGGTTTGAAAGGATATGGGCCAAATGCAGGCAAATGGGTCTAGCGTAGATGGGGCACCTTGGTCAGCATTGAGTTGGGTGAGGGGGACCTTCTCCATGCTGTATGACACTATAAGGTACACAGATGTAAGTGGAAAAAAAAATAGACAGGCGAGAAGGAATGAAGATTGAAAGAAATACATTCTATGGAGTAAAAGGAGGCTGAGACAATGAGTCTCCTGGGTCAGCCTGACTTGTGGATTGTGGGGCGGAGATAGAAGGGTTGGAGGACCTCCTGTGCAAATGAGGTTGGTGACCCTCTGGGAGACAATGCCTGATGCTCCATTGTGGGGTCATGGCCAGTGTGGGCCCGTGGGAGATGTGAGGAGAAATTAGAGAATGGGCTTCCAGCTTCTGTGCGAAACACAACAACACTGCCCTCATACGTTTTAATGAAGATGTCAGAGTTAGTTGAGGTTTGGAGGAGACTAGGATACTCAGTGTGAGTATTAGAAAAGATGAGACAATCTATGTGGTTAACAATCGTGGTTAACAATGTTTGGATCAGAAGATGAGGGGCCGGAAAAAGGAGTTTGGTTGGATTGCTATTGATGGAAACTGTAGAAAGGTTCTACAAGATTGTTGACTTGTTTTGGAACTCTTTCTGGAAATCATTACCAGTGGATGTAAATTATGTACAGGATTTAGAGACTTTGTTTTATTTTTTGCAAAGGATTACAAGGGTATTACAATCATGTGAAACATTAGTTGCCAGTAGTGTTGTTAAAACCCTTTATTACCATGCATCCACATAAACCACAATACTTATTTTTGCATCCTATTTTCCCACTATGCAGTCTCCTACAGTAACATAGCTGTTTAGAAGCCTTAATGGACTATGTATACCATGTTCTATGACTTTTGATAGATTGCTGAACCAGCTACAACTGTTAGTTGAGTATTGCTTCCCATCAATAAAGGATGTGTGTTTAACATTTATCCCTGTACTGTACTTGCTTTTCAGAACTGCAATAATGAAGAGCCAAAAAATGCTAAAGATCACAATCATATTTTCTTGGTGAAACACCAATTTACTTGTACTTCTTTCAATATACTACAATGAACTCACAGCTCAGTGCTGTCTCCTCTAGAAAGACCACATGCCAACTGGAATGCTGTTATATGGAACGCTCTGTTGAGTCTGCATGACCTTGCGATTTCAGTTGTTTCTCATTTTACTTCTCATCCTCTCTGACTTCAGCCTCCACCATACCGTAGCCTTCCGTCATTTTTTTAGCCCAGCAATACACGTAGTCTTTGGCTCCAGAAGAAATGTGGTTGTGGATGAAAAGCAAATTGATATAAACAAAAGCACAAAAAAGAAAAAAAAAAGCACAAAACGTTGATTAGTTGATAATGAAATCCAAAGAAACATGCTCTACCATCTGTTGAGTTCAGTAGTGTGTTACCACATTATTATCACAAAATAAAGGGCCCAGCTCACAACCACTGCTGCCCCCGCCCATCTCTCTCCCACAACCTCCTCAAACTCAGTCCCTCTTTCTCACTGCCCCACTCCTTCCAAACCTTCCTTCCAGATTCCCAATCTTCATCATTCACTTCGAATCCTTTTCTCTCCCTTTCACATATACAGTCCTGCACCCACCCTCCCCCCTCCAATTTATGCCCAACCACTCTCTCACCGCCTACCATTTCCAACCTCAATAATCTACACTCGTCATCTCTGACTAGGCACATCAAGGTGTTCAGCACCTAACACACAGTTCGATGAACGAAAAGCACAACGTTACGCTTGAACTCAGTGGGTCAAGCGGCATCTGACGGGGCAAAAGGTGTATGTTGATGTTTCAGGTTGAGACCCTGTGTCAGAACTTAGAAAGAAGAGGGAAGATTGCCAGTATAAAGCAGTGCAAAGCGGGAGGAGGTGGGTGGATAGATATTGTTAGGTGATAAATGGAACCAGACGGGCAGGGGATAAATGGGCAGATGGAGCCAGGTGGGGGAGGGAAGTGAGACAGAGATAGTTGGGTCAGAGACTGGTCGGTTATAACTCAATGATTTCAGGTACACAGCAGGTGCACAATTTATAACTTCAATTTTCTAACATCTGTTGTGTGTTTCTTTTGTAACCCCAGTTAATCTTGAAGCCTCTTCCATTGAAACCTGCTCCATATCAATCTGTACTTTATTTGACCTATTACCATTGCAATACTATCACCTTTATCAATTAATCTCTCCTCGTCTGTCTTTCCCTCTCAACCACTTTCTCCTGCCTTCACCCCATAACCCCTGACAACCACAATAATTAAAAATCTGTCAATCTCCACCTTAAAAATATCAATTGACTAGGCCTCCACAGCCTTCTATGGCAATAAACTTTATGGACTCACTAAAGAAATTCCTCCTCATCACCTTTCAAAAGGTACGTCCTTTTATTCTGAGGCTACACCCTCTGGTCCTAGACTCTCCCTCTAGTGGAAACATCCTCTCCACATCCACTCCATCCAAGCCTTTCACTATTCAGTAACTATCAATGTTTCCCACTCATCCTTCTAAACTCCAGTGAGTGCAGGCCCAGTGCCGTCAAACGCTCATCATATGTTAACCCAATCATTCCTGGAATCAATCTCGCAAATCTCCTTTGGATCCACTCCAATGCCGGCACATCCTTCCTCAGATTATGGGGCCTACAACTGCTCACAATACTCCAAATGCGTTCAATGGAGTTTAATAGAGGGCAGTTTAAGACTTTAAACACATTATTTTTAGTTTAGTTTAGAGATACAGCACGGAAACAGGCCCTTCGGCCCACCGGGTCCGGGCCGACCAGCGATACTCGCACATTAACACTATCCTACCCCACTAGGGATATTTTTGACATTTACCAAGCCAATTAACCTACATACCTGTACATCTTTGGAATGTGGGAGGAAACCGAAGATTTCGGAGAAAACCCACGCAGGTCATGGGGAGAACGTACACACGCCGTATAGACGGCCCCTGTAATCGGGATCGGACCCAGGTCTCCGGCGCTGCATTCGCTGTAATGCAGCGACTCTACCGCTGCGCCACCGTGACTTGTTTAAGAAACTGAATATGTTTGAAACACGAGTCTTTCCTGTTTGATCCAATGACTCCTTCACCCATTTAGTGGCTCATCACAGATACTAGCGGCAAAATAATTGCCTCACTCCTGTCCTGATGTATACTTCATTGTCACCAGAAGCACCTTTCACTGCCTCAGGGTTGCCCTCAGCAATTTACTGGCAATAATATTTATTTGAACTGCCATCATTCTGGTAAAGTAGGAATCTGAGAAGAGCAGCATCTTAAACATTACATTATTTTTCGCACAAATCATCCTTGGAGTTGGCAAATATTGAAAGACAGTATGTTATAAACTGAAATTTATTCCCAGACCTGGCAATAATGTATTTTTTCAAATCCTTTGACCTCGTTGTAGAATGTTAAGAATTCAGAATGTTTTTCAACTATTTATTTATTCCCCCCTTTTTATCTGGATTATTATTTTATTTCTTAAATTAATAACTCTTCCCGATGAAATCAAGTGTAGCTTTCATACAATGGTCAGATCAGTGCCACTATATCTATAATTACTCTGCATGCTTCATCTGGAATTGATGTGTTGAGATGTTCTAATGCAGAGAGTAGCAACCATTGACATCTATCATTACAGTATTAACTGACTTTTCATTGGTAAGGGTTTTACTCGAGTGTTTATCATACATTTGGCTTTACTAATAAATGAAGAGGATGCATGTTCTTGAAATCTTTTGCATTCCCATTATAGGTCTGCATTTTCACTGATCCTCGCAGCTTTTCTCTTTATGCAAATTTCTAACCACATTTGCAATGTCTGAATGAATCCTTTTCCAGAATGTTTGGGCTTTTCTACATAAAGGTACATTACCGAAGGGACAGATTTTGTGCAGTACATTGTCTGTAATTGAGAGTCTACACATTCTCTATCGAGATAATGGCTGATAGACTGGAATTCATCAGTAGCTCTTTGTGCCTGGCAACAGGCTCATCATTTGACTGAAATAATGGAAACTGCAATAATAAAAGGTTTAATGATTTCCTTTTCAATCTGCTACTTGATTCCTCAATTCTATTCTACTTGACAAACAAATACTGTCGTTCTGCTCATTGTTAAAAATTGAGAATAATGTACAGAGATTGGTGAATGCCATCATCAGAGTAGTTCATGCTAATATTATTGCAGAATACCAAATATCAAAGGCTAATACAGCTGCCTGAAAAAACAACACATTCTGAGAGAGAATAGCTTACAAGGAGAACATGATGATGGTGAAGCTCCGAGTTAGCTTCGATGTGGTTGGCTGAATACTCTTCTTTATCAGCAGGAACAGATAGGAGGAACTTGAATTTATTTACCACCTTTAATAGAGCAAAATTCCTCACAGCAATTCATAAGGACTTTAAAACAAATTTTAATATGAGGAGCGATTTGAGCGGATGTCGAAACACTTGGACAAAGAGAGGGAGAGATAATAAGAGATCTTCTCAAGGAAGATGGAGTTGTAAATGATAAAGACAATTACTGGGATGAAAGTTGAATTTCAGAACAGCAGGTTTTGGCAGCGGAGAGCATGATTCCATTGTTATAGTGATTACAGTGGGAAATAATCAAGTGGAGGGGAGATACAGTATTTCCCAGGATTGTAGCTCCAATGGATAAGAACACCTTGGCAGACGTGGTTTCAGTTTTCAGTTCAACTGATGAGCAACAATTTCAGATATGCTGCTTGCCAAGAACCTGACTGCCACGCTGGACTGAATTATATTTTAAAGTGCATGGTGCATGCAACATCGAGTTGCTCCTTTTCTCATGAGCTATACTGAATTTCTGGAACGCCTCTGACGGGGACAAATGTAATGAATTAAACTCAAGTTGGGTGCAGTGAAGAAAGGCCTGGTAAATGCTCATTTCATCAACTGCTATTAAATCATGTGAGCATACAGCCTTGAGGTGCTCCCGTACTGATTGTTATTGAGGAAGAAGTGTTTCCGCCAATTCTAACATACTATGGTCTGTTGATGAGGAAGTCGAGGATCCAGTTGCAGAGAGATTAGCAGAGAGACAGTTCCGTGCTCATCTTTCACATTCAGTACCTGGGTTCTTCAGCTCCTCGTGTTTGTAAGTGCTCTTCGGCTTGCATTGTTTTTACCCTGTCACATGCTATTTATTAATTTGTTTTTTAAGTTTGATTGATCTGGCAAAGCTGCCTTTAATAGTTACCCGTATTTGTAAGCTACTTTCTATTATTTGTTACAGTTGTGGATTTTTTTTGGTGGTTATTGTTGATCATTCTTCTACCCCCGGTGGCCTGAGAAGAAATCTACTTACTGTTTCACTGCATGGGACAAATGAACTTCAGGTCCATCAACGAGCAAAACCACAATACATGGTATAGTCAGGCCTATTTAATTTGAACAATACCCCAGTTCCCTTTACAGCCTCAGCTGTAAATGGTGATGATATTAATGGTGTTACTCTATTTTTGCACTTCCATTACTAGCCATTCGGAACCTTATCATGACCTTAGACTTCACCAAAACCTGAATTGGCCAGTGTTTTTCAAGTTCACCGTCACTAACCTTATTCTGTAACGATTAATTAAATACTTCTATTTACCCGCAGCTATTTTGAGGTTTAATTTTAGAGCTATCCTGGAATGCCCGCCAGTCTATCCCTAATCTCATTAATCCTTCTAACTGTGCAGCTCAACTGCGTGGGGTCACAACTCGGGTTCATTTGCAGGAGGCCTTAAACTGTTCTCTGTCAAAGAGAAAATGGAACGTACTCTGCCCAATGTTCTTGATGCGATAATTACTTTTCATTTTGTGACTCTTGCCCTTTGTTTCTCTTGTGGCACATCCCCACATTATAAACAAAATGGCACTCCAGGGTTCTTAATTGGTTATGAAATGCTTTAGGGATTTACTATATATATGTGCAACTCCATTTTAATTTCTGAACCTACACTGCTCTGTGCAAGTGCATCGAATCTATTCATTGCTAATCAGCGCTGTGGGCAAATTCAGTGGTATTAAAGATTAAGAGGCCACATGACCTCTCAAGTCAGAATCTCCATTCAATAGGATGATGGTTGCTTTCATTATAGCCTCAACACTTTTCTGCCTGCTTCTCACAATAAACCAAAAATCTATCTCAGCCTTGGACATCTTAAATGGTTCAGCCTTTACAGGTTTTGCATTAGAGAATTATTTTGTGCATTTCTCCTGAATCTGCTTTCACACATAATGAAAAGATCATAAGGCATGGAAATTGGACTGTCAGCTCACTTTGTCCAGACAGGCCAACTCTATTAATCTGTCTGTACAGACACAAAGTGTTGGAGTAGCTCAGTGGGCCAGGCAGAATCTCTGGAGAACATGGATAGGTGATGCTTTGGGTCTGGACCCTTCGAAAGTGCAGCATCAAAGACATTTTGTGTCTTTTGTTTTGTAAACCAGTTTCTGCATTCCAGAGACCAGGCCCTGCCCAACCTGCAAAGTTACTCCAGTATTTTGTGTCTTACTTTTGTAAACCAGCATCTGCAGTTCCTTGTGTCAATCTGAAGGACCCCCAACACCACCAATCCATTTTTTCCAGAGATGCTGCCTGACCCTCTTAGTTACTCCAGTACTTTCTGCCTATATTTTGTAAACTAGCATCTGCAGTTCCTTGTCTTTCTGTCTGTGCAGATCCCATCCTATAGTACTTGATCTATGATATTTTATTTTATATGAAGGCATTTCAAATGCCGCATCAAAATACTAGTTAAACATTGTGAGGGTTTCTGCCTCCCAATGTTTGGGTAGAGCAATGCAAATTTGAACAACCCCCCCTCGGATCATAAAGTCCTGCTTCAAATCCCTTCTAACTCTCATACCCTTAAGTTAAACTGATTTCCTCTAATTAAAGTTTTCCTTCTACATTTTCGCTTTTGGTTGACCTCTAAAGTCCTGCTTGGTTTTCCACTCCACTGCCAAATTAGCTCTCAGCCTTGCAAGGATTTTGGACCTGCTCCATTCAGGTGCAATCATTTAGCTTCTAAAGGATCCAATTCTTCAGGAACAGTCGCGGTGATGCCAAAATCTAACGCCCTCCTTATTGCATGCAGTACCTTTTCAATGATGCATCCCTGAGACCTATATTTCTAGTCCCTCAGCTTCCTGCACTCTGAGGAATAAAGTCCTAGGTTGCCCAATCGCTCCCTATAGCTCAGGCCCTCAAAACCTACCTCCATATTAGTGGGTTTATGTACGAGTTTTAATTCAGAAAGTGGAATTTAAACTGGAACACTGACCTCATCTGCCAATTTCAAACCACCTTGCATTAATTCCTTTCACTTCCCGTCTGATAATATGTTGAATCGTATTGAAGATCTACGTTGCTAGTTTTGAATAGTTTGAATTATTATGAAGCTTGGGTTGAAATTGGAGAAGGCACTGAATGGGCAGGGGGAAGGTAAATAATATGTTTGAACAATATATATCTTACAAAGCTAGTCAGAATTAGCAATCAGTTTAGGTGCTTTCTGTTGAAGATTCACAGGATCAGCGGCCACCTTTGACCTGTCTTCACTTCAACCTGGTAAAGTTGTGTCTATCATTTTGTGTGGTAGATGTATTAAATAAGGCAGCATGGTCACAGGGAGAATGTGCAAATTCCACACAAACAGAATAACAAAGTCAGAATTCAACTACATCTACTGCATCACTGCAAATATTACTTAACTGCCATAAATCAATGATTCACTGCATGAAGTCATCGTTGTTGTCTCAGCTCATGTAAGAGATCCAGCCAGATAGACCTTATAGGTGCAACACCATTTGCCAATCATTGCCAGAAATTGTCCATCGATCTAGTTTGACACCTTTGGATTGTGAGGGATAAAGTGATTAAACCCCATTAAAGTAAGGAGTTTTAAAGAGAATCCGAACTGAGAGGGGCTGGAGAGAGGGTTCTGACACAGCTGTGTCTGAAGGTTGCCAGACCCATCCTTGAGTCCTTGAGTAAGAAGTAATAGCATTGTATAGCAGTAGAAGGGAGTGATGTAGAGAGATCCCTATCAGTGGAAGGGAGTGATAGATGGGACCCTTGTCACTATAGCTTAGCTTTAGTACTGATATAGGAGAACTGAGAGGGTTCACTAGGAGGTGAGTAAAACTAGGGTAGGTCATGAGCAACTGAGCATGCTTAATAGAATAAATTAATATTACAACACACCCCTGGTCAAGAAACTGCTTATTACAATGAACATGTTTGAACATGCAATGTATGATATGGGAGGTGCGAGGGGATGTACGGTGGGATGTACCTACAGATTGTGCACCTCAGACCCTGATTGGAGAAGGATCCAGAGGGGAGGTTGAATGTAAAATTCTGTGTATAAAGGGGGATGACTTCTTTGGCTTCGGTGTGTCTCGATTTGGAGAGGCACCCGGGTCTGCAGAGTCGAGAGGAATAAAGAACTCTTGCTTCCAAGATTTAGTCTTTGAGCATTAATTGTGAGCACAAAGCGTATCTCACAAATTGGGGGCTCGTCCGGGATCGCCACTCCGGCTGCTTGGTGGAGGCAAAGAAGGAGGGGAAGGTGCACCCTGCTGATTTCAGCAGTCTCCGATCTCCTTGCTTGCCATCAGCAGTTTGAGCGAGTGATATTCGGTGGGAAAGACTCGGGAAGCAAGAGGGGGTGTAAGGTAAATACGTACGGGATGGTCGAGCGATTCTTGTGCACAGGACCCAGGTAAGAAAAGCGACTATTAAGTATTGCCTGGGCGACCGGGGTCTGTCGGACGGGAATAGTCCGACGAGACGATGGGAAACCGGAACGGGAAAAGTAAGGGTCCGGGGAAACAGGATGAGGCTCATACTGATATGGAGCCTAACATTCCGCCCGATAGTCCATTGGGGCGAATGTTGTATGGATGGGGTGAAGGGAACACCCGGGGTAAGAGTAAGGAAACTATGATAAAGTTTTGTTACTTTGAGTGGCCAAAGGAGCCTATTCGAGGGAGCGCAGTGTGGTGGCCGCGGTTGGGTTCAAATGCGGACTGGGTGGGACAGGCGTTGAATGTTTTTGTGAATGAAAGACAAACGCCGAATCAAATAGAAAAGGAATATGCCCAGTGCTGGAAACCCAATAATGGGATGTTTCCGTTAAAGACGGAAAGAGAGCAGGATGAACCTGACTGGCCACCAATTGGTGATGATCACCTACGGAGACTGCCCCCGCCATATGAATCCCAGCCCCCAAATATACCCCCATCAGCGCCGGCTGCATCTGCCCAGGAGGTCCCACTAAGCCAGAGCGGATCGGCAGTAAACCTGTCCGCTCCTGTCTCAGAAGAGACAGATAGTAGAGAATCACGGAGAGTAGAGAAGAAACAGGGTGAAAGAAACTGTGATTCAAAAATAGAACGTGAAGGAGAGAGCCAGTCAGATAAGGAAATAAAAAGTGAGGACAAGGATGGGATGGGTGTCCCAGGCAGTAGTCGGAGGACGCGATCTCAAACGAGGGCAGCGGAACAGAGATTAGACCGATCTGTTCAAATGAAGCCCCTCAGGGAGGTCCCGTTAGGGGAAAATGCCGGGGGGATGGGATTTGTAAATGTGCCTCTCACCAGTATGGAGGTGAGGAACTTTAAAAAGGAGATAAAAAGTTTATTGGAAGACCCCTTGGGACTGGCTGAACAAATAGATCAGTTCCTAGGGCCAAATATATGTACATGGGAAGAAATGATGTGGAATTCTCTGCCACAGAAAGTAGTTGAGGCCAGTTCGTTGGTCATATTTAAGAGGGAGTTCGATGTGGCCCTTGTGGCTGAAGGGATCGGGGGGTATGGAGAGAAGGCAGGTACAGGATACTGAATTGGATGATCAGCCATGATTATATTGAATGGAGGTGCAGGTTCGAGGGGCTGAATGGCCTGCTCCTGCACCTAATTTCTATGTTTCTATGTTTTTATGAAAAATATTGAGTTGTTTCAAACAATCTCATTGAAGTAAGAATGGAACTAATGTGATGTGTGTGTAAAAACCAGTTTTGTATGAATGAGGAAGTTTGTATATGTGATAGGTTTGTTTGCTGTGGGCCACATGCTGTAAGGGTGTGTGTGTGTTCCTTTAAGAAATTGTAAGCAATGGGGGAGGTTATTGTAAGGTAACGGACAACGCTTTGTATCATCGCAACTTAAAAAGGGGAAGTTGGAAAAAGTAGGTTGCTTGGCTTCTATAGATTTCTTTTCAGTAAAGTTAATTTGGAAAATTGTTAGTCGTATATTTAAACTAGGAATTGGAATTTGGGAATTGTAGGGGGAATGGTTTGAACAAAATTAGAAATAAGTTAATTGCTGAACAACAAGCAGCTTTTATGGTTTGTTTAGATAAACATTCTGGTTGGAGAAGGGTAATAAATTAATGGGGCCCAGGGAAAAAAAAGGAGTTGGCAGACAATGATGTCAATAATGGGAAGTTTGTTTACTTCAGAAGAAAGACAGATGGTCAGACAGGCAGGAGAAGGGGTTACAGGCTCAAGCGGGAGTAGCAGAGGTGGGAGCAGTAAAATATCCCATTACTGCGCCGGATTGGAGTAACCAAACAGGGGAAAGAAGAAACAGTATGAGAAATCTCAGGGAAATAATAATTAAGGGAATCAGAGAGGCCGTTCCCAAGGGACAAAATTTTGAACGGGCTTTTGAAAATCAGCAGAACAAGGACGAACCTCCGACAGTGTTCTTACAAAGGTTAAGGAGGAATGTCCAGCAGTATTCGGGGATAGACCCTGATACAGCCGCAGGTCAGCAGTTGTTAAAGGTTAATTTTGTAACAAAATCATGGCTGGATATTAGAAAGAAATTGGAAAAATTGGAAGATTGGAATGAAAAACCATTGAGTCAATTGTTAACAGAGGCTCAAAAGGTATATGTAAGACGGGATGAGGAGAAGCAGAAGGGAAAGGCAAAAATGATGTTGCAAGCAGTACAGCAAGGAGTACAGAAGGGGGGAATCGAAGGTGATAGAAGGCCGGGTGCTCATGGAGACCGGGAAAGGGGAAGCGGTAGTATTGGAGGACGAGGAAGAGGTGAATGGGGGGACCGAAGTAGGGGTCCCCGGGAAAACAAGGAACAAGAATCAAGAAGATGGTACACGGGGCCACCCCGGTGTTATTATTGTAAAAAGGAGGGTCATTTCAGGAGGGAATGTCCCAAGCTACGACGGGAGGTGCAGTCGTACGCACTCATGGAGGAAGAATAGGGGAGTCAGGGGTTCCGCTCCCTGGGGTGTATGGGATACACACGGGAACCTCTGGTAAACTTGAGATTAGGACCCCAGGGAGAGGATATGATATTTATGGTAGATTCGGGAGCAGAGAGATCGAGTGTAACTAAGGTACCAGAAGGAATGAGATTGGGTAAAAAACAGGTTAGAATCTCAGGGGTAGAAGGGAAAGTGATGACATTACCCGAGGTAGAAGGGGTGGTGGTAAAATATGAGAATCGGGAAACTACGGAAGATTTAATCTTGGTACCCCAGGCAGGGATAAATTTGATGGGGAGGGATTTACAAATCCAATTAGGAATGGGAACAGCCCCCGTAGGGGGACAGATAATAGTCCAATTGTATAAATTGACCACAGAGGACGAGGGAAGAATAGTCCCGCAGGTGTGGGCCAAGGAAGGAAACCGGGGAGGGCTGCAGATCCCACCCTTGAAAATAGCTCTGAAAAAAGAAAGTGAGGCAGTACGGGTAAGGCAATATCCAATTTCTATGGAAGGAAGGAGAGGACTTCAGCCAATTATAGAGAACTTACTAAAGGACGGTATATTAGAGAGTTGTATGTCCCCATATAACACCCCCGTACTCCCCGTAAGGAAGACCGACGGGACGTTCAGATTGGTCCAAGATCTCAGGGAATTAAATAAGGTAGTTAGAACGCGACACCCTGGTAGTCCCGAACCCGTATACCATAATGGGACGGATACCCCCGAATCACAAGTGATTCAGTGTGGTAGATTTAAAAGACACTTTTTGGAGCTGTCCCCTGGCTGAAGAGAGCAGGGACCTTTTTGAGTTTGAATGGGAAAACCCAGAGACCCAAAGGAAACAGCAGTATCGGTGGACTGTGCTCCCTCAGGGATTTACGGAGTCCCCGAACCTGTTCGGACAAATATTAGAACAAGTACTAGAGGACGTTCCGAGGACTGAAGAACACAGCTGTTGCAGTATGTGGACGACCTATTACTATCAGGGGAAGAAGAGGAGGCAGTTAGGGACGCAACAATAACCCTCCTGAACTTTCTGGGGGAAAAGGGGTTGAGAGTGTCTAAAAGTAAATTACAGTTTGTAGAACGAGAAGTTAAATATCTAGGACACCTGATAAGCGATGGGAAAAGGAGAATAAACCCGGAAAGGATAGCGGGAATTACCGGACTGCCAATGCCGAAGAATAAGAAGGAGATTAGGAAGTTTCTTGGACTGATTGGATATTGTAGATTATGGATAGATGATTATACCCGACAGGTTAGGTTTCTATATGATAAATTAGGTGAAGAAAACGACAAAGTAAAGTGGGAATCTGGGGACGAACACCAGTTTAGGAAACTAAAGAACAGTTTAATCACTGCCCCTGTACTGGCTCTCCCGTCTATTGATCAGCCATTCCATCTTTTTGTGAATGCAGAAAATGGAATTGCGCTGGGAGTACTAACCCAAGAGAAAGGAGGGAAGCGGCAGCCCGTCGCGTTCCTCTCCAAACTCTTGGATCCAGTATCGCGGGGATGGCCAGTATGTATTCAAGCGGTAGCGGCCACAGCAGTGTTAGTGGAGGAAAGTAGGAAATTGACGTTTGGAGGAACTCTGGTGGTGCCCACTCCCCACACGGTCCGGACGATACTAACTCAGAAGTCCAGTCGGTGGTTGACGGATTCTAGAATCTTGAAGTATGAGGTTATACTTATGGAAAAGAATGATTTGACCATAGTAACGGATAAAAACCTAAATCCCTCTCAGTTTTTGTACTCGGCAGGTGCTGAGCAGGAAGGGGAGTTACCAGAACATGATTGTAGTGAGATAATAGAACTTCAGACAAAGAGTAGGGAAGATTTAGAAGAACGACCGCTTGAGACAGGGGAAAGATGGTTTATTGATGGTTCTTCCCGATGCATAGACGGAAAAAGGTATAGTGGGTATGCTATAATAACCGGAGAAGGGTTTGAAAAAATGGAGGAGACAGGGTTACCCTGGACTAAATGTCTACCAATTGCTTTATTGCGAATACGGACGGCACCACGAAAGGATATTGCGGTGTCTCCCTATGAAATGTTGTTTGGATTGCCTTATTTTGGGAAGGTGGAAGGCACACCAACCTTTGAGGGAGGTGATGTGTTTTTGAGGAACTAATTACTGGCAGTGTCTCGTTCCCTTACAGAATTAAAAGCTAAAGGATTATTGGCTCAAAGCCCACCACTCGACTTTCCAATACATGCTGTAAAGGCCGGCGACTGGGTACTGGTCAAGAATTGGAAGGAGGAGAAACTCCAGCCCAGGTGGACCGGACCGTGCCTAGTATTACTGACAACCGAGACAGCAATACGAACAAAAGAAAAAGGGTGGACCCACGCGATCCGGGTTAAAGGACCCGTCGATCCACCCGTTCCTGATGAGGAGGAACAGTGGATGGTGAAGCCAGGAAGCAAACCCTAACAGCAATTTTAAAAAAAAGCATTGAATGTATAACTGACAGTATGAAAGGAGCAGTCGTGGTATTGTTTGCTTTGTATGTAATTGTGGTAAAAGGTATTAATAATTGTGATAAATGTTATCATCCTATCCAATACAGAGGACGGACAACCAGATCATTTACCTATCATTCCCATGTGAACAATGTATGCCATAACCAGAAGACTAGAACCATTTGTGAAGAGGGGGGAAAGGAGTATTTGATGGTAGGCAATAGGGGGTATATAGGGAAGTTTGGGCCCGTTACCTGCCCAAGGGGAGAGAGATGGGTTTGTGTACAGTTAGTTTTCCCTTCTCAGATCGTACAATGGGCAATAGATAAGATGAAGGAGGAAGTAATAAAAGAGGTTACAGAAGTAGTAGTCACTAAGCCTCCCCCTCCCCCACCTACTCAGCCTCAAGTGCACCAGACACTGTACGAAGAGATAAAGAAGCAGATCAAGATCCCTGAAGGAGAAAAAAACCTGTTTGTGGACTTGGCCCTCCGGATAGCTGGAATCCTGAATGTGACTAACTGTTGGGTCTGCGGAGGACCACTGATGAGTTCACGTTGGCCGTGGAGGGGATCCATTGTTGAAGTATGGGACCTGATGGGGTGGAACCTGACAGTTGGACAAGACCGAGATCCCCAGGTATGGGTCCTGACAGACGCTCCGGTCGGGACTGAGTGTATCGCTAGGCCCTGGGCAAAGGATGCCGTCCTAGTAGGCAGCAGCCCCTGCCAGCGCATCGTCACCCAGTGGCCAAATCAGTCCCGAGTGTGGTGGCCAGAGGAGCCTAAATGGTATCTAACTAAGAAATATGGGAAAAACTGCGCTATCTGGATGAAGACCGATGGAGTGGAATCGGCTGGACTATGGAACTGCACCGGGAACAACCCTTATCAGGGGATCCCAGTATTGCGAGATATATGGAACAAGGTTGCCTCTAGTGGACCGGCCCCTGAAGGACCGTTATGGATATGCGGATACAAGGCATACTCGGTGTTACCGATGAATTGGAGTGGGACTTGTTTTATTGGACTGGTACAACCTGGATTTTTCCTGTTAAACACCAAAGAAGGCCGGTCGTTAGGAACACCTGTATTTGATGACCTATATCGGAAAAAGAGGAAAATAGACATTGGAGAATGGAAAGATGATGAATGGCCACCAGCAAGAATCATCTCATATTACGGACCAGCCACTTGGGCACAGGATGGATCCTGGGGCTACCGAACACCAGTATACATGTTAAACCGGATCATAAGGCTTCAGGCAGTACTGGAGGTAATTACCAACCAAACTGCGGGGGCACTGGAAATGCTGGCAAAGCAGCAGACGCAGATGAGAGCAGCGATAGATTACCTCCTGGCAGAAGAAGGAGGGGTTTGCGGGAAATTCAACCTCTCTAATTGCTGTTTGAACATCGATGATAATGGACAGGCAGTGATGGACATATCAGAAGGGATCCGTAAGTTGGCACATGTTCCAATACAAAAGTGGAATTCGATCATGGGAACCCAATGGTGGGATTCCATCCTCGGAGGAACATGGTGGAGAACGGTGGGACTCGTGTTTCTATGTGCAGTGGCTGGACTGATCTTTATCCCCTGTTGCATCCCTTGTTTTAGGGAACTTATTACCAGAAGAAGTCAGATGCAGGCGGTAGTCATGCCTATGGGAGAGAGAGGAGAAATACAGAAAATAATGATAATGCGGCCAGGGGAGGTTCATGATCTACAGGAAAAGAAGGTTAGGACAATGTTACGTCAATTCGAGTTGAGGGAACTTGAAATGAGGGTTTAATCAGTGTATGCGTAGCAAAAGAAAAAGGGAGGATTGTGAGGGATAAAGTGATTAAACCCCATTAAAGTAAGGAGTTTTAAAGAGAATCCGAACTGAGAGGGGCTGGAGAGAGGGTTCTGACACAGCTGTGTCTGAAGGTTGCCAGACCCATCCTTGAGTCCTTGAGTAAGAAGTAATAGCATTGTATAGCAGTAGAAGGGAGTGATGTAGAGAGATCCCTATCAGTGGAAGGGAGTGATAGATGGGACCCTTGTCACTATAGCTTAGCTTTAGTACTGATATAGGAGAACTGAGAGGGTTCACTACGAGGTGAGTAAAACTAGGGTAGGTCATGAGCAACTGAGCATGCTTAATAGAATAAATTAATATTACAACACACCCCTGGTCAAGAAACTGCTCATTACCATGAACATGTTTGAACATGCAATGTATGATATGGGAGGTGCGAGGGGATGTACGGTGGGATGTACCTACAGATTGTGCACCTCAGACCCTGATTGGAGAAGGGTCCAGAGGGGAGGTTGAATGTAAAATTCTGTGTATAAAGGGGGATGACTTCTTTGGCTTCGGTGTGTCTCGATTTGGAGAGGCACCCGGGTCTGCAGAGTCGAGAGGAATAAAGAACTCTTGCTTCCAAGATTTAGTCTTTGAGCATTAATTGTGAGCACAAAGCGTATCTCATAGGATGGACCATGGATGGACTAATTACTCATTTTACCAGGTGCAAAGAGTGAAGAAACAAATGCATTTTATTTCTTATGCTTGGTCAAGAATGTTGGTGAGCATTCCACGTGAGTGAGATGAATGGGAATTTGTGAGTGAGTGGTAAGCGAGCTGGAGGAAAATTTTAAATTACATTGCTTAAAATGTATCCATGAATAGAATCAGTTGCAGTGGAGATGTCTGAGTCCCGACTGTCCACACTAATCATGTAATAAGTGCAGAATAGGAAACAATAAATTGCTTGGGCAATAGAAATGTAATTCTATTTTAAACTTTCTCCAATTGATGCATCAAGCTGAGAGCAACAAGCTGAGAAGTGGCTCAGGTAAACAAACTAAATAGATAGATAAAACCTCCATGCTGCTGTTTCCATATCTTTCAATGTCATACAGAATTCAATTGGAAAATCTAAATCTTTCCATCATCCACAGTGTATTTTCTTGAATTGTGTATTCTTCATAATACAATTAAGGAATGCTTGCTTCAAAGAATGTGATGGTTACAGTTCCTATGTGGATGCTTAACCGTGTTGTTAAAGGAAACCTTGCATTTACATGACATATTATGTCTCCTAGAATACTCTGCAAAGAACTTTGCAGTTTCTGAAGACACTGTTTGTGGCCAGCAAAATGTCGCAACTTTGGTGGAGAATGTTTTCTCTGTACACGGTACAAGCCAAGTAGTGCCGCACCTATAAATGGAGCACTGCCTTGGTTCATTTGTACAGGTGTCAGGAATGCAGTCATTTTGGGATGATTCCCAGATGAATCAAATTTGGCAGCAACGTTTAGAGAATGATAAAGTGCAAACATAAAATGCTGCAAATCAGGTCAGTGTCTGGTCAGGAAGAAACTGTCTCTCTTCATTTGGGGATTAACAGTTTGTCATTTTAGCAAATGCTATGGAAGGCTTTATTTAGTAGTTTTGCTACAAACAGCAAAGATGTTTTCCTGAGGCTTAGTCATATTGTCATCTTAACAAATGCTTGGTTTTAAATCATGACTTTGAAATGGAGACCAAGGTGGCTTGAGTTTGCCTTATATTAAGCATTCGCACAAATTAAGACTAGTAGGAGCACATGAGTAACAACCTTTTTATTCATGTCCCCAGCCCAAGATTAGACCTGGATTTCAGTTTCCATTCCAGGGAAGACTGAACATGTCAAAATGTGCAACATTGTTGACAAACTAAATATTGCCAGATTCCTGACTAAAAAGGAGCCACCTGCTGGGAATTATTATTATAACAGTGAGGCACTATATTACTGTGCAATGCTAACAGCATTTACCACCTAAAGCAACAAGCATTTCCAAGAACGATTGCAGCAAACTGTTAAATCCTACTTCCGACTTGGTGCCGCATACTCAGCATAGGCACAACTCTCCGACACATAGATCATTTAAAGTGCAACTGCTCATTAATTTAATCTATTATGTAGCTCCACAGATTTAGTCAATAATTAACTTTGCATATACATTAAGTGAACTGTCTGAACCTCATTTCATCATTACAACTGCAAATATTGCACTTAGACACAGCAGCCCGCTTGATACAGAATTGATTATAATTAGCAACTTATAAATCCACAAGGACCTGGGCAATATGCAATTGAACAATTCACGAACACCCGTAATGATTATGTATATATGTTATGAACGAACTTGCATTTATGATGTATTAAATATCTGAGGTTACTGCAATACTACAAGAAACAGGAGGAGTGATTATAGTGTGATAGGTTTACACAGGCAGTTCCCGCTACAAATATGGATATTGGAATTTGTATGGAAATACAATGTTATGAGCTGAATATGAAACAATATGATCCATATGAAGTAAATGAGGACCAGGTTTCTGACAATGCAACCCTACAACTCCCTGTGTCAAATGTTATAAGACATTGAATCATGTGAATATTAACTTGGGAATGTAACAATTTGACAGCATTGTGCATTGACCACCGCTGTTTACACATACACATAGAACATTGGTGCAGTTCCATGTAATAAATTATGACATTTTAACAAGATCTCTTTTGCTGTACCTCCCAGTTTCATTTTACATTTGCTTCATACATTTAGATAAGCACTAAGATTGGAGGAGAATCCAGGGATTCTATAATAAATGTTGAAAAAAGCAGAAGCTCATGCTGATACAGGCTGAATGGGCTACTTCCAGGAATAAAAATATCTGACTTTAAATTCAGATATTTGTTCTTTGGAATAGTGTTATAAACAAAAATGAATAATGTACTGGCTGCTTCACATGGGTTCTTCCAGTGGTCTGGTTTCAACCTACATTTCAAAAATGTGTGGGTAGGTGAAGTGGCTACTGTAAATGACCCTTTATACGAGTTGATGGACATTAGAGAAAGAAATGATTACGGGGAAATAACTGGGCGAATAGGAATGATAGGATTTCATGGACGATGGGTTAAATGGCTTCCTCTGCCTCGTTGTGCAAAATTATTTCAAACATTTCAAAACGTGGTCCAAACCAGCAAAATATTTATGCATGACAAAATGTAGGGTGGGACAGGAAAGAGTTTTTTTAAATTCAAAGTCAAGTATTGCTTCAATGAGTCAGACTCAGGAACCGACATATTGGGATTGGGGAGGTTGGTCGAGATTTCCTGCCTCCAATTTGTCAGTGTCTAACTAGAGAGAGCAAAAGACAGTGGCCGTTACAATAATTGGTGTAGCTTCCCTCCATTTGCATGGGACAAAAAATTCAAAAAGGATTTGACAATAAAAGCCAAGAGAAAGCTCACTCAACTCTCCTCCACCTCATCTCACCTCTGTACCTGAAGTATGTGGTGGACTTGTACATTCAGATGGACTGCTACTTGGAATAATTTTATGTGGAATTCTCTGTGACAGCCCCTGAACAATATGTAAAATCTAGCCTAAAGGTAACACCAGATTCTGCCTTTCTATCCTGCACTGGTAAATGTATTTAACAATTGGTTTACTGTTTGAGGCTGAGGTCACAAGTTTTATCTTATTTCTGGCAGTGAGGGTGATATAAACATTCTAAGTGTATGCCAGCTGTAGTAATTGCATGCACACAATCTGGAATGATAAAGTTAACTCTTATTGACAAGTGATGACCTGTTGCCATCTCAGGGGGTAGTCATAGCATCAACTTAAATTTGGCATTTTACACTCAACAGTTGAAGACAATCTGAGCTCTTGCTAAAATCACTGTTGTATTGTTTGACAGTTGGAATTAAGCACTTCCCTACCAACGCAATAGGACTACATCAGAGGTGAATGTTGTGCCCAAGGTGATGCATGCCAATGCACAGGAATACAGCCCAAAATCCGATGTGGTTTGCCCAGTATATCGGTGACCTCAAAAAAGCACTAAGGAACTGTGAAATTCCTACACCATCTGACTGTGTAGCTTCTCCAAGGGAGGATGTCAAATTACTGGAGAGATCTGTTCTGTGGGTTTATGCCTACTGGGGTCTAGTTTGTAAGACTGCCTAAAAGATGTAATGAAGATCAGTTAAACCCACAAAGGAAGGAGAATAGCCCATGAATCTGACATGAATTTAAACCCACACATTTGAGATGAAAGGTCATGACTGTGATTCATGGCACAGTGAGTTATTTGAAATATTTGGCATTTAGCCATCTATCTGTTGGTGGGGCAATTGTACATAATCAAATACACTGTAAAATGTGCATGAGTGACGCATGGAAAGGAACACAACATCCCTTTCCACCAAATGGCCTTAACATTGAATGTTGCCCAGCGCCAGTTGAATTGAAAAGATTGGTATTCGCTTTTGGTTGCCTCTAGAGGATTAGGCAAGCTGACGGAAATATCTTCTGAAATATTTGAAACATTAGACTTAACGCCCATTCTTTCTGGTAAAGATCTTGTAAGTATAATTCCCATTCCAGGCAATTTAATGCTGTAATTTTTTTATTACTTATATTAGAATCTAAACCTCCAGAATTTTAACTTAAATATATTTTTAATCTAATAGTTTAAACAAACAAAAATATTCAACTCAGATGGGTCAGCTAAGATTAAAATTACCACTTTCCTGGTAAGTTGCCTTCTCTTATCGTCTTTCCAATCATAACATGTTTAATCAGATTAACTGAAATAAAAGACAACAAAGTACTAATACAATTTTTGCTTAAAATAAATCCTGCTCTTCATGCCTCTGTCAAGGTTTACAACTTAGTGATTCATGTCCAAGTCATTACAGATTCAAAAACTGTTCCACAATTAATTTTCTTGTCCTGTCCCACCCTGGCAAAATCTGACCAAAATGTTTGATGTTCTGGATTCTCCAAAAACAAAAGCCACACACTGCAAATATAGAGTGTCTCAAGAGTCTGCAAATGCCGGTCTTTGCCATTGCATTAGTCTGGTCAGCAGGAGCTGTCATTTAGAATGAGGGAAGTTAATTGGGCCAAGTTAACAGTTGCCATATCCAGACTTGGTGAAATCTCATCTGGCAGGCAGACTTGTACTAGTATTGAACACCAGGCTTCAGTTAGCCCTGAAAATTGCAACTTGTGGGAGTGGATGCATGCGTCTTTGGTTTAGGAAGGCGAGAATGACGAACAGATGATGCAAGTTTGTCTGCCTGGGATTCATCACCCTGATCTTTTGCAGAACAATCTTCTCTGTGCTTCTTCTGTTGCTTGTCTGATGGTAGGATCTGAAATGATGGTTCATCTTGGTATTTGGTGGACTCAACCTGTTGGGTCTCCTTGTGAAGCGATCCAGGACTGGTTGAAAATGCTGAAGTCTTAATGCTCAGAAGTGGTGAAGATAGGGAAGGTGATAGTTTGGATTTTCTTTTTTGTTGTTCGTCTTTTTGTGTAGAAATATTTGTGGGTGTTGATAATTGGAGGTGTTGTTCTGATTCCTTTAGATTATTTATAGATGGGTGAACTGAACTGTCTACAGGGCAAAGTTCTGCTTGAGAGATTGCAAGCACATTTTTTCTAGGCTTAGAGACCAAAGGAGACTTCACGATTGAAGTCTGGATTTTGGATTTAACATTAAAATCCTTGGAAGGTAGACACTGTTTGAAAGCAAACCTGGGACGATAGTCTTTATTCAAGGCTTCTTCTGTAAATAATGAGGAGCCGGGCAAACTGACTGGCTGGACTGAAACCTGACTATGCCCATGTTCCCTAGGCAGCGCAGCTGGACTCTGCTTGGTCTTGTTAGAGATTGGGGTTTTCTGGGCAGATCTGTCATTAGAGTCTTCATTCTTCTGTTGGGTCGACAGAGTGAAGCCTTTATCAGAATCCAACTGTGAGCAAACAACATTTTTTCCATCTTGGTTAGTTTGAGGGCAGTTCTCATTAGATCCATTCTTCTGATTCCTACTGGGGTCCTCGGTATGGACTGGTTTTGCTAATTTTCCCATGCTGCGATCTTTGGTGCTGCATGTGTAGCTGGAAGGCTGTAGTACTGGAGGCTGTTGAAAGAAACAGAACATTTCAGATTATGTTAAATTTAGTATGATACAGCTAGGAGCCTGGCAGAGTACATGCTTGTTTGCTTTGAGCACCTGGACATCATGCAGGAGCAACATTGAGGGTTGAGGACAAGCAGACAGCACAGCAGCCATTCTTTGGAAACACAATCTTTCAGAAGATCACAAAGGGGGTGTTCGGAACAAATGGATTTGATAATTGTGAAATGAAAACCATACAGAGTGCAAATAAATAAATTGTTAAGAACAACGGGTAGTATACAAACCTTTCTGTACGCCTGTCCAGATCATTCATTGCAAATTAACATGGCTCAAAAGGTTCAAAAGATAAATGAGTATTAAAATTCTTGTTTTTGAAATTATTTTATACTGCTGGACTAGCAATCCAGGGAGAATTAAATTCACACCACTGGAATTTATGTATTTGCATTTTTTTTAAATCTAGAAATGGGAAAGCAATTATCAGTAAAGGTGAAACTTCAGTGTATTGTCAACCACCATCTATTATGCTGGACAATATGCAATTGCCAAAACATACAGAAGACTTTGAATTGGCCCAGCAAACCCTTCTGTTATATCAAAAACAAAGGCTACTAACATTTCTTCAGGGTAACCAAAGGAGCGATATTTTTAACTGCAAGCCTTGACAGTAACATTAAGTAATGCCAGTGAATCTTTTGTGGCATTGCTCATGACAAGTCAGACAATTTTATATAATTCCAAGATCTCCAAGACACACAGTGAATATGTGCCATCCTGCTGTTAATGCAATGTGTTTAATTAGACTACCATTTAAAGGCCACAAAATCTAATTTGTATAAATGAGCATATTTTCTGAGATCAATTAGTGGCTAATTTCTATCATTAAGGGAATTTGCTGATTAGCAGGTGCTTGGAAATTCACAGCTCCGGTTTAACAAACCCATAGTCAAAAAATGTTCATTCCCCTTTTTGTCCCTACCTTTGACACTTAAATTAAAACCTTGGGTTAAAACACATTTGTTATGTGGAAATTCATTTAAATTTCCAGGTCATTAATATCTGATTATCCTGGCATTTGCACATAGACAATTCATAATAATTACACATGAGCAGACTGGAGGACAGGCCAGGTTCGGAGCGCATCAGCAATAAAAAGGACCATAATTTTACCATGCTGGTGAATTTTATTGTAGCATTTATAACAATGGCATTTTTTGTACTGATTCTGTGTAAGAATAATATAATGGTGGACACTAATAATTCTGGAAATCTTTCAGCCCACACTTGGCATAACTCGTCTTTCTTTGCTATTGAATGAAACCCAGAATTTGCAATTTAATCCACAAGTATATGACTACAGGATAATCTTCCTTGATTGAAGACCTGTTTTGAATTTTGGGTGGCTGAAAATTGAACTGTTACTCTTCCTTTTCCCTTGATAGGTTAGCTAACAGATTACTATATAGTTTGAATAACTGCCATTTTTTGTTCACAAGATCATAAGACATAGGAACAGAATTTGGCCATTTGGCCCATCAAGTATGCTCTGCCGTTTCATCGTAACTGCTCAATTTATCTTTCTCAACCCCATTCTCCTGCCTTTTTCTCGTAACCTTTGATGTCCATACTAATCATAAACCTAAGAATCTTGGATTTAAAAATACCCAATGACTTGGCCACCGCATCTGTTCATGGCAATGATTTCCACAAATTCCTCTTCATCTTCACTCTAAAAATACGTTATTTTATCCTGTGCCCTCTAGTCCTAAACTCTCCCACGACTGGAAACATCTTTTCCACATCCAATCAATCTAGGCCTTCCAATATGCAGCAGGTTTCTATGAGATCGCCCCTCATCCTTCTAAACTCCAGCGAGTACTGGCCCAGATCCATCAAATGCTCCTCATACGTTAACACAATTATCCTGGGATCATTCCTGCTAACCTCCTCTGGAATCCCAGAACATCCTTCCACAGATATGGATTCCAAATTCAGGTTCAGATTCTGGCCTTGTATTTCATTTCACTTTAGCTTATTAAGCTGTCCATGTGACTGTAACAAGATAGGCCACATGTAAAAATATTTACTTATTTACAAATTAATTTTGTTGCCTTGCACTTATTTTCCTTAGCCTATTCTCATAAGGCATTCTGCCCATTCCGGATATCAAGCCTGCTAAATCTCTGAACGGCTCCAACACATTTATTTCCTTCCATAAATAAGGACGTTGATATGATACACAACACTCTGGATGCAAACACACCAATGCCCTTTACAACTGAAGCATTATCCAACTACTTTTGTATTTGATTCCCCTTGCAAAATAAAACATTGTTAGTTTTCCTAATCACTTTCTTTACCTGCAAACTAGTCTTCTGATCATCCAGATCTCTCTGTATCTCAGAGCTCTGCAATCTCTTATTTATCTCTTCTACCAAATTGTTGCCCTCTCAATTAACCTGTCTCTGTTTCTTTCAACATCATGTCCTCTTTGCAATTTACTCTTGTATCTATTTTTGTGTCACCAGCAAATGAGGCAACTGCACCCTTGGTGTCTTCATCCAAGTCATTTATTGAAAGAGATTGAGACTCCAGCAGTGATGTCCATTTTAAACCATTTGTTACCTTCCAACCTGAAGTGAGCCATTCATGACCACCCTCTGTCTTGTTAGCAAGCCAATATGGTATTTCTATACCATGAGCTTTTATTATAACTTTTAATAACCTTTAAATTCTTCATCACATGCCTCTAGGTATATTCATTGGTTACCCTTCATCCGCAGCACATTACGTCTTCAAATAACTTCAATAAACTGGTCAAACAAGGTTACTCATTCACAAAATAATGCTGCCTTCTCCTGCTTGCATTGTTTGTTGGGCCTTTATTCAGCCTCTACTATCTTTTCAAATAACAGGGTTACATTCGCTATTTTCCCGTGTGCTGCAATCATACCCGGATTTTGAAAAATTAAAACCCATCCATCAATCCTATTTCATCTTTTATGATTGACTCCAGCATCTTCCCCACCACCAATATCAGGCTAACTGGTTTATAATTCTCTGTTTTCTCTCTCCTGCGTTTCTTAACAAATGTTAAACAACCTGAGATGAAGGATTAATTGACAGAAATACATTGTATCAAGCACTGCTAATGGAAGGACAATTCAATAGCCAAAATTATTGTTTTTTTCTACCAATGTATATAAAGCAGTCACTGTATATGTGTTAGCAGGTTCTGCAAGTGTTGCAAAATCATAACAACAGGAATAACTTCCACAAATATGGCTGCTGCACAGACAGTTCATTTCCTCTGAACCCCATTCCTCCTGGAAATCACCTTTATCCACTATCTACCTCTTCACACAGTAAATTTACACGTAATTTGAAAAGTCGCAGGATATATGATTTCATAGTAAAATTCAATTGCATTGCCTCTGCTGATGCCCAATCTTATGTCAATGCCTCCTCTAATTGTCACACTGAATATCTTTCCTTCATCAGTCCTATGTATTATTCTCCTTGAAATATCTTGCCTCGCTGCCTGCAGAAGGTTCCTATAACTGACCACAGCCCATTAGCGTAGGAATTTTTTCTCCCTGGAATCTTGTGTTAAATGTAATTCTATGCAAGGATTTTCAATCTCTGATGATTTGTGCTGTTTAACTGCTGATCCTAAACTAATTAAGGATAAGGGGAAATCCTTTAAGACCGAGATGAGAAAGACTTTCTTCACACAGAGAGTGGTGAGTCTCTGGAACTCTCTGCCACAGAGGGTAGTTGAGGCCATTCATTGGCTATATTTAAGAGTGAGTTGGATGTGGCCCTTGTGGCTAAGGGATCAGAGGGTATGGAGAGAAGGCAGGTGATACTGAGTTGGATGATGCCATGTTGAATGGCGGTGCAGGCTCGAAGGGCTGAATGGCCTACTCCTGCACCTAATTTCTATGTTTCTATGTTTCTATGTTTCTATGTTAATGTTGAAACATGTGTGAGTTACCCTGAAATCATGTGAAAATCTCATTCAATGATGTCTGAAAACCGGTATTAAGCCAGGTCTCAAAGAACATGGATAACTTTGTCTAGTAGCACAATGGTCAAAACCCAAAGGACATCTGATATAATATAATTGGCAGAAGCCTACGGGAGGAAAATAATTTACTCAGCAAGCTACATTGATTTGGAACACACTCTCTGAAAGCGCAATAGAACCAGATTTAATAGAAATACTCAAAAAGAAATAAAGAGGCCTATGTTGAGAAAAGGGAAGTGTGTAACATGGAGAGCTCTTTCAATGAGCTGTCTGAGTAATAATTAAAGACGCAATGGACCAAATAGTTTCCTTCTGTCCATATAATCCCTGATCAGATGGGTTATCTCTTTCAATGACCATTATTTGTGGTACACATGCCAGTCATTTTCTGCCAGTTTCTGTAGAATTATTCATTGCCATTTTTACACATCAGAATTAACAAGCATAACTTCAGGTTTGAAGAAACCCATTAAGGCATCTTGACGGAAATTTATTTATTGCCCTGATACACGGTGTCCTCAGAACAATGAGGAAGATGCTCCCTAGACTGCAGTGGTAAGAGGGGGGGGGAAGATTCAAATTCTGGATGGCTTAGAAACTGCAAATCAAATTATGCGGTTTGTGTTAACATTTCCTACTGCAAATATTTTGCATGATATTACTTGTGTTGGAATTTAGAGACAGTTTCAATCTGTTAGACAGTGGTCTCACTCATTTCACACTGTGATCAAAGAACTCTCATGCTGTAAGTATTCGTTCTGCTCAGCAGTGTGATTTATAATGCAAATATGTATGTGAAATATTGGCAAAGCTCACAAATGACGGAGGGTTGAAGAAATTTCCAATAATGTGATTCTTCTCTTCCAGATAAGTGAGCTGAAATGTTTATTTGGTGGTAAAACTCGTGTTGTTTTGGTTGCGATAACTGGAGTTTGGGATAGGGTAGTGGTTTAGGCAACACAGGTAGGCAGTGTCATGAAGATATGTGACATTGTACAAGATGTAGATATCCATTATACATGGATAGGATAGATTTGGAGGGATATGGGCCAATCACGGGCAGGTGGGACTAGTGTAGCTGGAACATGTTGGCTGGTGTGGGCAAGTTGATCGGAAGGGCCTGTTTCCATGCTGTAATCTATGACTCTATACAAGTGAGACCAAACAGAGTATTGTGTGCGGTTCTGGTTGCCAAGATATAGGAAGGATATCAATAAGCAGAAAAGGGTGCAGGGAAGGTTCACCAGGATGTTATAGGGAACTGGAGGGCTGGAGTAAATAGGAGTAAAACTAGATAAGCAGGGTCTTTTTTCCTAGTGCATAGGAGACTGAGATGTAACCTTATAGAGGTACATAAAATCCTGAGGGTCATAAATGAGATGAACAGTCACTGCCATTTTCTCAGAGTGGTGGAGTTTAAAACTTGAAGGCATAGCTTTAAAGTGAGAGGGTAAATATTTAAACGGAACCTGAGGAATATCAGAGGTAGATGGTATATAGAACAAGTATGTTTAAAAGATGACATTTAAACAGGTACGTGGATAGGAATGGTTTAGAGAAATATGGGCCAAATGCAGGCAAATGGGATCAGCATAGGTTTAGCAACTTGGTCTTTATGGATGAGTTGGGACAAAGGGACTGTTTCCATGCTGTATAACTATGACTCTAAATCTAGCTCAGGTCAACCGAGAAAGACAGATGAGGATCAAAACTGGTGATCAATTCAGGTGTATCAGAAAATTAATTTCTGATTTATTGGTGAGGAAAATGATTAGGTCCACATGAATTTGCAAATGAACAATAATCGGTTTTAATTTGGTCATAGCATGAATGATGACTTTTTATTATTTTTGTTTGATTCTTTATAAAATTAACACCCATAAAAGACAGCATCAAAATCCCATATAAACCAACCTGATCGTAATCTAGGTTTAAGATCTTTATCTGCTGACCCTGTGGTCCCTAGATGAGGACTGCATGGAATTGGCTCAAATAAAATTATTTTGAGGGTTTTTTTCTACTTTTGCTGCAGCACATTTTTAGCTTGATTGTTTGAGGTTGCGCTTAAGTCAAAGAGATTGGCGAGAAAACTGCTTTCCGGTCATTCGATTGTGATTTGTTGGACTGACATCCACGAGGTGATAGAAATAGTGTTCATAATAAAATAAAAACTTATCAATTGAGGTTATGTGATCCTTCAGCTCAGATTAATATGTTGAACTATCTTCCAAACTTAATGCATGCTAATTCCACAAGGTTCTATGCCTCACTTCTCCAAAGCATCTCAGTGTTGAGTTAAAAGTTAAATATGACCACTTTGTTCATAAATATCCATAACCATCACCATGGGAGAATCAACTTGTTTACACAAAATTCCAAAGATGTTTATCATACTTCAAATGTTGTGTTGTAAAGGTTACGCATTAAACTCTACTCATCAATCTGAATTTCTATCACATATATAATGTAATAAATGTTCAAGTGATTAATGGGGTTAGACACACAAAGGATCTAAGCTTGATGAGTTCACAAATTCTGATCTTTCACCAAGTGGAAGAGATTTGAAAATCAATGCATGATAACGTGATGGAGGGAACAGCCCTAGTTGCATTTAAAAAATGAAGACTTGCTGTACTGTAAACTATAAGGTCCGCGAAGCAAGATTAGGTGATAACCCCTTTTTAGCCAGTATGCATATGATGAACCCTAATCAACCTAAATTATCTCATTCAGTGGTGTTCATTTCTATGATAAACATTTTTTTTCAGAAGGAAAGAAACTGAATTGACAATGATCTACTCATAACTTTAACTCTCTAAATTAAACCTTGGCACCAGTTATGACACTGCGCACTCTTTTCAGGTCTCTAATGTTGGCTTAAATCTTGTTCCCCATTCTCTTTGGAAATGTTTCTTCAATCACAGATCTGATACTGCATCTGAAGACACCTCCCCATCTGTTTCCCAAACCTTCAGAGTCATAGAGTCTTACAGTGTGAAACAGGCCCTTTGGCCCAACTTGCCCACACCAGCCAACAGGTCCCATCTACACTGGTCTCTCCTGCCTGCGTTTGGCCCATATCCCTCTAATCCCGTTCTATCCATGTACCTGAGTAAACATTTCTTAAATGCTGCAATTGTGCCTGGCGCAACTACCTCCTCCAGCAGCTCATTCCGTACAACCACCACCCTGGTGTGTGAATAAGTTACCCCTCAGGTTCCTATTAAATCTTTCCCCCCTCACCTTAAACATATGTCCTCTGGTTCTTGAATCCCCTACTCTGATTCATTAAGTATGTTCCTCTACTTTCCCTTCTCCTCACTCTCTGTTTGGCAAAACTGTGATGATTGTGCTCATGCTAGGAGTAATACAGAAATTAAAGATATGACTATTGCTAAAACTAAACATTTGTGGATAGTTATTCTACCAATAATGATGTAAAAACCAATAACACTCAGAGCAAGTGCTCCAAAACCTTATTGTTTATAGGGATATTCTACTTGTCAAGTAATTTCCTCTGATCAGCAGTAGGAATTTAAGCCTTTGGTGCTTATAAAGCAGACGGTTTAATAATAGCAGTCATAGCAGATGCCAGATTATGGCCCGTGAGAGTTTCTACATTGTGCAAAATATAAAGGATTGCTTATGGCATTCTCACTTTGGAACTGAATTCTGACAAGTCTCAATTTTTGAAATGCTGATCTAACAGTTTCTTAAATGTTTTTGTTCTGTTTATGCTTAAGCCACCAGAAAGGGACATGGCTGAAATGCATGTGTGTATCTTACACTAATGGTTTTACTTTATATTTCATTCAGTTTTCCTTTTACTTGCAAATATTCGACTGTTTGGTTCAAATCAAAGAGGATTTAACTTGCTGCTGAGCAAACAAAAAACCCAACCTATTCCACTATGTTCGTTCAAACCAATATCTTTTACAGCTTATCTCACACTTCGCTGTCCAAATATCTCTCCCTGGCCAACTGGCTAGTGTGCAGCAGCTGCGCACGGTTAATGTGTGAAAGCATAAGGAGCTGAAAGGTAAAGTAAAAATTTTCCAGAATTGCCAGGGATAAAACTAACGGAAGACTCTTGAAAAATTTGAGGATAAAATTAATCGTAATTACAAACTTGTTATAACTGTCACTGTGCCTGTTGTCTTATTGAATAACGTTAGTTACCTTTTGTTTCACTATGAAGATTTCACCATGATCTGTCCACAGTATTTAGATGAGAAAAGCAAGATTTAATAGGAATCTGAGTGGCAAAATTTTCACTCAGAGCGTAGTGGGTACAAGGAAAAATCTGACAGAGACAGTAGTTGAGTAGTGTAGGAAAGAACTGTAGATTTACACTGAAGATAGGCACAAAATGCTGGAGTAACACAGCGGGACAGGCAGCATCTCTGGACAGAAGGGAATGGGTGACTTTTTGGGTCAAGACCCTTCTTCAGATCGGTAGTTGAGGCAGGTACTATAATAGAATTTTGGACTGAAACCCGAGCTCAGGATTGGATGAATAACTACGCCTTATAACATACGGACCTATCTCCAAAACTGTTATTGGTAATTTTCTTTGCTTGTTTTTTCTCTTTATCCCTTCCTTTCTATTAGTTTATAGATCTTTCTTTGCAGTTATATCTCTTTAAAAATTCTATAAAATGAGCAGAAGCTTTGTATGAATGTAATTGATAAACAAACCATGTTGCTATTAAGTGTTTACGCTTCTAATAAAAATATGTATTTAAAAATATATAATAAAAATAAAAAAAAGAATTTAAAAGACTCTTGGATAGATATATTGATAGGAAAGGTTTAGAAGGACATGGATCAAACATGGGCAAATGGGACTAGTTTACAAGGCAATAAAATGGGTATATTTCTGAGTTTAATAAGCTTACATTTTGATTTGTCGATATGATTTTTATTCAACAAAGTTCACTGCTGCCAGTCGAGGAACTGCCAGGGAGCTATTTTAACAAGGCTTGCACTGGGGTGGGAGCTCAGAGGAGACAATGTAAACTACCATTTACATACTGAAATTGAACCAGCAGCCAGCTGCACGCCATCTATCCTGAACCTGTTCCAGCAAATTAACAGCCTGTTGAGCCCCCACTGCTTGACGGCAAGAATTTCTTGCATTGAGAAAATGAATCCACTCAGCAAACAGATGTCTGCCTTTTATCAGCCATACTGGAAGGACTAGATATAATGCATTATAAATTATCTAACATTACCTGAGTGTGCTTTAATAGGTACATTATGTCCCTTAGATGGTTTTAATATCATTCTGCCAGTGTGCTGACAATGTCACTAATCAAAGTGCAAACCAATGAGCAATTCTCTTGGATCATCAATTTTGTATCTACAATTTGAAAACGTTTTCTTAAATTTACTAACCCAAAGCATGGAAATGTTTCCCATTATTAAGACTAATTTTACATTTGTACCATGATGGAAAAAGTTGCATATTTTTTACTTTTTCTATTTCACTGATGTATTTTGGCTCTAGATGAATGCTTTTGGTATTAAAACAAATTGGAACATGTTGGAAATGTTCATTAGTGTCAGAATAAAAGTAGATAATTTAGCGGAATCTTTGAAAATGGTTTCTGAAGTTTTCCCAACAATTATGACAAATTTTTAGAATATTTTATCAATTTTTGATTACTGAAAATCGGTATGGATTGAACATAAAATGAAAATGTATTTTTCAGGTCCTATTTGATGATATTTCAAGTTGTCCAATTCTGATTTAATGGCTACAGTTGGTTAGAAATGTAAATATCATGTGTGTGTGTGTGTGTGTGTGTGTGTGTGTGTGTGTGTGTGTGTGTGTGTGTGTGTGTGTGTGTGTGTGTGTGTGTGTGTGTGCGCGTGTGCAGGTGTGTGTGTGCGCGTGTGCAGGTGTGTGTGTGTGCGTGTGCAGGTGTGTGCGTGTGCATGTGTGTGTGTGTGTATATGTATATGTGTGTGTGTGTGTGTGTGTGTGTGTGTGTGTGCGTGTGCAGTGTGCATGTGTGTATGTGTGTGTGTGTGTGTGTATGTATATGTGTGTGTATGTGTGTGTGTGTGTGTGTGTGTGTGTGTGTGTGTGTGTGTGTGTGTGTGTGTGTGTGTGCGCACGCTTGTTTGTGGAGAAGGGCGGACTGGTGGAGGGGGGGGGGGGGGGGGGCAGGGACAGACCTGAAAGCATCTGAGCCATCCGACCCGTTTCATTTCTACATGATCAGAATTGGGGAAGGAAACATCTTAACATTCTCATACCTTGTGCACACTTAAAAATGCTGCACGTCTCATATTAACTTATGATTTGCATTCTGATTCATGACATTTGCATTAGGCATCAATATTCTAATTTAAAATATTAACAGAATGCAATTTGTACAGAAAAAAACATCAAATAATATGAGGTGGAGAAACTATGCTAAAGCAGTGGAGAAAATAATGAAGGATATTGGTTACAATATCAAAGAAAAAGGAATTGGGTAGCAGCGCAGAGATTAGACTAAATGCATACATAAAATACAGAAGAGTACGCCACAGGATCAGGACTGACAGTCAACAATATCTGTGCTGAGTATGATGCCAATTTAAGCTAATCTTACCTGCCAGCATATGGTTTACATCTCCCCATCTCCCCATCTCCTGCCCGTTTACATGTCTGTCTAAATGCTTCTTAAATATTGCAATAATTTCATGTTTTACTACCTCTCCTGGCAGCGGATTCCAGGCACCTACTATTCTGTGTGTAATAAACAAACCTTGCAAATCTTTAAAATTCACGCGTCTAACCTTAAATGTATACCTTTTGGTATTTTACATTTCCAAAGACTGACTATCTCATAATTTTCTATACTTCCAGTCCTTCAGCCTCTGATGGTTTAGAGAAAACAATTCAAAACTTTAGCACTCTCTCCAAAATCTCCCCGGTTTCAAGTAATACGGCAACCTTAACTACACACAATACCCGAAATTTAGCCTAGTCAAGTTTTATACAACTGAAACATTATTTCTCCACTTAAAGCTCAATGTCCTGACTGATAATGGAATGTGTGCCATATGCCTACTTTACTACCCCATCTAATTACCGCTTTCAAGATCCCTCTGGATATCAATGTTCCTGAGTGTCCTGCCATTTACTGTATACTTTCCTCTTACATTTGATCATTTGAAGTGCACACTTGCGTAGATTAAAGTCCACGTGCCATTTCTCCTCACGTACTTTCACCTGATCTATAGTCTTCTGTATCCTTTGACAGTCTTCCCCACTATCCACAATTTTGTAAATTTTCTTGGTGTTTGCAAACTTATTAACCAGTCCAATAATTACTTTATCCTTATCATTTAAACATCAAGGTGTGATTTTATCAATGCAAAGCAGGGGTGGGATACACACACAGACAAGAATGTTTCCAAATTGGGAGTAGATGATGGAAATCAATAACACACTTGCCATGTAACAGTTGGTAATATGTTATTTTACAGCAATCTGCCTGTTGTTTTGCCTTTTGGGAATGCTCACAATTCCCTTCAGATATAGGTGCTTACATTTATAATCACTTTCAATGTACTCTGATATAAGACATACCTGTTGGCATGAGAAAGATACCAGTGTGACTGTGATGAATGACCACGTTTGATAAGCAGCATTTTTACCATAGAAAGTGAGACAGATCATACGACATACCTGTTGGTGCAGAATTTGGCCATTCGGTCCATCGAGTCTGCTCCGCCATTTGATAATGGCTAAACTATTTTTCCTTCTCAACCCCATTTTCCTGCCTTTTCCCTGTAACCTTTGACACACTTATTAATCAAGAACAGATGAATCTCGACTTTATAAATGCCCAATGGCTTGGTCTCCACGTGCCACCGTCTGTGGCAAGGAATTCTACAGATTCACCACGAAAGAAATTACTCCTCATCTCCATTCCAAAGGTACGTCCTTTTATTCTAAGACTTTGCCCTCTGGCCCTAGACTCTCCTACTGCTGGAAACATCCTCTCCACATCCACTCTATCGATGCCTTTCATTATTCATCAAGCATGACTTCAAAAACAATTTGATATCAACCTGTATTGACTGCTATGCAAATAATGAAAAGCACCTTCAATAAGAAATACCAAAAAACATCCTTACACTATTTAGGCAGTTACAAAATAGCAACTCATGATTAAACAGAGCCAAGTTCTGCAATGATTAGGACCTGTCGAATATATTGCCCAAAATGTCTTTTGACTTAAAATGGTAGGACTGGTTCTTGAAAAAAGTATTTTAGAATTTCTTTTTAACTGCTTGAATACCCCACAGAAGATTTGCTTTTGTTAATTATATTAACCGCTTTTCAAGTCAAATGTAGCCACAGGCAGATGTTATGAAATGTACCCAATTTGATTTTACACTGAAATCGATCGAATTTATAAGCTGCTGGTTTTCCAATTAGTTGGTGCTTGTTTCCCATTATTTTACTGTTAAAGATAGAAATGATGCCTATACCAGTTTAAAGGCACAGATTCAAAACCGGCAATTCACAATGGTGCCCTGCTCTAGATTCTTAAAATTCACACATTTATTGGTTATGTTCTTCCCTTTTGTTGTTGCTATGCCCTTTCCTTCTCATCATCTGTATACATGAAAAGAGAATCTAATGGATAAAGGACAGTGAATCACAGTCGCTCAGCTGAGGAAATGAGATGTCATCATGATCAGTGTCATCTATTAGCATCTTACATTCCTTAATTGAGTGGACATTAACACTGTCTTAATTCAGTACAAAATATGTCTTGGTGTTTTAGTTTTAGAGATACAGCGCAGAAACATGCCCTTCGGCCCACCGAGTCTGCGCTGGCCTGCGGTCCCTGCACGTTAACACTATCCTACACACACCAGAGACAATTTATAATTATACCAAGCCAATTAACCCACAAACTTGTACGTCTTTGGAGTGTGGGAGGAAACCGGAGATCCCGCTAATGCCGGGATAAACTAATGCCGCTCACGGGAGAATGTGCAAATTCTGTACGGACAAGCACCCACAGTCAGGATCGAATCCAGGTCTCTGGCACTGTAAATCAGCAACTCTACCGCATCTCTACCGCTGAATCACCATGCCGCCCTCGTGGGTACAACTATACAAAAATTCAAGGAACTGCAGATGCTGGTTTATAAATACAAATTACAAGCATGGGGTGCAACATAACTCTGGAAATAAACTGTTTCAGGACCTGGTGAGGGGTGTGTAAAGATATGAAGTAGGTACTTCCCTTTTATCTTATCTTATTTTCTTATATTTTCCTTTTTTTATTTTTATTTTTCTTTCTTTTATTCTTCCTCGCGCTCTACGGATTCTTTCTTTTCACTTTCTCACGTATTCACTATCTTATCTAACTTTCTCTATTTCTCTTTTTCTTCCTTCTGTTACTTTCCTATTATTAAAGTTTAAAACAAGAAGTGGTACATGAAATGTATTATGTTATTTTTGGCTTATACTACTGTACTGTACATTACTTCTAATTTAAAAAATTAAAATTAAAAAAAAAATTAAAAAGAGAGAAGGAATGGGTGACGTTCTGGGTCGAGCCCCTTATTCAGTCTCATTTGTTCTCAAATCTATCTCAATTGCTTGTCTTCAAACTGTTCCAATGCGATTTTTCACAGTGATGTTAAGATCTGGTTATACAATGTTACGTTATGGGCCTGCTGAGCCATGTTATTGCACACAGAGAATTGCAGCTTTTATATATGCAAGTGTATGTTATACATGAGCACACAGAAATCAGCCAGAATTTCATCAATCACTGACCACACAAGTTTACGCATGCATGGTTGTACCACTCATGCAGCATGCAATCAGCAGGGATTATTTTGTGTTATACCATACCACACTTTATCATAGAAGTAATGGACAACATCCTCAATTCCTTGCACCAGCCAATGGAAAGGGAGAGACAAAGAAAGACAAGGACATGGGCAGTGACATCACAAACAATGAACTGCATTTATTAGAGTATTTGGCAATGCCTCAGTTGAAAGGAAATTTAACTTTATAACTAGAGGGTTTCAATATTGTACGCAACATTTTCATCAAGGATGTACATTATAAACAGACCACAGAGGCCGTACTGTCTAGTATATACCGGTATATGAATTCTCTATGCAATGAGGTGTTGAGTGTACAGACTTTTCCATGTATTGTACAGCTGAGTACACAGAACTCTTTGTTTGACAGTGTTAAATAGGCACAATATAGTATTTTAAGTTTCTGTACAAGGGTTTCTTCCTACAGTAATATAACAGTTTACACATACACTACCGTTTCCTAATTTATTGCTTAATTTACAAGCTCCCTTGTGTAATCTACTACTTATACTGAACTTTCCATCTGTATCGTCTTCTATTGATATAAAGTCTCCTGGCAATGTATTTAATGCACTACCCTCCTGCAATCATTCTTAATTCAGTAAATAGCTTCACTGCGGAATGTAATAACAGTTCCACACTGTCCATGAGATTACAATATGATCATGGTGTCATTATTATTACCTGTAATTTACAATAAACATTGTTAACAATGCAATTAATGTCATTAGTCTTCCACTTTCAACCTTTGTGTTGGTGAATCCAATATGTTACCATCTCATTAAATTGTGCCTTAAGGATATTTTCTTTTTAAGATGACATTAAATTCATTATTAAAATTAGTGATCTTATTTCAAATGAAACATTGAGGTGGTAACAGCCAATTATAAATGTGGTCCATTATAACAATTACCAATATCACAAACTTGATAACTCTAAAATTTAGATATAGGTCACAAAACGTTATGACAACTGTTCTCAAGGCACCAAGTTTGTGTATTCCTCTAAACAGCATTTCTTCACAGAAGTTCATTTTAATATCCAGTTGACTTCTCTTAAATTAACAATTGATCATTGATTATTTTCATACTCCTTCCCATTTTTTTTTAACCATTTGTAGCCACAAGGTTGTGGGTTCTTGGACTACAATGCAAGTAAATTGTACTGAATGACTGGCAAAAGACATGTGTTTGAAGAAAACTCTCATTTTGAATTTCCACTTCAATTGGCATATAAAGCCAAGAAACATTTTCTATTGGCTTCCTAATAATAATTTCTGTTACTGATATAATCTTTGTTTATGTATCAAGTCACTAGTCATCTCACAAAGGGTTATCTCTACAATAAGTTGAAGATAAAATATTGAAACCAAAAACAAGGTCAAATAATCTACCAATCTTTCACTTCTACTAAATATTATCATATCTCTCAAGAGGCAATCAAGCATTTCACACTTCAATTGTTTTCAAGTGCTAGATAGCCAAATCTGGTGGCTGCTTTGTTCCCAGCAAGCCACAATGAATGAATTGGAAGAGAAAACAACAATTAGAACACAGTTTAATAAATAGTTTTTATGGTTTCTGATCAGCTCATCCTAATCTGCTTAATTTTGTCACATCAAGATAATGCCAGAAAGAGGAGGATTTTAACAGCAGATATTGTCCAGTACCTTCCCTTCTCAAAATTAGTCTAATTGACAGGTACGAGTTTTTTTATACTAATGCTACATTTAAACCCAGTAAATTGGATAAAGAAAATAAATTAGGGATTATCTGATCACCAAAGTGGCACCACCAGGCACAAGGCAAGATATCACTTTGTAGCTGCTGATCACTGGATAACAGGTAAACACAACAGAGAAACTGCATTACTGCAGACAGATTTTGTCACCATTTTGTAAAAATGAACAAAGTGACATTGGAAACACCACAGAGAAGATTCATAAGGATGTCTGCAGGGTAAAGAGAATGTTGCTACTAGAACAGCCTATAAATAATGTTTTTAAACTCCAGAAAGTAGATGTCTGATTCTAGCTGATTGGATAGAGGTCATAAAATATTTCCACGCAAAGCAAAATTATCAATGATTGTAACTTCGCCAAAGTAACTTGTTCCTATGAAAGTCCAAGAATTTTTATCTTCAGCACAATGGAGATACAAGAAACTGCAGATGCTGGAATCTTGAGCAAAACAGAAATGCTGGAGGAATTCAGTGGATTAGGCAGCATGTGGGGGGAATGGACAGACAATGTTTAGGGTTGGGTCTGAAGAAAGGTCCTAATCTTAAATGTTGCTAGTCCATTCCCACCACAGTTGTTGCCTGACACGCTGAGTTCCTCCAGCATTTTGTATTTTGCTCTATTCAGCACCTCTGGCTGGATTTACATATTGATTATTATATACAAACATATACAGGCAGATATGCACACAGTAGCTTTTATATAAATTCTAAATTCAAATCCACGTAAATTAATGAAGAAGCTCATATGACAATATTATAAACTGCCTTTACTATCAGGTACAAAGGCGTTGCTGTACATTGCGAGGTCAAATCTGAATCAAATGAGATTCACTCTGCACATTTAAAGAAGTTGCTTTCTATGGAATCGTTTAGCTTAGTTGAGTTGAGTTTAGATGTACAGCATTGCAGCAGGCCCTTTGGCCCACCGGGTCCACGGCAACTAGCAATCACCCATGCACTAGTACTATGCTACACACTAGAGACAATTTTACAGAAGCCAATTAACCTACATATCTGCACATCTTTGGAATGTGGAGGAAAATTGAAACACCCGGAGAAAACCCAACACAATCACAGGGAGAACTTACAAACTCCGAACAAACAGCACGTAGTCAGAATCAAACCCTGGTCCTCAGATGCTGTAAGGCCACAACTCTACCGCTGCACCAGTGTGCCGCCCACGTGGTCGATGGAAACCTAAGCCAACTCGTATTTCATTAAGGAACAGTTTCATTTAGGTGTTGCTTTCTGAAGCATCATCGAATCAATTCTCGTATAGATGAATTTCCCACTTATTGACATAAATCTGCTCCAATGGAACCACCTGCTTTGATTGCATTCTCACCAGCAAATTGTCCCTGAGGAGTTCCTGTGCATGGAGTTTCTCTAGAATTCTTTATTGGAATAGGTACTAAGAGTCTAAAGCTAAGCTTGAGAGTTATTACTCTGCCTCAGAATGAAATGTCCTAGGAGAGAGAATGGTCTGGGTGCATCCTTGCTGCTTTGCTTTGCAACCACCATCTCCTCTGATCCGTAGTGCAACATAATAGTAAGATTAAACGAGAACTTACCAAGTTTGAAGGTTGATCTGTATTTTACGAGGAGTCGTGGTGAGGGATTTCGTGAAGACTCCGCCAGCAAGCATTCGCGGCATCCTTCAAAGCAGCGGTGTGGAATCACAGAAACAAATCATGACTAAAAATAGTAAGATGAAAAACGTAGAACTTCCTAGTTGACCTTATGATAGAGGGTGGGAGCGGTGGGCACGAAATCCCTCACCGCGACTCCTCGTAAAATACAGATCAACCTTCAAACTTGGTAAGTTCTCGTTTAATCTTACTATTTTACTTCGGAGTCACGTGAGTGACTTCGTGAAGATTTCAAAGCTCTGTGATTTACGCCCTGGACAACGTCCATGCTTATCACACTGCCGCCAGTCTGATGGAGGAAGGCTGTTAATGCAGTTCAGTCGAAACTGGCTGAAAAATCAACACAATTTATTAATCAAATAAACAACAAATAACCCCTAATTCGGGGACAGACATTCACTGAGCGGTTCCCAGGATAGCTTCTGCGAATGTCGCAGGGGCGACCAGTGGCTTGTTGTAGAACCGTTGAAAGGTTTCTTCACTGGCCCAGCCCGCGGTGGCGAGGATGTGATCCATGGGCACCTCCATGGCCCTTGCCGCTGATGTGGATGCAGCCCTGGTGGAATGAGACTTAAAAATGTTAGTAGCAACTCCTGCTGCATCCAGCACCACCCTGAGCCACCTGGCGATAGTCTGTACAGTCACCCGATGATGCGGAGGTTTGTGGCTGATGAGGAGCCCCTGTTCCTTCATCCTGATACCTCCTGTAACTCGGATGTAGTGGTGGAGATGGGTGACATCCACAGGGTACGCCCGAAATTCCAACTGCAGCCCATGCGCCCCTGGCCTGTGCTGCTTCAATAATTCTTCGACAAAGAAATTTATTTGACCAGGGGTGGCCACCATGCTGTTCAGTCGCAGTTTTTGTAACGTCTGGACTCATTGGGCTGTAGTCAGTGCCATCAACATCACCACCTTGAGGGTGAGCTGTTTCAGTGGTAGCTCATTCATTGGAGCCCAGCTCCTCAGTAGGGTCAGCACGATCCCCACATCCCACGTTACTGTATATCTGGGTCGCGGAGGGTTGGTGTTGAACACTCCCCTCATTAGTTTAGACACCAGGTGGTTGGAGCTGATACCTATATCCAGGTATGAGGACAGCACACTCCTGGCGCTGTTAATGGCACTGTAGCTGAGGCCAGCATCGAAATGGAGGCCAGCTAGAAACTCCAGGACATCAGGTATCGTTATGGTCGTTAAAATTTTAAAACAACCATGGATGGCGTTTGGGAAACATCCAAAATTGATTACTCACCCCATTACGGGGGTTAGTCATCCTTGCCATGGTCATTTAAACTTGTTGGCCTGCAGGTTCTGAAAAGACCACTCATCCGGGCGGGCATCTCATCACGAGCCACAGAACTTATCGCCGCATCATGCCGAGAATCAACTCGTAAGCAGTACCTCACCCAAATCAGGAAGTGGGAGGCATTCTGTGCCCAGACCAACAAGTCTTCCAACTCGGCAATGATACCTGATGTCCTGGAGTTTCTAGCTGGCCTCCATTTCGATGCTGGCCTCAGCTACAGTGCCATTAACAGCGCCAGGAGTGTGCTGTCCTCATACCTGGATATAGGTATCAGCTCCAACCACCTGGTGTCTAAACTAATGAGGGGAGTGTTCAACACCAACCCTCCGCGACCCAGATATACAGTAACGTGGGATGTGGGGATCGTGGTGTCTGGTGTCCCATAGTGAGCTATAATATCTCCAAAAATTTGGGGGTTCAACATCCACTCGATGTTGTCATTGAATAATCGTGACCTGGTGTCCGCCACTGTATTAAGCTTCCCAGGCAAATAGGTCGCAGTAATCCAAATATTCCTTTCAATGCACCAGTGCCAAATTGCATTAGCCAATTCATCACAAGATAGCGACCTGATACCACCCATATGATTGATGTAAGCCACCACTGTAGTATTATCTATTTGAAGGCGGACATGTAAATCCTGTGAATTAGTACAGTAAGCCCGCAGTCCATGAAATGCCGCCAGCATTTCTATATAGTTTATCCCGTGTAACTCCAGGAACGTAAACTCATGAGAGTTCCATCTGCCACCACAACTGGACATCGTATCAGTTGCTCCCCAGCCTTGTGCGCTTGCGTCAGTTTGTAGCACAACGTCAGGGATGCTTACTATGATGGGTCTATGACACTCTCTAATATTGTCAACCCACCATTGTAGCTCGTTTCTAGCTTCCGGTGGTAACCGAATTGGCCGATCAAAGTGCCCAGCATTTGTTTTTAATGCTATGATCTTTGTTCTTTGTAAATCTCAGTAGTGTAGCGGCCGAATCGTGCAGCTGGGAATGTAGCTACCAATTTCCCTATAACTTTTGCTGTTTGCCGAAAGGTGGTACCCTGGCGCAAGTAAGACTGTGGCACTCTTCTATTTTAGCAGTAGCTTTATTAGTTGGGATGGTAATCTTCATTAAATTGGTGTCTAGGGTGAACCCCAAATAATCCATAACCCGTAACGGGTGCAGTTTTGATTTGTCTGGATGGATTACAAACCCCAGCTTCTCGAACAGAGCCTTAGTTGCAGCCACTCCTTGAATTGCCAATTGGAGGGTCTGACCCACTATAAGGATATCATCCAAATATGCCATTACTATATAATTTTGTTGTCGGAGAAGAGCCAATATAGGTTTTACCAATTTGGTAAACAGCCTAGGGGCTGTGGTGATTCCATTGGGCAATGCCTTGTATTTCCATAATTGACCCTTCCAGACAAACTTCAGGAATTTCCTGTGAGCCTCAGCGATGGGCACCGTATAGTATGCATCTTTCAAATCGATGCATGCCATAAAGTACCCTGGGTAAAGCATTTGCTTAGCTGTTTCAAAAGTATCCATTTTGAAATGGGTATATTGTACAAAAGTGTTCAGCTCAGTTAAGTCTATTATAATCCGACACCCCCCATCTTTTTTAATTCTGGTGAAGATGTTGGACTCAAACTCAATAGGTTCATGCTTGATTTTGCAAATTACCCCTTTTGCTGCTAGCCGTATAATTTCAGCATGTCCTGCCTCCACCTCTTTTTGGGATAGAGTAAAATTCCTATGAGGCGAATGCTGGGTAGGGGAATTTATACCTCCAATAAATTCTATAACATACCCTTGAACACTTTGTAAAATGAACTCATCTGTGGTGACAGTTTTCCATATGTCGAAGAAAGCCCGCAATCGCCCACCTATTCGTGCAGTAGGGGATGCTACGGCGTGAGAGGAACCAGACCCCCTTACCTCCATGGTTAACGGCGGTTCTGTACGTACGGTGTTTTGGGTGGACGTTGTGGAGGTTGACGGGGCGGCGGCCGCATCTTCCATGCAGGCCGCTGTTGGCCTTGCCCTAAAACAGGTCGTTGTGTTTGTTGAAGTGGAGGTAGGTAGGACCTTTGTGTCCTGTCCGGCAGCCGTGGTTTCCAGGTTGTGTTTGGCTGTTGCCGGTGATATGGGTGAAGTCTGGCCGACGGAGGTTTCATTAGGCCAGCTGTTTAGGCCTCCTCATCCAGTTCCTTCACCTGTTTGGACAGGTCTCCAAACAACTGATGCGGCGGTGGAGCGGTTGATGGTCGGCACAACCCCGCGAATTTGGGGTTGAGTGTGGGCTTTATGGAGCTCTTACGCAGGCAGTTTATCTCATACTGGGCGTTGCATAGGAGTGCCAGTGCATCTTGCTGTTCACTGGAAACATTATCCCCGTCCAGGGTCCTAGCAAACGCCGTTATGCCCGTGGAGAGAACCTTTAAGATACGCTGGAGGTGGACATCCTGCATCCTGGTGGCTGTACTCAAGTGTCCCCAGATCTGGGCATTAACCAAGGGCACACTGAGGTTGATGCAGTTCTCGGGCGGTTTTATTTTCTCCAAGGTATCATTGAGAACCTGACTCTGAAGTTGGTGTGTAGCCAGGTAATCAATGGTGCCCACCAATTTGTGGTGCAGAGGTTCACCTGTCTGGGTGGTAGCGGCAAACTTACCCATCACATCCAGCATATCCTCCTCATGCTCTGGCTCAGCGGTCACTGGCTGTCCCGGGTCGTCTTCAAACACAGCAGCTGGGCAATCGCTAACGCTTCTGGCTGGAGACGATGAGATGCTGAGTGGGGTCCTCGCACGGCTAGTGGATGCCCGCGAGTCCCGCTCTTCTCGTTCCCGGTCCCGCTGGAGGAGTTGCTCCACTAGAGCTCCAACCGCTCTATGCGACCGTCCCTGCTATGTGCAGCGGACAAGCCGACTTCCCCAGGCCCTGCGAACTCACTGGGGCTTCCACCATCGGACCACACCTCCGTAAGGTGCTGTCTAGGGTCCAATGGCAGGTTGTCGTGACCTACAGCCCAAGTAGGATCATACGACTCCCGCACGGACTCTCCGCTAGTCTGTCTTCTCCCAGACTGTGGCGGCCCACCTGTCTGATATGAAGGCAGGTGAGTTGAATCAGCGCCGGCCCCCGGAACCTGGCTCCCCGGAGTCCGTGCAGGCTTACCTCCACACTTGCCCATCTTTTGGCATGGAGGCGCATGGTCGGCCGCTCCCAGAGCTGAGCTGACCGACCGCCTACTGCTGCCACCTCCGCCCTTGACCGCAGCCTGACGGGGTGTTTTGTCAGTGGTATCTGCTCCAGCAGGCCTACTCGACGCAGCAGTGGAACTGCCAGACTGCTCTACGGCAGATCTCCCTGGCAGTGGTACGTAATGCACTTTTGCAGGGCTCCCTTGTCGTGCAGCTGTCCCCCGGCCCAGCCCCCTCGGGTCTTCTGGAACTCGGGGAGAGGTCGCTTGTGAAAAGCGAGGCCCCTTGCCACGTACCTGTTTCCCCCCTCTTTTCTTGGGGGGACGGGGGCTCGGTCTGGATCCGTTGCATCCAGCTCCGGGGCGGTAAACCACTCGGGTGAGTCGGCCGCTAAAGTAGCGGGAGCGCCCGACTTCCGCATTCCTGCCCCCACATGCCTCGAAGCTGCCGGTGTTGCTTGCAGCTCCGGGGACAAGGGCCGTTGGCTGGTCGAAGCTCGGCTCCTCGACAGCGTCGCCTTCCTCTTGCCCTTGCCATCCTGTGGAGTAAAGGTAAGTACTTACCTGCCGGTCTTTATAAAGGAGCCCGAGGAGAGAGCGCACTCCCCCCCCCCCCCAGCCTGCCGATGCAAATGCGCGCGACGATATGCTGCGCATGCGTGCTGGCGGGGTCTTCACGAAGTCACTCACGTGACTCCGAAGTAAAATTGAGCTTATTAGTCATAGAGCTAACAATATGATAGAAAAGCACGTAACAAGTAACATTGCATTTTTATCAGCAAAGAACATGCTACTGCACTAAAACAATATGCCCAACATATGACTGGTTAAAACTCTTCAAATGGCCAATTCATGGCAATGGACATGGCAAAAGTAATGGAGAGTGTAAAAAGTACCTAGAAAAATATAATGAAAGGGTTGTTTTTCATATGACTATGCTTTTCCATCACGCCAATATTGAATTGAAATGAGAGATCAATAAAACATGCAACTTTAAAATTATTCCCAGGGTGACAAAACTGTCAGAATCCTCAAAGTTACATCTTCATTTATCATGCAAATCAGAAAGAAACCCAACACTCCGGGACAGGGGTAAACCTGCCACTAATAGAATTAGAGGAAATTCAAAGGCCATACACTGATATTTAATTTACAAGGTCAGGAATAACCCTTCCCTGAAATGTTTTGCCTGGCAGACATCCATGGAGTCAGTCCATAAGAGATCTATGCATGAATGGGTCCCCAGGAAGATGTTAGTGCAGTCTTATCTTTGAAGCATCATTACACACCGAGAGTAGATTGCGCAAATCAGAAAGCTGCTCTTATTGGATATCTGTCTGGTAGATACAAATGCTGGTCAAGGAGAGCGTCACCGAATATTTTCTAATTGGTGAGAACAATCCTGTGTTCCAGGTGAGAGACCACAATTTACCTCAATTCTGAGCAAATGGCACTGCTCAACACAGATGTCCTTGCCATGTTAGTCATGCATAAAATAGGTGTCAGAAAGTCATACTTTTTGGTGAATAAGTTTATGCTGCAAACAGAAAAGTTAAAACCTATTTAGAAAATATGAAATGTGAAGTTACATTACTCAGAATCTGAATTTCTGTCATAAATATAAAAGCTTAAAGAGTGCCAAGATATGTATGGACTCAGAGGGAGGAAAATGCATTTTGTGATAGCGATAAATTCCTTTCAGTTAATTGAAGTGCAGTGACCAATATGTTTGTGTGGAAATCCGCGGAAGGTCCGTTTATTTATTTATTTGTTTTTTAAAACTTTTTTTTTTCATTTAAAATAAATCAACACAAAAAAGAAAGGCAACCAACCAACCAAACGAAAACAAACCAAAACCGTTCTGCCTGTATGAATTGATAAAATCTCCATCTATTCGGGTATTAAAAATTTTGTTTATATGCACTCACCCTGTATTTTGTTTCCATTTTATTTCTGTCAACATTTAACAATGGAACTGCAATCGTAAGATAAAATTGGAAGGTCTTGGCCTTCCGCTGATGCTTTCAAAATCGACTACCATTTTGTTTATTGACAACTAACGGCGATTACATTGTGTACGAAGGAACTGCAGATGCTGGTTTATACTGAAGACAGACATAAAATGCTGGAGTAACTCAGCATCTCTGGATAAAAGGAATAGGTGACCATTTAGGTCGGAAACCCTTCTTCAGACTCATTGCGATAATCTCTCCAATGGAGAGTTATGTGACATCATAATGATCAAAAAAGAAATGAGTTCATTTAATCACGTTACACGGGTCTTCCCTCAATCTAATTCTATTAATTAACCAGAGGCTGGTGACTTATAATGAGCATTAATCACTGTTTAGTAACAGCATTTCTTCATGACATCTGCTTGCATTTACTTTAACTTATTAAAAACAGATTTCACCACTGGCCAGTTCTCTAACGTACAGTATAATGCTAACGGATTAATATTTTATATACTTTTATAAAGCCGCTTTCTTTAGATTGTGCACCTCTAATTTTTCCTTGCAATTCATCCTTTAGGCATGCCATCAACTTCATCTAAAAGTCAAATGATTATAGATTTGAGACCCCTCTGGAGGTGAGCAATAATAACGGTTTTACATGGTCCTAAAGGAGCGTTAAATATTTGGAAATGCTGTCTTTTACCACACAACTTTCTTTAGAACGCATTGAAAATCCCGTGGCACTATTTGAGGATTAATCAACCACAAATACTATTTACTTCACACACTGCTAATTCTCATCCCATCAATATCAATAAAGGAGGTTACTTAGTTGCGTATCCCACAACGTTTTAATCAGAACCTGTTTGGTGCAAGTAGGTCACTGCATTCCCTAGATCAATGGGTACACAGCATTTATTGCTTCCAAACACATTTCATTCACTGGATTTGTGAAAATTATTACAACTGTGAAATACCTTCCTTCATTTCTATGTGCTGATCCTATTTCATTTCTTATACACTCACATTGTAAACGCTTTTTCAAAGTGTAAATCTGTACCATCTGCAAGGATAAAGTTTCAGCTGTGTTTTACTGAAGTGCAGGACTAAACCCACCGGAAAGATTTAATGGCACTTCCCATCTCTATTATTCTTGATACTTTAAGCTATAGCAATTTTGGGGATTTTAGCAGTTAGTATTTGGAGGCAGATGGATATATGTCTTGATATTAAATAAATTAAGGGAGGCAAAATGTTAACCATTGTCTTTTTGAACAGCAGACCAGGCACAAGGAGGCTAGTTCCTCCTAATTCTTATGTCTGATTAAAAATGGGCATCTGATAATTGTGTGATAAAAGCCTGATTACTTTTCCTTTTTCTCCTTTAATCAACTTCTTATGCAATTTAGTTCCAAGTGGAACTGTACTCGGGGCTCTCGTGGACATTTTTCACAGTGCTGAAAAAACTTCTCGTGTTACCGCGTTTCCCTAGTACCTGCCGTTAGCATTACGAGCCGCTACGAGACATCCACGAGGTCCGACGCAGCCGCTATGTACATTTTACGTACTTACCATGACTTTGATTTTTTTTAAACTCGGGAGAGCTCTTGAATTCCCTTGTACAGGGGGACAGGCCCTTTAGATGAGCGACATGCAGTTCAACAAATCGACACTTCCAGGCCTGGCAGGAGAATACACTGGCTTGCGGACTACCTTTTCAATGAAAGGCTAAAAACTTTTTAATCAGTATGCCATCAGAAAAGCTCTGAGCCTTACCATTATCCTTTTATATTTTAATTACTTCCATTCATCTGATAATATCTGATATCTTTATAACTCATCTGAGTCCATTGATTTAATTCTGCATTGTAACAGGTACTAGTTTAATGGCACTCTTTTTGTAATCAATTGAAAATCAGGCATCGTCTTTCCAGTAAATTGAAATATTACTAGTTTGGATAGACCATGATTCAAAATGAAGTAATTAACACATTTTAGAGATATGGAGAAGGGCAGGAAAATTTAGACCTGAAGACCATTAGAAATGGGAACAACAGCCACTTGGCCCCTTGAGCATATCTGCTAATCATTTAGCTCATTGATGATCCAACTTCCTTCTCCACTTTCCAATCCTATCCATAACCCAAGGTTCCCTCATAGCTAAAAATTAATTCAATGTATTCAGAGATTCCGCCTCCATATGATCCTGGGACTAGGAATTCTTAAAAACTACAACCCCCCCGAGAGAATGAATTCTCCCTCATCTCAGTCTTAAATGGACGTACCGATTTTCACACCATGCCCTCTGGTCCTTGACTCTCCTGAGAGGGCAACAATCCTCTAAGCATTAATGTTGTTCAGGACTAAACATCTGACATGTCTCAATTAGATCACCTTTCACTCTTCCAAACTCCAGTGAATATAAACCTAAATGTTTCTGCCATTCCTCATAAAGTAATCCCTCCAGCTGTAGTAAGATGTTCTTACATTTATATTATGACCCCCTTAAAATAATGCTACATTCCATTAGACTTTCCGATCACTGCCACACCTATATTCTTGTTTTTTTTCCCCCAATTTAGAGTATTTAGATTAGAGCCAAGTGATGACACCAGTAATAAATTGATGGGCTCAGTGTCTCTTTTTTATCGTGAAAGACTGGGTTCAGTTGGTTATTTCCATTTATTCGTGTTTGGCCACATCAATGAATATAGTGAGTTTATGTCATATTGAATTCAGAAGCTATGATAGTTATTTTTATATTTTGAACCTGCCCACATTATTTACAATTCAGCCTCCACAGATTTCTGTGACATGGAATCTCAACCTCCTGAGAGTAAAACAATCTTCCTCATCTGTCTTATCATGTTATTTGTGATCACATCAGACATATCATATTGTTATGATCTTCTTGAGAAATTTCAAGTCTACTAACTGAAGACTTATAAAGCAACTAGTGTTTAATCCCAAACATTTGAATCTATTTTTGCCATTTTATAATCATTTCCAAGCATTCAGTATTGCCAGATATATCTGTTTGGAAAAAAATGCTCTGTTGGCATTCAGGATTTTAAAAACATGGATTTGCCTTTCAATAGTTTAACATGAGTGGACATCACACCTTTTGATGAGATTAGCTAACCAAGGTTTAACTTTGCTGAAATTGGAAATTTCTGTAGAATTAAATTAGAATTTCAGTCACCTATGCAATTCAGAGATTATAACAACAAACTATTTATTATTTGTTGGATAGAAAAAAAAGATGAACATAAACTTATATGAATATATATATATATATATATATATCTATGTGCTTGGCTACATATCAGCAAGTCGCCTTTAATTTTGATACATGTCAGTCAAGTTGCTTCATGAGTTTTCTTTTTGAGGTGAAGATTTCTACCAGTTTGGTTTTATTCTTGATGTTTTATTTATTTGGAAGGAAGTGATTCAGAGTAATGTAAATGTCAATAATTCATGTGATAGGGACCATTGTAAATTTAAACATCATATTAAATGGAATTGTCGCCAGCACTCTTAGGGCAATGTAATTCATGTGGCCCAGTCAGGATTACCATATTCCAAAAGCAAAATGATGAGCAGAGCAATGAAAGGTCATTGACCTGAAGCAGTTTCTCTGTGTCTGCAAATGCCACAAGTGCGCTGAATTTGTAAGCTTGCAAGTGCGATTCCGAAAATAGGTGCAAGAAAAGGAAAAGACACTTGAAATGACAAAGAGTCAATTATCCTGCTGGTTATGCCTACAGTATATTCATATAAACCACTAATTCATAGAATCTGAATATCAAAAGCTTTAGATACTCAGCAAGTTTCGCAGCATTTGAGAAAAGAAAAGCAGTCATCATTTTAAATCGAGCCCTTAAAAACATTCACTCTGTTTTATTGTGCCTGACTTGCTAGCATTTCATAATTTTATTTCAGATTTCTGCTATCTTCAGTATTTTATTTTTGAAAATTGGTGCCCATGTTTAGAGCATATAAGCATTTCACAAATTATAATCATACATTCAGCTGAAAGCCACGCACAAGATTAGCTAAGTAACCCACTATTCCCTTCCCTGATGTTGTTATATGTGTAAATGATCTATACTTACTCAGTCCCAAATGCTTTGTCATCTAGAACTATAAATTACCATGTGTATTAAATTTGGGTTAGATTGTATATGCTATTTTTTGGATTCTAAAGCATACTATCTGATTATATTGCAAATAACAGACAACCCCTTGGGCATAGTTTAGAAAACTCCTTACTATAACACTTGGCAACATTTCCCAAACCCATCACCTCTATTCACAAGAAGGAAAGGACAGCAATTGCATGGAAAAATCACCATCAGCATATTATTCTACTACTCATACAGTACATCATTCTGGTTTGGAATTATAACACTGTTTCTTGCCCCAATTGAGTCCCAATTGACCTAACAACCCAGTGGGAATATTTTCACAAGGCACCCCTGCCCAATAGCTCAGTCCCTGTTTGACAAAGGCATTGGAATGACAAAAATCCATATCCCAAGAAAAAGGAATAAAGCACCCTATACACAACTATAAAAGGCAAGAGAAAATTCCTGCATTAATCACTTAACACACTGATTGTTCCAAAGTATGACCAGTACAAAACCAGCAACAAATGATCTGAAATATATTAAATATGCATAGTATGCTGGTAAAAATAGGCATTACACATTAAACTAAACAGTTGTGTATGTGTGGTTGAAAGCAAAATTTGCTTGGCATCCTTCACATTAACCCAACATTAGATAGTTTCAATTACACCATTCCATCAATACAACATGGAAAATCTTTGTGCAATAACCCTCATACTGATGTTAAGCTCTTGAATTCCAATTATAAATTACTTCTTTGATTAACTACAAATACTTTATGATTACAGGTTACTCATTGGGAACTGACAAAACCAAGTTCCACTTGCTACACCAGATGCAGCATTGTAACATGGATCACTGCCATGAAATAAATTGAAATGTTAGAATTCAATATAGTTTGGAAAGTTGATTCAGCATTGTTAACATCTTCACTACCTATTATGACAATCAGTTATGAACAATGCAATTCATCACCATGTATTAGGCAGGTGGCTGCGAAGGTCTAACTTGCATGGAGCTGTAATCAAATGTTTTTATATTTTTTGTTAAAATGATATCACAAGAAGCACAACAATCCTCCCCGGTCTCCAACATTCCCTGAGAAAGTGATGGCTTAAGTTCTAGGATCTCTGGAGGCTCTTTGTGGAAAGTACACCCAATATACTGTTGGATGTGGAGTTCTAGTATTTAAACTGAAATAATTAGATGGAAGTGCTTTTGATCACATGCTCCTCTCAAGTACCACCAGCTTTATAAAATGCATTCACAGATTCTTCAAACTTGCGAACAAATGCCAATTTAAGTAGTCAGAATAATAGAGCACTGAAGAAGACCCTTCAATCCATCATGTCAATTCATTGAGGACCCATCTATACTAATCATATTAACAAGCATTTAATTTGTAGCGTTGCATGCCTTGTCGATTCAAGTGCTCATCTCCTTCCTGATTGAAGTAGTCCAAGAAATTGGTGAGAATGAGTAAGGCAATTAATGAGATTGAGTAAGGTAGAGTCCAGTGATTAGTGCTATTCCCTGCACTTTTCTTGGAGATGTTCATACTCACTATATCTCTGGATGGACAAAGTTCAGTGATTCAGGGAGCAGCTCTTTGGCCTCAGGGAGATCGTTGAGGTGGATCCTGGCGATGACCTTGCAAGTGGCAGATGGCAGGGAGACTCCTCTACAGTTTCTGCATTCAGACTGATCTACTTACATGAAAAGACATCCATGTTCATCTCTCAGGATTATCCTCTTTGCAGATGAGAGTGATCTCTACATTAAGTGAAGCTTTCTCACTGAAACAAATGAGTGGAAGGTCTCATGCTCAACATCCACAAGACACTCTATCAACATGCCCCTATTGCTCCACACTGCCTTGCAGATGATGGGACTTGGAAAATGTACTTTCCTCTTCCCTGGAGTCACCTCTCAACAGAAGCAGACAATGATGATGGAATTCACAGCTGCTTTAATGTGTTGCCACAGACTTTGGTCACACAGGAAAGAGTTATTGAGCGATTAAGATGTGGGATAAATTTCATGTAAGCTGCAGTGTTCTCTCGCCTACAATGTGACTCCCATTATGGCCTTATCAGTCTTCTTGGAACTCACAGAATAAGAGTAAAAGTCAATCCAGTAGAACTATCTAAGAAAAAGATTCCCAACCAAGAATCTACTGCTTGCTAAATCAGAGTTCATGAATTGACAGTGGCAACACTGGCATCACTCATGTAATAGGTGACATTGTGACCTCTATTAAGTATGCCAAGTCCCTATCAGAATAAACCTCTTGTGACAAACACAGAGTTTCTACAATTAGCTATACCATTTATGCTGTTTACAGTTCCACTCCTACTATAGGTGCACAAAATGTCGACATCTTGCCATTAGATTTGCACATCTCATTGTGCACCCTGTTAGATATTCTACCCATTAATTATAGCGCCTCTCCTGTTAGAGACACTGTCAGTCAGTGTCTTTCCTATAAGATACACTGTCAATCACACCGCCTTTCCCATTGGCAAGTGTCTTTCAATCAAAGCTTCTCTTATTAGCTAAAGCTTCTTTTAATCACGGAATGTCTATTCTTCCACAGATAAAAGTCAAGATAAGTGACATGTAGTGCAGAAAGAATAACTCACTTGCACCTTTCTTTTTTAAAGTAAAATGCCCTGTTAGTTTTCACAGAAGAATTATGAGATAAAGACCAACAATGAGTACAGAAGATACTACAGCGATGAAGATGGTGAGATAAAAAGGAGGGAGGGGATGACAGAGCTAAGAGTTTTGCACTGTAAGCATGGTAGATGGTGAATCGACAATAATGTGGATAAATGTGAGGTTATCCACTTTGGTGCAAAAACAGGAAAGCAGAATATTATTTAAATGGTGGCCGATTAGGAAAAGGGGAGATGCAGCGAGACCTGGGTGTCATGGTACACCAGTCATTGAAAGTAGGCATGCAGGTGCAGCAGGCAGTGAAAAAAGCGAATGGTATGTTAGCTTTCATAGCAAAAGGATTTGAGTACAGGAGCAGGGAGGTTCTACTTCAGTTGTACAGGGTCTTGGTGAGACCACACCTGGAGTATTGCGTGCAGTTTTGGTCTCCAAATCTGAGGAAGGACATTATTGCCATAGAGGGAGTGCAGAGAAGGTTCACCAGACTGATTCCTGGGATGTCAGGACTGTCTTATGAAGAAAGACTGGATAGACTTGGTTTATACTCTCTGGAATTTAGGAGATTAAGAGGGGATCTTATAGAAACTTACAAAATTCTTAAGGGGTTGGACAGGCTAGATGCAGGAAGATTGTTCCCGATGTTGGGGAAGTCCAGGACAAGGGTCACAGCTTAAGGATAAGGGGAAATCCTTTAAGACCGAGATGAGAAAGACTTTCTTCACACAGAGAGTGGTGAGTCTCTGGAACTCTCTGCCACAGAGGGTAGTTGAGGCCAGTTCATTGGCTATATTTAAGAGTGAGTTGGATGTGGCCCTTGTGGCTAAGGGGATCAGAGGGTATGGAGAGAAGGCAGGTACGGGATACTGAGTTGGATGATCAGCCATGATCATATTGAATGGCGGTGCAGGCTCGAAGGGCTGAATGGCCTACTCCTGCACCTAATTTCTATGTTTCTATGTTTCTAAGAATGCCGACCGATAGGAATGTATGGTTCTGGGGCTGGAGACAATAAATGAATGAATAAATGAATAAGTTTATTGGGCAAGTATTCACATACCAGGAATTTGCCTTGGTGCTCTGCCCGCAAGTGACAACATGACATACAGTGACAGTTAAGAATGACACATAAAACATTAAACATTAATAATAAAACATTATTGATTAAACATGTGAATTAAATAAAATACGAGAACAAAAGGAGGCTACAGATTTTTGGTTATTGAGTAGAGCTACTACTCGTGGAAAAAAGCTGTTTTTATGTCTGGCTGTGGCAGCTTTGACAGTCCGGAGTCGCCTTCCAGAGGGAAGTGATTCAAAGATTTGTGGCCAGGGTGAAAGGGGTCAGAGATGCTCTTGCCCATTCGCTTCCTGGCCCTTGCAGTGTACAGTTCGTCAATGGAGGGAAGGTTGCAGCCAATAACCTTCTCAGCTGATCGGACGATTCGCTGCAGCCTCCGGGTGTCATGCTTGGTGGCTGAGCCAAACCAGACCATGATGGAGAAGGTGAGGACAGACTCTACGATGGCCCTATAGAATTGGACTATCATTGCCTGTGGTAGATTGTGCTTCCTCAGTTGCCGCAGGAAGTACATCCTCTGTTGTCCTTTTTTGACAGTTGAAGGGATCCGAAGATGAATTTTGTACAGAGATGGTTGTATCATATAATCATAGAAAAGTACAGCATGGAAACCGACCCTTACAACCCACAGCCCACTTGTCCATGCCACATGTCCCTGTACTGCTTAGCTATCCAAAGATCTGAGAAACAAAAGCAGAAGTATGCCCTTCGGCTGACTCAAACCTGGAACAGTGTTGCATGATAAATAGGTAACAGAAATTGAATGTGTTTATAGAAAGTGGGGACTAGGAGGCCAAACAAGAACAAGTTAGACTAGTCGAGACTGGGGAAAACTAGACGGAGAGGTAGATGATGAAGGACATTTCTGATAAAGGATATGGATTAATAACTTACTTCAGGGTTCAGTAGTAAGATCTCACAGTACAACTTGGTTAGAGAGAGTTGTTCAGGCAGGACGTGCATTCAGAGTGGATGATAGATTCTATAGCACCTAGCTATAGAATAAATAAATTATAACAATCTTTTGCAATCTAAGATTTTATAAAAATCTTATAAATACTGCAATTACAAGAGCAGATCAGAGTATATATATCTACAACCTACTAAACACAGTTTAAGAGTGGCTAAGAGGTAAGGACGGCAGAAATTCAAGATGTTGGCCCATAAGTTCTGGCTTCATCAGTGACATCCAGATACCAATACATGAATACCTAATGAATGAATCCAGATACATGAATCCAGATACCTAAACATGAACTGCTACAATATCTTCTTTAAAAAAAACCACCTTTGTGAGGTGATGTAGGGAAGAAAAGAGGAATTTGAAGTAAATGTTGCACGGCAGGAGGAATATTTGGACTAGTGGACTCGGAGAAGTTTGTGAGCTCGTAGAATGGTATTATTGTTAGCTATGAAGAAAACCATAAACTCACAGTTCTCAGATGAGATTTAAGGAACAGATGGCCTCTGAAAGAAAGAAATAGAGAAGGATACTCACCAGGAAGACTCCACATCAGTAATCATTTTTGATAGTAAAAATTAAGCTTCAGTGTTTAATGGGAATTAGCCAGAAATAGACAATGTTAATTATGTGGAAGATTTACTCATGTTGTGCCCCTTGCCATATTAAAAGTTATGTGGTGTTCAATGCATGGGAGATGTTCGGATTGAGAGTTAATATTTTACTGGGGTCAGGATATATCAATGGAGGAAGGAAGAAACACTGCACAGATAATTTAGCTGCAGAAATATATGTTTAAAAATGGCTAAAAAGCTGTGAGGTTGCAGTGCTGTTGCCAGCAACATGGAGTAGGTCTTGTTCCTTGAATGGAGGGGCAAGGAAATGTGGCTGGAGGTTTGGTAGAGCAATACTGCCCTAATTTGACAAAAGGAAGCAACTGACAATTTTGTCAAAATTGAGTTATTGCTTGTTTTAGGGTATGTGAGATATGCTCTATACAATGGTGAACAAAATAAATCTTCTCTGAGTACAATTTGAAAATATTTATACCAGAGAAGTAAGAAATTCCATCACAGAGAGCTGAAGGAAAAACACGTTTTCCTCATTTACAAGAAAACGTTTTTCTGTCAATTGCTTCCTTTTCTTAAAGTTGGGCAGAATAGTGATGGTAAGAAAAAACAGAAGAAAAAATTGAGATAGGTATGACTGTATACCAAGGGAATGAAATAGACGGGCCACATGGGGTAGTAGTCAAGAGGATTGCAATACACAAATGGGAAATAGGGTGAGGTTAAAGAACAATGGGAATGTAACAAAATAGAGAAGTGAGGGCAGTCCCAGTAGAAATGGAGACCAAAGAATTATTTCCTGTCAATCATAGAGCACTGACCCCATTGCAAATACATTGTCTGTCAAATACAGCATCAAGCTTATTATAAACAGAAAGCCCATCAATCATAGACACACAATCCCATTGCAAACACAATGCCCATCAATCATGGAATGCCAATGTTGTTACAAAAATATAACCATTTAATCATAGAATAACTTTGCCAGTACAAGTTGTTTGTCAATTTACCATTATTACTGGGTTAGTGACAATTCATTTTCTCAGATAGCAAATTATTCCAAAACTAGAAAAGACTAGAAAAGGAGTATTCACTGTGATGGGTCTTCAACGATATTTTAGATTTTTGTTTTCTTGAATGATCTGCTAATTTCAAATCTCTCAATTCTTCATTACTACAAATTCTATCAAGGAAAAACATTCTTAACTATTATTTTGACAGCCTACTCTTTTCTTGACAATTGCTTGGGCTTTTTATTCAGCTACAAACATAAGCATCCACTGTCGATGTGATTGAAAAATAAAAATTCAAATCTTTCCTGTGCTTAGTAGCTTTAAGAATTATGTGTTTTTTAGAATGCTGTGGACTTAATTGAGAGTGGTAATCATAATAAGATATAACCATTTTGGATTCAGCTGCATTTGTTCACTGAAAACAAGCAAATATTTTAACAGTAAATAAAATGATGTTGGATATAGAATTCTACATTAAGATGCAGTTCCACATAACTATTTAGGGCCCTTAAAGATTATCCTTCAGGATTGCTGAACCAAATGATTGAAGGCCTTGTATCGCAAAAACAAAAATACATCATGATAATTTATTGAATTTCCTCACTTTGGAATAACAGTATCAGCGAGGAGATTTAAAAAGCGAGTTAAAATGTCTGTAATTTTCTTCAGGACTTGCAGTGGAACTATACGTGTGCAGACACACGTCTACAAGCAAGCAAAGCTCCACAGGAAGCTAATTAACAAGTTGTTTCATCCTGTGGGCCCAATTAAATTCAATATAAATTTAAACTGCAAATGTAATATAACATGCCTTGACCTGAAATGCAGTGCAGTATTCTTTACTGAAATGGCAATTCAAACCTTATCAAAATTACAAATAATGTCTGAGAGTGACAGTGAGTTGGTCCCGAATTACAAATTACTTTCTTCTATGGAGTTGCACATGCATTGCTCAGTTCAAGAATATTTACTTTGCAGATTAACCTTATATTCATAGAGCAGATTGTCTCATCCATAGATTATTCCACATAATTACTGTCCACTGACAGTACCGCTGAATAGTTACCACTGTTAAATAGGCAAAAACAACCACCAATTTCCACTGATCAAGTTCCCATTAGTTTTAATCTGTTTTTCATTATGGTAGCAAGGACAACAGAAGGGTTCCCTGGTGTCGTTTTAAGTAGTTTCTAGGGATAGGATACATTCCCTTTGCTTTATTTGAAAGCTTAACTCTTGAACAAGCAGTGCTCCTTCAGTTGGCACTAAAATATTCTGCACACAAAATTAGTGGTGCCTGAATTCATGATTCTGACAGGAAAAAGTATTACTAGCTACCTACAGCAGGGGTAAAATTGTTATAGACAACATAAAGAAGAAAGTATAAAAAAATCAAAAACTGTAGATGCTGGAAATCAGAAAAAAAGCTGAAAGTGGTGGAAAAAAAATCAGCAGCATTGGTGGAAAGAGAACAACATTTTACACCAGAGGATTATCACTCCCAACTGTTTGCTGAATTTGAATCGAGAGTGAAATGAAACGAGGAGAGAAAATCTTGGAGAGCTGGAATTAGTTCATGTATAAAAACTTGGAAATAGATTTATGTTCTTGAGAACAACCCTCCCACAAAATTTGTCAACTATTTTATGTCAATAAGTCTACATTTATGAAATATTTTAAAATACTCTTAATATATAATGTAAACATTTAAATGTTCAAAATGAAAAGGTGTTGGGAAATTCAAAGTAAAACCAGAAAATGCTAGAAACACTCAACAGGTCAGGCAAATGGTCAGAATAAATAAATAAGTCTGAAGGAGGTTCCCGATCCAAAACGTCACATATCCATCTTCTCCAGAGATGCTGCCTAACCCGCTGAGTTACTCCAGCATTTCATGTCTATTGTCAGAATAATTAAATTACTTTCTCCACAGTTACCTGAATAGCTGTATATTTCCAGCAAGTTCCATTTTTACTTTAAAATATGATTTTAGATCATAAAGTCTGTAATAGGAGCAGAATTAGGCCATTTGGCCCGTCAAGTCTACTCTGCCAGTCAATCATGGCTGATTTATCTCTCCCTCCTAACCCCATTCTCCTGCCTTCTCCTCATCACCCCTGACACCTGCACTAATCAAGAATCTATCTAATTCTGCCCTAAAAATATCCACTGATGTGGCCTCCACAGCTTTCTGTGCCAAAGAATTCCACAGATACACCACCCTCTATGACTAAAGAAATTCATTCTCATCTCCTTCTTAAAGGAACAACCTTTAATTCTGAGGCTATGATCTCTAGACCTGGACTCTTCCACTAGTGGAAACATCCTCTCCACATCCACTCTATCCAAGCCTTTCACTATTGGATATGTTTCAATGAGGCCCCCCCTCATTCTTCTAAACTCCAGCGAGTACAGGCTCAGTGCTGTCAAAGAATCATCATAAGTTGACCCATTCATTCATGGGATCATTCTTGTAAACCTCGACTAGACGCTCACCAGTGCCAGCACATCCTTCCTCAGATATGGTGCCCAAAATTACTCACAATACTCCAAATGCGGCCTGACCAGCACCTTATAGAGCCTCAGCATTCCATCCCTGTTTTTGTATTCTAACCCTCTTTAAATAAATACTGGTCTTTTATGACAATATTTTATAAATACTAAAAGTAATTATTATCTAATGTGGGCATTTGGTGGCACAGACCACACAACATCCACAATCTAATTGTCTGTTACATCTAGCAATTGCCATGTTATTAGATATTCACAGATTAATCACTGAGAGGCCACATAATTAAAAAAATGGAAATTAGCTATTTTAGATAGTTCTTTGTCGCGTATATGTTTGTATACAATTCTTGATTGTATTTTCAGATGGACACTCTAAAAAGCTGAATCTCTTACCTACAACTCGTTCTTTCACTGCTCAGCCCTTATTTTTTGCTAGCACTCTTGGCCAGTGCAGAAAATTAATGGAATTCAACCTAATACTTCTTTTCAGGCAGTCTCTTGGGATGGACTATAATTCTGTGAGTTATGAAGTAGTTGATGAGGCCAATGATAAAGCTAGTTCTTTTTCCACAATCTAGAATATATTTTGAAAGCGACGACTTCTTAAGTAGTTATTTTAGTTGTTTAACTTAGAAGAATCTGGGAGATTCAGGATAGAGCCACTATTTCATCGCCCAGATTGGTGATTTGGAACACAGCCCAAAAACATATGGCATATAGTAGCTAATGGGCCTGCAAGCCAAAGGTCTCAAGTTCAAAATCACACAACAGGTTGTGAAATTGAATTCAATAAATCAGGTAATTTAAAGCCAGCAAAATCAGGTAATTTAAAGCCTGCATTCAACACCATGCTGTTGGATCTTACAACTCTCAGGAGAACAATGGGTGGAAGGTAACTCACACATTTGCTTGTTATAAAAATACGTAAAACAGGAGAATAGGGTCATAGTGATACAGTGTGGAAACATGTCCTTCGGCCCAACTTGCCCCCACCGGCCAACATGTCCCAGCTGTACTTGTCCCATCTGCCTGCATTTGGTCAATATTCCTCCAAACCTGTCCTGTCCATGTACCTGTCTAACTGTTTTTTAAACGTTGGGATAGTCCCTGCCTCAACCACCTCCTCTGGCAGCGTGTTCCATACACCCACCACCATTTGTGTGAAAAATATCTCTTTGAAAAAATCTTCAGCAAGAAGAAATATAGGAGAAATATATCTTTAGTTTGAAAAGTCTTAAAAAATCGCATGAAACTTTACCACAGTTTTGCATTAGTTCATCTTTACCGATGGGCTTAGAAGTTCTGAAATTTAATCATTTATGAAGCAAAAGGGCTTTTACTTTGAAACATTTCCATTCTAAATGCCACACTCAATGTTGGGCAATGTTGAGGTGAATGAAGTATCTCAGATCTATCACACTCTCTTCAAGACCAGGATCACACATCTTGTTGGTACTCAAGTGCTTTTGAAAATGTTAAGAATCAGTGATCAGTTCCCTGTTTCTAACAACATCGTCATGCAACTCAAATGTGGACATAATCATGTCCAATTGATCCATTGATCAATGAATATGCATCTGATCTTAGTAAAGAACAATCAAGTTTGATTTTCACTTTAAAACCAAACTATGCACTTTTTGTAAATTGTCCTGGATCAGACATTCCTCCCCCAAACATGGTAGCAGGGGTGGATCTTGAGAATGATAACTGATACTCCCAGGGAAATTTTCCTTTCTACACAGATGATACCAAAGAAAAGGAGGGTTGCTAATGTGTTACTGTTATTTTCAAAGGGATATACTGTAATTACTAGTTAAGTAGTTTGACTTCAGAGATGAGCAAATTATTAGAATTAATTTTAGGGACAATATATTTAATTTGATGTGACACGTTAAGGGAAATCAACATGATTTGTTAAGGAAGGGTTATGTCTGACTGACTTGATTAAATTTTTTAGAGGGTCTTTTAGAATGTTATGTTTATTGTAGAATGCATAGATTTCAATAAGATTATTTAACAAGGTCCATCACGGCAAGTTGGTCAAAAGTGTAGTGGATCCAAGAGATAGTGTAAATTGTGTGCAAGTGGCAGGAAACAAAAGATAACGATTAACATGTGGAGACAAGAAACTGCAGATGTTGGATTCTGGAGAAACAAACAATCTGCAGGAGGAACTCAAGGGGTCATGCAGCATCTGTGGGGGAAACATGTGGTTTTGTGATTGCAGAGCTGCTGCCAACGGGAACCATAAGTTCGATACTTAAGAGACTGTCCCACTTACGCGACTTTTCAGCAACTGTCTTCGACCTTCAAGTTCGGGAGCACTCGCCTGAAAAACTGCGAGCTAGATCGACCGTCAGCGATGAAACCGCGAGTTGGATCGACCATCGGCACACACACACACACACACACAAACACATCGCAAAGGTGGGGGCCAGGGAAAGCGGGGGTGTGCTGTCTGAAATTCACACGGTGCAAAGCCAAGGCGATACCCGCGATGAACAGGAAGGTAAAAGACAGCTGGCACAGTGTACGGTAAGTCCTTTAAAAGAGCAGGGGGGAAGGGGAGAAGGGGAGAGATGGGGGAAGAAGGGGAGAGAAGGGGGGGGAGAAGGAGTGGAGACACTTTTAAAAAGCCAGACAACTTTTAACTTTGTTCTGAAAACTCGTGCTTATGTTTTTTTTCCCCAATGAGCCAATTAAAATGCCCATTCAGCAAAGAAGATTGCCTACGGCTACCTCGACTACCTATAACTACATGGCGACCCCACTACCACTACACTACGAGTTCAAAAGAACCATGCCGACCAATTTTTACTCACGGAAAAATTTTCAAAAATTTCCTTGACCAAACTGAGGCTGCGAGTATGCGGGGACTTCTCTCGAGCATGAAGGAGAGTTACAGTGACCTCCTAGGACCATGTGTCGACCATGCTGCGAGTTTGTGGCAGGCGCAAACTCTTCTAAACTCGCAAATTAGGTTGCCATAGTGGGACAGGCCCTTAAGTCTCTTGCTGGTTACTGATTATATTATGGATTTTGTCTTCAATTAGTGAGCAAGATAAATAAATCTATAAATGGCTTAAAAATTGTCAAGAGGTACTGAGGGAGGAGGAAAAGTTACAAACTCAGGAGGATGTGAATAATTTGGTCCATTGGGCAAGAAAGAGGGCAGGACAGGACAATTGGGGAGGACAGGAAGATCAGCAAATTAAGAAGGCAAAAGGATGCTTCATTTTATTGTCAGACATACAATATAAGAGCATGAAAGTTGTGGTATATTTGAGAAAATTCTACTTAGGTACAACACAAGTACTGTATACAATTTGGGTCACCATTGTACAGGAAATATATCATTGTACAGGAGATGGTGCAGTGGTAATTTATAACAATGTTGCCCAGGACTAAATATTATTAATTATGAGGAAATGTTGGATAGGCCTGGAAATTATTTCTGTCATAGGAAAGATCCATTTCCCATATGTGTGTCAAAATACAAAGGACATAGACTTGGTAATTGGTAAAATAGAGGAAAGATGAAGCAATATTTTGTAATCCAAAGAGAGCAGGGTTCTCAAACTCATTGCCAGAGAGGGAAATAGAAACAAAAACAATCATCATATTTTAATAGTGTCAGTAGGGTCATGGATCAAGTGCTGGAAAATGGGATGATGTTGTGTAGATCATTTTTAGTTGTGTCATAACTTTTAATAATGTTATTTATAGATTTGTTTAATGTTGTGAAGGTAAGAGCATTGATTGGCAACCTTGAAACATTTTAGACTTAAAATTACTGCAGAGCATATTTCATTATGATTCTTAGTGTCCAAATAAAAGATGGAATATGCTTGTCTAAAAGGCTTAAGGGTTCATTTGTGGATCTGGGAGATGTGGGGGCAGTGGTATGGGGGCTTGATGGTGGGCTTAGTTAGTGGGAATTATCCTTCAGCAGGAGTTCAAGTTTAGCCATGATCTTTTTAAACTCAAAGTACAGCCAAATCACTTCACACTAGGCAGGGAGTGATGCTCAATGGAATGGGCAGCATAAGATGCAGCTTTGGTGTTGAAGCATTACTTACAAATCATATGTCCGATTTCAGTTGACATGTCGAGTTTTTCTGTCTAAGAAACTCGAAATTTGACTCAATGTGCGTTTATCATTTTCATGGAAACCAAAACAAATGGATTTTGCAGATATGGCAGAAATGCTTGAACACAAATTATTGGCAAACTAACATTTAACCAAGATTAAGGAAAGCACAGAGAAAGAAAGACACAATGAAAGACAACGAATCATTGTCAAACAGCTGACAATGAGAAAATGATGAATAAGAGCAAGAATTTGATGGGAAGTTTTGGTAACACATGTTCCATCTTGTTATTTTAAAGATGGATTTGCACTACATTTCATAGTCGTTTAGATGCCTATCACATGCACAACACTGTTATAGGACTGTTATCATTGATGCCTGTAGCTTGCCAATTGTAATGATAAACTTGCATCTGAACACTTGCCTTATGCTGTGGTATACATCTTTATAGGCTGAACTGCAGTGCCAATCAATCAATCCAATATTGTTCCACGGGGGATTACACTCCTGTGTCATCGTTTTAATTACTGGCAGGTCTGAGTTCATTTTAGTATGCTGCCTTGTAAAGATTTCTGTCCCATTATTTTTACCTCGACTATATTTCTCCTAGTCATCAATTTATTTTCCAAATAACTTCACTGAATGCTAGATTAGATTACCAATTAGTTGGTCCCAAGTATCCCTTAATGTCTACGAAACATAATGTTAAAAATGCAAATTTTAATTCTATTTGAATAGTCATTTATCAGTGACAGCGAAGTATGTAATTATGTCTTTTCTGTGTGAAAACATTGACCAATAGTACATTTTTAATGTATTATCGACTGCCAGAATTTAGTGCAGTATAATCCAGTGAATACAGATGGCCGAGGGTGTAGCAAAATTGCAGACATAAGCCATAAAATCAATTTGACTTTTATTGAAGCACGGATGTGTGTTAAAGCATTCTTAACAAAAATTAAATCTAATATTTAATTATTTCGGCGAAGTGCAGGCAAATGGGATTCATGCAGATGGCAAAATGGTCAGCATGGACATGGCATGAGGGAAGGCACACTTCTGTGATGTACACCTCTAATAGGTAAACTAAATGTCTATGTTGGGTATCTATTCTAAGTTTTGATTTTGAATTTTCTGCTGCAATGAACTTTACTCTAGGATAGATAGGTATGGTTAATTATTGTTACATGTACTGAGATAAAGGTTTATTTGCGTGCTATCCAGTCAAAACTTGCTTTACAAGTACAAATACAATTACAAATACAATTAAGCCATACAACAGGAGGAGCAAAGAGAAAAAATACCAACACGCAGAATATAGTATTATAGCATTATAACAATACAGTTACCGACAAAAAGTGCAAGGTCCACAATGAGATGGGTTGGAGAGTCAGGACTGCAACTACTTTATGAGAGAACCATTCAGTAGTCTGATAACGGTGGGGTCCTGAATCTGGTGCACATGTTTTCAAGCTTTTGTATCTTCTGTCCAACAGGAGACAGGAGGAAGGAGTAAGACTGGGGTGAACATGGTGAACTCTAACTTTTGCTTTACAATGAAGCCTCCAATAATATCCCTCTATTAATGGTCACTTGACAACAAGCGACTTGATTAGTCTGGAATCAGTAAAAGACATCAGAAATTCAGTACGTGAACGTGACATATTTAAGCTCATACTGACTTTACTTTAGACTGATACATCTTCATTTACTTTACTCAGATATCAGAGATTAAGCTAGTGGCTGGTAAGATTAGCTAGGTTGCTGGACAGCACTGAATCATGTGAAAGGAACATATGAAAAGCTAGTGGCCTATACGAAAATTAAATATGGTGAAATAAATCAAAGTATTGATTGAAAATTACATTTTAATATGGGTTCCCCTGAACATTCTTCATTCTATAAAGTATGTACGGTGCAATAAACAAGATCAATACGAACTACCGGATACTTGCACATGAAATTATATTTATAATATTGTTCATATTTGAACAGCTGCTGATTGTGAGATGGAACATTTATATTAAATCTTAAGGTAAATGCAGTTTGTGAAGTGGGTCAGTCCACTTGCGATTAAATTACAAGAAATGTTGAAACATGGTGGAGATTGACAACAATGTGATTGAATCATGTTCTTGACTTAAAAGAAACGAGTACAAATGAAATAATACTTTATAAAGCCAAACTGATGGCATGTTCATGAAATCAACTGGGGCAGTGCTGTGTTGGAAGAAAGGATGATTGTATTCAAAGCTCCAGGGCTGAGAACTGAAACATGTCAGTAGGGAAAGATGGTAACAGTATGTGCATTAATATAGAGATAATTTTTGCCATTGGGGCACAAATGCATGACACCAAACATGTTATGCAAGTTATATAGGATGGCAATCATAATAAAAACTCATTATAATGGACCATAGGGGAGGGGGGGTGCCCATTATTGTCCGTTATAACTGAATAAAGTATCATTATACGTAGTTTGACACGAAGAGCTGCAGATGGTGTAGGTATGTCACAAAACTTACCTTTAGCGGTGCTGCAGTTCTGCCGCTGGCCGTGTGCACGACTTTGGCGCCTTGAAGGGGGGGGGGGGGGGGGGGGGGGGGGTAGGGAGGGGCGGGTTTAAAATGCGGTTTTTCCCTTGCCATCCAGAATAATATTTTGTCGGAGTGCGATCTATTTCTGGAGATTCGTTCCGACTGCCGGTAAGTTAATTTTTTTTTTTTTAAATCGCCCAACTATTTCTGCGCTGCAGTAAAATAAAAATTAGCTCCTAATGCCGTGAATGCCGACAACGGAGATGGATTTTACGTAGGGGACAAGTAAGTGAAAGCTGTTTATTTTTACATATACACTTGCTTGTTTAGGGGACTTTAATCAAACTTTCATGTTGCGAAACAGTGATTTAGTCCCCATATGAACCGGCAGAATTTTTCCTGCCGACATGAGGTTTAAATTCACCGCAACCGCAACATTGCAATCCATCGCGTTCCAGAAAATCCCACTCGCAAGCTGTTTAAAATGCCCATTCATTTACAGGCAGAAAACTTGAAATTCCTTCAATTTGGCCTATAAATTAATGACAATTATATTTAAAAATCCTGTTATATTGTGAATTCTTGTGTGAATGTTATTTGGACACAGGCTTTAAAAGAAATGTTAATATTTTCTTAAGAAATGGATAGATGTTTAGATCTAGTAATTGAATTTTGTAATTAGCTACAATTGGGTAGCTAACTAATTATATGCTTTAATTTCAGGTCATCCAAGTAAGATTGTTTCATATTAGTTTCAGAATGCTTCAATCTATAATAACTGAAAATGTCTTTCAGTTCTCTTAATTTTTAAGAAAGTTATGGGCTTTTGACTGTCCTCGATCACAACTTTTGTGTTAAGTCAATGGAAAGGCAATGGGGAACAAGATGCTAATTTCCGAGTATGAAAATGGCCATAACCTTTTTAATACTGAAGATATGAAAGTGTATTAGGTGTCAAATTAAACTTCTTTGTATGCTTTATCTGATGGGATAAATTACAGACTTGATTTTTTTAAATCTCAAAATGTTTTTTTTAATTAAAATTTTTAAGGTTTATTTAAATAGGGACAGGTACAAAAACATAGATAACACTTGAAACAGTCATCTGATGTATGCATCATAGTGTTTTTAGCCAAAGCTAATTTGCAACACTTGTCCCTAGTAGGGCTTTTGGTTAAAAATTATAATACAGATTAACATTATTAAAAATAGGAAAATGGAAATGGAAATGAGATAAAAAATGGAAAAGAGAAAAAGACACACAGAGAGAGCACATTGTAAAAACTAAATATGAGAAGTAGATTGTTGTTGAATTAGACACAATTTTGTGTTTCTTTGGAATGTGACATATATAGGGATACATTTCAAGTGGTCTGGCAGTGAGTTCTATAGTTGTGTCCCTTTTACTGAAAAGGCAGTTTGAGCAAAAGATGTTCTGCAGAAGGGGATACTACAATTGCCTTTTGACGCTGCTCGGGTGGTGGATCTGGTACCACTTTGCAGTCTTGTAATTGTTTTGCACAGCAGCTGGGGAGCAGCGCCATTTAGGCACCTGAAGACCAATTTAACTAAATGTAAGGAAATAAAGTTAGCAAAACTTAGGATCTTATATTTGCTTAGAATTTGACAGTGATGATACCTTATTCTTTTTTTGTCCAGGACTTTCAAGGCTCAGTTATAGAAACACTCTATGGCCTTAATAGAGTGGTCATAGTTTTAATAGAGTGGGGTAGTTTTTTGATGGAGAAGCAGACAGAGTTTGTCTTTTTAGTGTTTAAAGTTAAACAAGATGAGGCCAGCCAAGATGATATTTTGTCTAAGTTGGCATTTAGTTTCTCAGCCACAAAAGTACAGGTTTTACCAGATGCATATACAACTGTGTCATCTGCATACATCTGGGCAGGCATCTGGCAAATCATTGATGTAGAGGCTGAAGAGTATAGGTCCCAAGACAGTGCCCTGAGGGATCCCTGTTTCAATTTTGAGAAAAGTGGATCTCACACTATTAATTGTAACACGTTGTTCACGGCCCTTTAAGTATGACTCAAACCAGGACAATTACTGTTTTGAAAAATTGAACTTAGTTAGTTTTGAAATTAAGATGTCATGATTTACTGTATCAAATGCCTTTTTTAGATCTAAAAATACTGCACCAACCACATTTCCTTTATCAAGTGAATGTTTGATATTTTCGGTTAAAAAACAAGTGACAGATTCTGTAGAATAGTTGCGTCTGAATCCGAATTGCAGGGGATGCAAATAATGGTTTGTCTCAAGGTGCATCAGTTGTTCTGAGACAATCTTCTCCTGGACTTTAGAGAAAACTGGAAGGCTAATGGGTCTATAGTTAGAGGTCATTTCAGCATCTCCAGATTTAAAAAGTGATATTATTTGAGCAGTTTTCCACCCATCTGGGAATTGCCCAGATTTAATGGAGATATTAATAAGATGGGTGAGAGGCTGGATTAGAATGCTACTATATTTCTTAAGAAAAGCTGTTGTAACATTGCCAGATGGTGGGTAATACACAAAAGTACACAAAGTGCTGGAGTAACTCAGTGGGTTGGGCAGCATTGCTGGAGAATATGGATAGGTGACGTTGGGATCTTCGGACTGATTCAGTCTGCCGAGTTAATTCAGCACTTTGCGTCTATCTGGGGTGGTAAAGGTTGGAGAAGGAGTTTGTGGGTTTGAGGGAGGAAGGGTGTCTGTATCCATAATTTGGGTATTTTGTCATTGTGCTATTTACACAAGGGAAAAAATCACATTCATGCTGTTATCCCGTTTTAGAGGTGGCAAAAATGTCGGAGGATGATGTGTTGTATGCAACAGCTGATGGGGTGAAAGGTGAGGACTAGGGGAACTCTGTTCCTGTTGCAACTGGGGAGAGGGGGAGGAAGAATGGAACTATGGGATACAGAAGAGACACATGTGGGGGCTTCATCTGTGATAGAAGAAGGAAACCCATATTCCCTAAAGAATGGGAACATCTCAGATGTCCTGGTATGGAACACCTCACCTTGCAGCAGAGACGGAGGAATTGGGAGTAGGGGATAGTCTTTGCAGGAGGTAGGGTGGGAAGAAGTGTAGTCCAGATAGCTGTGGGAGTCAGTAGGTTTGTAATATACGTTTATGATATTCTATCTTCTGTGATGGAGATAGTGCGATCAAGAAAGGGGAGGGAGATATCAGAGATGGTCCAGGTGTATTTGAGTGCAGTGTGTAAGTTAGTAGAGAAGTTAATAAAGTCCATGAGTTCAGGATGGGTGCAGGGGGTAGCCCCAATGGAGTCGTCAATGGAGTGGAGATAGAGTTCGGGGAGAGGGCCAGTGTATGCCTGGAACAGAGAATATTTGATGTACCCAACAAAAGGCAGGCTTTGCTTGGACCCATGCAAGTACCCATGGCTCTTGACTTGGCATTGGACTTATACATGTTGGATTAACAGGTATAACACATAATAATGAAATAATTTGAGAAAGTGTGGACTTCAGAAGAAAGCTTTTCAACAAATTTATAGTTCATAGAAATAATGGCCAGGATTTCATTACCCTTATGATGAAATTGTGTTCATTAGATTGACATAGATTTCTGAAAGACTTCTGATACTTGTTCTGATGGCAATGAATCAGTGGTCCACGTTAAAATGAAGGCCCAGAGTCTACTGTTATAGCTATTGGAAATGCAGCAAAAATAATGGGGAATTTATGATGTCAAGAGCACGTCTGATAATCGTTTAGCCAGCAGACACTGGTCAACTATCTTTAACAAGCATCCAAACCTCTTCATCTCCTGAATTTTTGGTACACTGCATTGAGACAATTCATTTCAACATATGCACGTTCTTCATTTTTCTTATTTATCAATGTTTCAATTCCAGCAAAATCAAATCATTGGATTTATTCTATTTTTGTAGTGTCTAAATCATAATAATTAAGGTTTTCAATTAGAATACTATACATAATTTAGATATAAATTATTGGTTAGGTTAGTTACCAAAATAATAATTTGGGGATGTGTATGTGTAGGAAGGAACTGTAGATGCTGGTTTAAAACGAAGATAGACACAAAAAGCTGGAGTAACTCAGCAGGACAGGCAGCATCTCTGAGAGAAGGAATGGGTGACGTTTCGGGACGAGACCAGTCACCCATTCCTTCTTTCCAGAGATGCTCTTACTCCAGCTTTTTGTGACTATTGGGGATTATTTATCTTCACTTTCAATTAAAACTACCAGTAGTACATGAATCAAAATGCTGTGATCATTCCACCAGCAGTGTTTTCTAGTTACTGGTTAGAACTGGACGTGTGCCGCACATGGATTGGCCTCCCGCATTTTATCTGAAATTCAGTATTGTTTGTTTGACTATTTCTCACTGTACATTTATTGGCCAATTTTACCACCCTCATAAAAAGTTCCATGTTCAGAAATTATTTAAAATGTGATTGTAAAGAAATGTCAGAATTCCATCAAAACTTAAATTCCTCCTTTGGCACATTGTCTGAATTGAAAATATGCACTCCCACTCAAGGGCCTCTGGTTCAGAGGCTGCAAACCCCAACCCTTCCCCACCTCTGCTGGATAATGGACCCAATGACAGGAATTGAATTGGGCCAATTAACAATATTACAAGTAGTTGGGGAAGTTGTTACTGAGGAGACAACAACTGCATATTAATAGACACTTGGTTGTGATGGATGAGTTGGGATGAAGGGCCTGTTTCTGTGCTACATGCCTCTGTGACTCTACTGTAGTGCAAGGCTGTATCAGAAGCAGAAATCAGGGACTCTATGGCACCAATCACATTTCAGAAGCTACTTTGCCTTCCAGGCTATGTGCCGTGTTCAAAGGATTAAAACAACCATCAGAAAATAGGAAAGTGAACAGCGTACACTGCCATAACACCCTTTTACTGATCCCCACATATGGATTGGTGAGTGGTCTATGAATGTTAAGAAAATACAAACAAGGAGACTGATATTACAGCCTGCCAGAGGCAGTCTCGGTTGGTCACCAGCAAAGCATGCCACCCACTGTATTTGTCAGAATGCAGCCCCAACTGTGCTCCTGGAATGACTGAATTCAGGATGAACTAAACCAGCAAGAGCTAAGGGACAACACTTGTAAGTAACAGGTCTAAAGAAGGGTCTTGACCTGAAACGTTACCCATTCCTTCGCTCCGTAGATGCTGCCTCACCCACTGAGTTTCTCCAGCATTTTTGTCTACCTTTGATTTTTCCAGCGTCTGCAGTTCTTTCTTAAACACTTGTAAGTAACACTCATCGAGATTCAGTAAACAGCAGCCTGGGGAGTTAGTTTATTTTACCAAGACCACGACTGAATAAATTGAAAGGTATAAGACAGTGGACAGTGGTTGTATGTGAGATAAGAAACAATGGGTTTGCTGTAAGACATCTCCAATTCCATCCTGTCTTCAGCAGCAGGCTTCTGCTGTATTGGTAATAGAAAATAACTAAAGGCCTAGTTTAAGACACAAATACCTAAAAGGCAAGGCTTGGTCATGGGTCCATGTTGTGAACAAGGTCCTTGCCTATGCAATCAATTCCACAAATCTCTGTATATAATTGGCACAGTATCAATAACTAGGATACTACTCAATTGAAGTTGAACACAGAGATGATACTTTGGCAACCAATAGGCTATGGGATGACGATGACCACTATTGGTTGGGATTTGGACTGTACTAGCAATCTATACTATTTTATTGGAAAAAATCAGAAGGAATAGGAGGGAGATGAATCTGAGGAATGGAATTTAACTCCTCACTAAATACTGAACAGCACAAGAACTTGGGATTGCAGAGAGAACCAAGAAACAACAAAAACAAGGAGAGATGCCAAGTATGGGACTCAGAGAACAAATAAAAGTCACAATTCTGACTAAAACGATTCAACTCATGACGATGATTGTATACGGTGCAAGAGTTCTTGTATAATATCTTTACAATCTAAGAGTTTGAATAAGGCAAAGTATATCTTTCTCCAGCTATCAATGGTGTGCACCGAATATAACCATGATTTCAGCATAAATGGAGTCAGAGATTAAATGGAGTATAACACTACTACCTCATATAGAAATAAGTTAAATCAGCACCAGTAATGATTTGAACACAGGTCCACAGGGTTTTGATATTTAGGGTCAATATGCCTTGAAAATAATGCAGTCATACTCATCTGCACATTTACTACACTGTAGAATGAAAGAAAAGTCAATAAATAACAAGTACGTATGTAAATAAGTGGCGATTTGGAGAATATGATAAGAGTAATTGTGTAATAATGATCCGAGGAATTGTTTGTCTTTATGAAAAATTAAACTATGAATCAGCATTTGGACTTGGGTCTTATTTGGCTTTTAATAATAACGATCATAAATGTGGAATGAGGAACATCTGTGATTTAATTCAAACGTGTAAGTATTTTTATTTTTAACATCTCAATTAAAAACAGTGCCAATGGTGAACTTATGACAAACCATGAAATCATAGATAATTATCACAGGCTTATTAAGCAGTACCTGTCCCAGATGCGCAGCAATCTTATAACTGGCTAAATTAGTTGCCTTGTCAAATCTCAGCAGGACCTATCGCAAAAAGCAGTGGAAGCATTGTTCTTCCATGCTGTTGTCTCAAGAACTATGTGATTCCATGCCTTTGTCCCAGTGATAATATGTTACAACTTGCCCCCATGAATAATCTATTTTCTAGTTCAAATGTTGAGATGCAAATATGACAGGGCGTAGGGGTAGGGAACAATCAATAAGAGGAGTCGGAACATGGTACGGTGAAGCAGCACCCCAGGATTTTAACATGAATACCCAAGCAAGCTAGTTCAATATTCTGTAGGAAGGAACTGCAGATGCTGGTTTAAACCATAGACACAAAAAGCTGGAGTAACTCAGCGGGACAGGCAGCATCTCTGGACTGGAAACATCACCCATTCGTTCTCTCCAGAGAGGCTGCCGGTCCCGCTGAGTTACTCCAGCTTTTTGTGTCTATCTTTGGTTCAATGTTGTTATAGGTACTAGGTCATGGTCATCGAGCATAGAAGATGCTTCAAAACACCATTTATACTGGCCATCCAGCATCCACTTTTACTAATCCCATTTTATTCTCTCTAACAGTAACATCTAACATACTTCAACAGTATGTTTGGGATCATTGTCTTACTGTAGAATGAGCTGTCGGCAAATGAGTTTTGAGGCGTTTGTTTGAACTTGAGCAGATAGGATGTGTCTATACACTTCAGAATTCATTATGTCACTACCATCAGCAGTTGTTTCATCAATGAAGATAAGTGAGCCAGTACCTTCAGCAGCCATACATGCCCAGATCATAACACCCCTACCACCGTGATTCACAGATGAGGTGGTATGCTTTGGATTTTGGGCAGTTCCTTCTCTCCTCCATACTTTGCTCTTGCCATCACTCTGATATAAGTTCATCTTCGTCTCATCTGTACACAAGACCTTTTGCCAGAACTGTGGTTGCTGTTTTAAGTACTTCTTGGAAAACTGTAACCCGACCATCCTATTTTTGCGGCAAACCAGTGGTTGCTTCTTGCAGTGTAGTCTCTGTATTTCTGTTCATGAAGTCTTCTGCGGACAATGGTTATTGACAAATTTACACCTGGCTCCTGACGAGTGTTTCTAATCTGTCGGACAGGTGTTTGGATTTTATTTTCATATTATAGAGAGAATTCTTCAGTCATCAGCAGTCTTCTTTGGCCTGCCAGTCCCTTTGCTATTAGTAAGCTCACCAGTGCTCTCTTCCTTCTTAATCATGTTCCAAACAGTTGATTTTGGTAAGCCTATGCTTTGGCTGATTTTCTAACAATTTTATTTTTGTTTCTCAGTCTCATAATAGCTTCTTTGACTATCATTGGCACAACTTTGGTCCTCATGTTGATAAACAGCAATAAAAGTTTTCAAAGGAGATGGAAAGACTGGAGGAAAGACTAGGTGCTGAGCTCTCTTATACCTGCATTAAGGAGGCAATTAAACACACCTGAGCAAATACAAACGCCTGTAAAGACATATGGTGCCCTGAAATGGGGGGACTATGTATAAACACAGCTGTAATTTCTACATGGTGAAACCAAAATGTATAAAAAATACGCTTTAATAAAATCTGGCAATGTGTACTTTAACCACATGTGATTTTTTCTATTACAAATCTCAAATTGTGGAGTACCGGGGCAAATAAATAAATTATGGGTCTTTGTCCCAAACATTATGAAGGGCACTGGATATCATGACCTGCTCAGATAGAACAGTACAGCATAGGAACAGGTTCTTTGGCTCACACGTCTGTGTGGAACATGATGTCAAACTAAACAAATCCTTTCTGCCTGCATGTGATCTATATCCCATTTCTCACATATTCATGTGCCCATCTAAAAGCCTCTTAAACGACACTATCATATCTTTCTTCCATTATTAATTTTGTTGAAATCTTTATGAACATGTAGAGTTAATTATTAGTTTGTAATTATTAGACTAGCAGATTTTTTTCCGGTAGTTTCTTTTTATCTCTCTCCTACGCTCGGTTTCTCCACTCATTTTTCTGAAAACTCAACAAAAGATAGGTTCAGATATTTAATATTGCTGCACTGATGGCTGTGCTTTCATTTGGCTGCAAGCTGCAAAACAACATTTATACCATGGCTGTCTGTTTTGGTTTGTAACCTCTTTGCTTCTGGTTTCAATGGAGTTGTAGATAGACACAAAATGCAGGAGTAACTCAGCGGGACAGGCAGCAGCTCTAGATGGAAGGAATGGGTGATGTTTTAGGTCGAGACCTTTCTTCAGTCTGATCTCGACCCGAAATGTCACCCATTCCTTCTATCCAGAGATGCTGCCTGTCTCGCTGAATTACTCCAGCATTTTGTGCCTATCTTCAATGCAAACCAGCATCTGCAGTTCTTTCCTACATATTTTAATGGAGTTATGATGACCAGGTTGTTGGAAGTTTCATCAGTTGCAGGAAAATGTTAAACATCAAAATATTTGAGACCCTAACAGAATTTGAATCAAGTTTTACATTTTTCAAAATTAATTTCACTCCATTGCATTATAAGCTGCAGAAAACCAAATCGTCTTCCCATGATGATCTTATAATATCACTGTGTTCTTTCTCAATTCTTAACATCCTCTCTTGTTCTCTCTCATGCAATTCCATTTAAGGCATAGCTTTCCTCAAGTGCTTCTTTTATCCCAGAACTAATCTAGATATCCACTCTCTGTGAGCATTTTAGTTTGGAAGTCTCAAAGTAGTGGCCCTAACTAATAAACTAGTGGGATAATCACCAGAATAGATACCTCTTGCACTGAAGTAGAGGTTCGTGCCCATGAGATTCAGAGGATCCAAAATTAGTTTGGCAAACGGAGGTAGAGGTGATTATGAAGAGTTCTCTTTGTGGTTGGAAGCCTGATATCCACAGTGTAGCACATGAATGAGTGCTGGGACACTTAATGTTTGTTATACATTAAAAATATTAACTTTAATGCAATAGGTACATTTGCAGTTGACATAAAAAGGGTTATTGAATGTTAGGACAATCACAGGTTACAGGTTGACATGTAAAATGGCAGTGCAACAGCAGATAGAATTTATTCGGTAAATCCGACCATACTGCGGTGCTGCTTCTTCCTGCCTTCAGGCAGCAATTAAAGAGCGCACCTCCAGAGGTGAGGACAGTACAGAGCTGGTCGGGGGGGGGGGGGGGGGGGGGGGGGGGCAGAGGAACAACTACAGGACTGTTTGAGGTCTGTAGAATGGGCAATGTTCAAGGACTCGGCAACGGACTTGAATGAATACGCCACAGTCGTTATAGACTTCATTAAGAAATGTGTGGAGGACTGCATCTCTACAAAAACCTTCCGAGTGTTTCCCAATCAGAAACCTTGGATGAACTGTGAGATCCGCACTCTTCTGAAGACCAGACACCGGGCAATCAGGTCTGATGATACAGTGGTCTACACGAAGTCCAGATACGATCTTGCCATCAAAAAGGCCAAAAGGGAGTTCTGCTCCAAACTGGAGGATGAGACAGATGTTCGGCAGCTGTGGCAGGGACTGAATGCAATCACCTCCTACAAGGCGAAACCAGGAGGCAGCTCGGATGTCGGCGATACATCACTCCCTGATGAGCTCAATGCATTTTACGCACGCTTTGATAGGGAGAACACCGATGTGCCTTCCCGAGCCCCCATTCGCTGTGATGGTATTTCAGTCTCAGTCACAGAGGCCGACGTCAGGAAATCCTTCAGAGGGGTGAACCCTCGAAAAGCGTCTGGACCTGATGGCATACCTGGTCTTGTTCTAAAAACTTGTGCGGACCAACTGGCTGGAGTTTTTACGGACATTTTCAACCTGTCACTTCTGAGGTCTGAGGTTCCCACCTGCCTCAAAAGGGCATCAATAATACTGGTGCCGAAGAAGAGCAAGGTGACATGCTTCAATGACTATCGACCAGTGGCACTAACGCCTGTGGTGATGAAGTACTTCGAGAGGTTGATCATGGCGCAAATCAACTCCTTCCTCGAAAAAAACCTGGACCCACTGCAGTTCGCTTACTGCCACAACAGATCAACGGTGGACACGTACTCGCTGGCCCTGCACTCCGCTCTGGACCACTTGGACAACAAAAACTCATATGTCAGGCTGTTATTCATTGACTACAGCTCGGCATTTAACACAATCATCCCCTCCAAGCTGGTTACCAAACTTGCAGAACTGGGTCTCTGCTCATCCCTCTGCAATTGGATCCTCGACTACCTCATCCACAGACCACAGTCTGTTCGTATTGGTGGAAATGTGTCAGACTCGAAAACAATCAGCACGGGAGCACCTCAAGGCTGCGTGCTCAGCCCCCTGCTGTACTCACTCTATACTCATGACTGCGTAGCCGGTCATAGTGCGAACACCATCATCAAGTTCGCTGACGACACCATTGTTGTGGGACGTATCACTGAAGGGGATGAGTCGGAGTACAGAAGAGAGATCGAGCGATTGTCCATATGGTGCCAGCACAATAACCTGGCCCTCAACACCAGCAAAACCAAGGAACTGATTGTGGACTTTGGAAGGAGTAGGATGGGGACCCACAGTCCTGTTTATATCAATGGGTCGATGGTTGAAAGGGTCAAGAGCTTCAAATTCCTGGGCATGCACATCTGTGAAGATCTTTCCTGGTCCGAGAACACAGATGCAATTATTAAGAAAGCTCATCAGCTCCTCTACTTCCTGAGAAGATTACGGAGAGTCGGTCTGTCAAGGAGGACTCTCTCTAACTTCTACAGGTGCAAAGTAGAGAGCTTGCTGACCAGTTGCATCGTGGCTTGGTTCGGCAACTTGAGCGCCCTGGAGAGGAAAAGACTACAAAAAGTAGTAAACACTGCCCAGTCCATCATCGGCTCTGACCTTCCTTCCATCGAGGGGATCTACCACAGTCGCTGCCTTAAAAAGGCTGGCAGCATCATCAAGGACCCACACCACCCTGGCCACACACTCATCTCCCTGCTACCTTCGGGTAGAAGGTACAGGAGCCTGAGAACTGCAACGACCCGGTTCAGGAATAGCTACTTCCCCACAGCCATCAGGCTATTAAACCTGGCTTGGACAAAACTCTGAACATTAATACCCCTCCATCTGTTATTTGCACTTTATTAATTTATTAATTAGTGTGTGTATTTAAGTATATAATTGTAGTCAATGCCTACTATGTTCTGTTGTGCTATGCAAAGAAAGAATTTCAGTGTCCTGTCAGGGACACATGACAATAAACTCTTTTGACTTTGACTTGAATTTAATTGTTTTAAGTGTGAAGATGATGCACATGAGGAATAATAAAAAGAGGGACACAATGAGTGACTGGGCTTTAGGGGATATTGAAGAACAGAGAGTGTAAAGTCTAAGCCTAAGGATCGCTAAAAATGATACCACCGATAGTTTAGGTAGTAAAATAGACGTACCTGAAACTCACATCACAAATACAAACAAGTAGACTATAATAGAATTTTACAAATCATTAATTACATTAACAGCAATTAAGGCAAAGGAAATATTTGTTTTATTACAGAGGCTTTGGTGAGATTACTTTTTAATGAGGGATACATCTGCTTTAGAGGAGGAGTGAGGGTTTACTCAATTTATTCATTTGATTGTCCCAGCCCATTTACAGTATATGTTGACGAAGGATTTTTCAATCTGAAATATTCTCCGTCCACAGATGATGTCTCTTTTGCTGAATGTTTCTATCATTCTCTGGTGCTATTCCAGATTACAGCATCTGCAGTTTTGTTTATTTTATTACCATGCTAATATGTTAAAAAATTGTCTGAGAAATCATTATCTTCATAACACTTAATTACTTGTCAGAATGCCAATTTTATGAAGTAAAGTAAAGAAGCCATTTTGCAAAAAAGATATGACAATGAGATGATGGGTCTCCTAGTATGTTTGGACTTTTTTCTATGCCACATTCCAAATGTTATACCCAACTCAAATTGTAGGCACAATTTTCAAAATTAAATCATAATGCAGAGCTGATTCAACAATCACATACTTGGAACTATAGGCAGACAAATTCAGCAAGACATGTATTGATCTCCAAATTGACCAACAATGATCAGAAGTTCCAGCCAGCATGTAATTGGATAGAATGGAGCATTTTTAAAGCAATATTTATTTTAAAAGAAATCTGACTGGAAGAAGAGTCTGTATTTCACAGACAAGGTTAACCCAAGGATGTAATGACCATCATCCGTTCTCTCCACAAAGACTCTGCAGAATGACTGCCTCTGGTCTTTCTAGAGGCTGAAAACAATTTAATCAGGTTTTGATAAATCCAAAGTCTTCCTCATCACAACTTCTCCATGAAAATCAATGTCATGGGATTAATTGAATTAGAGTGTACAGCTTTATTAGAAATAAACTGGATTTGGAAGGGACAATTGATCGCCATAGCGTCATTTAATTGTATTATAAAAAAGAAAGAGGGGTGGGGGGGAAATGATCTGGGACAAAACTAGACTGGTTGCAGAGAAACTAATAAGAGATTAGATTAATCAGTACATACACGGCCTATTACTTTGCTTGATCCCCGGGTGAGTTGATTTCAGAATAGGAGTTAATTATTGGGAGCTGGAGTAACAGTTAAGAATTAAAAGCTGTGCAACATCATCAAAACACAAAGGCTGTAACAGCGCACAGCACTTTATTATGGTGTGTAGTATGTTCTAGCAAAATTATATTGTGTAACTACAATTTCTTATAAATATCTTACATTGTTTATAATGTTTACATTATGGTAGTTGTGGTTTTATTAGCTTCAACAAAATAGAAGTTGAGCTGCCACATGAGTGTTGATGAGCTTTATTCCACCCTGATGGATTAAATACTGAACACAGGTAGCAGGTGTCAGGGATACATACCCAAGGAACAACAGCAAATATAAGCAGGTTGGAGAGGTGTCAAAGCGTTCCCAATACTGTGCTAAAGTACTTACTTCCTGCCATGGCTGCATTTATTCTTTTCTATAGAATGACAACATTCTGAAATTTAACGTAACAAAAATGTACAAAAATGGGTGATTTAAGGAACTGCGGCAAAATAATAAAAAATGGACTGAGATTTTCAAACTTTATAGAAGATTTTATGCTCATCATAGTAACTCACTTTTTAAAAAAAAGTGTATGTAAAAGAAATTCATGCTAAAATCAAATACCCCTGGTTCATAAGGTGCAATGGGAGATTCAAACAAAACGCTATGACACCTGAAAAACACTTCGCAACAAAGAACTGGTAAAAAATCATGTATTTTACCCTGGACAGCAAGTATCCAAGAAATGATTTCATAGAATTATGTATTTGAAACAGTTTGATTTCTATTACTGGCATCTTAAATAATATCAGTAAATATGTGGGAGCTAAGTACCACTTAGCCATTCGGCTTTGTTGGTGAATGCATTGGCTGGGCAAGGTTTGCTGTATCCTCTAGTCCTCAGATCTGCTTTACTATTGAGAAAGATTAATCTGCTTGTGAAATATTTTTTTTGTAACTGGCCATTCTCTGCACATAATTTAAATGCTTGGGTCATCCACCACCTTAAATGTACCTTTGCTTCACCATCAATTATCTGTGTTAATAAGCATCCTACTATTTATCCCTTTTATTGTTAATTATTATGTAGGCTCGCATCATTGAAGGATAGTACCTTACACAACTGCTGGAGGGCAACACTTTTTTGTAGATAAAAAGGTACCATCTAAACATACATGTCTGGAAAACAAGATAATAATGTTTAACTTTCTGGAGGTGCTGCTCTGTGGTACCTTGCGTACCATCACACAAAAAACCAACACCGCTGAAGGAAACTTACATTCCAATGCTTATTTTTATCCCAAAACAAATGCGTTCATTTCCCCAGATGTGGGTGGTTCTAATTAGGCCAGCTTTTGTGTATCTACTCCCATGAGAGTGTAATCATGAGCTGCTGCCTTGAACTGTTACAATCCTGCTAAAAGGTACAACCCCAAGTTGTTGGTTTGGAGATTTTGGACCAAAAACGAGCAATAATGTAAGAGTGGCGATAAATTTCCAAGATAAAGTTATGTGCAGCTTGAAGGGAAACCGATGGTGGCATTCTTATGCCGCTGAAACCCATACCCTCTTGATGTTGGAACTGTTGGGTTTGCGACCCTATTTATCTCGGCTTATCTAGCCTAGATAAATACCTGCACGGCATTTTGTAGATTGTACACGATGTAGCTATTATGCTTCAGTGAAGGAAACAAATGTTCAGGAAATAAATGCTCAGCATGCCCATCAAGTGGGATGTTTAATATTGAATTCCATTGTTTCATTCATGCAGAGTACTCTGATATATGCTTGAAATATGCCTTGCAAGCGGTGTAACATTTTTATGATATCAGAAGTGAATTGCCTGCCCCAAGATATCCAGCCTTTGACCTGTTCTATCTCCAGAGTATTTACCAAGCTGGCCAGTGGTCATTTCAAAGATTTAATGGCACGGACTCGACAATTGTTATAATTTGCTTCCAGGGATGACAAAGAAACATAATTCCATAGCTAACTGACCTTAACAGCTGGTAACTGAAAAAATAAAAGGAGAGAAGGAGAAAATGCACCAGAGAGATATCAGACAAATGGATGCCAGTCAGACTAACTCAGGAGAGAAGCAACATGAATAATGCAGAATATACATAATCATGATCTCAACTAAGACACGACAGAGAAAGGACAGAAACACTTAATAGTGTGGTTATGCTACGTTATGGCAGATGTGCATCAAAGTAAATTTCAAATTCTTTGAAACAAACTCAGTAATTATATGTATTTCTAGGTTTAAAGTGTGCACAACAATGATGAATTTCAGCTGCTAGGGAAGGCACTGACCAAGCAGAAAAAAATCGCCTTAGTTACAAATATTGAAGAAGTCATCAACAAAATATAAGAGTGAGCAGAAATTATTTTAGATAACTAATTTAAACTATTAGCTTGACAATCTCCGCTATATAAGACGGGAGGACATTGAACAAACAATAATAACCATCTCAATTTTTGCTGGAGTCAATGGATTATCTCGTGGCATGCTTCATACCCATTGCACGTAATGCTTATAATAGCACCAACCTTGCAATGTTATTCTTTTAATTAAGTTAACAAGAAACCCATGTCATGTTCATCTGATCAGTGCCATGGAAGATTATACAAAATCCATATTTAAAAATATTGCAAGCCCTCATACAAAAATAGTCCTTATCATGTATTCATAAGTGGAGTGAAAAAACTAGAATACACATACTAGGCCTAATGTATATTTTATGCACTGCAATACAGTAATGTGTTGAGATTGTGCAGATTTTGTAAACTACAGGATCATTAAAGTAATGGTAAAATATTATACATTCCTGACTGTCCCATTCTTTACAACATCAATAATCTTGATGGCTATTTACTATTGAACCCATTTGTTGCCAGTGCTTCAATGAACAGTAACCTTGAGATTTATTAGAGTTGAGACCTTGCAGAGAGCATCGTAAGTTTATACACTAGATAAACTGACAGCCCATTTCTCAATTCACCAGTTAGGTTATTTTGTTGCTAAAGATGTCAAAGCCTCATACCGTGCTCTGTTCTTCAACTGCTCAAGAACTTTTCAATCGCAGTGGAGGAAACCTCAAAGACAGTACTCTATTACACAGGTTAATGTCCATCTACTTATCTCACTGCACAATGTATTTACCAAGTTCTAAAACTGTCACTAACACTGAAATTATTGAGGATTCATTAACGTTTTCCTCAACTTCAAACAGGTTCAAATTAATTTATAATTAACAATGCGAGTGCCTTGCATATCTGTGCAGGGCTTAAAAATGCAACCAGTGAACTCCATGCACTTATACCAGATCAATTGTAAGAACTCCCCAGGTAAGTATAACCCTATAAGGAATCATACATCATATACATATCTTATATCAAGCATGCCTAGGAATGTTCATAAACAATTTAAGTCAAAAGAATTGAAGAATTGGATGCAGTTAGTTGCATGAGTAAATGTAGCTAAGTGCTTACTTGTCTTAAAGCTGAAAATAAATGGCTTTTTTGTATGAAGAGATAATTCCTCCCGATTTCAAGGGAATTGTATGGTTTCACTGGAATAACTTACAACGTATGGCATGATGACATTGTTAGCAAAGACATACTAAATGACTTTTTTGAAAGAACTAATGACAAAACATCAATCAATTTTTGAGAAGCAAGAATACAGTGTGAAAGTTGGATTTGTTTTTTTATATATAGAAACCTACATAAGAGTGCCAGATCTTTAACTATGTCAAAGTAAGAGAGATTTCATGCTGTATCTCTGGCAGTGCTGTGTAAGTCTGACTGTAGAGTGTTACACTCACTCTGTCGGCGATGCTGCTGGACAGGACCTGGGTTGCCATGGAACGTGGCCTGCAAGGGAGAGGAGGTTGGAGCAGAAGGCCCAGCCTGTGCAGGAGAAAAGGAGTGGGGGAGGGAAGAAGGTGAAAACAAAAAAAAAGAAACAAACACACATTATGTCAGGAAAAGCTGCATCAATTGGACAGAATCAGACACAAAGTGAAAGCAGAAATGGGACTCCCAAGAACTAGTCAGACAGCTTGCAAACATCTAGAATTTCTAGCAGATCTGCTTTGACCATTTACATCAAAACATACTGTGGAGGAATCAGTTATCACATTATTTTTTAGTTATTTTATGTCATTCTATCAGGATATTCTTTAAATAAAGTACAAGCAACAATATTCCCTCCCCACAACATAATTATGCAATGTCAAAACATGTGCCTTAGAATTCAATTTACGAGCAAATTATCGGGACGAAGTGATGGCACTCTTTACTGATTTTGAAGAAGGCTACCTGCAAAGATCTGATGATCTCAATGGCATGGCCCTGTATTTATCTAATGCCAGGTGCCATCAATTACTGGCATCTGAATCTAGGTATCTAACAACAGTGATGTTGTCACATTAACTAATCATTCACACTGAATTTTCAGACAGTAATACAAAGATAAAAAGCACAATTTTTAATGTATCTTAAATAGTTTGCTGTTAATATTCAAACATACATAGATTTGTTCAGTAGCTGAAATAGCCTAAACAACCTTTCGAACTATTGAAATACATAATAAAATGAATTTAAATATGTATATAGAGAATGAATTATTTTATGTCCAGAATATTTTCTACAATATTGCTGATATAGATGTTAAAATACTAAAAGATCTTATGAGGAAAATCACCACATTTTTAGGATATTTTAGTGATATCAGTTTATAAATGCATCATTATTGACAATTCATAGAGTTTTGGAGATGACTGAAAGATTGTATACGATGAGAGGGGAACTGTTGACAGCAAACTACGGATTTCCAAGTTATTCGGTTCTTGAGTGAATTTCTGAAAATGCCATCAGTTCCATAGTGCAAGGCCAACAAATTATAACAAATATTATGTGATACAACTGTATAAACTACAACAATAAAAACTGAAAAAACACCAAGCTACTGATTCTCAACAATTATTATAAAATTGGTTCAAATTAGGAAAGACCTTCAATCCGTTTCAGCACATTAAAAATACCGAACTCTATTCTATCCTTTCAGCATCGTTGAGGTCCTGTTTCCTGATCTGTCGCTTCCTGACAATATGACCAAGCTGCACTTCAACCTTTGCTTTAAGAAATATTCCCTGTTTCATATGTTGAACTGCCCATAGACGCAGAGCATGAGATTTAACCACAATCACAAATTCATGATAAATCGTTGCATGAGACAGTCTTTCTGCACTTTTCCCCCCACCATGTACAACATGTTTATATTCCTAGGATTCATTTCACCTTCTACATTATATAATAATTTCCAACAAAATCTTCTCAATGTTGTGATTTGCTCTATTCCTGGTGATGAATAAGATGTGACCATACAGATCTAGAGACTCAAAGACATTAGTTGTTTAGCCATTCTTCTTATTGCTCCTCTTCAAGTCATTCTCTAGCCTGAGTGGATATACAGGCATCTTGTGGGCATAGACCTGGGATAGTGCCAGTTTGTCAACAACCACAAAATAGGTCTTGACCCCAAATGTTGCCTATGCATGGTTGCCAGAGATGCTGCCTGACCCACTAAGTTACTCCAGAACTTTGTTTATTTTTCTTGTAATTCTGCATCTGCAATTCCTTCTGTCACCACAAAAAAAGTTATTAGAAAGATCAACACGCTATCTCCTTCCCTCATGCAGCCTGTGTGTCCATCCCAAGACTCTGAATTTTGCCGGGATATGTCTAAAGATCTGACTTCAAATTCGACAGTCACTATTTAGTGTCACTTTCTTTTATTAAATTTCATCACATTTATTTTTTTCTAAAGAATTCCATACACTATTTGGTGTCCCACATCCAAGCAATTAACTGTCAATCTGCTCATAATCCTATGTCAATACCTTTCCCCAGTCAGTTGCTAACATCAGCTCAAGCTAACCTCCTTCGCAGTTTCTTCAATTCCGAGACATAGACCTGAAGAAATAAAATTGCTGTGACATTTTGTCTCGTCTCATAACTTAATGAGATTGGACAGGAATAACTCAAAACTGCATGAATGAGATGTCGCAAACCATCATTAACAGCAGAAATGTACAACCTACTTATCGGTAACCTCTAATAGACACAAAAAGCCGGAGTAACTCAGCAGAACAGGCAGCATCTCTGGAGAGAAGGAATGGGTGACGTTTCGTCTCGAGACCCTTCTTCAGTATCAGTGTACATCCCTCACTTTACGATGGCTGTCAAGCCAGTGGATCAACCCTGGTTCAGTGAGGAGTGCAGAAGGGCATGACAAAGGATCATCAGATGTACTACTGAAGTACAACACATGACTACACAGCAAAAATGAATGCAATAGAGCTAAGCAAACTCAGATCCAACAAATCAAAAGAAATCCATGCAGTCCTGCTACTTCTGGCTGTGAATGGTGCTTGTCAATTAAAACAGTTATGGAAGGGAGTTCGAGGAATCTCCTCACCCTCAATTGCAAGGATCAGCACATGAGTGCAAAAGACAAGACTGCAGTATGTACCAAGTGGACAATCCATTTCAATTTCCTCATGAAATTCACACCATCAGTCAGTTTAGTTCACTCCACATGACATTACAGGAAATGACTGAGAGCAGTTGATGCAGAAAAGGTTGAAGGGCCTCAAACAACATTCCAAATATAATACAAGTATAATACAATAGGCTTGTTCTTCAAAACCAATTGTGCTTTAACCAAGCTTTTCAGTGCGGTTACAAGAATGGGATACTCAATATTTTGTAAAATTGCCCAATTATGTATCGTCCAGCTAATTTTCTCACCGTCTACTCTCAATCATCAGCAATGCTTTGGAAGGTCTAACCAACAGTGCCATCAAGTGGTAGTCACTTACTAACAACCTGAGCAGCAGTGTCCAACTTAGGTGCCAGTCCCAAACCACATCATGATCTCCTCCAAAAGTAGACCAAGGCACTGAATTCCAAAGGTGAGACGAGAGTCACATCAAGACAGAATTTGTCTTATTATGACAATTAAGGCTTGATAATGCTAAAGTCAACGAGCAACAAAGGGAAATCACACTGATAGTTGGAATAACAGAGTAATACCTGACTGCAGTTTTTAGAGATCAGTTATCCCAATTACAGAATATTACGTGTTAAAGAAGGAACTGCAGATGCTGGAGAATCGAGGGTACACAAAAGGCTGGAGAAACTCAGCGGGTGCAGCAGTATCTAAGGAGCGAAGGAGATAGGTGACGTTTCGGGTCGAGACCCTTCTTCAGACTGGTCGGGGATCAGGGAAACGAGAGGTATAGACGGTGATGTGGAGAGATAATGAACAATGAATGAAAGATATGCAATAAAGTATCGATGATAAAGGGAACAAGCCATTGTAAGCTGTTTGTAGTGTGAAAATGAGAAGCTAGTGCGACTAGGGTGGGGGAGGGAGATAGAGAGAGAGGGAATGCCAGGGCCCGAGGGCTGAGGGAGAGGTGGGAAGGGGAGGAGACCGCAAGGGTTAACAGAATTGAGAAAATTCAATGTTCAACATTACTGCAGAATATTACTGCAGCATTTCTTTGAGGCAGTATCTTGAACTGAACATCTTCCGCAGCTTTATCAATGACTGTCTTTCCACCATAAAGTTAGCTAGAGATGGATGCTGTTGATTGCACAATGTTCAATTCCATTTGCAGTCAATGCCTGCATAGTCCAAAAAACGGGGTCATATTCAGGCATGTGACATTTGTGCCAGAAAAAGTAAAATAATGAGCATTTGAAATGAGAGTCTAAAAGCCTACGATTGCCATTCAACTTTATTACCTTATTTATCTCTTTCTTTTCAAGGTTAATTTGTTCAAGAATCCCACGATTCTTTCCCCTGATTTTTCCACAATGAATTTCCCCATAGTAAATGCAAACAAATATTAAGTTAATCTCTTATCTATACCCTCCAATTCAATGAAGAAATTTCCACTTTGCTTCCTAATTATCCCGGTTCATTTCTTTAGAATGTCTTGCCTTTAATAATAAAATTATTTTGAAGTTTCCTTAATCTTGCCGCCATTGTAACTTTGTGCCCCTAATTTGCCCACTTAATTTCATTTGAAGTACCCCTCCTGTACTTTCTATACTTTTGCAGAGCCTCTCCTGTTTTCAGTTGCCAAAGGCTGCCTTTCCCCCTTTTTTAATCCTTGACATCCAAGATGTCTTGATGTGGTTGACCTTACCTTTCATCTTTTTGCAGAGGACACCACCCTAGTAGGATACATCTTGAACAATGATAAGACCGAGCACTGGAAGGAGCTAAGAGAGTTTCGTAACATGGCATCAAGATAGCAATCTCTCCATCAATGTCATCAACACGAAGAAGCTACTCATTGACTTAAGGAAATGGGATGGTGTAAACAGCTCAGTCAGCATTAATGGTGCTGAAGTGGAGATGGTTGTGGCTGTCAAGCTCCTGGAAGTAAAAATCACCAATAATTTGTCCAGGTCCAACCACATTAATGCTACAGTCAAGAAAATACACCAATGTCTCTACTTCCTCAGAAGACCAAGAGAGTTTTGCAGGTCTCCAATGAGTCTTACCAATCTTTACGGATGCACCATAGAGAGCATCCTATCGGGATGTAATACTGTTTCATTTGGTAACTGCCCAACAGAAGACCGCAAGAAATTGTAGAGAGTTGTGGATGTAGCCAGTCCATCACACCAACTAGTCTTCCCTCCACTGAATCCATCTACACTTCACGTTGCCTCAGAAAAGCAGCCAACATAATCAAGGACCATTTACACACCAGTTATTCCATTCAGGCAGAAGATGTGGGCTGCCTTCCCCAGATAAATATTCACTTCCACCATTTTCCGCATTAAATAATATTTCTGGAAGGAGTTGCTTTTTCAGGTTTTATTGACTACCTGTCTGCTGCCTCCCTTCTGCTGTCTCATGTTCATCTATTTCTTTCTGATTGCATTTCCTTAAGTGTGGGGTGATCATCTGTAAAAATGGGCCAACCCTATTTTCCGCACTCTTGTGACTCCAGCCATCACTCAGGTTCCAAAGCTGGTGCTCCAGCAGGTAAACCAGTGGAAATTCCTGCAGTTGCTTTCACCCAAAAACTGCAAGGACCATCCAGGAGTTTACTAATGCAACAGCTCAAACAACACGTGACCGAGCTCTCCTGCCACGTCTTTAATTTTAAATATAGAGTCCCTTTTCTTCAAATGTAATCCAACTAGAAAGAAAAACCCTTATATTAATCTCCTAGTTACCCCCACTGCTTAATTAAAGAATAATTATCATGGTATACACCTTATTAAATTACAAATAACACTTACATTGATGGAAAGACTTTAACGCTTAATTTATCCAATTAACTATAATACTGGAAATATCCATCCGATGCTAATTACAAACCACACTCTAAACCAATGCTGAGCCTGTAGCGTCTCTATTCCCTGACAGTATTGAATAATAAAAATGTCAAAAGACCCATCAGATATCTAATTGATTCAGGAAGCAAAGACAAGTGTTGAGAAGCTCTCACGGTCCCGACATACCATCACTCACAAAGCCTGGACTCTGAAGATTGCTCAACTTTGGCGACAGTCGCGAACAAAGCACACAAAAGTTGATAATTCCCCACCACCTGATCAGATGTATCTTGAACTATGACAGAAAAGAAAGGAGGAGAACTTGGGATTTGACAGAATTTTTCAGTGTATTTGGCTGCAGCAAAGCTGCTAAATAACTGGACTACGACAAACGTGTTACTTTATTTAAGATGAGCAGCAGGAATAAGTCAGTTAATTACAAGCTGGAATGTCCCACTGAGTGGCAGCTGGATGATACGATAGATAGTAAGAAGATTTCCCTCTAGGAGAGGTGTCTATAACTGTAAGTAGAGAGGATAGATTTATGGTTAGAGGTGGAAAATTTAGAGGAAATTTCAGGGAGAATTTGTTTCAGCCACAGGTGATTGCCATCTGGATGGCACTGGCTAAGAAAGTGATGTAGGCAGGTGCTCACAATACATTTAAGATGTAGTTAGATGGAAGAAGCTGGAGAGGTGGATACAATTATGACATTTAACTTGGACAGGTGCATGGATAGGAAAAGTTTGGAGGGTACATGTACAGAACCAGGCAACGGCGACCAGCTCTGTCAGACAACTTGGTTAGCATGATTGAGATGGGCTGAAGATCCTGTTTGCATGCTTATTGCTCTCTGACTCGATCAGTAAGCAAGCTTTAACAGTAACTTCATCACATTCACCAACCCAAAGGTTAATTGACCAATTGGTCTTTTCCTTCTGAGATGTGGATAAATTAGTTGCTGCAATTTATCCCATTCCAACAATTGCTTTACTTCCAAGGTAATTGATTGTAAATACATAGAAATTTCTGCAGAGGGAATGGCTAAAAAGCTATTTTTTCCCCCACTTTTTAGGCAGTTCCGATACACAATAATCGCTGTCAATCAATTTGCTAGCAATCAGAAAATTCACATCAAAATAAAACCAGCATAGCTGATGCTCATTATTATAAACTCCAGGGGACTGACAAAATTGATTCTTCTCATCAAAGTGTGCCTTATTGGAGTATGCATTCCACTCTTGACTACACCGACTATAATTGAGCTTTAGGCATGAAAACATTTCTCATAATGAAAGTTTGGCATTAAGAATCTGAAATTGAGATGGAATTAAATAGGGTAACACAACTGAGAGTCATATCTATATCAATCTTTGAGCTTCTCAACTGCACTGTCATTACTCTTTATTTTTCTTTCAGAAGCAAATTCACTTTCAAATTCTCTAGCCCAGAGAGGTGCAGAAGCTCTGTCGCTGAGTGTAACTAACCTGAAAGAGTTAGGACACCAGGATGATTAGGATAAATGGGAGATAGAGGATGGGCCTTCATCTGTTAGACAGTGTTACAAGCTCAAGAGGCCAAATGGCCTACTCCTATTCTATATTTTACATTTCCAGAGAGGTAGAAAATCAGGAAGCTCATTCTGTTTTTATATCAATAATCTGCTGCAGGAACCCAGTACATTGAGCAGCATCTGTGATGGGAAAGGAAATGTTGACTTTTCGGGTCAAAACTCTGCATCAGAACCTGATGCAGGAATTCGACCTATAACTGCTCATCCAGCAGTTTGTTCGTTGTTTGGGATTCCAGTATCTACAGTCCCTTGTGCCTGCTGCTGTAGCATATGCAACACAATGTTTGCCCTATGCAGAGAGATTGAGTAGATCAGGGCTGTATTCTCCAGGATGAACTTATTGAAATGTAAAGCCATACAAATAGAAAATCAGCAACGATTTTAGTTTAGTTAAGAGGTACAGCGTGGAAACAAGCTCTTCGGCCCACCAAGTCCGCGTCGACCAGCAATCCCCGCATATTAACACTATTCTACACACACTAGGGACAATTTACATTTACAGCTATCTTGTCAGAACCATTTATAATTCAGAACCATCTAAATCTGTTTGTAAAGGGATAAGAAACCTTCCCCGTTGAACTTGATAACTGTACCCTCTCAATACTGTCACCTTTCTCCAGCATGCTTATGGTGTACAATAAAAATAAATTATACACGATAACTTAAATGACCAGTTTCCTATACAAGTTCAACAAAACTTCAGTCCTTTGAAATCCCAGTGTAAAATTTGCATTTTGCATCGCTCTGCTGACCTGCGATGCTGCTGAAAGTGATTTGTTCACTTTTATGAAAGAATCCTTTTGCTCCACAAATACATTCACTTTTTAAAATTTCCTGTAGAAGATGTTTCCCTTAGAGTTCATTTAATGCATAACTACTGAGTCAGCAAGTCTGCTTTTTCAAAGTTAACTAATTTCAACTCCCATTTGGAGTCAGCTGCAAATTTTGAAACAAGTTTCTTGCATCTAAAACTTGATATTCTAAATCTCGATATCTACACTTTACCCTTAGCTTCCATTTCTATTTTCAACAGATTTACATTTCATTTAGCAGTTTGGCCTAATTCCATAATGTTCTCATTTTTGCTTGAGCAGTGTTATACTTCAAAAAAGACATTCCAAGCATATGACTACTTTATTTATCGATTCTTTGATTTAATTCCAGAGATAATACTTGCCATCTGCTTTGTAGATGTTACATAAGAAATCTGTGCAAAATGAGAAACATAGAAAATAGGTGCAGGAGTAGGCCATTCGGCCCTTCGAGCCTGCACCGCCATTCAATATGATCATGGCTGATCATCCAACTCAGTATCCTGTACCTGCCTTCTCTCCATACCCCCTCATCCCTTTAGCCACAAGGGCCACATCTAACTCCCTCTTAAATATAGCCAATGAACTGGCCTCAACTACCTTCTGTGGCAGAGAATTCCAGAGACTCACCACTCTCAATGTGAAAGTGGACTAACCTTTCAAAATCTGTGCCAATTATTTTTAAATCTCTATTTGCTCTAGGTTTTATTTTCAAATAGATTCTGAAAGATAAATTATCGCCCTGCCCTCTCCTGCCTAACATCCTTGAGTATGTGTGAGTGGATATCAGAAAACAATCCTCAAGTACACAAAAAGTGGGCATTTACATTCTGTTCTACCAGTCGATTAATCATAGCAGTAGAGAGATTTAAGTCCGCATACCTGCCCATTGACCTCAATACATTTGGTGTTGAAAATTTATCATACATGGATTACACTTTTGCAATTAACTTATTACACATGCCACAAAATTGCAGTTCCCAATTTCTTGTATCCACTATATCTCAAAGCATTTCCTATCTTTAAGCCTAAAATGCCTGCTCTGGGACCATTTTCTTCTCTCTCTCTTCTCCAAGTTCTTCAATCAACTCATCACTTTATTTTGCATATGTCACTCTAAAACTTAATGTTGAACATTACCAAGCTGTGTTTACTATACTACAGATGCTCGCTGTCTTATCTCTTTAAGCTGTTCTTGTTCATTATCAGTTAGATAAAAACACAGCCATGATATTTCTCTATCTGATGTGTACTGTGTGAAAGAAGTGTGGAAATACTCAATTCCTTTTTCTCCTGACAACTATTTCTTGTCTGCTTATTGATTTGTAGTGGGTTTTTTAAAAGCTGCTACATTTATTAATGTGTGTCTGGATTTATTTCCATTTTCTTTCTGCAATTCCTCTCCAACTATTTGATGTTGCAGGAAATATCTTTAATAGGATAGTAAATCCCTTACCTTTAAACTCAATTCATTAGAATTGGCAATCCACTATATCTGTACGATTCTTTTTTCATGTAACATTTATGTTATCTCTAACTGATACACCCATATCACCTGCCATCCTTTTCCTGCTCCAGTGAAATGTCTGCCGGGTACATTTCAGGACTTAATGTTGAATTCACTAGTATATCAAACAAAATGCTTCTTATCAAAGTAGCTTTACACAAAGTGAAACAAAATCCCCAGGCACTGTAGCCATCTGGAATAAGACTTTTTTTTAAAAATTATGCCAGAGCATATATTTGTTGGGATGTCAAACCCCAAAGCACTACACTTAGTTTCCATGCATTAAAATAATGTAAAGATACAATCTCAATTCTTTAAACCCCATGTCTACGGATATTATCCAGGAGAACCAAAGTGATTACAGTTGGCTGAGACACCATTTTATAATTTACAAGCAATAAACTTCAGTCTACAGTTTTTGACGGTATCTAATTCCAAAGACTGCAATTTAAACTGGTGAAATATTTCTAAATTAAATGTCTTCTTCTAAATCAGTCTCTCAGGGTTGAGGATGATTTGCTCCAAAGTTTTGTAAGATCTGAGATAGCTGGAGAGTATGATATGGGAACCATAGACTCTCCCACAATTGGACATGTTATTCATGATCAAGTGCATGGATGGATTGTCTGGGACGTTGAGTGTTTCCTTCAGTGATTGTGCATGACTTCCCCAGCCATCGGGAAGAAGGTACAGGAGCCTGAAAACTGTAACGTCCAGGTTCAGAAACAGCTTCTTCCCTACAGCCATTCGGCTATTAAACACTACAACCTCAAATAAGTTCTGACCAGCTACGCTTGCCTCTTTGTTGGGTACGTCGAACTATCCTTATTCTCGGCGTACCAGGGCCCCATCCCCGACCTCTACCTCCGTTACATCGACGACTGCTTTGTTGTCACCTCCTGCACCCACACACAACTGACTGACTTCATTCATTTCACCAACAACTTCCATCCGGCACTCAAATACACTTGGACCATTTCCGACATTTCCCTACCATTCCTTGGCCTCACCATCTCTATTGCAGGTGATACACTCCTGACCGACATCCATTACAAACCAACTGACTCCCACAGCTACCTGGACTACTCTTCCTCCCACCCTGCTTCCTGTAAGGACTCCATCCCCTATTTCCAATTCCTCCGTCTACGCCGCATCTGCTCCCAGGATCAGGTGTTCCACACCAGGTCATCACAAATGGCCTCATTCTTCAGAGAACGGGGATTCCCCTCCCCCACTATTGATGAGGCTCGCACCAGGGTCTCCTCCATACCCCGCAACACTTCACCCTCTCCCCATTCCCCCACTCGCAAACAGGGCAGAGTCCCCCTGGTCCTCACCTTTCACCCCACCAGCCGGCAAATACAACACATAGTCCTCCGCCAGTTTCGCCACCTCCAACGTGACCCCTCCACCCGCCACATCTTCCCATTCCCCCCCCTGTCTGCCTTCCGCAAAGACCGCTCCCTCCACGACTCCTTTGTCAATTCTTCCCTTCCCTCCCGCTCTACCCCTTCCCCGGGCACTTTCCCTTGCAACCGCAAGAAATGCTACACTTGTCCCTTCACCTCCCCCCTCCACTTCTTTCAGGGACCCAAGCAGTCCTTCCAGGTCCGACAGAGGTTCACCTGCACCTCCTCCAACCTCATCTACTGCATCCGCTGCTGCAGATGCCAGATGATCTATATCGGCGAGACCAAGCGGAGGCTTGGCGATCGTTTAGCCGAACACCTCCGCTCGGTCCGCAAAAACCAACCCGACCTCCCGGTGGCTCAGCACTTCAACTCCCCCTTCCATTCCATATCCGACCTCTCGGTCCTGGGCCTCCTCCACGGCCAGAGTGAGCAACACCGCAAGTTGGAGGAACAGCACCTCATATTCCGCTTGGGGAGTCTGCATCCTTTGGGTTTGAACATTGAATTTTCTCAATTCTGTTAACCCTTGCTGTCTCCTCCCCTTCCCACCTCTCCCTCAGCCCTCGGGCCCGGGCATTCCCTCTATCTCTATCTCCCTCCCCCACCCCAGTCGCACTAGCTTCTCAATTTCACACCACAAACAGCTTACAATGGCTTGTCCCCTTTATCATCGATACTTTTTTGCATATCTTTCATTCATTGTTCTTTATCTCTCCACATCACCATCTATATCTCTCGTTTCCCTGATCCCTGACCAGTCTGAAGAAGGGTCTCGACCCGAAACGTCGCCTATCTCCTTCGCTCCTTAGATGCTGCTGCACCCACTGAGTTTCCCCAGCTTTTTGTGTAACCCTCGATTCTCCAGCATCTGCAGTTCCTTCTTTAACACATAACTATTATTGTTATTGAAGATAGACACAAAATGCTGGAGTAACTCAGCAGGACAGGCATTATTATATTGTTTTCAGTGTACTATGTTTACATATTCTGTTGTGCTGTTGCAAGTAAAGGGCCTGTTCATCCCTAAATCCTGGGGCACCGCACGCAAGTGTGCGTCACTTATTGCCACATGTGCAAATGCTCAGTGAAATTCTTTTTTGCATTCAGTTCAGTCAAGTATTGCCATACTACATTCCCTGATAAGCAAAGTGTACAGAAATAATCCACTGAGACCACATGCAAGAGGTGCCCAGTTTTGGCGCAAATTTCAAAGTCCTGTCCATGTTCTAGATCGATCGGGGGGGGGGGGGGGGGGGGGGGTTGGGGGGGGAGGCAATGCACTGGGGCAAAAGTCCATAATGCACTGTAGCATCCACTTCAGCTTGGCAGCAATGCTCTGCACATCTGCCAACCAGACGTCAGTGCATTATCCACTACAATAATTTTGACATCACATCAGCATGTCTTCACACTAATTATTGCCATTGAGAAAATCCGAAACAGTTTTCTAGATAGGAAGACACAAAATGCACCATTTTGTCATAGCAGGTCCTGTTTTTTTAAAGTAATAAATCCTGTTTTACATTTCCAAGATATACAAAATTATTTATTTATTTCAATAGACTGCAGCAGCATTTATAAGTTCAATACCTAATCAATACCCTGCTCTACATTCAGTTCTGTGACCCCAGGACTAATAATTATCTCATTTAAGGCAGTCCATTTACTGCTGTACTCTTGTAAGTGCCATGGCAGCAATATATCGCAGAGAAGAAATGTAATCAACCTAAGCAGCTAAAATATTTATTTAGATTACTTCTAAAAGTGGAACATAATCAGAATTTGTGAAGGAGAGCAGGATAACAACCTAATGGAAAGAGCCTTGCCCATAACCTCTTCCATCACTTCACCAGTCTTGAAAAATCAGTGGTTCAAGTTTGCCAAAATGAATTCTCGATAGAACATTATAAAGAAATGCATGAATCATTTGCTCCAGTACCTTCTTTGAACACTTCCCCAAAAGGTCATGACTTTCAGTGATCCTGAGCCCTTCAATATGGTCATCTTCAACTTAAATTGTACTTAATATAAAGTAACGGTTAAAATATAAGTATGAATAAAGAGATGAATTCATTATATAATGTTATATCAATATATTGTTATGATCCACAAGATACTGCTGATGCTAGAATATTGAGCAAAATATAAAGCATTGGAGGAACAGCAGGTCAGCAGGCATCTGTGGAGGGTCTTGAGCAAACACAAAGTGGTGGAACTTCCTGCTCAAAGAGGCTAAAGGGTCCCGATCTGAAACATCATCTGTCTATTCCCTCCACAGACTTGCTGATTTCCTCCAGCACTTTGTGTTTTATTCTTATGATTTACTTTGCAGGAACAGATTATCATTTTCAATTCCATAAGCACAGATTGACATAGATATAGGGTCTTGATGTGGTGGACAAAGTAAAATCAAGAAATCATAAGATGTCAGGACTGGAAGTGTTTAGAAATCTTATTTTACCTTAGGGCTGGAGAAAATTACGGAGACAGAGAAGTGATAGTCAGAAAAGATTGGACAAGGATGAGAATTCTAAAAGAAAAGCAGCTGACAACAAGTACATAGGAAGGGATGAGAAAAGTTGTAGAGAAAAGAGAGATGTGAGCAGCGAAGAAACAGAACCAAGCTCAGGCCAGGGGAAGCTAAGGAAAAGATCCTCCTTTATGGCTACAAAGGCCTTAACAGGCTTGCCCCCACCTACATCAAAAGTCTGCTTACCCACCACACCACCTCCTGGACCCTCAGATCTGCCGACTTGGGGTTACTGAACATCCTGCGGTCTAGGCATAAGCTCAGGGGCGACCGCGCCTTTGCAGTTGCAGCTCCTAGACTGTGGAACAGCATCCCTCTTCCCATCAGAACTGCCTCCTCCATCGACTCCTTTAAGTCGAGACTTAAAACTCATCTCTACTCCCAAGCCTTTCTTGATGTCCTCTCAGCGAGGGCTATATCTATGTAGTGATGTTTGTATTTAATCTATGAACCACTGTTGTATAACGTTAGTACCTCCACCAATGTAAAGCACTTTGGCCAACAAGAGTTGTTTTTTAAATGTGCTATATAAATAAAAGTGACTTGACTTGATATTTGTTATTAATTAGATCTTCAAAAATGGAAGGACAGCTCATTGAAATACATTTTGCCCCTCTAACCCACTCATATTTAACAGTTATTATCTGCGCTAAATCTTCTCAACTGGTCAGCACAATTACAAATCATATGGTTTTCACATTTTCATAAACAAAATTCAAACCACTGATTTATTTTGAATGTATTTACCTAGTGTCAAACCATGAATCTGCTTGGCCATCATATATTTTCGTCTGTGTTATCAGAGAACACACATGTGACATCAATGACATTCAGGGAAGTAATGCAACATTTTATTGATTATCCTGTGCTTCCTTCACAATGTGGGACAATTCACGTACTCCACTAATCTATTTCACAATGTCTATATCGTCACTCAACAAATTTATCAGCTTAATGAAAATCTACAGATTTCACGTCCTTCTGTGTTGAATATGTTTATTCTATTACTGTTCACAAACTGAAGAGTTTGCAAATCGGAAATGTGGATGAAAACTGAGTTCCTAGCTGGCAGAAGATGCCTGCTGACCCGCGGCAACCAGCAAAGCCAACCCACTAGTCTCCCAACTGTTCGTTCCTATCTAAGGCTATACGGAAGTTGAGTGTTCGTATGCTGAGGAAGACTTGTATTGTCAACAGTGTTTTATTGTCATTTGTCCTAATACAGAACAATGACATTCTTACTTGCAGCAGCAAAACGACATGTAAACACAAACCATGATAGTGCAAGGACAAAACAATAACCCCCGACGTTCTATGCACTTCCAAGCTTTTTTGGAGGTAGTAGTATTTAATAGCCTGATGGTTGTATGGAAGGAGCTACTCCTGATCATTACAGTGTTAAGACTCCTGTACCTTCTCACCGATGGAATGCAATGAGAATGTGGCCAGGGTGGTGTGGGTCTCTGATGATGCTGGCTGCCCTTTTGAGGCAGCAACTCCTATAGATCCCTATAGATGGTTTGGAGTCTATACACATGATGGACTGGGCAGTGTTCACCACTTTTTGCAATCTTCCTCAGCATGGGTGTTTGAGTTGCTGAATAAGGCCGTGATGCCTTATTCAGCAACTCAAACACCCATGCTGAGGAAGATTGCAAAAAGCATTCAATCAACATGCTCTCTTTTGTACACCTGTAGAAGTTCAAGAGAGTATTTGTTGACATACTGAATCTCCTCAATATTCAATGGAAGAAGAGGCATTGATGGGCTTTCTTTACATCAATGTGCTGGGCCCAGGACATCTTCAGAGATATGCATGTTAAGGAATTTGGCATGCAAGAATTTACAATTTTTTTGCTTTGAAAAAACTCCTTTTTTGCTTTAGCAGCATGTTTGGGATCATTGTTTTGCTGTAGAATGAACTGTCGGCAAATGCGTTTTGAGGCATTTATTTGAACTGGAGCGGACAGGATGTGTCAATACACTTCAGAATATTCATTATGCCATTACCATCTGCAGTTGTATCATCAATGAAGATATGTGAGCCAGAACCTTCAGCAGCCAGACATGCTCAGGCCATAACATCCCCACCACCGTGTTTCACAGATGAAGCGGTATGCTTTGGATTTTGGGTAGTTCCTTCTCTCCTCCATACTATACTCTTGTCATCACTCTGATATGTTAATCTTCGTCTCATCTGGCCACAAGACCTTTTTCCAGAACTGTGGTTGCTCTTTTAAGTAGTTCTTGGAAAACTGTAACCTGGCCATCCTATTTTGCAGCTAACCAGTGGTTTATATCAGAATCAGAATCAGAATCACACGTTATTCGCCCAGTATGTTTTGCAACATACGAGGAATTTCATTGGCCAGATCAGTCATACAATTAAAAGCAACAGATCACTCAAAAAATCACATTTTAACATGAACATCCACCACTGTGACTCTTACACATTCCTCACTGTGATGGAAGGTGAAATAAAGTTCAAGTCATTCCATCCTTCCTTCCTTGCAGTGTAGCCACTGTATTGCTGTTCATGAAGTCTTCTGCGAACAGTGGTCATTAACATATCCACACCTGACTCCTGAAGAGTATTTCTGATCTGTTGGATAGATGTTTGGGGATTTTTCTTTATTATAGAGAGAATTCTTCTGTCATCAGCTGTTATCGAGGTCTTCCTTGGCCTGCCAGTCCCTTTGCGATTAGTAAGCTCACCAGTGCTCTTTCTTCTTAATAATGTTCCAAACAGTTGATTTTGGTAAGCATAAGTATTGGCTGATGTCTCTAACAATGTTATTCTTATTTCTCACTCATAATGGTTTCTTTGACTTTCATTGGCACAACTTAGGTCCTCATGTTGATAAACAGCAATACAAGTTACCAAAGATGATGGAAAGACTGGAGGAAAGACGGGGTGCTTAGAGCTCTCTTATACCTGCATTAAGGGGGCAATTAAACTCACCAGAGCCATTACAAACGCCTGTGAAGCCATGCATGCCAAGCATTATGGTGCCCTGAAATGGGGGGACTATGTATAAATGCAGCTGTAATTTCTACATGGTGAAGCCAAAATGTATAAAAATGACCTTTAATAAAATCTGACAATGTGCACTTTAACCACATGTGATTTTTCCTATTACATATCTCAAATTGTGGAGTACAGAGGCAAATAAATAAATGATGGGTATTTGTCCCAAACATTATGGAGGGCATCGTACGAATCTGCGCCACTTAAATGCCTGAGAATACCTAATCCACAGAAGAATGTGGAACTATTGATTGATGCAAAGCTTCTGAAAGGGGAACACTGTGGGAACGCATTCCTCCGTACATTTCCTTATGAACTTCGTAACAACTGTGGCGTATTCATTCAGGTTTGTTGCAGAATCGTTGAACATCGCCCTGATGACTGACTCCAAGCAGTCCCGGAGTCGCTCCTCTGCCTCCCCTGACCAACTCTCATCGCTGGGGGTGCTCCCTTCAGTCACTGCCTACTTGCAGGGAGAAGAAACACAGCTGAGTGGTCAGATTTCCCAAAGTTAAGACACAGGATAGAGGGATAGGCATCCCTGATGGTGGTATAGTAGTGGTCAAGGGTGTTTGATTTTCATGTGCTGTAGGGCACATGCTGGTGATAGGAGTGATTTCTTCAGGCTGGTTTTGTTGAAGATCACTGCTACAATATAGCTTGAAGGAAAGGCACTGTAAATTTGGGCAGCTGGCAGTAATATTCAAGTCGATTTTTTCTAAAATATTTAGACCCATTCTTTTTAGATTCCTCCAAATTTCTGACAGATGCCTGCACATACTTGAGAGCCAAAAGGAAGTGAATAAATTGTTCTTCAAATAAAAATATCTCTTCTACTGGGACAAAGGAAACACTTGAAAATTAATCTGCACACAACTTATATCATTTGATTGCTTGCCTGAGTCACTCAAAAGAAACTGTGGGCAGAAACTGATCTTCAGGTACATAAAACTGTGCTCTTAATCATTGGAAACATATACCGGGACAACATTAATTGCTGCAAAGGAGTGTCCTTCATAAAAAAAAGCTCAGCTATGAATGGACACATGAATGAGATGTTTATTCTTAAGCCTGCTTAGCCATGAAATAAATTGCGACTTATCCTTTATCTCAAACAATTCCTTGCCATTCACCAAATTTTTTCCTGTGATCAAAAGTTTTTTATATCAGACATATTCTGATGCAGTATCGGCAAGTGTAGATCTCTAAGCTTCGCGTGAACAAATATCTCCTTGCCTCCTTCCTAAATTATCCACCCCTTATCATGAGGGTGTGGTCCCTTATTACTAACATAGCAAACTATAACTAACATCAGAAAACTGGTTACAAGGTCCAAGGGGTCAATTCACAGAGAATGAAACAGTGTTCCTTCTTTATGATAATGACAGTCCAGGCTGTCAAATGCTCAGATTTCAATGTGTCAGATGATCTGGGTAAAGACAATTTAGATGAAAGGAAGGGCACCTCTATCTGTATGGAGTAAATAATTATCTAGATAATTTATTTTCTAAACTTGTCCATAATCATCTCATCCATTATTTAAAAAAAATCCAGCCTTTAACTCAACCAGTCAATCATGTTGTTCCTTTTTTACTTCCACTCTGCTTATCTCTGTTGATACATTTGGTTAAAATCTCTAACATTTTAACTTTGCCCAGTTTTGATTAAACACTCTCAACCTGAAAAGTTAACTCTTCACAGATGATGTTTGACCAGCTATGGATTTTTAACCTTTTCTAATTCCAGGTTAGATTTGTGGCATGTGCAATATTACATGAAGGGATTCGGCTCTACAACACAGAAACTATGTCTATTTGACCATGGATTTTTTTTTTTGGATTAAATATTCTATCATGGATAGATCTCTCCATATATTTTTTAATCGTATAGCTTCAAGTCAGTTGTAACTTTACAAAAATCAAAAAAACTGTAGATGGTAAAAAAACTGTAGAAAGGTAAAAAAAGAAAATGCTGAAAACACTCAGTAGGTCTGGCAACATTTAGAAAGTGAAACAGAGTTCAGGTATCAGTTCTGAGACTCTTCGTGAGAACTTCAGACTGTCGGACTTTAGATTTTAACTGTTCCTCTCTCAACAGATGCTGCCTGATCTACTGCTGTTTCCAACATTTTCTCAGTGAGTTAATCTCTGATGGGAATCTACGAGGGCTTAACTATTTTAAGTGAATTATTACAATTTACAAATATTAGCAGATTTACTCCAAAAATAATTTATAGCAGTCAGTGCTTCTAAATCTAGGATAGTCTCTTGCTCTATAACTTTTACAAAAAGTTAGTACGAGTCAAAGCCAGACATCTTTCAATAATTAGGCCTAAGTCATACTGTATGAACAAATTTTAATCTTGTTCCAGTCTCTGAAACAGTAAAAGATCAGGATTAACTGCAGACCGTTCTTGCTTGTCAGTCGCTCAATGACAGTAACAATTTTTTCCACCTCCAATAAAATGCATCTCCACTGCTTTCATTCAGGCAGAAATTCAATTAAATTAAAATTACTGTTATGTTTGAACTGGGATAATAAGCATTAACACAGGGCTGCAGCAGCTCACCATGTCACAAATTACTTCCAAGGTTGTGAATGAAAGAAGGGAATCGAGCACAACCATACCAGTAATAAACCAGCTTTGAAATGTATAGGACTAACAACTACGAACAATAAATCATGAGAATTCAATATTATATTCAATAATACCACCTTAATCAAATTAATAGAACACAGTGTTTCCAATGTTCTATGATACAAAAGGTAATAGATTATTATCAATATTGCAAATAATATAATAAATAATGTATTTATTTGTCACTTCAAGTATGGTTTGACATTGAACCTGACCAACAAAGTGGTTTCCTCTCCGCTTTAGATCACCCAAACTAAACTGAAGATATCCTGAACAAATTCTTGGTAGGCTTGACCCATTGTAGAAAATGACTATGAATTTTGCAACATTAGCAGGCATCAAGAAGGAACAATGGCAAAATGAGTCAAAAATCATAGCAAAAGAAAGGATTATGTTGGGGGCTTTTAAAATCCATGTTGCAAAATTGAATATAGTGAGTCTTACTCTACACGTGAAACAAACCACAGACTGAGTTCAATGAATCCTACTGCAATCTTTCTCACCTAGACCTTGTAGATTGTCCTGTACTGTGGGCGACACAAAGAACCTATTCTGCTGTAGGACGCATACAACCTATCCCAATGTGAATCAGGTACGTCATCTACTCTTTATGGACAAGCCACTGTTGATCAGGTTCAATGATATCATCACATTTCTTATCAACCCTCTTTGCTCCAATGAAAAATATTCCAGATTCTCATATGTAACCTTACCAGTGAAATTGATCATTCTTGAAACCATCTTAGTGATATTTTTCTGCATTCTCTCGCTAGGATGCTTCTAAAGTTAGGTGAGTAGGATCAGAAGCAATATTTCATTTGTGTACAAACCAGTTTTTATTTTTAACAGGTACTAGACCAAGGGGGACCTGTTGGGTCCCGTCCCCTCAACGCGCGGTTGCAGGGGTGGGGGGCCTGCAACATCACACACACACTAACCACCCGCCACACACCCGGGGGGGAGGGGGATGAGTGGGGGAGGGGGGGGAAGGAAGGGGAAGGGCGGACGAGGGGAAGGGGGAGAGAGGAGAGGGGGAGGGGAGTGGGGCAGGGGGGAGTGGGGGAGGGGGCTGAGGAGAGGGGGAGGGGAGTGGGAGCGGGGGTAGAGGGGTTTGGATAATTTTGGATAATTAAGCAGTATATGGCATCCTCAATATTAAAACCCAGAATTGTAGAAGAAAATACTGTTTCAGACAGTTGGGAGTTTCAAGTCTATGAGTAGCAAATAAAAAATGCAAACAGTCCTAGCAGCATTTAGGAAACACTTCTGCATATAAAATTCAGTAAAAAATTAGAACAGCAATTGATGCAAGGTCAATTGGTAACTTTTAACCTGAAATTTTCAGATTTTTATTCATGAACAGAGTTAGCGAATAAGGGTGAAGATCATGAGTTATGTCACAGAAAAGCCATGATCTCATTAAATTGTGGAAAGGACTCGAAGGGCTAATTGATTACTTTTTCTTTATGGATATGTTGGTGCAGCTTGAGGTTACATTTATAATTGTTCCAAAGAAAGGTGCTAGGGTAATGAGAATGTTAAATTGGAAAGACTTTGTAAAAATGAAACCAATAGTGTATTTTATCCATACATAATTTGCATTAGAACTGCAAAATACCTCTTTGCTGATAATATAAAAGGCAGCAGAATAAGCTATATACCATGTACCTAGATAGAGATAACATTTGTGTATGATACCACGCATTACTCTGAAGGTAATGGAAGATTGTTTTAATTAGAAAGATAAACAAAACTTTAATTTGTTTTTGCAGTTTGATACATGGTTACTTTTGAACAGTCTGGGTCGTTCTTGACTGCGTATCTTGACTGCGGTTACATTAACTGTTTCTCATGCACCACCACAGCTGGATAACAGGTTATCCCCTGTAAATGCAGGTAGAATTTATTAATAGTGTATGAACCTGCACTATAACCTAATCAATTGTCAATTATACTCAGTATCGAAGATCAGTATAATTTGTGATTAGAACACAGTAAACTCGTAGTTGGTGAGGCCAACAGAGCCAGCATGACTGGGAGAAAAGTTGGGTAGTATAGCTTACCACCACTGGAGTGATTATTATGGTCACGACATATTCTCCTGTTGCCTCTACTGTTATCAGCCTGATAGAAATATGGCAGGTGCGAGATAATATGTGAAACCGGTAATAAATGCTTGCTGATTATTTATTTTAGCATACATTGGTATTACCAAGTGCATACCAAAACAATAAAAGGAAAAAAAAGTATGATGTTTGAAATTTCCCCCAACTACTTAAGTTTTACTACATGTTACTACAGCTGCTACATACTATAATCAACAGATTGAAGCAAGCGTTTTAGCTTTTGTCACGGCAACATTTAATATGAGAACCAATCTCTATTCTGAGATATGTATAAACATTTTCAGACGGTGGACAGGTTTAGTGTTAATTGTCATAATTTCGAAATAAGCTTCATCCAGAGGTTGGAAGATAATGTTCATGATGTTATTACACAATACTTCCTACTATGCCAACCTCTGGGTCAGCAGGCTCTCTAAGGGCAAGGTATTTGATATTTAAAAGGTTTAATTTTGTTTCAACACAAAACCCTCCATAGACAACAAGTCAGAACAGAAAACTATTAAATCCACTATTCATAACAGGAGATATATTTTGTTCATGTACTTTCTTAATTTGCATGCCTGTACACAACTCCAAAATATCATAACTTTTACCTTGAGTTGGTGCAACAGTATTTCAAACAATGATGGGTATGGAGATATGGAAAATGAAAGACAAACAAATCGAGAAAGGATACATGAGGCGAGTGATGATCAGGCTAAGTGATCTGGAGGCAATGGACTTACGGATATTCCTTTATTGACTGTTTGGGTGGTCTTATCGGCATTAGAACACGCTGGTCCTTTTGTGGCTGAATTTTCTTTCCGGCAATGACATCTGGTGCTCTGTATATAAAAAAAACAGCAATTGGTCAAATAAACTCCCACATAAAATAATGTCAAAACACCTTGGTGTCATGCTTTCCACGTGTGCTCAATTTAATCAGCTATAGCTCTCCAAGCTTCTTGATTTTAAAGTTCTTATTATCTTGCTAAAATGTTTACATGGCTTCTCGCCCTAACAAACCTTGGAATTCCTCAATCAAAGTTTGACTCATTTGCCCCAACACCTCTCTCTCTCTCTTACTAATTTCCCTCCAAGATGCCTCAAGGGCCTGTCCCACTTACGCGACCTTTACAGGCGACTGCCGGCACACGTCATAGGTCGTGAGAGGTCTCCTATGGTCATGAGAGGTTACCCGCGACATGTCGCCAGGGGTCGCCTATATGGTCGTGAGAGGTCTCCTATGGTCGTGAGAGGTCTCCAAAGAGTCGTAGCGTCTTTCTGGTCGCCGCTGAATTTTCAACATGTTGAACATTTCAGCGACCTATGATGGGTACCGGCAGTCGCCTGTAAAGGTTGCGTAAGTGGGACAGGCCCTTTATGCTCCTTTAGCTTTGATTTTATCTACTTCCCACTTCCATCCTTACAACTATTGGCAACTGTGTTTTTACCAAGCTCATAAATTTAGGATAGACACAAAAAGCTGGAGTAATTCAGAGGGACAGGAAGCATCTCTGAAGTGAAGGAATGGGTGACGTTTCAGGTCGAGACCCTTCTTCAGATATTGGCTCTCTAAACCTCTTTGTCTACTAATTTCTCCAGAATTACTTAACACAACTCTTCGATAAAGCTTTCCTAATTACTTTTCCATTATCTTGGCATACGTTTTTAACCAAGTGTGTTCCTGTAAAGCACCTTGAAACATTTTACAATTAAGGCTATGCAGCTATTTTACTTTCTGATCCACTACGTCCTCTATTGCAATTTATTTCAAGGTGAGATACCTGGGGAAGAGAGATACAAGGTAAATATTTTGAAAACCTTTCTATTTGTTGCAGCCTCTACACATATAAAAGCGGTCCCTGTATTTCTTAACACAATATTAGATATGATAGTACATACTGCTGGTCAGAACATGTTGCAGTGTCATATGCCAATGGCTCTGTAATCACAGAAAACATTAAAAAAAAAAAAATCAATGCATTACCTCAAGGCATATACAGGTTTTATTTTTTACAATATCTATCAATATTGAACAACACTTATGATTTGGCCAAATGGTAAATATTTTTAGAAAACTTCAATTAATGAAACATTTGTTGGACAGATTCATTTCTGGAGATGTTGCACCACATTGCAAATCCTGAGGCAAAGCAATTTCTTGCAGTAATGAGTTTCTATCCTTATCGTAATGTTCTTATTCTAATCAGGAACAGCTAGACTATACACCAGTCAAACAACACAGAGGAATGTGTTCTTTCCGCAGCAGCTGATGACTCAATTTATACTGTTCTGGTCAGCAAGACATCCTCAGTTTCCAATGAGCTGAATGAATCTGGTAGTAATTAATGCAAAGGACTACAATGTTTATAATTCTGTCAAGAGAAAAATGCAGTTATTTTACACCATACAGAATCACTGCAACATAATCAATTGAAAAAAACATAAATGAAAAATAGAACAGAATGAATTAGTACAATCTAATAACCAATAATGGGATTTGCCGGTAAAGTGTCCAAGGTTAGGAATTCAATATTCCAGAATATTTAAGTTGTGGAAGTGATAGGCAAAATGAAAAAATAAATATCAGCACAAATGAAAAAAAGGAGATAATGGCAAAGAGAGAAGGGACTACAGCTTGGAAAATAAGTAATATAGTCAGGTTTCATAGAGCAAAAACAACAGTCTGACCCCCTGAGTTCCTCCAGCACTTTTGTGTTTTTTTCATAATTATGTTTCTTAATAATGGCTTGAATTTTTGCAGTCTTTCTTTTAGAAAAATAACGAGAAATGTATGTATAATTTAATTCATTTGTTAGTTCCATGTTTGTCTGCAAATAAGTACATGTAATGCTGCTACAAGCAATATTTTTCATTGTACCTGAAACTCACTATACTTGTAGATATGACAATAAATCCGACTGGATTTGACTTGACTAATGGCTTTAGTTTAGTTTAGTTTAGAGATACAGCATGGAAACAGCCCCTTTGATCCACCGTGAGTCCACACTGACCAGCGATTCCCATAAACGACACACTAGGGGCTGTGTTTACAGAAGTCTATTAACCTACAAACCGGCACATCTTGGATATAAGGAGGAAACCAGAGGACCCAGAGGAAATCCACGTGATCATTGGGAGAATGTACAAACTCCGTAAGGACTGCATCCGTAGTCAGGATTGAACCTGGGTCTCTGCCGCTGTACGGCGGCAACTCCACCGCTGTGCCGTCCCCAAAGGCTTATGGAGGAATTGTGCCTGCGTTTGGCTTTTAATCAGTTTATAAAATGTCTATCTTCATCTACACAAAGCTATTCTGATGTTCTAAATTTTAGTCCTTATTGTTACGTTCATTTTCCAACAGGATAACGCAAAACAAAAAATGTATTATGTGTTACGACAATAGGTTGATTAACGTGAACTGCTGCAACACCGTAGAAGACAATAAAGCAGGAATCCCTAGACCCATGGTGACGTTAAATAAGTGTTCAACAAGGGCAAAGATGACTTGGGGCTAATGCAATAGGTACAAACATAATTCCCTCAACAATTAAGAGGGAGAAATCAGAACAAGTTCACTTCACCTTCATCTTTTGTAGGACCAACTCTCAAAGCTAAGCATTTTCTCAGCAAGATTTTCTCATTACGATTTTTCCTGGCTGGTTTTGTTCATGTGATACATGTTTAACTATCTAAGCCTTCATGTGAAAATGTATTTTTCATAACAAATCACTTCATGGAATGTCAGATTTGAAAGCGATTTTGTAGATAGAAATAAAATACCGTACGTTTGATAATCACCAAATATAATCCCAAATCATAATTTCCATTCTTAATTCAGTATCAAAAGTTTACAAATCCACCAATGACCTCATTATAAACTCAAATGTGCAACTCAGATACAGAAAGAAAAAATAAATATGTAAAAAGTTATCATAAAATCATAGAATCATAGAAAATAGGTGCAGGAGTAGGCCATTCGGCCCTTCGAGCCTGCACCGCCTTTCAATACATTCAATGATCATGGCTGATCATCCAACTCAGTATCCTGTACCTGCCTTCTCTCCATACCCCCTGATCCCTTTAGCCACAAGGGCCACATCTAACTCCCTCTTAAATATAGCCAATGAACTGGCCTCAACTACCTTCTGTGGCAGAGAATTCCACAGATTCAACAAGCTCTGTGTGAAAAAAGATCTTCTCATCTCGGTCCTAAAAGACTTCCCCCTTATCCATAAAATGTGACCCTTGTTCTGGAGTTCCCCAACATCAGGAACAATCTTCCTGCATCTAGCCTGTCCAACCCCTTAAGAATTTTATAAGCCTCTATAAGATCCCCCCTCAATCTCCTAAATTCCAGCGAGTACAGGCCGAGTCTATCCAGTCTTTCTTCATATGGAAGTCCTGCCATCCCAGGAATCAGTCAGGTGAACCTTCTCTGTACTCCCTCTATGGCAAAGAGGGAGTACAGTTTGAAGTTTTCAACTAATAAAACAATAAACTCTGAACCTGTAATAATTAATTTAGAGCAGCAGAGATATTTAACTACAATTATCACATTGTTAAAAGGATAGATACAATTTGACATCACAATATCTCTGTGGTGAATTTACCTTGTAGTAAATGTAAACAAGGCAGCCATTTATGCAAGATGCTGTTTATACAAATCTACTGGTACCACATCTCCGGCATTAACCTTTATGTGGTTTCAACCAAACATCTTCTGCTTGCCATTTGAGTATCACTGGCACATAAACAGGGCAGCAGGTAGAGGTGGCACAGCGGTAGAGTTGCTGCCTTACAGCGCTTACAGTGCCATTGACCTAGGTTCGATCCCGACTATGGGTGCTGTCTGAATGGAGTTTGTACATTCTCCCCATGACCACGTGGGTTTCCTCCCACACTCCAAAGACATTCAGGTTTGTAGATTAATTGGCTTAGTTTAAAATGAAAATTATCTTAGTGTGTGTAGGATAGTATTAATGTGCGGGAATCACTTGTCGTGGGGTCTCGGTGGGCCATAATGCCTATTTCTGCACTGTATCTCTAAACTAAACTGTGCTAATCTCTGCTAATTTGACAAAAAAAAATCTGGGACAAGGTTTTTAGTTTTGTACTAATGTTTATGATGGGTTTTTTTTATATAGATTAGTAATGAGATGAATTAATTGATTGATAGTTACTGGGAACATTTGGCTAAGGTATTTCAATGGAAATAATGGCCACAACAATGATCACAGCAACAAAATAAAGTAAACTTAACTAATTTTCTCTGTTGAATTGTACATTATTTTAAGATGAAGAGATTGCTGTAAAAACTCTTGTACTTTGAGTGGGTAAATCATAAGTGACAATCACACTGTGCAATGCTTTGTACAACAGCAGATAGCCTGCAGTACAAATCTAATTTATATGAAGGCATGCTGTTTTATATTTAGAATAATATGCGTCTGTAATAGATTAAAAAAATGTTGAGCATATATATTAGCATGGATGGATGCAAGAACTCTAAACAAATAAAAATAGACCAATGCTCTTCACTAAAATATGAAGTATGTATTTTGTCATTTGCTCAGCCTACATTGGTATTGGTTTATTATTGATATGTGTAGTGGGATACAGTGACAAACTTGTTTGCTATTCAGTCAAATCGTACCTTACATGTATACAATCTAGCCATAATCAAGTACGACACCTAATGCAACGAGAAAAAATAACTACCATTAACACAGTGAATGGTAGGGCTCTGGGGAGTGTTGTAGATACACAGTGAATTGTAGGGCTCTGAGGAGTATTCTAGAGCAGAGGGATCTCGGAGCGCAGGTGCATGGTTCCTTGAAGGTGGAGTCACAGGTAGATAAGGTGATCAAAAAGGCATTTCGCACATTGGCCTTCATCAGTCAGAGTACTGAGTATAGAAATTTGGAGGTTGTATTGCAGTTGTATAAGACTGCATTTAGAGTATTGTGTTCAGTCTGGGCACCATGTTATAGGAAAGATGTTGTCAAGCTGGAACGGGTATAGAGAAGATTTACGAGGATGTTGGTAGGACTAGAGTCTGAGCTATAGAGAAATGTGAGTAAGCTGTGACTCTATTCCTTGGAGCATTCCAGGAGGATGAGGGCTGATCTTATTGAGGTGTATAAAATCATGAGAGGAATAGATCGGGTGGATGCACAGAGTCTCTTGCCCAGAGTAGGTAACCGAGGAACAGAGGACATAGGTTTAAGGTGAAGGGGAAAAGATTTAACAGGAGGGGTCACTTTTTCACACAAAGGGTGGTTGGTGTATGGAACAAGCTGCCAGGGGAGGTACTTGAGGCTGGGACGGTTAGACAGGTACATGGATAGGACAGGTTTGGAGGGATATGAGCCAAACACGGCAGATGGGACTAGTGTAGCTGGCAAATGTTGGCCGGTGTGGGCAAGTTGGGCCGAAGGGCCTGTTTCCATGCTGTATCAATCTATGACTCTATAACTAGAGTGCAAAAAATAGTGTTGCAGCATTACAATGTTATAGCTAAAGAAAAAGAGCAGATTTTAAAAAGTACAATGATGGGAGATCGGGACTACACCCTCAGCTTATGAGAGGTCCGTTCAATAGTCTGATAACAGTTGGGAAAAAGTTGTTCCTGAATCTGGCACCTCAAGCTTCTGTATCTTCTGACTGAGGAAAATGAGGAGGAGAGGGAATGACCGGGATATGAGTGGCCCTTGATTATATTGACTGCTTTCACGAGACAGCAAAAAGTGTAGATGGAGTCAATTCCAGGGATGGGGATAGGAGGTTGGATTTGCAATTGGCAGGGATGTCAACTCTCTGCAAGTTCTTGTGGTCATGGGTAGAGCTGTTGCTAAACAAGATTGAGAATGATTAGTATAGGACGCTTTCTATGATACATCTGTAAATATTGCTAAAAGTCAGAGAAAGCATGTTGAATTTCCTTTGTCTTTTGATGAAGAAGAGGTTTTAGTGTGCGTTCTTGGCCATAGCGTTAATGTGGTTGGATGCAGACGAATCGTTAGTCATATTTACGCCAAAAACCTCAAGTTCTTAGCACCACTGATGCTGACTGAGGCATTTGCAACCCAATCTAATTGCAGCAATTCAACTCAATACGTCCATTACATCGACGACTGCACCCACACACAACTGACTGACTTCATCCGTTTCACCATTCCAGCAGAAACCCAATAAGTCTGATGGGTCCTGATCCAAAATCAAGTTGTATGTCCATTTCTATCCACAGGTACTCTCTGAGACTGAGTTCCACCAGCAGTTTAAAAAAAAAGTTATAATTTATGCTCACTAAATGCTAGGAGACAAATTGAGGTATTTTTCGGCATTGATGGAGAACTATTAATTTTGAGGCTATGGACATAACAGGCAAGGTTAACTCTCTCTGGTCCTTAAGAAGGTAGTTCTGAACTGCCTTTAAGAATCATGGTTATCCATTATCTCATTGCTGTTTATGATAAATGTGTCTTAGTATGGTATGTTTCTTAGTATAGTGACTACACCCCAGAAATATTTGTTGGCTATGACACATATTGAGATGCACTAAGGGTATAAAGCAGGTTCAGTCTTTACATCTGCCAAATCATCAAAAATAAATTAAAGAACTAAATGAAACTTTTAATAATGGTTTAGTGTGTATTCATCTGGCAGAATGAATTGCTAATTGCTTACCATTGACACAGAATAAGAAAAACACACTCCCATGAATTACAATGGAAACTGATCCACTAACCATCAGCGCAGCATACAAGGGAACCATGCTGACTAGTAATACCAGGTCTCCTTAGGACATACACTGATGATATATTATACTCATTGACATTCTATTGCTGGAGTGAATCAATTCTACGAAAAAAAGAGCTGGTTTGGAGCTCCAGCCAGTTGGCATATATATTTCTAGAATGTTTTTGGAAGGATGACTGCGCTCTCTTCGAACAGTGCAGCAAAAGCTAACTTTCATAAATTATTTGGCAAAACACATCAAATGGTAGCAATAATGAGAGGATTAAAATCGTCCTCTAATAATTGCAAGTGTGACCAGACACTCAGTCCCACCATTAGTTGTTGAGAAATAACTTTGAATTTGCAATCGCATTTAATAAAATGGTTTTTAAAAGGTCTTGGCTCCCAGGAAATTAGTTAAGGTGCACAAGAGATTACGTCAGTCTCACAGGACCTCAGAAGAGGTTTGACTCTCATATCAATTAGTACATCAAAATACAAACTTTTTTTACCACTGAAAGAAAGTGGACATCCGCTTTGGAGAATAAGGATGTAAATGTGAATAAATTTGACTTGCAAACCACTGGATTGAACGTGATAACTGAATGTTAGCTGAAAATTAATGTGCAGTAGTACATTCTTGCTATTTTTAAACTTATCACTACATAGACAGACCTCCTCACACACAATTAGCTTCAGTCCAAAATATATGCCCCACTTGCTGCACAATATTCAGACCTCAAGTGGTAAATTCTAAAGAAATTCATGTAATAAGTAAAAGAATTTCCAATATTTTACTCTGAGTTTCTGTACAGTAATTACATGTGACATTCAATTGATCACAAGGAGGCAGATGTGCTGGTAATGAGGAAGTGAACACTCAACAATATCCAGTTTGTTCTACATCAATTAAAAACATTATAATTAAAACACTAATCAAGATATAAATGGTGACCAGTGACCTTTTTCAGATTATAAAGCTTATCATAAATTCTCTTTTCTGAGAAGTAAATGTGTTTGTTGGGACGTAAGCAGATAGGAAGAATGTACAAGCCCATGTTGCTGTGCTAGTGAATTCACTCCTTTCCGATGCATCAGAGTCATGCAAATTTGATACCACCTCCTCCTGTCTCAATAACACTAGGCAAGGGAATTCTCAATGAAGGTCATTACAGCTGTTTTTACCCACTTGTAAAACCCAATGAGGAGTGATTCGTGGAGAGTCTAGGATATTTGACAATTTCAAATTTACCAGGACGGATAAATGCAACAACATGTGGTGTAAATCTCAGCAAGATGGCTGAAAACAATATCACAAAGAAAAATGTTACTAAACCTCAGAAATTTCAGATGATTTTAAGCTTCTGCTAAAATGTTTCAGTACATAACCTATTCCATGTATTATTTGCAAAAGTTCAAACAGTCTCAGTGCTACTACATAAATGAACATTTGAGGGTTTGGCTATATATCTCAGAGAGATGAATGAAATTCAAGCATCTAATGTTTCCATTTAAAAACAATGTAAATTTTCGGTTCAAATTTCTGGGAGAGTAAACAAAGGCACAGAAATTTGCTATAGAAATTCTGGTTTCTGATAGTTGGCAAATGGATGTCTGATGAATTATTCAGGCTAAAAGATGTGTAGCCTTATACACGTATCTGTTAAAATGCTGGAGATTCCGTAAGTGCTGTCTGCTGTGGGGCAAATTTTAGATCACATGAATTTCAAAGAATTAAGCTTTTAAAATACCAAAACCTTGGCACTCGTCAAATAGTCTGTGAAACTAAATTGATAAAATGGCCTATTCCCAATTTACAATATATGAATACAACCATTAAGATTTTGATAGATTATACATCAATATATCCCTTTTCACACAGAGAGTGGTGAGTCTCTGGAACTCTCTGCCACAGAGGGTAGTTGAGGCCAGTTCATTGGCTATATTTAAGAGTGAGTTGGATGTGGCCCTTGTGGCTAAGGGGATCAGAGGGTATGGAGAGAAGGCAGGTACGGGATACTGAGTTGGATGATCAGCCATGATCATATTGAATGGCGGTGCAGGCTCGAAGGGCTGAATGGCCTACTCCTGCACCTAATTTCTATGTTTCTATGTTTCTATGTTTCATACATCGGGACCTAAAATGTGCTGTTGGTATGAATCAAAGTTACTTTCAAAGTCACTGACATAATCTTCATTCAAATAATAAATGTGTATCTCAGATCAATATCTTTCAATCCTCTTTTAATAAACATTGGAAGATGATCAGCACTATGAAGAAGGAGGGTATATTCATCTTTGAAACCAAAGCTTTACCTTGGATGTGTTTATGTCTGATTTTATTTATGGGAATAATCCATAGTTAACCTGCCCCGATGAACAAAAATCCTGGCATCTTTCTGCTTTTGCAAATACTCTTTATTTGTACCCTTGATCCAAATTGTATCTTTTCACTCCTTCCGCTTCATAGTTTTCTGCACTCAATTTCAAATGGGTTGTGTCTATCTATTCCAATGTATCTACTTGAAAACTTTCTGTTATTCTACTCTTCACTAAACTAACAAGTATTGTGTCATCAAAACGTTCAAAGATATGCCAAATACCCTAAGTCTTTATAATTAATCCAAGTCAGGTAAGATTCCTACATAATTGTATAATGTAGACTCAGTACGGTCTGTTCTGAAGTGGATTTAAATCAAATGTAAAAACTTGAGAAACTATTTTGTGCAATGCCGAGGGATTGCTGCACTGTAGGAGATACTGACACTTTACTTTCTGTACCTCATGGACTTGTAAAGGTTCGTATAAAATAGTTTGTATAAAATTCGTAAAATAGTGAATAGCTGAGAGCTCAGTACAAATTTCAGCGATGCCTACAGTTTGCTTGCTTGAAAACTAACACTTTATTCCTATTGTCAGCTCTCTTTATTCAAATGTAAAGAGATAAAAAAGAAATGCAGGCCACATGGGCACAGTGTTCAATATCTCATCCTATGTGGAATCCTCAGTTGTCCAACAATCCCTCAGCATTACTCAAAATACCAGCATAGATTATATGCTCAATTCTCAACATTATAGTTTAAATCCGCATAGAAAAATACTGTAAATGCACTATATAGTGGAATCTCAATGTCTGGATGCTATTTCCCAGTGCAAAGTATCTTATTAAATGGTCCATAACTATTGCGGCTCACTTACAGCTGTTTGCAATAGCATTAGTTCCAAATTTTACCACTAACAATAACCAAGGAAATTATCAGATGTTCACGAATAGCTAACTCAAAGTGATTTCCAAAAAAATAGAAGCAATTTTCATTCTAGAACACAACAATTTAAACAAAATTAGGGGTCACATAAAACTAGGTCATTGCATCCATATTGATTCCTTGTGCCAAATGATGACACATCTGCAAAGTGCCCGATTTCTTCAAAAATGAAAGCCTCTTCAGCTGTAAGTGGTTGGAGGTAGGTAGTGTTTTTGTTGCTTGACATTAATTGTGTCTAATGCATAGCTCTCATCCAATTCAACTCGAACTGGTCATATTTGAACTGGAAGTTTCAACTTCAACAGATTTTCTTTCTTGGAAAAAAATGTCCTGCTGTTATTTCCAGCATTTTGTTTTTATTTCAAATTTCCTGAATGTCCATTTTTTTAATTTTTACACTTATGGAGCTGGTCATTCTTTAGTAAAATTCTTTATCATACGGCAATAATGTACTTCACTATTATATTCTACTGTGACAATATTATATTGAAGTTGATTCTTAAACAAAATCTGTCCTCCAAATCAATGTTTCAATCAATATAACCTGTACAACACTTAGAACAGTCACAGGCTACCAAACAAGGAAAACCTTTTGAAATGAATCAAAATCATGCAAATACTCAAACGTCAGCATCTGTGGAGGGAGAAAATATGTTAAACACATGGGTCTTTAACCAAAACTAAGTTGAATGATTAATAAGGACTTTGGGCTTTGTTTTGTTTTGCACAATATTGGGTTTTATATCTATTGAACTTTTATTAGTTTATTATATTAGCTTGGGCACCGTGGCGCAGTGATAGAGTTTCTGCCTTACTGGTACAGAGTCCCTGGTTCGATCCTGACGATGGGTGCGGTCTGTATGGAGTTTGTACATTCTCCCTGTGACCATGTAGGTTTTCACGAGGTGCTGCAGTTTCCTCCCATACAGTTTTGTAGGTTAATGGGCACGGTAAAAAAAAAGGTAAAATTATCTCCAGTGTGACAGATAGTGTTAGTGCACAGGATGATCGCTGGTCGGACTCGGTAGGCCTAAGGCCTGTTTCTGCATTGTATCTCCAAAATGATAAGTAAAAACTAAATCTATTGAGTGCTGCTGTGAGTAAGAATGTCATTGTATCGTTTTGGTACATATGACAATTAAACACTCTTGAGGTGAACCACCCGAAACGTCACCCATTCCTTCTCTCCAGAGATGCTGCCTGTCCCATTGAGTTATTCCAGCAAATTGTGTCTCTTTGGTTTAAACCAGCCTCTGAAGTTCCTTCTTCATTAATTCTTCGCTCCAGACAATGCTGGTTAACTTGACTGGATATGGCTACAATTATATATGTATTTTTCAAACAGAACTGTTGAATTTCTGTGCACTTTCAAGACATCAGAATCCAAGTGCTCATGGTGTAACTGCTAATGTTTCACTGGCTAATCTATTTGAAAATGGTGCAATGGTATTTCTTATAATGAAGAAGTAGGGTGCGACTATCTGACTATTCCACTAGGTACAATTTATGAATGCTTGAGCATCACAGCGTGATGTGTGTTGATTACTACTATGCTTCAAAACATTCCAATAGATGTGCTTAACGATATCGACCCATTACAGAATTTGATATTCTTCACCTGGATGATATACAGTAACTTTTAGTAACGGGATGAATTTTGGAGAACTGTTTTTAATGATTAAGGTAGAGTGAGCAAGCATGCAAGAGAGTATATAGCGGAGGGGGGGCTTAAAGTGGAGGACAGTGCCTGCTTCGATGGTTGGGGGAGGTTGAGAGGAAATGGAGTAAGAACGGGAGTGGGAATGGAATGTGGTAGGAGCAGAAAGAGCAAGTGGAAAGTGAAACGTGCAACTAATTTTAACTAACTATATTATATCATAGAATATGGAATGCCAGGTTAGAAGGCTATGGAATAAACAGAAGAGGAAGTTTAAAGTAAATGGCACAAATAGTGCAAGGTAATCAGAAACATTCTGGATAGAAAAGGAATGAAGAAATTAATAAGAAGCTGGGATCAGTGTTACCAAAAGAGATGTGTTTATTATATATAACTGGCAATCATTTATCAGTTTGAAAATGCTATCTACTTATATATTAAAAATAACAATTCCAAGAGGTACTTTGCCATTCTCAGTAAAGCAACTGCCTGGAGAGTGTGACCAAAATTACTGTGTCTTTTCATAGCCATTATTTTTCTGCTAGTCTTTTAATTGAATGCATAACAGTGAAATATTTCACAGCATGGAAATAAACATTGGTTAGATTCTGCTGCTGGGAGCAACAACAACTGCACAATTTATCGAAATTAAATGTAATAAGCCTGTAGGTGGAGGAAACTTGGTATCCATCCCAACTTCTCATCAGCTGCTGAGGTGCCTCTGAGCTGGCCAAGAAAACATGGAATGAAGAAGGATGCAATAATTCTCATCATGTGCCACCCTCAAATTAATTTTTAAGTGTTTGTGCAAATTTGTGGATGAATTCCCCTTGAAGGAATCTAAATACTCCCTGCTGGCACATTATAATTTGTATGCGGGTATGGTACAATTTGGTGAAAGGAAGCTGACAAATATCTGCTTATACATCAAATGCTACAGAAGCGCATATTGACCCTTTAAAATTTTAATACACAGGCTTTGAAACATGCAACTCATCAAACACCATTGTATTTAAACTTACCGATCTTCAGTAAATACACTGCATTACAGAATTGAATACAGAATTGTTTGGATGCTTTTTGATTTAAACAAACTAATCATTCTCTCAACTATCTCCCTTTTCACTAACAACAGGAGCCAACCATAGCTTTTGTTGGAGTCAAACTTCATAACAACTAGTTTAAGGTTAAGCTGGATCTTTAAAAAAAAATATCAAGAGACACCATGCACTCATCCTTTAAATCAATAACAGTTCCACTTATGACAGTGGAATTAGTGTCATGTCAAACTAATCAATAGAAATCTGAACAAAAAGATTAATTGATACCAATTAGGATTTTCCTTCAAGTGCCTGTAGCACTAACTTTGTACAATGCATCCTATTAGTAACACATCTGAGATACCTATATTCTTTGATTTAAGTCCAGCAGTCAAAGGACACTATCATTTATTCTCTTTGTTTCATTTATGTCTAAGCCTGTGGAATTAACAATATCTTGACATGGTACCACATAGTTCTATTCCAGTAGCAGAAGAGCTTCATTCACAGTCTGAGTGGGCTGTAACCCAAGTCCCAGAGGTGGCACTTGCAGTACTACACAGAACCTTCAGCTGAGGCAGAAAAAGAGCTGCTCTCCAACCCAGCCTCTGGCATTTGACATTAATACACTTTCCATCTTGGTTGCACCAATGCTCATCCAGCAGAGGACAAGCAAATAATAGTGTAAACAGAGCTGAATTATGTATTTTTTAAGAATTTTACTTTTAGGTTCAGATTGAGCCTTTCAGATTGCCCCTTTCCAGCATATTTAAAAACACACTCTCATTTAGTTTTTAAACAACATAATAAGGATACTTTCTAAATGTACGTTGTTGGTTACATGACAAATATTTTAATGCAAAAATTAAATATTTGCTTTGAGTAATGTGTAAATCGCTTTAAATAGTAAAATCACATTTATGAACACAAGTTCGAGAATTCCAAGATCTCACACGTGCCTACCCCACCCTGCCCCACAGCCCAAACATTTATCAAAACTAACTCTTGGAAAGAACTCTACACCAATTATTCAGCAAAACATTTGGAATTTCCTAAAAGTTAAATGTGGCAATTTTGGATCTTTCATAGCGCACAGACGGCAAAGCTGTTGAATTAAACAAAGCTTTCGATAAATGTTATTTCGAGTTAAGAAAATGTCCAGCTTGGAGCCTCTGCAGCCAAACATGGATTTGGGAATCAGTCAAAAATGCTTGAAATCGGCTTTCTGTGTACCCTGAAATTAAATCTTTAATCTTGGAACATGACTTTCCATTACAGTTAATGAAAGCAGATGATCTCTAAAATCCAACTCCATAGCTTAATGAAGATAGACACTGGTTCTGCAGACTCATTTAGTTAGAGCTCACTTAGGTCATCTAATTGCATTAGTAGGACCTGTTAAATTATATTATCATGAATGTTAATTTGAAGGATATGCAGATCTCAAATGATCCATTGATAATCTGATAACAGTTTTTTGATTTAGATCCTTGACATCTTATCAAATGACTGAAGCCACTTTTACTAATGTGCATTTATAACCTCCAATTCATTTAGAGTTACTGGCTTCGTAACATAAGTGATTGTCATCTTTCCGGTTACTCTAATCAACACTTTGAGAAAGAAAACTGCAGTCAACTATTTCATCTCCAGTGAACATAACAAGGAATTGATTTAAAAATTATAGCCTTTTTATAAGAAGACATTTCCTGTAAGTGACTTGTTTTAGTCAAACTGCAGGATAAGTTACAAATACTGGTAATCTCTCCTTCTCTCAAGTCAATTTAGGAGATTCATTTCATGTGCAAGAAAAAAACGTTGTTTCGTTGTTTTTTTTTTGAAAGGCATCTTATTTTCAATTCATCATTTTATATTTTTTCAATTATGTTATGAAGGTGGAGCTGTCTGGTTATGGTAGATCAGCAATGATCAGTAGGTAGAGAGAGTATCATTAAATCTTTACACCTCGATTCAATTCAGAGACTGAGTGATACTTAGGCCTTTGAGCTAATTACAAGACCAAATGAATTGATTTTGGAACAAAAGCAGGTTTTGAAGTCAAACCAGCAGATGATGATGTCCCATGCATCTGTTGCCTTTTCCCTTCTTGGTGGGAGATCATGGGTTTGGGAGGAGCTTTTCGTGTAGCCTGGTTGAGCAACTGTAGTTTGGACCCATTGCTGACTGTGCACTAGGGATGGTGAAAAGAATGAATGCTTGAGGTAGTTGATGAGGTATATTCAAGCTAGCTGATTTATCATGGATGATATGAAGCTTCTTTGAGAATTGGCACTTGATTGACCTAAGCAACTGAAGGAGCATTCCATTATCCTTTCCTCTTGTGTCTTATAGAATATGGAACGGTCTTATGCTCTGGGGAGATGAATCACTAGCACAAAGGTATTAAGCCTCTGACTTGCTCTTGCAGTAATGATATTTATGTGTCTGAAGAAGGGTCTCGACCCGAAACGTCGCCTATCTCCTTCGCTCCTTAGATGCTGCTGCACCCGCTCAGTTTCTCCAGCCTTTTGTGTACCCATGATATTTATGTGTTTGGTCAATGGTGGCCCCTGGGATATTGATGGTGGGGGACTCAATGATGGCAACACCATTGCATATCAAATGTTGGTGTCAATGTTTCTTGTTGGCAATGGTAATCATCTCCAACCTCTGTAGCATTAATGTATACTGCTTATCAGTTATGTCTTTCGCACTCGCATGCTAGGCATCACCACCGGTGAGGATGGGCTTGGAGACCGCTCTTCCTGGCAGTTGTTGAAGAATCAATCTCCATTCATAATTAAATGCGGACAGACTCCAGATCTATGAGCTGATTCATTGAATGCAACATCACTATTGAAAGCTGTTTAGCATACACGTAATCCTGTAATTGCAGCTTCATTTGACTGGCACCTCATGATTTTTAGGTCGGTTTGATTCTATTCCAAGTACACCCTTCTGCAGTCTCATTAAATTATCTCCTGGCCTTATAGTAGCTGTCGAGCAAAGGGTATGCTGAGGATAAGTTTTGCTAGGTGAAGGAGAGTGTTAGCAGAGGGAAATTGGTTGGATGCAAGGAAGAAACAAAGGGCCATGAGACCTACCTGGTGGGGGATGGAGGTGTAAAGGGACTGGACATCCATGAAACTGAAAGTTATCAAAGTGTTGAAGGGCATGTGAGGTGTCTTTGCAGGTTGAATCAATGGATAGGGGATAGGATAGAATGTGGAGATTAGTTGGAGATTGAGGGGGGATCTTATACAAACGTACAAAATTCTTAAGGGGTTGGACAGGCTAGATGCAGGAAGATTGTTCCCGATGTTGGGGAAGTCCAGAACAAGGGGCCACAGTTTATGGATAAGGGGGTCTTTTAGGACCAAAATGAGAACGTTTTTGTTCACACAGAGAGTGGTGAATCTGTGGAATTCTCTGCCACAGAAAGTAGTTGAGGCCAGTTAATTGGCTATATTTAAGCGGGGGTTAGATGTGGCCCTTGTGGCTAAAGGGATCAGAGGGTATGGAGAGAAGGCAGGTACAGGATATTACAATGTTGGATGATCAGCCATGATCATATTGAATGGCACAGGATATTACGAGTTGGATGATCAGCCATGATCATATTGAATGGCGGTGCAGGCTCGAAGGGCCGAATTACCCACTCCTGCACCTATTTTCTATGTTTCTATTAGTTTAGTTGGGCAAGAGCAGGGATGAAACAATGGGTCTGCCGTTTTGTATGTGGATTTTGGGGGTGGAGGTGGGGGGGAGAAGAAGCAGCTGAGGAACAATAAGGCTGGAGGCTGTGTAGGGCAAATCACCAGGGCTGATGAAATCAGAGACAGTCTGGGAGATGTTGGCCTGGTGTTCATCTTTGAGGTCATGGTCAAGGGGTAGGTTTGAGGAGGTGTCCGCAGGTTGGTGCCTGGCCTCCACGTGGTAGAGGTCGGCCTGCCAGACTATGACACCTTCCTTGATGACGGGTTTAATGACAATGTCGGAATTGTTGAGAAGTGAGCGGGAGGCTGTACGTTCAGAGAGGACGAGTTTGGAGTGGGTAAAGATGGTTGATGTTTTGCAGGTAATTAGAAATAAAAAAAGTCCAGGGAGGATAGGCCAGCATGGAGATTCCAAGAGGAGGAAGAGTTGGAGATGGGAAAAGGGTTTGTCACTAGGCTGTGAGGACACGTACCCATGGAGGCGGAGGCAATGGAAGAAAAGCAATGCTTCATGGCAAGCATGGAATTCATTGAGGAGAGGACATAAATGTAATAACGTAAGTTACAAAAGTAAGGCATAAAGATAACTTATTTCTGATTTGTCTAATTAATTGTTTTCGTATTGTTTGTTGGACTGCCAAAGGAAAAATGGATCAATGAGGTGGCATTATGAATTTAGCTAGATCATAGATGCTGTCTATTTTTGAAAGGCTTACATTGTAAAAAATAATGATCAAAGAAAGAGTTATTCACAGAACTAAACATAGCAAGAGGATTAGGCCAGTAAGTCCCTCAAGCCTTCTGTGCGATTCAATTCAATTTGATCTGCACTTTAGCTTTGTAGGTCATTGACATAGAAATATGACAAATAATGATACGAGGAAATTTAAAAAATGTTCATTCAAGTTCATCTACGGCCTCTGGTGACAAGGAGTCGATAGAATCTATTATCCAGAGAATGATTTTAGTCTGCAATCACTTGCAAATTGCTTAAAAGTTTAGACAGCCTGATTAACTACAAACCTGGCTATCCTTCAGCTTGCAGTGGCTTTGGTTGCCTTGATGTAATTGGAATGTGCCACAAGGTAAACCTCAAGGGGTGATCCATGTGATAGACAAGTAATTGAAGACGTTGGTTTACAAAAAAGACACAAAATGCTGGAGTAACTCAACAGGTCAGGCAACATTTCTGGAGAACATGGATATGAGAAATTTTGGGTCAAGACCCTTCTTCTGACATGATCATTGATAACTAAAAGTTTCCAATTTCAATCCTTTACAATTTAGTTAATCCTGAACCTCGAAAACACTTTCCAAGTTCCTTTTTCCTACATCTGAGGAAGGGTTCCGACCCAAAACGTCATATTCATCTTGTTCAGAGATTTTTGACATTCTAATGCCCCTGTCCCACTTAGGAGATTTTTTAGGCGACTACAGGTGACTAGGCTGTCGCCACATGATCGCCGGGGTGTCACCTGTATGGTCGTGAGTAGTCTCCTCAGTCGCCCAAAGAATCGTAGCGTTTTTCTGGTCACTGCTGGATTTTAAAATGTTCCAAATTTTTCTGCGACAGTTGGCTTGATGCCAATGAGTGTAGCTTGACTTCTCCTGACGTAGGTGCTGTCGTAGGTCTCGCCGGTGCTGACTTTGGTGAATTCCATTTGAGACTACCTACATCAACCGGCGACAGGTACCGGCAACTGAATTGTCTTAAGTTGGCTTCAGTTGTTGCCAACAGGGTGGTACGTTGTCGTAGCTTGTCGCGGGTGGACGCAGGTTGTCGTACGTGGACGTCCTAATGGGTCGCCGGTTGTCGGTAGCTTATCGTAGCTTGACGTCGACTAGGTGGTAGGTTGATGTAGACATTGTTGTAGACATTGTCATAGGTGGTTCCAGTCGCCGTTTTTTCGGCGACCTGCTACTACAGTTGCTGGCAGTCGCTGAAAAAATCACCTAAGTGGGACAGGCCCATTAGTTGTTCTAGCACTATGTTTTTGGCTCAAGATTCTAGCATCTGTGCTTTGTAGAAACAAAGAACTACACAAAGGGACACAGTGCTGGAGTGACTCAGCAGGTCAGGCAACATCTCTGGAAAACATGGATCATGCCTGAAGAAGCGTCTCGACCTGAAACATCACCTATCCATGTTCTCCAGAGACGTTGCCAGACTAACTGAATTATTCCCGCATTTGTGTCCTTCTGCAGTTATTTGTGCCAAATTACTTTTGTCTGTCCTCACATTATTGCTCTGTTTCGCTCCAACCATTCTTACCTAATCTTTATTTTGTTTTCTATATAATTACGCATAATATATTCTACATTTTCCTTTGTACTTTCTGTCTGATTAGGATCAGACAGAGAAGCTTTTTCCTCCCATTAGTTGTAGAATATACTAATCTGGCTTTGCTTTCAGAGATCTCAGATCTTCTGTAATGGGCTCAGTGAAATGAAGCAAATGTCTGTTTCAGAGCCCACAAATATACCATAGGTAAATATCTTAGACGTGACAGTTCACCACCATTTCTTCCTTTTTCACTGCTTATTCCAAGCCTACATTGCCGCAAAATATGTAGGAAAGAACTACAGATGCTGGTTTAAATCAAAGTTAGACGTAAAATGCTGGAGTAACTCAGCGGGACAGGTAGCATCTCTGGAGAGAAGGAATGGGTGACGTTTCAGGTCGAGACCCTTCTTCAGTCTGAAGAAGGATCTCGACCGAAGATCAGTCTGAAGAAGGGTCTCAAGCCGAAACGTCACCCATTCCTTCTCTCCAGAAATGCTGCCTGCCCCGCTGAGTTACTCCAGCATTTTATGTCTTTCCCCAAAATATATTTTTTTAATGTTTTAAAAAGCGGAAGATATTTTCTCACATTTTAAATCACACGCTGCAACCTGTTTGGTTACTGTTGTCATATTCTTAAACTATTATCTGCTATAATAATATGATATTGATGGGCAAGGTTATGCTCCTGCAGCAAAATACATATTTGACAGTTATATTGCAGCTGATGCAGAGGGAAGCAAACAGTGTGTGTATGTGCCATGGTCAGTATCAACCAGTCACCATGATCACTTGAACAGATCCAACAACACCAATGGCAAACAACATTCATTTTTAAAATCAGAAATGCAGCTGACACTGTTTTGTTAATGGCAGTTAATGGATGGATATGGTAATAATTTCTAACAGGTGACAAACTCACCAGTTGTTGTTGTAAATATTCAATCATCTGATCTTTTCGTTTCATTTCCTCTTGCAGAATCTGGATCTCTCCAAGTAGCTCATCAGTCTGGACAAGAAGAAAAGCAACAAGTAATTATATTATGTATAAATGCAATAGCATAGATGCCTGGCTGAACCATAATTTGTCACAATGGCAAATATATTTTATTAAAATCTATAAGCATGATATCATATATATGTACAGATGTCATGTACGATACAGCAGCAAGCATACTCATTTCAACCTCTGCAGGTTATTACAGACTTAAAAGTATCTTCACAGATGAGCAAAGTTCCAGCTGACACACCAGTGCAATGCTAATGGAGTTCTGCACTCCAGAGGTTTGCAATGAAGACATGCCTGGTCGAAAATCAATAAGATTTGGGGTATTACTGGAATCAAGAGCCAGGGTAGTTCAGGAAAGCAGCACTAAGATGAAGGATGCGCCATGATCTATTCAATAACAGAGCAGGATTGAAGGGTCAAATGACCTCTTCCTATCTCTTACAAATTCTCTCAAAGCACCACATCAAATAATTAGGCATAACCCCTTCTGCCTTGGGCCAATATTTATTCCCAATACACATCAGTAAAATAGTTTATCTGATGTTTTTCATGTGGTCTGAAATGTGAGCTTATTATGCGCACATTTGGAGTGGCACAGTAGAGCAGCGGAGCGACACGGTGACGCAGCAGTAGAATTGCTGGCTTACAATGTCCAAGACCCGGGTTCAAACCTGAGTATGGGGTGTTGTCTGTACGGAGTTTATACCTTCTCCCCGTGACCACGTGGGTTTTCCCCGGAGCTCCGGTTTTCTCCCCACTCCAAAGATGTACAGGTTTACAGTTTAACTGGCTTCAGTAAAGATTGTAAATTATCCCTAGTGTGTAAGATAGTGTGTGTTCGGGGATCACTGTTTGGCGCATACTCAGTGGGCCGATGGGCCTGTTTCCGCGCTGTATCTCTAAATTAAACTAAAATTAACTTATTTTTAATTACAGTGGCGCCTAAAGCATCAAAACCTTCACTGACGCTGACGCACTTCAGGACATCAAGGCTGTGAAAGATGTTCACCAGGTTTTTGTGCTCTAGTTCTAAGGGAAACCTAGTTAGCAGAAGAAATAAAAGGAGGGATAAAACATTCAGCTCCTTGCCCACGCTCAGCCATTCACAATGATCATGCCTGATCTTTCACCCCAGTTCCATTTTTCTGCACTCCATATCCATTGAACTCTTCAATATCCAAAAAGAAATTAGTCTCTGACTTGAATATAGTCAATAGCTGAATCTCTAAAGCTCTTTTGCGGAGAGAATTCCAAAGATTCATTACCCTGTGGGTGAAGACTTTTTTAATCATCAAGCTTGAATATCCAACTGTGCCTCCCGAGATAAAAGACACTGAACTCCAGCAAAATATCATTCCTTTATTGAAGCTATCAAGCCCAATAAGAATGTTTTAATACCTCAATGAGATCACAGCTCACTCATCTAAATGCCCAACAGTATAGGCTTAGTCTATTTAATCTCTCTTCTTAATCAATCCAGCGATCTTTTCATCATACTGCCTTTGCTGTGAATGCATTATTTTTTAAGTAGGTAATCAGATTTGTATATAATATTCCAGATGTCATTTTATCAGGGCCTGGTACAATTTCATAAGATAACTTTATTCATACTCATTTACTTTTGCAATAGCAGCCAACATACTATTTACCTCCCTTGCTCTTTGCTGTACCAATTCATTTCTATTCATTTGCAATAAAGGACACCTCAGCTTTTAACATTGACAATTTTCAACTCAGCCCATCTAAAAATAAAGCTCAGCTCAATCACTTTGCTTGTCTAGGTCATGCTTAAAGTCTCTCTCAATCCTCTTCACATCTCAATCCAGTCTTTCATCATCAACAAAAGTGGCTAAAATGCATTGGCTTTGCTCATCCAACAGAGATTCACAGTTATATTGCAAGAAAACAAACACTTCAGCTCAACTCAACCATGCCAATCAAAATTCCTATCTACACTCACTCCATTTGAATGCATTTGGCTCATACCCTCTAAGCCTTTCTGACCCATGTACCTGTCCAAGTATCTTCTAACTTTAGTGCTTGATTCTGGCAGCTTATTCTATCTACCCACAACCTCTGCATGAAAAAACTGCTACTCAGATCCCATTCTTTCCCCTCTCACTTTAAACATGCGTCAAGCTTTAGCATCCTCTACCCCAGGAAACATTTTGTGCCAATCTACCCTTTGTATGTCTCTCATAATTTTAAAAGTATCTCAGGTCATCAGTCCACCATCTCCGTTCCATGGAAATAAGCCCCAGCCTATCCATTCACTACTTAGAACACTGAATGCAGGCAACACAGTGGTGAATCTTGTCTGCAACATATCTAATTAAATCACATCCTTCCTATTGCATGACCACCAGAACTGCACATTATATTTCAACTGCAGCCTAACCAATTGTAACATGATTTCCCAAATCCTATATTCAGTGCTTCGGGCAATGAAGGCAAGCATTCATATGCGTAATAAAGCACAAAGCTCAGTTGATGCAGTGGCAGAAATACTGCAAACCACCTCAAATGCTTTTGTGAACTTTGCTTGTTTAAACTTACCTTAGACTTTGCCTTCGAAGGTGACACCACCTTCTTATTAACCAGGAAGGAGACATGGGCACAATAAACAGGTCCCTGCAATATAGTCATTGAGCAAATCTGGCTCTTTATTCCAACAATGAGAAAGTAATGGGAAGAAGTGCCTAGAAATAATCCTTAGCTTGACAGAATAGCCATTTATATGATGTTTCCATTTTTGGAGAATCTAAAAATGGGGCTTTTAAATGTAATATAATCATATGAAATCCAGCAAGAAACTGAGGATTAATTTTGTTAGCTAGGGAGTGGTTAAAAAAAGTAAAACTCTTTGCTACTGGATCTTTATGAGATGAACCATGGATGTATTTATGGGGGAAATGGAAGCTTGTAGTTAAAACGTCAAGTATTGTATGGAGTGAGGAGACTCGTGTGGTACATGCACATTCCCAAAGACCATTTGGGTAAAATGATCTCTTTCAGTGTTGAATTTTTTTAAATAGGTGACCAAATACATTTTATAATACACACTTATCAACCCACTTGCCTGCAATGAACCCACTTTCATTTAATGTTTGATGGAACTCAAACCCAATGAAACTAAATAAATGTAAAAGTTTATGGAAAAAAATAATCAATAAAAAGTTCTGGAAGGGCAAAAGAATAAGGTTGAAAATGAAAAATAATGATTGATGAGAATTTCACAAAAATAAAGTAAGAATTAAGCAAATATGCAAACTAGACCAAATGAAAAAAATGACACAAATGATAATAACATTATCAATTCCAACTTCTGTACTAATGTTGGTTATTAATTGCAATTTATTTTTCATTTATCCATCTACACATTTTTTTCCCTAGTCTGCACATCACCCTAGTCAGCAACGTTACATTTTCAATGTTCTTGTAATTTTTATAATTGTGATATTTGTTAACAATTAATGTTTGGGACTGTGCAAAGGTTTGGATCTGTATTTTGCTGATCTGACTATCTGCTTCTCCATTGAACAAACCAGAACCATTGAGTATGAGTTCTTCTCTATAGCAACATAAAATTGAATCTGGCTCTGCTGAATCCCATTTACGTGACTATGTTCTGTCTGATCTGTAGAACAAGCATGATTTTGAGGTAATGTATTACATGTACGATATGATTACTAATCTGCAGTCTTCCTCACGGCATGAAGAATATGCCAACCATGAATGGCTTTGCCACCAGGAAAGAAATGACTGACTATAATGATGAAAAGCCAGTTGTTAATGCATTTGGCCATTATTAATACATTTACAAATATCAATTTTCAGTTTTAAATGGACACAGATCAGAGAGACGGAATCATGGTCAAAAGAGGTCAGAAAACATTTTTTACTTTGGGAATTATGTTGGAATTGTGCTTGTATTTTGTGTCCATAATCCAAGTTGCTGCCATCAAGCTGGGAGAGCACTGTCCATTAAGTCTAACAAACAGCAATGGGTCCGAATGAGCTTCATTAACTCATAATTGTAATTTATTCACATTGAAATATATAAAATCTTCAAATATATATTCAAAGTTGACTGCTCCATAAGGAAACAGCTGCCCATTCAGGATTAATTTATTCCAGGAGACCTATTGTTATGTTTTCTCTTTTAATACAATCAAATTCCATTTTATCTCCCCCTCAACCTGTTTTTTCCTTTGAATAAATTGTATCAGGCAATGTGAAATGTGGCCACATTCAGACAACTCTCACAAGTTAAAGCAACTAAAATAGTGAATAAGCCTTTGAAATTATAATGTTTTAAAGAGAACATACAATTGACTGGTGTCATGGAGTCATAGAGTGTGGACACATGCCATTTGGTATGATTCTTTCATGCTGACCTATTGCCCATCTATGCTATTCCCATTTTCCGGCATTTGGTCCATTCCCCTCAATTTGTTTCCTATCCTTGTACCTGTTCCTGTTGAATTGCTTTTTGAATGCTGTAATTGTACTTGTCTCCAAGTACTCATACTCTGCAGAAAAAAATGACCCACAGTTCTCCCCTCTCCCCTTAAATCTATGTGCTATCTAGGTTCAACTACTCTTGGAACATGGTTGTGATAATCTATCCTATATATGCGGATCATAATTTTATAAATCTCTATATGCACTCTCCTGCACTCTAATGAGAACCATCACAGCCTATTCAATCATTCCTTGCAACTGCACCCTCCCAGCCCAGGTAGCACCCTGATGAATCACTTCTGCACCCTTTATAGTGCCCCCACATCCTTCCCATTATGCAGTGACTTGAACTCTGCATACTATTCCAAGTGTGACCTCATCAATGTTTTGTTCAGCTCTCCAAACTCTTACACACAATACCCTTTCCTGTGAAGGCAAGCAAGCAAAATGTCTTCTTCACAACCTTATCCACATAATAGAAACAGAGCAAATAGGTGCAGGAATAGGCCATTCGGCCCTTCGAGCCTGCACCATCATTCAATATGATCATGGCTGATCATCCAGAATCAGAACCCCATTCCTGCTGTCTCCCCACATCCCATGATTTTGATATCCTAATGCCTTTTCAGGGAGCTGTGAACTTGCACCTTAAGATCCTTCTGCACATCAACATTTCTAAGGTCTTCGCACTTTACTGTATATGTCCAGCCAAAATTAGACAACCCATTAATGTATTACTTGACACTTGCCTGGATTCAATTCCATTGCCGTGCCTTCAATCAATTTCCAGCTGATCTATGTCTCTACGTATCTTTCGACAATGGATCCAGCTATCTAACACACGACCAAACTTTGTGTAATACAACTCATCAGACCACAGATATTCTCATCCAAGTCATATGGCACAAAGCAAAGGTCCAACAGGAACATTCTCAGCAGTATACTGTACACTCATTATATTCTAGTCAGAAAGTCACTCCAAAGACGTACGGGTTTGTAGGTTAATTGGCTTGGTAAATGTAAAAATTGTCCCTAGTGGGTGTAGGATAGTGTTAATATGCGGTGATCGCTGGTCGTCGAGGACCTGGTGAACCTGTTTCCGAGCTCCCAGTCTACGTTTGCCAGCCCCTGTTCTACAATATTTAAATCAGACCTCTCCCCAATTTAAGACCAGAGTTCTAAGTCCAACGTAGTACTTTTCCAGGACTTCCTTAAATCTTATCGCGTTGTGGCCATATTCACAAAGTGCTCCTCCACAGACACTTCTACCACTTTCCTAGCCTCCTTACCTAAAATTTGGTCAAGTACAACTCCTTTCCTCATAGACTCTCTGTGTGCTGCTGTAAAAACTCACCTGGGATGCATTTAACAAATTCCACCATTTTCAGGGACTGTGAACTCGGCGCTCAAGGTGCCTTACACCAAGACAATCCTAATAAAGAGTGGAAAGTTGGACAATCACCACTACAACCCTACTGCTATTACATTATATCGCTATTTGTTTTTAGATAGCTGAAAAAAACCCCAAAACCATGTGTGTGAACAAACTGTAATTATGAAACATAGCAACAATATCAGCAAAAATAGAAGATAGGAATGTAAAACCCAATCTAATGAAAGAATCATAACCAATTAGAAGTAAACACAGAAAATGTTGTTAACACTCAGCATGTGTGTGAGGGAAATTAAATTAGGACTAGCTCTGAAAAATTAATTTACTTTCCCTTTTATAGATGCAATCAGAACTGCTGAATATTTCTCCAATTTCTGCTTATAGTTTAATGTTAGATTAAATATTCAGAGGAATGTTGTCTGGACTGGACTGATTGATTGAAAGATATAGCATTGAAACGGGTACATTGGTTCACCTAGTCCGCATCGATCATCTGCTCGCACTAGTTCTATGTTATCCCACTGTTTCATCCATTCCCTGAACATTGGGGCAACTTTATAGAGGGCAATTAACCAATAAACCCGTACGTCCATGAGATGTGGGAGGAAACTGGAATACCCAGAGGAAACCCACACGGTCACAGGGAGAATGTGCAAACTATACAGACAGCTCCAGAGATCAGGATTGACCCTGGGTCTTTGGCACCATGAGGCAGTAGCTCAACCAGCTGCATCACTGCGCCAACCATTATTACAGATTTTTAGTATACAGTTTATTTTTCTAATCATTGCTGTTGGGGGGAAAAGAAATGTGTCTCAAAAGGTTGGGTAATAATGTTGATAAAGTGAAAAGAGAGATTAACAATGGAAACATAAATTTAATGGAGTACTTGGTAGCAGAAAATAGTTAAGTGACAATAACTCTTCCTAGCGTTTAAGCGTTAATTAAAATACGGCACTCTTCAGCCCTAATCCTAACTATTTTTTTATTCACTTGGCTGGCTACACAGCAATATGTTGAATAATAAATTACAGCATATTTTTTCTATGAATTATTGTATAAATTGAATCCAATTAAATAAATACTTAACCTTTAAACAAGTTCATTAAAAAAAAATTAAGGTACGTCCAAACTGAAGTCAGATATCAGCACATAGTCCGTATGGCTAATAATTTAATTAATAATAAATGCAACAAGAGGTAATTGGCAATCAAAATAATTTATAAATTAAAGCTAAGGATGGTAAAATATGCATGAAATTGGCAATCTAATCAATTTATTACACCAAAGCCTTGAATTGTTCGATATTAATAGATGCAATTATTTTGATGTGTTAATTAGAAATTAAATAAAGATTTTACTATCAGAAACTTATTGATATATTTTATTAGCAATTGCTCAATGCATATTTTGAACAAACATCGGATGTGAAAATGAAACATTGTGAATGTAAGTCTTTTTCCCTTCATTGTTTTTAAGATAATTTTTTTGCAAAAATCTTGCACACACTCAATCTGTGCCAATGGAGCAGGATACAGATCACAATTCAATCTGGCCCAGTACTATGCATACTGAAAGAAACAGGCTTCAATATAAACAGATCTGTTTAATCCATTATTTGAAAGAATAAATCCTGGGACTGAGTCTAGTCATAACAAAATAACCTTTGTACCATTTGTTCTGCAAAAGATCAGGTTCCTACAAAACAGAGAACATTTCAGGAACAATTGGAGGCTTCAGAGAGGATACAGAGAGGTTTATCAGAATGCTGTCTGGGTTGGAGTGTATTGGCTAGAACGAGAGGTTAGACACATTTTTATAATTTCTCTGGAGTGCCAGAGGTTTAGAAAAAAAAAAACTGTTGGAAGTATATCAAATTATAAAAGGCATAAATAAGGTATGCAGTCAGAACCTTTTTCCCCAGGGTGAAAATGTCAAAGGCTAGAGGGTATATCTTTGTTAGAGGAAAAAGTTTGAAGAGGTGCAGGGCAGGCACTTTACTCTTCTTGACTTTTACAATTCAAACTTGACATACATAATAATGTTGAAAGTTGATTCTTTGAGGAGGCTCCCTTACCAGGGAGAAGAACCCCAGGTTGCCCAAAACACTTTACAGACAATTAAAAACTTTTGAAGTTTAATTCCAATTGTGATGTACGAAACTCATTCATAGAGCACAGAATCAAGCTCTTCAGCCCAACTCGTCCATGCCGACCAAGATGCCTTATCTAAGCTAGATCCATGTGTCCACATTTGGCCCATATTTCTCTTCACCTTTCCTATTTGTGTATCTGGCCAAGAGTCTTTTAAATGTTGTTTTTGTTCATTGTAAGAATTTCACTGTTCTATCTGGGACATATGACAATGAAAACACTCTTCACTCTCTCTCGTGACTCTCTTGCAATAATCTTTAATGATCAACTAGTGTGTTATTGCAATACTGATTGAGGAAAATATATTTTCTAGGACACCAAGAATATGCACCTAATCTTCTTCAAAATAACACCCAGAGATCATTTAAGTTCTTTTGACCCAGAAGACAGGCTTTAGGTTTAGCTACTTATCTATAAGCCATTGTCCCGTGGTCAGAACCTGATAAGCACCATCTTTGTCAACGTGTACCTGAATGGAACGTAATGTAATCCAGCCAACAAAAGTACAGTAATTCACAAAATGGTTGGGGAGAACACAATTAGCATTACGCAAAAATTAGCAGATCAATGTACTGCACTAAGTATACAGGGCTCGAACTTAGCGGTTGCCCGGGTGCCAATGTCCACCTAAAGTCCCGCTGGGCGACCAAAAAGCCGTTTCATTTTGCCCAGCTTGGCAAGCATCTTAGCCTCACGAGCATAAGGCCACCTCCCTGCATGCACGATGCTATTAAATTACTGTTACTATGGGGATCATGACAGAAGCCTCCTCGTGGCGATACCTGGAAGCGACGATGCGATGCACTCTGTGTCAGGTGACCGAACTGTTACTATCATTTTTAAGGTAGATAGAAATGGTGGAGAAACTCAGTGGGTGAGGCAACAAGCATATATGGAGCGAAGGAAATCAGTGACGTTTCGGATCGAGACCCTTCTTCAGACTTATTGTTTTTAATGCATGCCTTTATTTTTATCATGTATTTGTAATATTTGTGAATGTGATTGTTTAATTTATGTGTGTGTGCGCGCGCGTGTGTGTGTGTGTGTGTTTCGTTACTCTGTACTTCTGTAAGGTAGAAACATTAAATTTGAGTTATATTTTTTGGTGTATATTTTAAATAATTTATTCAATTAAAAAAATAAAGGAATTTTGATACATGCTATATCCAAGTCAGATGCATTTATAAGCTCATACCATAGTTACTCAATATAAGTTGCAGTGCAAACAGCTGCTGCCAACATTGTATAAGTTATTTTTTGTCTAGTTGCTAATAAAGGGCTACACATAACAAAATGGTCTTATGATTTAGATTTCCTGCAATCTGATGTGTAATCTGAATTGTCACTAACTGTAGAATTTTTTTATTACCTATTTTGAAAAACAATCAAAGTTTTATTCCTGATTATTTTCCTTACTTTTGTCACATACTTTTAACAGTTTCAGATTTTGCCTGAATATTTCTCCAAGCAGGAAGGGCCCAATGAATCCCTCCTGGTCTGTCTCACCATTTTCTTTTCTGCAAGGTTAGCTCAGCAAACAAAACTGTTATTGTTCAGTGCAAAGCAATGGGAGCTGGGCAGGAAACAAAACATTCTGTGAAACAAAGCTAACATCAAACTGTCATTGCAACTCCAATTCTCCCCTCTCCTTAAGTTTTATCAGGTCTCATCTTTCATTCAAATCATCTGCGAGCCCTCGATTCCTCTTCTCATTGTCAAACCCCAAGGTACCAACACCATCCTACCTTGGACAGCAATCCTGGACCAAATCCCCACACTTCTGTTTTGTTTGTTTGCACCCTCTAGTCCCAGCCCATCTGACACCACATCTTGGCTGCCATCGTCATTGTCAAAGTGGAGTAGTAATTGACTTATTTCTGGTCCAACTCTTGGTGGGAGATGTTCCAAAGGCAGGGCAGCCCAAGGGATGAGGCAAAGAAAAGAAATAAACCGAGATAAAGAGTGCGAGAATGATGTTTGAAGACATGAACACAAAGAAAATAAGTGCAAAAATGAAACGGTAAATAAGTTACAGGGAGTAGCTAAACGCCTCAATTATGAATGAGGTTTCATATTCCTTTTAAAAGGAAGCAAAATGGCTTAGTTGAGGACCTTGTTGGGGAGATGAGGAGAAACATCCTTTCAAGAGGATGCCCTGAAATTGAGTCGGACAAATTCAGAGGTGCTGGTTGGAAGCATTTATTCCACAGGTATGATATAATAACCCAAAGCATTTCTTCACCAGAAAGGTGGTTGAGAATTGATAAAGGAAAGAGAAGTTTGTAAATCCAAGGTAGGTTGAGGTTTGTTAAATGGCGAACCGAATGTTGGTAGGACCCGTGTCTACTCCAGTTCAGTCTGTTTCCTAATGTTTGTCTTTTTCTCAATTAAACATTATCTGTAAACATTCCACACCACATTTGGGTTATTGTAGCCTAATTAACACCTACTGGTAATCAAAAATGCTGGAGAAACTCAGCGGGTGACGAGGCAGCATCTATGGAAGAAGGGTCTCGATCCGCAACGTCGCCTATTTCCTTCGCTCCATAGATGCTGCCTCAGTCTTTTTTATTTCAAAATATACTTTATTCAAATGATAAATATATACAATACATTAACCTTGCGGTAAATCCATCCGACATTTTCGGAGTCTGTACAAATTGATGAATACAGTTTAGACATTTCTTTTCCCCCAATTTCCCCAAATCAGTCCCCCACTCGTGCCACTCATGTGGCACAATGGCGTGGGATACCTTCCCTTATTTTGAGGGGCGTCTCCACCATACAGTGCCCCCCATGTCCAGCGGCGGAAGGACCTTAGACTGTGGCCCTCCCCCACCGAGCCTTGGCGTTGGCTGCACCGAGCTTCAGTGCGTCCCTCAGCAGGTACTCCTGCAGTCTGCAGCGGGCCAGTCGGCAACATTCCCTGACGGACACCTCGCTCTGTTCGGTGGTGAACAACGCTCGGGCAGACCAAAGGGCGTCTTTTACCGAGTTGATGACGCTCCAGCAGCAATCGATGTCAGCCTCTGAATGTGTCCCTGGGAACAGTCCATAAATCACCAAGTCCTCTGTGACGGAGCTGTTCGGGATAAAGCGTACCAGGGACCCTTGCATTTTTCTCCAGACTCATTCAGCAAAACCACACTCTGTAAAGAGGTGGGCAACCCTCTCCTCTCCATAGCAGCCGTCCCGAGGGCAGCGTGCGCTGGGGGCAGTGATGTTCCGACGGTGCAGGAAGGATCTGACTGGGAGGGCTCCCCTCACCACCAGCCAAGCCAGGTCTTGGTGCTTGTTGGTGAGTTCTGGCCATGAGGCATTTTGCCAGACAAGCTGGGCAGTCTGTTCAGGGAACCACGCCACCGGGTCCATAGAGTCCTTTCCCTGCAGTGCCTGCAGGACATTCTGTGCTGACCACTGCCCAATGGACATGTGGTCAAAGGTGTTGGTCCGGAAGAACCCTTCCACAGACGACAGATGGGGTGGCAATGTCCAGCTGACTGGCACATTGCGTGGCACCTGCGCCAGGCCCATCCTTCGCAACATCGGGGACAGGTAGAACCTCAGCAGGTGGTGACACTTGGTACTCACGTGCCTTGACTCTACACTCCGCCTGATGCAGCCACACACGAAGGTGGCCATCAGAATGAGGGCGACGTTGGGCATGCTTTTACCCCCGTTGTCTGCTGACTTGTACATTGTGGCCCGTCGCACCCGGTCCATCCTCGACCCTCAGATGAACTAGAAGATGGCCCGGGTGATCCCTGTGGCGTAGGAGGGAGGGACAGGCCACACTTGTGCCAAGTACAGCAGCCCCGAGAGCACCTCACACCTGATGACCAAATTCTTTCCCGTTATGGAGAGGGAGCGTTGCCTCCACAGCTCCAGCTTCCTCCCCACCCTGGCTATCCACTCCAGCCAATTTTTGTTACATGCCTCAGCCCCCCCCGAACCAGATCCCCAGCACCTTCAAGAAGTCAGGCTTGATGGTGAAGGGGACGGAAGATCTGTCGGGCCAGTTGCCAAAGAGCATGGCCTCGCTCTTCCTGCGGTTCACCCTGGCTCCCGTGGCCGACTCAAACTGGTCGCAGATACTAATCAGTCTGCGGGCCGACCCTGGATCCGAGCAGAAGACAGCGACATCGTCCATTTACAGGGAGATCTTTACTTGAATGCCCCCACTGCCTGGCAATGTCACTCCTCTTATGCTCGCATCCTTCCTGATGGATTCGGCAAAGGGTTCAATACAGCAGACAAACAAGACAGGAGAGAGAGGGCAACCCTGCCTGACTCCAGACCTTACAGGGAAACTGTCTGATTCCCACCCATTGATTTGGACTGCACTATGGATGTTGGTGTAGAGCAGTTTGATCCAATTCCTGATTCCCTCACCAAAACCCATTTTGGAGAGCACGTCCCTCATGTACGTGTTCGAAATCCTGTCGAAGGCCTTCTCCTGGTCCAAGCTGACTAGGCAGGCATCCACCCATCTGTCCTGCTCATAGGCGATGGTATCTCTCAGCAGCGCTAGGCTGTCTGAGATTTTCCTGCCAGGTACAGCACAGGTTTGGTGTTTAGATGCTGCCTCAGTCACCCGCTGGGTTTCTCCAGCATTTTTGTCTACTTTCAATTTTCCAGCATCCGCAGTTACTTCTTAAACCTACTGGTAATCAGCTCACTGTTAAACATGATGCCATCAATTGCACTTACTGATAAATATGTATGGTAAATTATCTTACATTTATTTACAAAAATATATATACAAATGTAGAAAAGCATGGTAAACTAACAGGAATTAACTCCAGGGTACACAAAAAGCTGGAGAAACTTAGCGGATGCAGCAGCATCTAAGGAGCGAAGGAGATAGGCGACGTTTCGGGTCGAGACCCTTCTTCAGACAGGAAGACATTAATTCTTATAGGAATTAACTCCAAATGCCCCACAAGTAACCTTACTCTATTTACATGATTTATTTTGAACCAACCATGTAAAAAACCATATTGATGTAAAAAAACTACTACTTCTAGTGGAAATGTACAACACACAAACGGAGTATTGTAGATGTGAAAAATCTGAAATAAAAAATGTTGCACTCAGCGGGTCAGGGAGATGGTGAAATAACTCAATTGACATGCATGCAGATGCAGTTTAATGTGGATAAATGTGAGGTTATCCACTTTGGTAGAAAAAACAGGAAGGCAGATTATTATCTAAATGGTGTCAAGTTGGGAAAAGGAGAAGTACAACGGGATCTGGGGGTCCTTGTTCATCAGTCAATGAAAGTAAGCATGCAGGTAGATCAGGCAGTGAAGAAACAAATGGCATGTTGGCCTTCATAAAAAGAGGAGTTGAGTATAGGAGCAAAGAGATCCTCCTGCAGTTGTATAAGGCCCTAGTGACACCACACCTGGAGTATTGTGTGTAGTTTTGGTCCCCTCATTTGAGGAAGGACATTATTGCTATTGAGGAAGTGCAGCGTAGGTTTACAAGGTTAATTCACAGGATGACGGGACTGTCATACACTGAGAGAATGGAGCGGCTGTGCTTGTACACTCTGGAGTTTGGAAGGATGAGAGGATATCTCATTGAAACATATAAGATTATTAAGGGTTTGGACACGCTAGAGGCAGGAAACATGTTCCCGATGTTGGGAGAGTCCAGAACTAGGGGCCACCGTTTAAGAATAAGGGGTAAACCATTTAGAACGGAGATGAGGAAACACGTTTTCACACGGAGAGTTGTGGAATTCTTTGCCTCAGAGGGCGGTTCTCTGGATACTTTCAAGGGAGAGCTAGATAGGGCTCTTAAAGATAGTGGAGTCAGGGGATATGGGGAGAAGGCAGGAACGGGGTACTGATTGGGGATGATCAGCCATGATCAAATTGAATGGTTTGAAGGGCCGAATGGCCTACTCTTGCATCTATCAGTTGTAAATAATAAACAGTTAATGATTCAGACTGAAGACTGTCATATCTGCTGAATATTTCCAGCAATTTCTGTCCTTTTCTCTCATAACAATCTTGTTTATTTCCCATGATGTCCACCTGTGCCACTAATTCATGCCTTTCCCAGGAAAAAAATTGCGCAACTGATAAAAATTTGAATCAAGTTTTGCACAAAAGTCAAACTACTGAAAGAAATTGAGCTTTTTAAAATCACTAGCTTCTTCATGACATAAGGTAGCTTATGAGCGAAATAATGAGAAAAATAACCATTTGTATTTCCCTGCTGAGGAACCTTATGGCTCTCAATCATGACAATAATTAGGAGATTATCTTCACTAATGAAACATAAACATGTCCCAGTTAATAATTTCATACTTTTTATGAACATAGATACATGAGAGCAATGATTGACTTTACTTAAATGATTTATTTACTGAACTCTTTAAATCCATTGAAATAAAGCCACATGTAAGACCGCATGGACTCATCAGATCAATAGATATGTCACAAATAATAAGATGGTTCCTGTACATCAGACACAAGTACTATTACTAAAAAAAAATAATGCTGGCCTTAATATGATTAACATAATGCAGCTAGTGTCACTAAAACAATTGAATATGAATATAATGCTATGTTTTTGTATCCAAATCATAACTGGCTCAGATATATTATTATAATTAAACTGCAGCTGATTTTGTACGGGCTGTAATAGATTATCAAGTTGAACACTCAAGATTTAGTAAAGATTTTTTATTTTCCTTAATTTTCATGGTCTTGCTTTCCCTTTGTTAATGGATCAACTTCCCAGTGGTTCCAACTATGATCAGATTTGGACGAGATATATTTGCACTTCAAGCAGATCATCATGATTCTGTTTGCAGTTTATTATCGAATTAACAATAGGATAAATGTTCAAGTTATCATGGATCCTATTCGATTCTGCATTGTTTTCACAGCACTGCAAACAGGACTGGAGCTGCAGCATTTCAGTGTGGCTGCCTTGCATTCCAACAACATAAAACACTGCATTAATTATTTTGATTGCAGAGTATTTAACCGCACATATGGTGATAGAAAAATAATTCCATCTACTTTTTTGAATGTTAACTTTCAAATTGAATGGTTTGAAGGGCCGAATGGCCTACTCTTGCATCTATCAGTTGTAATAATAAACAGTGAATAAAATGACTGGGGAATGGCATCTTAAAGAAAATTGACTGTCCACTTGCTTTCTATAAGCTTGAGCTCATGTCAAACTCTGCTACCTAGATTTTAACTCCACCATCTAATTCATCAAATCTGCCCTCTGAACTATGCTGGCATCCATTAACTTGTGCTTTGACTTCAGAAGTCTCTTTGTTGTGTTGTAATCCCAATGCTACTTCATTCCTCGCCATTCCCAATTTCTCTTCTAAAATTACACTTTGTGATATCTGCAATCACATCTATGATTTTACTAATTCATTAACAATGCTCAGCCATTCCCTCCCTAAACATCTTGGACTCTCCAACTCTTTCTCTTACTTCGATGGTTGTTAATACAAAATGTCTCTTTCATCAAACCTTTGGTCATTTGCCCTAATACCTTCCATATTGCTTGGAGGGAATTGTTGTATACCACCTTCTATTAAGCAACTTGGGACCTCTTACTCCAATAAACTTACTTCATAAGTTTCAGCTTTACTAAATATATGTAGGGAATGGTATGTAGGCAGAAATGCTGGAGCAGATGAGGCAGCATCTATGGAGAGAAGGAATAGGCGATGTTTCGGGTCGAGACCCTTCTTCAGACTGATGTCAAGGGGTGGGGGGGAAGAAAGGAAGAGGCGGAGACAGTAGGCTTGTGGGAGTGCTGGGAAGGAGGAGGGGAAAGAGGAAGAAAGCATGGACTATCTGGATTTAGAGAAGTCAATGTTCATACCACTGGGGTGTAAACTACCCAAGCGAAATATGAGGTGCTGTTCCTCCAATTTGCACTGAGCCTCACTCTGGCAATGGAGGAGGCCCAGGACAGAAAGGTCAGATTTGGAATGGGATGGGGAGTTGAAGTGCTGAGCCACCAGGAGATCAGGTTGGTTAGTGTGAACCTACGACTGTGGCATCTAAAGCTGAGCGAAGGCAAAACAGTGCCAACAGCATTCCATCTAAACAACAAGGAAGCTAAGCTAGAGCTAGCTGTTTTCATTAACATCTTGTCAAAAAGATTTAATTGTACTGTTGACCCTGTGTTAACCTACATATGACAAATAAAACTGAACTGAACTATGTCCATCTGTGCCTATCTGCAAATGTATTTGCGTGAGCATACAGTGAGTACTTTACAGTACAGTGTCCAAGTGTAGTAATGGTGCAGAGATATCAGCTCCAGTCTCCCATTCATTTAATAAATTAATGCAGCTTCCATTTTACCACAGAATGCCAGTTGTGCAACTCCTGCTGGGATAGCATCAGTGAGTAATGAAAAATTGCAACAATCACATCATATTGAGACAATGAATGTGTGAAGTCAGATGGTTTGGGGAATGACAAAGCAGGTTTTCACTATCCACTGTAGACATCAATCCTCCTTTCAATCCCTTCAGACGAAACTCTTTTATCAACATTGATATATTTTTCAGCCGGATCCTATTAATTCAAGTGATACAGAAAGTCTTAATATGCATACCTTAATAAGCTAATTATAAAAGATCCGACTTCTCTTCTGATCCCCACAGCTTTCCCCAAGCTCTTTTTGAGATGGGCATTAAAAATTTACTGCTGCATTTCTATTTAAGTTTATTTTCAGTCCGCAGTATCAATAGCATCTGAAATATTTATTAGAGTTGCACTGTAGTGATTCCTGTGTGCATTCTACCCACTACCTACATGGAATTAAAAGCAGCTTGTTATCTGCTTTGTGAACAGCCCTTGATTGGGTTGGTACAGCAAAGCTCCCGGTGAAGATACATATATTTATCTGCTTCCCACACATGCTCACGCTACTGTGCTCTCACAGTGGTAGTTGGCTGGAAACTGAAAGAAATCATCATAATTCTAGAGATGTGCTGCTGCACAACCTTTAAAGGCCTCTGCTCTCTGATGCCACGCTGGTGAAGAAGTTAGCAGGAACTTTGAATGCTTCCACACGCAGGTCATATTTTACCATACTGCTCAAAAACAATAACTATTAGCTTCAGACAAGTGCAGAGAAACAAAGTTTTGCAGCCAAGTTTTTCAGTCTAGAATAAATCAGGTATTGCTTTTTTATAAAATTTCATGATACAAAATATATTAACATTGTAAATGCTTCAAAATCCTTGCATATCATTTCTAACCCTAATGAGATACAATGAATTAAACCATGGCAGACAATGGACAGGTCATAGGTTTAGAATTGTGCATATTCTGCTGCTGAATGCTCTATGGAACAACTGCAGCTGTATAGCAGAAAGCATACTGTCTGGCTACATCATATCTTGATTATGTAGCTCAATTGCTCAGGAACGAAGGAAGAAGGGTCATATAGAGAAGGGTCAGAGAGGAGCGAGGGGAGAAAAGGTGTAAAGGGGGATGGAGGGGGAGGGGGAGAGTTGGAGAGGGGGAGGGGGGAGAGGGGGAGAAACAGGAACTTACAAGCTGAATTTCAATTTTCCTGCTCCTCTGTCATGGGATTAAGAAATGCAATCTTCAACCTGACTTGAATAGGTTTGTAAATAAATGTTAATGATATTAACAAAGTGAAAAATCACAACATTGAATACTTAATTTAAAAAGAAAGTCTGGTAGACTGGTTCTTATGCTGAAGAAGATAATTTTCTGTTAATAAATAAATTAAAAAATGACCATTTTGTGTTTGGCTTAATAATGGCCTTCTGCAGAATCTGTTGGACATCCAAGGTGTGATTTAAAATGAGGTAACAAAATCATGATAGAAAAGTCTAGGAATTTCATTGACATTTCAAATGAGCTGAATTGCAGTTAAGCAAAGCATGGTATATTAGACCACTAAAGAAAGAATGCTGCCAATATTCTGGTCCAGTTTCTTTGCAAAAATGGTTTCTAATTCATACAATGGCTCCAATATTGTATGTTTCGAGTCAAGACCCTTCTTCAGACTGAGCCTCAACCCGAATAGTCACCTATTCCTTTTCTCCAGAGGTGCTGTCTGTCCCGCTGAGGTACTCCAGCTTTGCATCTATCTTCGGTTTAAACCAGCATCTGCAGTTCCTCCCTACTCATACCACAGAGATTCCAATTGGAATTCCAACCTTCATAATTCAGATAAACATCCAGGTTCACAGAAATATTTAAAGCCATTCAACATTTTGATACAGTGTTCTCATCACATCCTGAAATCCATGTTTAATATTATCTGACACTTTATTTCAACTGAGAGCTTGTGTTCGGCTTCTGCAAGATAGAACTCTCTATATCTCTCTCCCACACAAGGGTGGCTGAGATCTCTTTGCTTCTTTGTTCAACAGAAGCTTAACTAATTCCCCTCTATCAATACACCCGTCAGAATTTGTTGATTGGTTGAACAACTTTTTCATATCTAGCTGAAGGGAATTCAACCTGCTTTTGGAACTTAAAATATTTCTGATGTATCCCCCCTCAGTGTTATCATTCCAAAAGACACAGGACTTTATTGTTAATATTTCTTTTTATTCTTTCAGCTTGAACATCAGATTTATAACTATTCTCATCTTCCAAAAAACAAATATCTGTTTCTGCATGAAAAAGGATTTAAATTAATTTGGTGATGAGTAAAGGGTGTGGCGTTTAGTAAGTTAGTAATATAGCAAGTGGGGATTGAGTCAAGATAAACTAAGTAAGTCCAATAAACAAACATAGAATGGACTACGTGTGGTCAAATGGAACTGCTCTGGCTAAGTACAACAGTTGTGGGCCAAAGGGGCTGGTTATGTGCTGTATGACACTGACAAATAGATTTTTTGTACCCCTTTTCTTCTACCCATTTAACTGAATACATTTTCTGTGCACCAATAACTGTTTATTTCCCCCAAATCACCTCCATTCATTGACACTGTGCCCCCTTCATTGTCAGAATGTCTTCCTCTATTAATATAAGGTTTTATCTTTTATTAAAAAAATGATCTCATCAAAATAATAAATGTGTATAGGTTTATGGAGAAATCATTCTGTCTGGCTCTACCTCTATCTATTTTTTTTTCTGGAACCACCTTCTAAATACCCCTTTCTTTCGGTGGGCCAGTTCCTTATATCAATCGTTATCATGTGATAGGAAACAAGTACATAACATGGTCCTCTCCTAAATCATTTTGACCCATGCTGATTGCATGAGACATTATTTCTTCCTTTTTTGGCATTTTTCCAGAAGACGCACATCATCATCTTTCTATTAGCTTAATTTTCAAACTGAACCCCTACTGTACTAAACTAACTGTAGCCTGACCTTATCTTGTACTGGCAAGTCTAGGTTGTAAATTCTAATGGATATGGCTTCTTTCTCTTTCAACTATAACGATCGGTTGTCAAAAATCTGTAGATGTTCTCACCACCACGCATCACACCTGCACTATTGGAATGATACACGGTAACCTGGCTGCCAACAAGTTATGCATTCTCCATTCCAATATACTATGTATAATTTATGGTTTGAGTATTCCAAGTCTGTGTGCCTGTAATACTGCAGCAAGCAAGATTTCCATTGATTCAGATTCAGATTCAGATTCAGATTCAGATTCCTTTATTGTCATTCAGACCTTTCGGTCTGAACGAAATTTGTTACCTTGCAGTCATAACATGTAATAAATTAAAACAAAACACACAATAAACACATATTTAACATCCACCACAGTGAGTTCACCAGGCACCTCCTCACTGTGGTGGAAGGCAAAAGTCTTAAAGTCTTTGTCTTTTTCCCCTACTTGTTCCCCCTCTGTACTGAGGCAATCCAGGTCTCCGATGTCATCGTCCACTAGGCCCGCGGCCGAGCCTCCGAAGCCAGGCCGTCACCGCCGCCGTTGCCGGAATGCCGGAACACCACCACAGCTCCCAATCAGGATCGACCACGGGAACGCTGGAGCGCCGGAGCTCCGAAGCCGGGCCGCAGCCGGAGCACCGCTGGAGAGCCGCTGGAGCGCCGAAGCCGGGCCGCCGCTGGAGCACCGCCGGAGCAACCGCCGGAGCGCCGAAGCCCCGAAGCCGGGCCGCCGCCGGAGCACCGCTGGAGAGCCGCTGGATCTCTACCTTATATCTCTACCTCACCATATATGTGCATTCAACAACTGCCACAGATAGCTGTGGAGGGCAAGAGATTGGGTGTTCTTAAGGCAGAGATAGATAGGTTTGTGATAAGGTAGGGCATCAAAGGTCACAGGGAGAATGGCACAAGAATGGGGTTAAGAGGGAAAAAAAGACCAGCCATGAGTGAATGGAAGAGAAGACTTGATTGGCTGAATGGCCTAATTCTTCTCCTATGCCTTTTGGACAATAAATTCCACTTACCATTCATTTGCCCTTTCATCCTATCTATTCCTGAGGCTTCCACCCAATGCATTAGGCAATTATACTGGACCGCATCAAATGCCTTTCTGAAATCCAAATATGTTACAACTATTGTCTCTTATTATATATAGGAATTAGACTTTAGGACTGCAATGAGATGGTTTGTTCCTTATCCCATTTTGTAGACAAATTACATACCAAAGAATTACCAAATTGCCAAAACCCTGAAATCAATTCCTTCGGAATTCTGATGTTGTGAATCCGATACTTTTCACTCTTTCAGTTTGCAATAATAATTCTGCAAAAAAAAGTTCTACTCTGTTTTCTGTTTAAAAAAATAACTTATTTTCTTTGCTTTACTTTAGATAAGTCTGCACGAACATTGATTGAGAGACTTAGTCGGAAGTTCTGCATTCAGCCTTCCCTGTTATCAAGTTTCTCATTTGCTGGAAAGCTTCCTTTTCTTTCCTCCTACTCGACTGATTGAAATCAAGTACTCTAAAGGTTAATACAGATCTGCAGTAACAGGTCTTTATGCACGTAAACTCCAAAGTCTCAATGGGATGGTTTGTTATCCTTACGAGTAGGCATTGTGATTTTCTTGTATGTTTCTCAGAAAAGTACACATGGATCATTGTGTTCTATTGCATTCTCCACCTGTTATTGCTGTTCTCCATTTGGCTAATGATACAGAGAGATGCAAGTCATTTACATTGAAAAAAAGGTGCTTGGATTTGATGTTATTTTTTTCAGCTTTTGGCAAATGGAAAGATTTACCACTCCTAACAGTGGTGTTCAGCTGGCTTTAAAATATACAATACAGCAAATAAACAAGCAATTAAAAAAATAATGGATTGCTATTCAGTAATGCTGTGGTGAGCCATTGAAATGGAACAGTACCTTGTGGCAAGGTAGCACCCAAGAATTTGGCGTTCATCAGATTAATCATGAGACAATATCGTTTGATGTAATTCTACACATGTAATGAAGACAAGTATAGAGTAAAGGTGCTGGAATCGTGAGCAAAACACAAAATGCTGGAATAACTCAGTGGGGCAGGCAGCATCTGTGCAGGGAATCGATAGGGAACGTTTCAGGTAGAGATCTTCCACAGATGCTGCCCACTGAGTTACTTTTGCACAATGTGTTTTGGTCCAGGTATATAGTATTTGAGAAAGTCTATTTCCAGTTATTATGAAAGCCAATGAAGAATCACAGATTGCACAGGAAAGAGGCCATCGTGCCTGTCGAGTCAACTCTACATCAAAGCAAACCAGCTAGTCCCATTACTTCCTCATCTTCCCATCACTTTTCAGAGCCTTTCTTTCTAGATACTTATCCAGCTCCCTCTAAATCCTTCAATTAAATCAGTCTCTATTTTTTACCACTTCAGCGCCAAATGCCTCACTGTAAGAATATTTTCATCATATCATTTTTAGCTCTTTTCCCAATTACTTTCATTCCATTATCTTTGCTTTTTAACGTCATCAACTGGAAATAATTTATTTCTAACTACTTCAGTATCTTAGCCCGTTAATGATTTCAAATAGTAAGATTAAACGAGAACTTACCAAGTTTGAAGGTTGATCTGTATTTTACGAGGAATCGCGGTGAGGGATTTCGTGAAGACCCCGCCAGCACGCATGCGCGGCATCCTTCAAAGACCCGCATGCGCGGCATCCTTCAAAGCAGCGGTGTGGAATCACAGAAACAAATCATGACTAAAAATAGTAAGATGAAAAACGTAGAACTTCCTGGTTGACCTTATGATAGAGGGTGGGAGCGGTGGGCACGAAATCCCTCACCGCGACTCCTCGTAAAATACAGATCAACCTTCAAACTTGGTAAGTTCTCGTTTAATCTTACTATTTTACTTCGGAGTCACGTGAGTGACTTCGTGAAGATTTCAAAGCTCTGTGATTTCACGCCCTGGACAACGTCCATGCTTACCACACTGCCGCCACTCTGACGGAGGAAGGCTGTTAATGGAGTTCAGTCGAAACTGGCTGAAAAATCAACACAATTTATTAATCAAATAAACAACAAATAACCCCTAATTCCGGGACAGACATTCACTGAGCGGTTCCCAGGATAGCTTCTGCAAATGTCGCAGGGGCGACCAGTGGCTTGTTGTAGAACCGTTGAAAGGTTTCTTCACTGGCCCAGCCCGCGGTGGCGAGAATGTGGTCCATGGGCACCTCCATGGCCCTCGCCGCTGATGTGGATGCAGCCCTGGTGGAATGAGACTTAAAAATGTCAGTAGCAACTCCTGCTGCATCTAACACCACTCTGAGCCACCTGGCGATAGTCTGTGCAGTCACCCGATGATGCGGAGGTTTGTGGCTGATGAGGAGCCCCTGTTCCTTCATCCTGATAACTCCTGTAACTCGGATGTAGTGGTGGAGATGGGTGACTATGCGGAGAGTGGCATCTACAGGGTACGCCCGAAATTCCAACTGCAGCCCATGCGCCCCTGGCCTGTGCTGCTTCAATAATTCTTCGACAAAGAAATTTATTCGACCAGGGGTGGCCACCATGCTGTCCAGTCGCAGTTTTTGTAACGTCTGGACTCGTTGGGTTGTAGTCAGTGCCATCAGCATCACCACCTTGACGGTGAGCTGTTTCAGTGGTAGTTCATTCATTGGAGCCCAGCTCCTTAGTAGGGTCAGCACGATCCCCACATCCCACGTTACTGTATATCTGGGTCGCGGAGGGTTGGTGTTGAACACTCCCCTCATTAGTTTAGACACCAGGTGGTTGGAGCTGATACCTATATCCAGGTATGAGGACAGCGCACTCCTGGCGCTGTTAATGGCACTGTAGCTGAGGCCAGCATCGAAATGGAGGCAAGCTAGAAACTCCAGAACATCAGGTATCGTTGCCGAGTTGGAAGACTTTTGGTCCGGGCACAGAATGCCTCCCACTTCCTGATTTGGGTGAGGTACTGTTTCCGAGTTGATTCTCGGCATGATGCGGCGATAAGTTCTATGGCTCGAGATGAGATGCCTGCCCGGATGAGTGGTCTTTTCAGAACCTGCAGGCCAACAAGTTTAAATGACCATGGCAAGGATGACTAACCCCCGTAATGGGGTGAGTAATCAATTTGGGGTGTTTCCCAATCGCCATCCATGGATGTTTTAAAATTTTAACGACCATCGGGTACCATGGTTGTGTAGGCCAGTCGGGAATGATCAATATGCCAGTTGCAGAGTCTAGTTTAATTTTCTGCAATACCCGACTGATGATGCAAAATGGGGAAAAGCGTAGCAAAACCATTTCCCCCAATGGATAGAGAACGCATCCATTGCTATTGCCCCAGGGTCTGGTTCCCACGACATATACGTTGGTATCTGATGGTTCAGCCTGGACGCAAATAGGTCAATATCTGGTGTCCCAAAGTGAGCTATAATATATCTCCAAAAATTTGGGGGTTCAACATCCACTCGATGTTGTCATTGAAGACGCGTGACCTGGTGTCCGCCACTGTATTAAGCTTCCCAGGCAACTAGGTCGCAGTAATCCAAATATTTCTTTCAATGCACCAGTGCCAAATTGTATTAGCCAATTCATCACAAGATAGCGACCTGATACCACCCATATGATTGATGTAAGCCACCACTGTAGTATTATCTATTTGAAGGCAGACATGTAAATCCCGTGAATTAGTACAGTAAGCCCGCAGTCCCTGAAATGCCCCCAGCATTTCTATATAGTTTATCCCGTGTGACTCCAGGAATGTAGACTCATGCGAGTTCCATCTGCCACCACAACTGGACATCGTATCAGTTGCTCCCCAGCCTTGTGCGCTTGCGTCAGTTTGTAGCACAACATCAGGGTTGCTCACTATGATGGGTCTATGACACTCTCTAATATTGTCAACCCACCGGTGGTAACCGAATTGGCCGATCAAAGTGCCCAGCATTTGTTTTTAATGCTGTGATCTCTGTTCTTTGTAAATTTCGGTAGTGTAGCGGTCCGAATCGTGCAGCTGGGAATGTAGCTACCAATTTCCCTATAACTTTTGCTGTTTGCCGAATGGTCGGTACCCTGGCGCAAGCAAGATTGTGGCACTCTTCTATTATAGCAGTAGCTTTATTAGTTAGGATGGTAATCTTCATTAAATTGGTGTCTAGGGTGAACCCCAAATAATCCATAACCCGTACCCGGTGCAGTTTTGATTTGTCTGGATGGATTACAAACCCCAGCTTCTGGAACAGAGCCTTGGTTGCAGCCACTCCTTGAATCGCCAATTGGAGGGTCTGACCCACTATAAGGATTTCATCCAAATATGCCATTACTATATAATTTTGTTGTCGGAGAAGAGCCAATATAGGTTTTACCAATTTGGTAAACAGCCTAGGGGCTGTGGTGATTCCATTGGGCAATGACTTGTATTCCCATAATTGACCCTTCCAGACAAATTTCAGAAATTTCCTGTGAGCCTCTGCGATGGGCACCGTATAGTATGCATCTTTCAGATCGATGCATGCCATAAAGTACCCTGGGTAAAGCATCTGCCTAGCTGTTTCAAAAGTATCCATTTTGAAATGGGTATATTGTACAAAAGTGTTCAACTCAGTAAAGTCTATTATAATCTGACATCCCCCATCTTTTTTAATTCTGGTGAAGATGTTAGACACAAACTCAATAGGTTCATGCTTGGTCATCTTCCATGCAGCCGTTGTTGGCCTTGCCCTAAAAAAGGTCGTTGTGTTTGTTGAGATGGAGGTAGGTAGGATCTTTGTGCCCTGTCCGGCAGCCATGGTTTCCAAGTTGTATTAGGCTGTTGCCGGTGATATGGGTGAAGTCTGGCCGATGGAGGTTTCATGAGGCCAGCTGTTTTGGCTTCCTCGTCCAGTTCCTTCACCTGTTTGGACAGGTCTCCAAACAACTGATGCGGCGGTGGTGCGGTTGATGGTCGGCACAACCCCGCGAATTTGGGGTTGAGTGTGGGCTTTATGGAGCTCTTACGCAGGCAGTTTATCTCATACCGGGCGTTGCATAGGAGTGCCAGTGCATCTTGCTGTTCACTGGACACATTATGCCCGTCCAGGGTCCTAGCAAACGGCGTTATGCCCATGGAGAGAACCTTTAAGATACGCTGGAGGCGGACATCCTGCATCCTGGTGGCCATACTCAAGTGTCCCCAGATCTGGGCATTAACCAGGGCACACTGAGGTTGATGCAGTTCTCGGGCGGTTTTATTTTCTCCAAGGTATCATTGAGAACCTGACTCTGAAGTTGGTGCGTAGTCAGGTAATCAATGGTGCCCGCCAATTTGTGGTGCAGAGGTTCACCTGTCTGGGTGGTAGCGGCAAACTTACTCACCACATCCAGCATATCCTCCTCATGCTCTGGCTCAGCGGTCACTGGCTGTCCCGGGTCGTCTTCAAACACAGCAGCTGGGCAATCATTCACGCTTCTGGCTGGAGACGATGAGATGCTGAGTGGGGTCCTCGCACGGCTAGTGGATGCCCACGAGTCCCGCTCTTGTTCTCGGTCCCGCTGGAGGAATTGCTCCACTAAGAGCTCCAACCACTCTATGCGACCGTCCCTGCTATCTGCAGCGGACAAGCCGACTTCCCCAGGCCCTGCGAACTCACTGGGGCTTCCACCATCGGACCACACCTCCGTAAGGTGCTGTCTAGGGTCCAATGGCAGGTTGTCGTGACCTACAGCCCAAGTAGGATCATACGACTCCCGCACGGACTCTCCGCTAGTCTGTCTTCTCCCAGACTGTGGCGGCCCACCTATCTGATATGAAGGTAGGTGAGTTGAATCGGCGCCGGCCCCCGGAACCTGGCTCCCCGGAGTCCGTGCAGGCTTACCTCCACACTTGCCCATCTTTTGACGTGGAGGCGCATGGTCGGCCGCTCCAGCAGGCCTACTCGACGCAGCAGTGGTGTTGCCAGACTGCACTACGGCAGATCTCCCTGGCAGTGGTACGTTTTGCACTTTTGCAGGGCTCCCCTGTCGTGCAGCTGTCCCCCGGCCCAGCCCCTTCGGGTCTTCTGGAACTCGGGGAGAGGTTGCTTGTGGAAAGCGAGACCCCTTCCCACGTACCTGTTTCCCCCCTCTTTTCTTGGGGGAAGGGGGCTCGAAGTCTGGATCCGTTGCATCCAGCTCCAGAGCGGTAAACCATTCGGGTGAGCCGGCCCCTAAAGTAGCGGGAGCGCCCGACTTCCGCATTCCTGCCCCCACATGCCTCGAAGCTGCCGGTGTTGCTTGCAGCTCCGGGGACAAGGGCCGTTGGCTGGTCGAAGCTCGGCTCCTCGACAGCGTCGCCTTCCTCTTGCCCTTGTCCATCCTGTGGAGTAAAGGTAAGTGCTTACCTACCGGCCTTATGAAGGAGCCCGAGGAGAGAGCGCACTCCCCCCCCCCAGCCTGCCGATGCAAATGCGCGCCACGATATGCCGCGCATGCGTGCTGGCGGGGTCTTCACGAAGTCACTCACGTGACTCCGAAGTAAAATACTTCTATCCTTGCAAACCCCTCTGTTCTAAGGGGAAACATAGCTCCTTCAATCTCATTAATAATGGTCTTGTTACTATTTCTTACATGGCAGAAAAATATATTGAGTAATTGGTCGCTGTTGAGTACCTAATCATATCTGCTTTAATGCGGGAAATTGCCAAGTGGAATTTCATCACATGGGGAGTAATAAACAGTCTGATGCCACTGGGTCATTGTCACTTTCTTTATAACCAATTCTGGACAGGATCATTGCCGTTCTCTGCTGGTGCATGAAATAAGAAGATTAGAATAGTGAATTCTACACATAGTCATAGAATCATAGCATGGAAACAAGCCCTTTGGCCCAACTTGCCCGTACCGAACAAAATGCCTCTACTGGCTGCACCTCCCCACGTTTGGCCCATATTCATAGAAACATAGAACATAGAAATTAGGTGCAGGAGTAGGCCATTCAGCCCTTCGAGCCTGCACCGCCATTCAATATGATCATGGCTGATCATCCAACTCAGTATCCCGTACCTGCCTTCTCTCCATACCCTCTGATCCCCTTAGCCACAAGGGCCACATCCAACTCACTCTTAAATATAGCCAATGAACTGGCCTCAACTACCCTCTGTGGCAGAGAGTTCCAGAGACTCACCACTCTCTGTGTGAAAAAAGTCTTTCTCATCTCGGTCTTAAAGGATTTCCCCCTTATCCTTAAGCTGTGACCCCTTGTCCTGGACTTCCCCAACATCGGGAACAATCTTCCTGCATCTAGCCTGTCCAACCCCTTAAGAATTTTGTAAGTTTCTATAAGATCCCCTCTCAATCTCCTAAATTCCAGAGAGTATAAACCGAGTCTATCCAGTCTTTCTTCATAAGATAGTCCTGACATCCCAGGAATCAGTCTGGTGAACCTTCTCTGCACTCCCTCTATGGCAATAATGTCCTTCCTCAGATTTGGAGACCAAAACTGTACGCAATACTCCAGGTGTGGTCTCACCAAGACCCTGTACAACTGAAGATTCCTATACACCTTTTCTATTCATGGATCCGTCCAAAAGTATTTTAAATGTTGTTATAGTACCTGCCTCAACTATCTCCTCAGCAGCTTGTTTCACATACCCATCACTCGCTGTGTGAAAAAGTTGCTCCTCAGGTTCCGATTAAATATTTCCCCTCTCACCTTAAACTTATGTCCAGCCCCAAAACATCATAAATGCTTCATTTTGCATAATAATTTCTATAGTTTGAGGTTGAATTAATCAAGTACATGTGGGGTTCTGTCCCATTGATTTCATCTTTCCAGAGGAATATCTTATGTGCTACCATACATCAGAGAAATGCATCAGAGACAAATCTCTGATTAGTCTGAAGCAATGTGCTTCCCTCCTGTACCCTGCTCACCAAGAGTATAGAAATTGGTTTATGTACAATTAATATCCAGTCGATATATACTCAGGATAGCACCAAACTACATATTGTACTGCTGTCAAATTGTGCTGAAAACATCTGCTAACTATATATATTATAGAGGAACCTAAAACAAATCTTATGTTCATTATTTGAGTGCCATTGCTTATAAGAAAATCTATTTATATTCTTGTGGTGGTTCGGTTGGTCATAGAATATTTGATTTTTTTTTTAGTAATATTAAATAGGTTCATTTACTCCAATTAGATAGAAACACTGTAGTGAATCCTAATCCAACATTCAGTCCCAAAGGCCAGTAGTAATTGAACTTGCCAAAACTACAGCATCAATAGTCTTATACAGGATACCAGCAGAAGACAAAATTGTCACTCTGATGACTAATGTCACTATTTACATTTTCTCCCATACAAAGTTTGGAGCAAGGAAAATTTGAGAAAAGTGAAACAGGCACAAATGGAAGATTTCACCCTTAAACTCAAGCTTTATATTACCTTTGAGTAGCTGCTAAATAGAAAGCAGCTTTTCCAAGTGGCATGATTTGCTCTGGATATAATGAAAATTCCACACATTGCTTTCTTTTGTTTATTTTCCACTTTCCCTCACACTTTTGCTGTCTCCCACTTCACTACTTTCCTTTAATAAAAGCTCTTCATTGCTTTTCCAGATTTTAATGATCTCTTAACTAATAGAAATAGAACTAAGAATAGCAGGCCACTTCAAATTCCTCTGAATTGGTAAGTTCATGCAAGTTATATTGCTCAAGGCACTCTCCCTCACTTCTATTAAAATAATGTCAATATTATTAACACAATGGGACTACAACAAATAAATAGCTCACAAATTCTTGGTGGAAGGAATCAGAATATTTATTGCATATCTACTCAAAACTAACATCTCCCCTTACAAAGAGATCAACTTGTTTTATTTGTATTTATCAACCCTTGAACCTTTGGTGTGATAACAGCAATTGCTTTATGAAAGTCATTAATTTCAAGGAGATATTCTTGAATTTCATCCGTACACTTTTCTCATATTCATATTTCCATCCAACGAAGAAGGCTGCCTTTCTGCCAATCAAGTCCAAGTCATCTCACATAGCAATCCCATGAATCTCTCTCCCTCAAATGTCCTAGTAAGCTATTCTCTCACCAGCCCATCAACTTTTCCCGCATCCCGCCTACATTAACCTACATTAAGGGCAATTTAAAGTAGCCAATTAACCTAACAACTTGTATGCCTTTGGGACTTGAGGGGAACCAGAGCATTCAGGGAATCTAATACAGTATTAAGATTAATGTGAAAACTCCACACAGACAGCAGCCAAAGTAAGGACTGAACCCAAGTAGCTGGAGCATTACAACAGCAGCAGCAGCAGGATCTGCTGCACCAGTGTTTCATCACACTCTTCACAATTACACATACATACTTCAAACTCACTATCCTATCTGGTCTGCAAAATCCTACTTTTGGATTACCTTTATATTGTTTGTTTTTCTTAGCTCTCAATATAACAAGTCCTTGCCAGAACTGTGATACCTAAGAAGGTACAATTAATGGTCCATCATGGTCTGGTTTGGCTCAGCCACCAAGCATGATACCTGGAGGCTGCAGCAAATCGTCCGATCAGCAGAAAAGGTTATTAGCTGCAATCTTCCCTCCATTGATGATCTGTACACTGCAAGGGCCAGGAAGCGAGCGGGCAAGATCATCTCTGACCCCTCTCACCCTGCCCACAAACTCTTTGAATCACTTCCCTCTGGAAGGTGACTCCGGACTGTCAAGCTGCCACAGCCAGACATAAAAACAGTTTTTAACCACGAGTAGTTGCTCTACTCAACAGCCAAAAATCTGTAGCCTCCCTCTGATCTGATATTTTGTTGGTTCACATGCTTGATCAATGGTGTTTTATCATTAATGTTTTATTATTATTAATGTTTAGTGTTTTCTGAGTCATTCGTAACTGTCACTGTATGTCATGTTGTTACTTGCGGGCGGAGCACCAAGGCAAATTCCTTATATGTGAATACTTGGCCAATAAACTTACTTACTTACTTAAGCGTTAAGAGAGTATTGATAATATAGTTATCTCTGGATAGAGCTTAAATCTATGACCTGAACTAGGCAAAAATGCAAAAATTGAAGGCACCTTCTAGTATCCTATCTCACATTTCCAGAGTTCAAATACTGAAAGTCCCTTAAAAGAGGAAGGGAACCAACCTACTGACCATTTTGCAGATGTTGTTTTGTAACCATTTAGCAGAAAATGCCTCTGGCTGAGTGGATCCTAATTTCCTCCCTTTTTCAACTCCCAATGAGGAACTTTGCCCACAGCAGGTTTGCAGCACAAACCACACCATACCATACTATTGTGCATGTAGATATTGCACTGCTCATGTAGCATACTGCACCTATGCACAAATCAAATTCTTCTGTTGTGAATCATGTTGCAACAGCATATCACTAAGAAATTGAAAGCCGTTAACACAAGAACATCAGTTTACAAGTTACATCACAGGTAATCCAGCCAGATCAAAGAAAACAGCTTTGACCATCCTACCGCGCACTGCAGAAAGAATTCAGAACAGCAGTTGGTATTTTATTTCTCAAACATGTGGTTTTAATAATATCATATGCAACTTCAGAATGCCTTTCATACGTTAAAGAACGAGAAACAATTGTGAATATGCAAATTAAGTCTAATTAACATAATTTATTTATATCTTGCTCTGCAGCATAATTATCCATTTCAATTTTCGACATTTTGTGAGATTCTTAAGGGTAACGTGAACTCAATTAGAAAAAATAAGTTGAATCTAATTGGCATAACACACTAATATGAACTCCTTTGTATTATAATTACATCCCCAATTTTCACAATGACAGTTCTCATAGTTTCTAAACTAGCAGCAAAACTAGCAGCAGTAAATTTATTTCTTTTTATGTAAATTCGACATAATATAGACAAAATTGTCCACATTTTCTTACTGCAGCACAATACTTCAAATGCAGCCTCACCAACCTCTTCTATAATTGTAACATAACATCTCTCAATACTCTGACTAATTAAGGCCAATATACTGAAATCCACCTTGACCAACCTGTCTACCTGTGAAACCAATTTCAGGGAACTATGTATCTACATTTTTAGATCCTTCTGCACCATGATACTTCCCAAGGTCCTGCCATTCACTATGAAGGTCCTGACCTGGTGTTTCTTCCCAAAATGTAACATGTTGTGCTAATCTGCATTAAACTCCATTAACCATTCCTCAGCCCACCTACCCAGCTGATCAAAAATCCTGCTGTAATTTTTCATAACCATCTTCACCATCTACAATACTGTGAGGGATAAAGTGATTAAACCCCATTAAAGTAAGGAGTTTTAAAGAGAATTCGAACTGAGAGGGGCCGGAGAGAGGGTTCTGACACAGCTGTGTCTGAAGGTTACCAGACCCATCCTTGAGTCCTTGAGTAAGAAGTAATAGCATTGTATAGCGGTAGAAGGGAGTGATGTAGAGAGATCCCTATCAGTGGAAGGGAGTGATAGATGGGACCCTTGTCACTATAGCTTAGCTTTAGTACTGATATAGGAGAACTGAGAGGGTTCACTAGGAGGTGAGTAAAACTAGGGTAGGTCATGAGCAACTGAGCATGCTTAATAGAATAAATGAATATTACAATACACCCCTGGTCAAGAAACTGCTCATTACCATGAACATGTTTGAACATGCGATGTATGATATGGGAGGTACGAGGGGATGTGCGGTGGGATGTACCTACAGATTGTGCACCTCAGACCCTGATTGGAGAAGGGTCCGGAGGGGAGGTTGAATGTAAAATTCTGTGTATAAAGGGGGATGACTTCTTTGGCTTCGGTGTGTCTCGACTTGGAGAGGCACCCGGGTCTGCAGATTCGTGAGGAATAAAGAAACTCTTGCTTCCAAGATTTAGTCTTTGAGCGGTGATTGTGAGCACAAAGCGTATCTCACAAACTGGGGGCTCGTCCGGGATCGCCACTCCGGCTGCTTGGTGGAGTCAAAGAAGATGGGGAAGGTGCACCCTGCTGATTTCAGCAGTCTCTGATCTCCTTGCTTGCCATCAGCAGTTTGAGCAAGTGATATTCGGTTGGAAAGACTCGGGAAGCAAGAGGGGGTGTAAGGTGAATACGTACGGGACGGTCGAGCAATTCTTGTGCACAGGACCCAGGTAAGAAAAGCGACTATTAAGTATTGCCTGGGCGACCGGGGTCTGTCGGACGGGAATAGTCCGACGAGACAATGGGAAACCGGAACGGGAAAAGTAAGGGTCCGGGGAAACAGGATGAGGCTCATACTGATATGGAGCCGAACATTCCGCCCGATAGTCCGTTGGGGCGAATGTTGCATGGATGGGGTGAAGGGAACACCCGGCGTAAGAGTAAGGAAACTATGATAAAGTTTTGTTACTTTGAGTGGCCAAAGGAGCCTATTCGAGGGAGCGCAGTGTGGTGGCCGCGGTTGGGTTCAAATGAGGACTGGGTGAGACAGGCGTTGGATGTTTTTGTGAATGAAAGAGAAACGCCGAATCAAATAGAAAAGGAATATGCCCAGTGCTGGAAACCCAATAATGGGATGTTTCCGTTAAAGACGGAAAGAGAGCAGGATGAACCTGACTGGCCACGAATTGGTGATGATCACCTACGGCGACTGCCCCCGCCATATGAATTCCAGCCCCCAAATATACCCCCATCAGCGCCGGCTGCATCTGCCCAGGAGGTCCCACTAAGCCAGAGCGGATCGGCAGTAAACCTGTCCGCTCTTGTCTCAGAAGAGACAGATAATAGAGAATTAAAGAAAGTAGAACGTGAAGGAGAGAGCCAGTCAGATAAGGAAGAGGAAATAAAAAGTGAGGACGAGGATGGGATGGGTGTCCCAGGCAGTAGTCGGATGACGCGATCTCAAACGAGGGCAGCGGAACAAAGATCAGACCGATCTGTTCAAATGAAGCCCCTCAGGGAGGTCCCGTTAGGGGGAAATGCCGGGGGGATGGGATTTGTAAATGTGCCTCTCACCAGTATGGAGTTGAGGAACTTTAAAAAGGAGATGAAGAGTTTATTGGAAGACCCCTTGGGACTGGCTGAACAAATAGATCAGTTCCTAGGGCCAAATATTTATACATGGGAGGAAATTATGTCGATAATGGGAAGTTTGTTTACTTCAGAAGAAAGGCAGATGGTCAGACAGGCGGGAATAAAGGTCTGGGATAAGGGGTTGCCAGCTGACGCGGGAGCAGCAGAGGAGGGAGCAGTAAAATATCCCATTACTGCGCCGAATTGGAGTAACCAAACAGGGGAAGGAAGAAGCAGTATGAGAAATCTCAGGGAAATAATAGTTAAGGGAATCAGAGAGGCCGTTCCCAAGGGACAAAATTTTGAACGGGCTTTTGAAAATCAGCAGAACAAGGACGAACCTCCGACAGTGTTCTTACAAAGGTTAAGGAGGAATGTCCAGCAGTATTCGGGGATAGACCCTGATTCGGCCGCAGGTCAGCAGTTGTTAAAGGTTAATTTTGTAACAAAATCGTGGCCAGATATTAGAAAGAAATTGGAAAAATTGGAAGATTGGAATGACAAACCATTGAATCAATTGTTAACAGAGGCTCAAAAGGTATATGTAAGACTGGATGAGGAGAAACAGAAGGGAAAGGCAAAAATGATGTTGCAAGCAGTACAGCAAGGAGTACAGAAGGGGGGAATCGAAGGTGATAGAAGGCCGGGTGCTCATGGAGACCGGGGAAGGGGAAGCGGTAGTATTAGAGGACGAGGAAGAGGTGAATGGGGGGACCGAAGTTGGGGTCCCCGGGAAAACAAGGAACAAGGATCAGGAAGATGGTACACGGGGCCACCCCGGTGTTATTATTGTAAAGACGAGGGTCATTTCAGGAGGGAATGTCCCAAGCTACGACGGGAGGTGCAGTCGTACGCACTCATGGAGGAAGAATAGGGAAGTCAGGGGTTCCGCTCCCTGGGGTGTATGGGATACACACGGGAACCTCTGGTAAACTTGAAATTAGGACCCCAGGGAGAGGATATGATATTTATGGTAGATTCGGGAGCAGAGAGATCGAGTGTAACTAAGGTACCAGAAGGAATGAGATTGGGTAAAAAACAGGTTAGAATCTCAGGGGTAGAAGGGAAAGTGATGACATTACCCGAGGTAGAAGGGGTGGTGGTAAAATATGAGAATCGGGAAACTACGGAAGATTTAATCTTGGTACCCAGGGCATGGATAAATTTGATGGGGAGGGATTTACAAATCCAATTAGGAATGGGAACAGCCCCCGTAGGGGAACAGATAATAGTCCAATTGTATAAATTGACCACAGAGGACGAGGGAAGAATAGTCCCGCAGGTGTGGGCCAAGGAAGGAAACCGGGGAGGGCTGCAGATCCCACCCTTGAAAATAGCTCTGAAAAAAGAAAGTGAGGTAGTACGGGTAAGGCAATATCCAATTTCTATGGAAGGAAGGAGAGGACTTCAGCCAATTATTGAGAACTTACTAAAGGACGGTATATTAGAGAATTGTATGTCCCCATATAACACCCCCGTACTCCCCGTAAGGAAGACAGTTTGGTCCAAGATCTCAGGGAATTAAACAAGGTAGTTAGAACGCGACACCCGGTAGTCCCGAACCCGTATACCATAATGGGACGGATACCCCCGAATTACAAGTGGTTCAGTGTGGTAGATTTAAAAGACGCTTTTTGGAGCTGCCCCCTGGCTGAAGAGAGCAGGGACCTTTTTGCGTTTGAATGGGAAAACCCAGAGATCCAAAGGAAACAGCAGTATCGGTGGACTGTGCTCCCTCAGGGATTTACGGAGTCCCCGAACCTGTTCGGACAAATATTAGAACAAGTATTAGAGGACGTTCCGAGGACTGATGAGACACAGCTGTTGCAGTATGTGGACGACCTATTACTATCAGGGGAAGAAGAGGAGGCAGTTAGGGACGCAACAATAACCCTCCTGAACTTTCTGGGGGAAAATGGGTTGAGAGTGTCTAAAAGTAAATTACAGTTTGGAGAACGAGAAGTTAAATATTTAGGACACCTGATAAGCGATGGGAAAAGGAGAATAAACCCGGAAAGGATAGCGGGAATTACCGGACTGCCAATGCCGAAGAATAAGAAGGAGATTAGGAAGTTTCTTGGACTGATTGGATATTGTAGATTATGGATAGATGATTATACCCGACAAGTTAGGTTTTTATATGATAAATTGGGTGAAGAAAACGACAAAGTAAAGTGGGAATCCGGGGACGAACACCAGTTTAGGAAACTAAAGAACAGTTTAATTACTGCACCTGTACTGGCTCTCCCGTCTATTGACCAGCCATTCCATCTTTTTGTGAATGCAGAAAATTGAATTGCGCTGGGAGTACTGACCCAAGAGAAAGGAGGGAAGCGGCAGCCCGTCGCGTTCCTCTCCAAACTCTTGAATCCAGTATCGCGGGGATGGCCAGTATGTATTCAAGCGGTAGCGGCAACAGCAGTGTTAGTGGAAGAAAGTAGGAAATTGACGTTTGGAGGAACTCTGGTGGTGTCCACTCCCCACACGGTCCGGACGATACTAACTCAGAAGTCCAGTCGGTGGTTGACGGATTCTAGAATCTTGAAGTATGAGGTTATACTTATGGAAAAGAATGATTTGACCATAGTAACGGATAAAAACCTAAATCCCTCTCAGTTTTTGTACTCGGCAGGTGCTGAGCAGGAAGGGGAGTTACCAGAACATGATTGTAGTGAGATAATAAAACTTCAGACAAAGAGTAGGGAAGATTTAGAAGAACGACCGCTTGAGACAGGAGAAAGATGGTTTATTGATGGTTCTTCCCGACGCATAGACGGAAAAAGGTATAGTGGGTATGCTATAATAACCGGAGAAGGGTTTGAAAAAGTGGAAGCAGGCAGGTTACCAGGAAGTTGGTCAGCGCAAACGTGTGAACTGTATGCATTAATGAGGGCATTGACACTATTGAAAGGAAAAAAAGGAACTGTGTATACGGACTCCAAGTATGCCTTTGGGGTGGTACACACCTTTGGGAAAATCTGGAAATAAAGAGGGATGATTACAGCTAGAGGTAAAGAGTTGGCTCATGAGCAGTTAATTGAAAAAGCTTTGGAAGCACTAAATTTGCCAGAAAGAATAGCGGTGGTCCATGTAGCAGGCCACCAGAGAGGGAATTCGCTGGATGCTAGAGGGAATAGGGCAGTCGATAGTGCCGCTAAGACAGCGGCGACAGAAGGAACGGTAAAAATGCTGTCTCTGATACCGTTGAGAGGGGGAATAGAGAAGATACCTGTATTCTCGCGGGAGGAGGAAGATAAAATGAATGAGTTGGGTGCCCGGCGCTCCACGGACGGGAAGTGGTGGACGCCGGACAAAAAACAAATAATTACTAAAGGATTGACGAGGGATTTGATTAAACAACTACATTCGCAATAGCACTGGGGAGCTCAGGCTCTGTGCGACACGATACTATGGACTTATGCCTGTAGAGGCATTTATACTTTAGCCAAGCAGGCGGTGTCTGGTTGTGTAGTGTGTCAGAGGGTGAATAAGAAGGTAATGAGAGCTGTCCCAGGGGGAGGACAACAATTGGCCATTAGACCCTTCCAGAGAATACAGGTGGACTTCACAGAAGTACAGCAGTGGAAATATCTTCTGGTTATAGTGGATCACTTCACCAGGTGGGTAGAGGCATTTCCCACGATAAATGCCACTGCCCAGGCGGTCACTAAGATACTGCTGGAACAAATCATCCCACGGTATAGAGTCATTGAATCCATAGATTCAGATCGAGGAACACATTTTGCTTCCAAGGTGCACCTATTAATTTGTCGCGCCTTGGGAATAAACTGGAAGCTGCATACTCCATGGCACCCCCAGAGTTCGGGGAGAGTGGAACGGATGAATGCCACTCTAAAAATTCAGATAACTAAATTAATGGAGGAGACAGGGTTAGCCTGGACTAAATGTCTACCAATTGCTTTATTGCGAATACGGACGGCACCACGAAAGGATATTGCGGTGTCTCCCTATGAAATGTTGTTTGGATTGCCTTATTTTGGGAAGGTGGAAGGCACACTAACCTTTGAGGGAGGTGATGTGTTCTTGAGGAACTATTTACTGGCAGTGTCTCGTTCCCTTACAGAATTAAAAGCTAAAGGATTATTGGCTCAAAGCCCACCACTCGACTTTCCAATACATGCTGTAAAGGCCGGCGACTGGGTACTGGTCAAGAATTGGAAGGAGGAGAAACTCCAGCCCAGGTGGACCGGACCGTACCTAGTATTACTGACAACCGAGACAGCAATACGAACAAAAGAAAAAGGGTGGACCCATGCAAACCGGGTTAAAGGACCCGTTGATCCACCCGTCCCTGATGAGGAGGAACAGTGGATGGTGAAGCCAGGAAGCAAACCCCTAACAGTAATTTAAAAAAAAAAAGCATTGAATGTATAACTGACAGTATGAAAGGAGCAGTCGTGGTATTGTTTGCTTTGTATGTAATTGTGGTAAAAGGTATTAATAATTGTGATAAATGTTATCATCCTATCCAATACAGAGGGCGGACAACCAGATCATTTACCTATCATTCCCATGTGAACAATGTATGCCATAACCAGAAGACTAGAACCATTTGTGAAGAGGGGGGGAAGGAGTATTTGATGGTAGGCAATAGGGGGTATATAGGGAAGTTTGGGCCCGTTACCTGCCCAAGGGGAGAGAGATGGGTTTGTGTAGCCAAGGAAGGACAGTTAGGTTTCCCTTTTCAGATCGTAAAATGGGCAATGGATAAGATGAAGGAGGAAGTAATAAAAGAGTTTACAGAAGTAGTAGTCACTAAGCCTCCCCCTCCCCCACCTACTCAGCCTCAAGTGCACCAGACACTGTACGAAGAGATAAAGAAGCAGATCGAGATCCCTGAAGGAGAAAAAAACCTGTTTGTGGACTTGGCCCTCCGGATAGCTGGAATCCTGAATGTGACTAACTGTTGGGTCTGTGGCGGACCACTGATGAGTTCACGTTGGCCGTGGAGGGGATCCATTGTTGAAGTATGGGACCTGATGGGGTGGAACCTGACAGTTGGACAAGACCGAGATCCCCAGGTATGGGTCCTGACAGACGCTCTGGTCGGGACTGAGTCTATCGCTAGGCCCTGGGCAAAGGATGCTATCCTAGTAGGCAGCAGCCCCTGCCAGCGCATCGTCACCCAGTGGCCAAATCAGTCCCGAGTGTGGTGGCCAGAGGAGCCTAAATGGTATCTAACTAAGAAATATGGGAAAAACTGCGCTATCTGGATGAAGACCGATGGAATGGAATCGGCTGGACTATGGAACTGCACCGGGAACAACCCTTATCAGGGAATCCCAGTATTGCGAGATATATGGAACAAGGTTGCCTCTAGTGGACCGGCCCCTGAAGGACTGTTATGGATATGCGGATACAAGGCATACTCGGTGTTACCGATAAATTGGAGTGGGACTTGTTTTATTGGACTGGTACAACCTGGATTTTTCCTGTTAAACACCAAAGAAGGCCGGTCGTTAGGAACAGCCGTATTTGACGACCTATATCGGAAAAAGAGGAAAATAGACATTGGAGAATGGAAAGATGATGAATGGCCACCAGCAAGAATCATCTCATACTACGGACCAGCCACTTGGGCACAGGATGGATCCTGGGGCTATCGAACACCAGTATACATGTTAAACCGGATCATAAGGCTTCAGGCAGTACTGGAGGTAATTACCAACCAAACTGCGGGGGCACTAGAGATGCTGGCAAAGCAGCAGACACAGATGAGAGCAGCGATATACCAGAACAGGTTAGCCCTAGATTACCTCCTGGCAGAAGAAGGAGGGGTATGCGGGAAATTCAACGTCTCTAATTGCTGTTTGAACATCGATGATAATGGACAGGCAGTGATGGACATATCAGAAGGGATCCGTAAGTTGGCACATGTTCCAATACAAAAGTGGAATTTGATTATGGGAACCCAATGGTGGGATTCCATCCTCGGAGGAACATGGTGGAGAACGGTGGGACTCGTGTTTCTATGTGCAGTGGCTGGACTGATCTTTATCCCCTGTTGCATCCCTTGTTTTGGGAACTTATTACCAGAAGTATAAGTCAGAAGCAGGCTGTAGTCATACCTATGGGAGAGAAAGGGGAAATACAGAAAATAATGATAATGCGGCCAGTGGAGGTCCATGATCTACAGGAAAAGAAGGTTAGGACAATGTTACGTCAATTCGAGTTGAGGGAACTTGAAATGGGGGTTTAATCAGTGTATGCGTAGCAAAAGAAAAAGGGAGGATTGTGAGGGATAAAGTGATTAAACCCCATTAAAGTAAGGAGTTTTAAAGAGAATTCGAACTGAGAGGGGCCGGAGAGAGGGTTCTGACACAGCTGTGTCTGAAGGTTACCAGACCCATCCTTGAGTACTTGAGTAAGAAGTAATAGCATTGTATAGCGGTAGAAGGGAGTGATGTAGAGAGATCCCTATCAGTGGAATGGAGTGATAGATGGGACCCTTGTCACTATAGCTTAGCTTTAGTACTGATATAGGAGAACTGAGAGGGTTCACTAGGAGGTGAGTAAAACTAGGGTAGGTCATGAGCAACTGAGCATGCTTAATAGAATAAATGAATATTACAACACACCCCTGGTCAAGAAACTGCTCATTACCATGAACATGTTTGAACATGCGATGTATGATATGGGAGGTACGAGGGGATGTACGGTGGGATGTACCTACAGATTGTGCACCTCAGACCCTGATTGGAGAAGGGTCCGGAAGGGAGGTTGAATGTAAAATTCTGTGTATAAAGGGGGATGACTTCTTTGGCTTCGGTGTGTCTCGACTTGGAGAGGCACCCGGGTCTGCAGATTCGTGAGGAATAAAGAAACTCTTGCTTCCAAGATTTAGTCTCTGAGCGGTGATTGTGAGCACAAAGCGTATCTCACAATACTACCCACTTTGGTGTGATCAGCAAATTTATTAATCATCACTCACATTCACATCCAAATAGTTGAGATGAACCACAAATCACACCAATCTGAGGCACAGCATTAGTCACCGGAAAAGAGTTTTCAACCATTTCCTCTTAATATGAACACCACTATAATTTTTATATTTTACATTTGGAGTGCATAATCATTTGGAAGGTGAAAATTGGAACAATGCATTAAGAAATAATCTTATGCATCAACTGTGCCAATTGCACAAAATATCTATGCAAAAATACACATTTTCTTAGTATTTAGTTTTAGTATTTAGTTTTAATTGTCAATAAGGAAATACACTTGCAACACTACTTACTTGAGGAGAGAACTTAGGAATGCAGTTTAACATTGCATAAACTGTAAATGGACATTTGTTTTGGAAATTATTGCTAGTTAGACAATGGAGTAGACTGTAAGCATGCATTTCAATTATCTGAATTAAACTCATTAAGACACGGTGGTTAAATGATGATTGCTTTCGATTCTGCTGAAGGCTATTAATTTCTTTGTTGGTCTTTACACTGACTATAGACGCAATGCAAACCTTTAAAAGGAATCTGTTGCTGGAGGAATCTACTATGAGTATATAATTAGTAGCTATTGTTGATTAATGTACCTCTGGGTCAAGATTACTTCTTGGAATGGAACTCATTTTCTGAGGTTGGAAAGAGGAAAGTAATTACCCAGAAATACTCCCTCAAAAATGACCAAGGTTGTTTTCTTTTAATTCGCTTTCCAGCAGGGTGAAATAATTGCTGCTGTGGGGATGGGGTCTGGGAGAAAGTGAAAAGGTTGGCGGGCAAGCGGAATTGGAAGGACTAGCTTATTTCGTAAGACTACCTTAGAATGACTACCTCAATTTTGTTTGCATGTCTTCAGCTTATGCTGTTGGTTTATATTGATCATCAATGGGCTGACGTTCATTACTGCTAGTTTTCAGGAAGGTACAAAGTAAATGGAACCTGTTCCAGTGGGAAGAGAGAAGGCCAGGGTAGAGCAGATAGCATGAGTGAATTCAGTTTTAGAGGAATGGTTTATGAATTTCTCTCTACTACTTAGTTGTCTTAATGATGCTGAGGCAGAGACAGATAGATTCTTGATTAGCATGGGTGTCAGAGGTTATGGGGAGAAAGCAGGAGAATGGAGTTAGGAGGGAGAGATAGATCAGCCACGATAGAATGGTGGAGTAGACTTGATGAGCCAAATGGCTTAATTCTACTCCTATTCCTTATGACCTTATGCTATAATTCAATTGTTGTTCTACTGATTTTTTAGAAATAGTATTGAAATAATATTACCAGACCCAAGGTGGTGAATATTTGACAAAATGATCAGGAGGCATAGCATGAGGAAGTTTGGAAATATGTGGATTGTCACTTTCCTTTGACTGCTAATCGTTGACAATAATAATCATGAATTTAAAAAATGCTAAATTACACAAATCCAGTCCCCCCGGAAATAAAGCTGGCCAGTTGCAGTCTTAGCAGCTTTGAAAAAACAAATACACATCAGTTGCATTGTTCCACAGCTGCTGAGGCTGTGAGCAGTGCGACACAGTTTCTCAGTAAATTTCCTTTCACCAGTTAGCCCAAGCTACTTGTATTTTGGCTTTGTTTTAGCTCAAATTCCATGGGACCTCTTGGCCTGCAGCTGGATATCAGAGTCTCTTAAGCCTCTAAATCTAGCTCCCCTATCTCAAATTCAGAGACAGCTTTACAAAATCTACAAATCTTCCACTGGGAAATGTAAACTAGATTTTGAAGTGTAAATACTGGGAGTCAATCTGAAAAGGTCCAAATGGAAACAATTCCAGTGTAACAAGAACAATTTGCATTTGTAAAAGCATTTTTAACAAAGCAAAGCGTTCCAAAGCACTTACTATAAATGGAGCTGCAATGTTTACGCTACACCCAGGCAGTTAAAATCTGCCAGTACACATCTACATTGTAAACAGCCAGAACCAAGTATCAAGTAGCAATGGATTCTCAGGCTATAGGATTTGGCAGAGCTGGAGTTCCAGTCACAGAAGTAGCTCCATTTAAGGATCAAGTATTAGATTTATATCCGAATGGCTGATCTGTCTCTTTGAATATTCAGATGGCCCAGTTACATTCTACCAGCTCACCAAAAAAATAATGTTTTCAAGATAATAAGTAACCACACCAATTAAATATCTTTAAATAGATGAATGTTCATAGATTGCATTATTTGAGTCATTATGTATATAGATCTTCAAAACCTGTAGAGAATGGCTAAAGTAAGAAAGGGTCCTGAGTCATCCCAATCAGTTGTTGCTATGGTAATGCAATGACAAAGCTCACATATTCTTCCTTGACTGAAGTTTATAGCCAGCAATGATGGAGTTACCAAACAGGTCTCTGGATTACTGATCTGAAAAAGAAGCCATCTACATAGGGAAGAACACTAAGCAACCAGAACATATAACTGAAGGACTGTGACTAACTCATTAAGTGTGATAATAAAAAACCTCAGCTGAGAGTGAAAAGTTATAAATAAAACAAGAAAAAGTAATGTACTCCAGCAAAACAACAACCTCTATACTTTAAATAAGAATTTCTTCATCCAATTTAGTGCCCAATTGAACTCTTAATTCAATTTCCTTATGATGGATGGTCTTTTGCCTTTATTCTCTCTCGAAAGAATCTATTGAGATTGTTTCAAATTATTATTTAATGAAACAGAAGAAATGTTGTCATAAAGACCTTCTGGACAACAAATTTCAACAGCTATTTAATTCAGCTAGCTGTGAATAAATCAATGCATCACAGTTATATTCTTCAAATCCTAACTGTAATTTTCAGCAGGTTATTTCAAAGAATTGTTCATTGAAAATGAAACCTATGAAAATTCGAGGACTTCAGTTGTAGAATCATGTAGAAATTCAAAGCAGCATGGAACATATTGCACAACTATTAATATTTACTTACTTATAATTACATGGCAACATGGTGGCGCAGCTATATAGCTACTCCCTTACAGCGCCAGAGACCCGGGTTCGATCCTGACTACGGGTGCTTGTCTGTGTGGAGTTTGTATATTCTCCGCGTGACCTGCGTGGGTTTTCTCCAAGATCTTCAGTATCCTCCCACATTCCAAAGACGTACAGGTTTGTTGGTTGATTGGCTTGGTATAAAATGTAAAATTATCCCCAGTGTGCGTAGGGTGGTGTTAATATGCAGAGATCGCTGGTCGGTCTGTGCGGACTTAGCGGGCCGAAGGGCCTATTTCCCCGCTGTATCTCAAAACTAAACTACACATAGGAGGTGGCCTTTCAGTTTCTTCATTGCTCCCAGCATGGCAACCCCATCTGTCCCATTTCCACTCATTTTTACCTGAAATCCTGTAACATATTCTCTCTTGCACATCCATGAACTCCCCTTTGATTTTTTCCACACACCTACACTAGAGATAGGTTTTGATGAGAGAAGAAATGCAAGTGGCCAGAGGATGCTAAAAAAAAAAAAAATCACAGAAGGAATATGCAAAAAGAAAATGCCTTGGTTAGGATTGAATCTGGGTCAATGGAGATGGGATGATGTGCTACTGAGCCACCATTTTAGCATCCATTATATAGAAACATGTCTCAAAGTAGTTTTTGTAAAGGCTAACATCAAGCTATTGCGTTAGGACTTGTGGCCAGCATAATGGCACAGCATGTAGAGCTTCTGCCTCACAGCGATCCAGTCTGGGAGGAGTTTACAACTTCCCCTTGTGACCACGTGGACTTTCCCTGCTTGTGTCCAGATCCTAAAGACATGTGGGTTGGTAGGTTAAAACATGGAACTGCAGATGCTGGTGTATAAAAAAAGACACAAAGTGCTGGAGTAACTCAGTTAATCAGATAGCATTTCTGGAGAACATGGATAGGCGACGTTTCGGGTCAGGACCACTCTTCAAAATATAGATGGGTGATATTTTGGGTTGAAGTCCCAACCAAAACATGCCCATCCATGTCCTCCAGAGATGGTGCCCAATCTGCTGAGTTATTCCAGTACATGGTGTCATTTTCTTGGATTGGTAGGTTAACTGATCACTGTAAATTTGTCCCCAGTAGATAGGTGAGTGGTAAAAGAAGTGGAGACTGCAAAGCTAAATGTGAACTATACACACAGAGAACTATTGATGCTGGAATCTTGTGTAGAACACTTAATTCAGCATCGATACAGGCCCTGTCAAAGTCAGTCCTGTCTTTCCCACAACCATATTCATATGATTGTAATCATTTAATAATTATGCAAATACTCTAATTTTATCTACTTGCATGAGGCTCTTAAATATGTCTACTCTGCCCACTGGACTTTCTCGATTCTCTACATTTGAATCAGTCTCCTCATAACTGCACTGCTATTATGTTTCCAACTCCAGTGCCAGATTAATTTTCAGACCTGCAGAGTAGCCGAGCAAACCTCTGTGCAAGGCTATCGACTTCCTCCCAATTCAGATGCAACTCCTCCTTTTTACACACGTCCAACCTGTCACAGAAGAGATCCCAATGATGCAAGTACTTAAAGCCCTCACCACTGCACCACCTATTTAGCGACATATTCATCTGTCCTATCCTCCAATCCTACATTCACATGCATGTGACACAGGGAAAATGAAGCAGTCCACAACCAAACACAGCAATACCTGGACACTATGCAGACTTGGACTGATAAACGACAAGTAACATTCTTGCCACAAGTACGCAATCGCAATATTCAACATGAGAAAGTTTACCTAACATATCAATGGGATTGCCATCACAAAATCCCCTCCGTCGAAATCCTGGGTGAACATTGACCGGAACCAGAGCTAGAGTAGACATATACACAACATGCCTACAAGAGCAGGTCAGTGGCAAGGGATTTTGCAGCAAGTAACTCACCTCCTATCTCTCCAGAGCCTGTCCACCATTCGCAGTGCTCAAGCCATGAGTGTGATGGACTACTCTCCGCTTGACTGGAAGAGTGTATATTCAGCAACACTCTGGAAGCTCGACACCATAACGGAGATATGCTTATTGCCCTGGGAATTGTGTTGTATATTCTTTAAAGATCTCAATGGAACCTTCACCCCACGGTATAATTCAGTTCACAATGGTCAACATAAGCATAATTTATTTTTGTTTATATATAAGAATGTAATAAAGTGACACTACATTCACAGCTGTAATTGCATCATCTTTGATAACTTCAGAAACACGATTGGCTCATGTGTGCACCTTAATGCATGACAAATTAGTTATTATTAAAATAAATGTAATTAAAGCTTGCGTACTAACATAACCCTTAAACTATTTTTCCTGCAGGTCAGAATAAATCTGTGCTTAGTTGATGATGATGTTAGCTATACCAATCATCAAAAGAGCACTGTATTTTTGATAATGAAATTAATCAAAACTGTTTGGATGAGAGACAAATCAAAAGATTATTGTAACCACAGCATAATTATTTGTGCAATGTAATGATTAATTATGCCAAAATATGTTCCAAAACTTTAAATTCAACATCTTAGAATATTTTACATTTATTTTCATGAGCTTTCAATTGCATATTAATATAAATTGTGCTCAAATACATAGTTCTATTTGTAAAACAATACATACCGACATAAATATGAAAAGTTTACCTTATCTGTTGTGTTTAGAGTATCAGCTTGTTCTTGCGTTGGTGATACTATAGCTATGAAGTCATTTACAGAGGAACCATCACCATTCTGAAAAAATGAATACAGGTACAGATAAATAGTAATTGAGTCACGTTACAGACAAAGGTAAAGACAAGATCAATCGATGCATAGCAAGGTTGCCCTGCCTGACCTATGCACTGATCTGGGAGGTCAATGTTTCCTTTTTTAGTCCATGTCCATTCAGCCTGTGCTGAAATAAATGGATCACTGCAACTGGCCTTAGCAATCGCATACCAAACAAGGGGAACTCAATCTGCTGTATGCGTGTATGTGAATAAACTGATAACAAAATAGAAGTAAGGTACCTGTATTATTGAGCAAAAATGAAGTGCTGGCAGATCTCAGCAGGTCAGGCAACATCTGTGGAGGGAAATGGACAGACGACCTTTTGGGGTGGAATCCTTCTTCAGATTCTTTTCCAGTCTGAATAAGGGTTTTGACCCAAACATTGTCTGTTCATTTCCCTCCATAGATGCTGCCTGACTTGTTGAGTTTCTCAAATGCTTTGTTTTTTGCTTAAGATTCCAGCAACTGCAGATATTTGTGTATCCGTATTATTAGGTGGATTGCTGAGTTAGCTCTGTGTCTCGTCCAGCTCTGTGAACTACTGGGGTCACATCATAGCAGGTAATGAAAACACATTTTTTTGCACAGAACCAAACAAAATTATATCATTTCTACAGTGATATTCCTCTCATACCAATGGCACTATCAATAAACACAGTTCTTCAACAATGATCATTTAAGGTATTCAAGCCAGCAAATCACAACTTTTTTTTAATGAAAATACAGACCAAGGCACCACTAGAGCATGCTGAGTTGTTATCTTTCCAGAAAGTGGCAACCCATATTCATAGAAATCTTTTCAAGGTCAATGTTCCCTTCCATTGGATTAGGGAGTCACTTGAGAAGGCAGTGGCAACCCAGATAGTGTCAACATAAAAGAGCATATGCTCCTTTATCTGGACCTGAACAATCAAAACATAAGAAAAAGGAGCTCCTCAAAGAGCCCCTTGGGTCCCCTCTGTCATTTAAAAAGATAATGACAAATCTTTTAAATCAAGCTCTATTTTAGGATTCCTCGCAACTCTATTGATCTCATACTTGACTGAACCTCAAGGCAGAGAATTCAAAAGAAATTACAAGGTTCAGATTGAAGAGATCTCAGTATTAAATGGCTAAACCTTTATCTTAAAACTGTGAATTGTTCTTGACTTCCAGACGGGGTAAGAACTTCTCACAATCCATTCAATCAAACCCTTATAGATGTTTCGGTGAGCACAGCACTAACTGATGAATACCAAAAAATAAAAATCTGTTTGCTTTAACTGCATTTCTTAATTACATAACTTAATTTCATCCAAGAATCAAATATGAGAGCAATCTTTAAAATACCTCCTTGTTAGTGATACCAAAACAGCATCTCAGATGCAGTCTAATCAGGGGCCAGTTGGTAAGACAACAATGCATCAATGTATTTAGTTGTATTTTAAGTGGGTGATTTAAAAAAAAGGGGTTATATGTTTTGAAAACAAATCCCATTGAAGTCACAGGAAGGCGTCAGACCAATAGATAAATCTTTTCTGGAAGAGCATTGAAGTTTAGACCAATTGATAATTTTTCTGAGAGGCATTTGGGTGTCACTGGAAGAGACCCAGTGCTGTGCTGGACCATGCTAGTAATCCATGAGTAAGCATCCCAAGTAAAGACAACATTCAAGAAATAGCAGGATTCAAGTGCAGGCAGCTGGCCATCTCAGGATAGGCAAATGTATGCACACATTTCAAGGACTGAGGTTCCATGCCAATTCACCCCTCCCAAAATTAGTTCTGAGAATACACTTCAAACTCTTACTTTCCTGTCTTATTTCTCGGACCAAATAATGTGGTATAGAGTGATACTTTTAAATCTGCAATGATCATGGACTTAATTGTATAGCTCCTCATTGCTGTAAGCAGTTCAGCAAAGGCTTGTAAAGAATTTAAACAGAGTTCGTCATGTCTGTGTTCAGCAAGCAGCATTTCACAAAAGTAAATTTGCCTGTATATATTAATAAGTTTACTTTGCCAACGTGATCATAATTTTAATATCAAGGATATGACTATGTAATATTTTGCTTTTTTTTCAGTTGGTGTTCCAGGATTAATCAACATTACGTATAAAAATAATATGTAGAAACAAGGCTCTGCAGATGCTGGTTTACACAAAAGGACACAAAGTGTTGGAGTAACTCAGCGGGTCAGGCAGCATCTCTGGAGAACATACACCATTCAGTATATTATTCATACCAAAAATAATATACCTGAACTACAGGTCAATGTGAAATAAAAATGTTGAGCTAAAATTCCTAATTTCGGTTTTATGTGTCAGGCTATCACCTATACCAGCAAATACCAAAATTCCTTCTGTGCAGGAAGGAACTGCAGATGCTGGTTTAAACCAAAGATAGACACAAAAGGCTGGAATCACCCAGTGGTTCAGACAGCATCAGATCTGAAGAAGGGTGTCGACTCGAAACGTCACCTATTTCTTTTCTCCAGAGATGCTGTCTGACCCGCTGAGTTATTCCAGCTTTTTTGTGTCTATCCAAAATTCCTTCTCTTCTGTAAATGCCGCGTTGGGTTCAGTGAAATTAAGTTGGATTGCAGGTATTTGGATGCAAAGACAAGATGCATCTCCAAACGTATGAGATCAGTCACCTCTTGCACTAAGACAGCTGACTTTAATAAATTCAAAGGCCTCATTAAAAATAGATTCTAGTAGGGAAATCAAAGTCTAAAAGTCAGTAAATTGTAATCATTGGTACTTAGCCACAAACACCAATTACGTTTCCTCTAATTGTACTAAAGAGGCAGTTGTTAGTTGTAGAGCCTCCTAAGAAAAGGAGACATTCGTCTAACATTTCAATTTCAGGCAGTGATTGCTGTTTGTAACCTGTTCATTTCACGTGAGGACCCCATAAAAGAGCTTTAAATTTTTTTTTTGCATAAATAGATCAACTAAACTCCTGGAAAATTCAAGTTTGAAATGTCAACAGTCACACGGCACGGTTCAAAGGAACCCAAAATTATATATGAAAATTGGTGTTAACATAGCTTTTTTAAAACTGAAAACTGAAACTGAATATAAATTCAAAAGGCTGGAGTAACACAGCGGGACAGACAGCATCTCTGGGGAAATGAAATGGGGGACAATTGTGAGACCCTTCTTCAGACTGCGACCCAAAACGTCACCCATTCCTTCTCTGTCTATCTTCAGTTTAAACCAGCATCTGCAGTTCCTTCCTGCACTGAATATAAATTGCTAGTTTCCTTTCAGAATCTTGACTTTTGTTCTGGGAAATCAGAGTCTGTGTCCTTAACTGAACCCATCATCATGAAACTGCTGTTGGACATTAGCAGAGAGCAGGCAGCATGATGTGTGTCTGTACGCTCGGGCAAAGGAGCATAAACAAAATACAGCAAAAGCACTAATATACCTTATTATATAATATACCATATAACCATATTATATACCAATATGTCATATTATACATATGCACAACTCCAAGTCCCAAATCTTAGAGTTAACTATTGATACCAAATCTTGGGCGGCAAGGCAGCACGGTGGTAGAGTTGCTGCCATACAACGCCAGAGATCGGGGTTCAATCTTGACTATTGGTGCATGTCTGCACAACCAAGTCATTTGGGCAGTGCATGAGAAAAACATTGGATCATGGAGCAAGTGCATAAAAGGGTGCATGTCGAAGAAGACAAATATAGGGGGGCAGACAATTCAGAGGGATCAATTTTCCTTAACAGAGGAATCATTTGACAAAGAGTAAGGTGAAGAAAAACGTTTCCACCCAAAGTGTAGCATAAGTCTGGAATTCACCATTTGAGGGAGATACCGTTAGCACACAAACACGATTGGATGTGCAAAAGAACTGTAATCTACAGGGGCCTAATGCTAAAAGCTGGATGGATCCTTTTCCATTGGGTGACATGATAGAATGAATGGCTTCCTTCTGCATCGCAAATATTAAAATGCACTTGTTAACTAAGAAGATTTAGCCTCGCATTTCACATGTCTGCAATCTGCTTATTGAAGCACTTGTTATTGTTTTAACGCAACATGAATCCTAAACTGCACTGAATCCTAAAAGAAGAGTGAAGTACTAAAAATACCTTTGTACAGTTCAGAGTATAGTTTCATTCTGATAAACTTGACCACAGGTCAATTTTAATCAATTTTGCCTCAAAGGACAGCTTATTCAAGCTAGAAAGTCTGTACACCAAGGCATTTGCTGGTTTAGTGGTCATTGGAAAAGCATTACGCTTGTTTTTTTAAATTCTTCCCAAATTACGTTATCTCACATTTATCCAATTTATATTCTATCTGCACATTTCTATCCACCAGCTTAATCTGCCCACATCTGCACCCTCCTCACAACTCTCCTTCACATCCACCATCAAATCTGTGTAGTTATTTAACTCTTTGAGATTGTATTTATAGGAACAGTCACATCGTTTTGGTTTGGTAAGTGATCTATTTTCTTTCCAAATCATCATTGGTAAACAGTCAATCAATTTCTCAGCATTCAAGTGCTTAATATCATTTCATTCCCAGAATGAGACCATGACTCATTATTTATTCATTAATAGCCATCTGCGACTTCATTAACAGGAGGTGAATTACCGAAGTTAAGCTTCACCATGACTCTGAAGGGTGTCGAAATAAAGTTTTGGTGGCACAATTCTTCGATCAATTCTACTGCTGTTTTCTATATAAAAAGTGAGCGGTTGTCAGTCAGTTGCCCGTTGGCAGCAGTTGAGATAAATCCCAGTGCCCACTGACCAAAGCCTCAGTTCCAACTCTCAATTCTCCAATTTTGGAATGCAATAATCACAGACGACAATACAAGAGGGGACACGGTCACATAGTGAAACTGAGTGGCAGCAGGTCAGTGGCTGCCATGATGACTTGTTTTCTTTATTGCTCTGTACTTTTTATTCAATGTGATCATTTTAGAATTTATTTTCTATACTGAATTATAACTATTTATCACAAGAACTGAGATTTCATAGATTTCATAGAGATGCTATAGATCACATAGATTTTAAAATAATTTAATTGAATAATTTGATAAAATGACAAGCTAGATTGTTCTTCCAGTTTTTTTCTCCTTTCAGTTCTGATGCCAATTTTATCCGCAGATGCTAAACGCCAGTGAAATATCTCCTTCTTTCTCGAGCGATATTTCTGCTCTTCTGTTGCTACCTCTTTACTGGGTCACTCCTGACAGTTATTAGTAGGCACTGGATTCCATCAGATAATTCTAAGTAGGTACTGGGTGTATCTCGATGGTTGCAAGTGGGCACTGGATTTATGCCGACAGTTACCAATGGGCACTGGATTCAATCTGATAATTATGTGGGCACTGGATTTCTCCCAACATGTGCCAGCGGGCACTGGGATTTATCCCAACTGCTGCCAACGGGCAACTGAATTTATCCAGACAGTTGTCACTGGGCACTAGATTACTCCTTACAATAGTCACTGGATTACTCTTGACAATTGTAGGTGGACACTGGATTACTCTTGATAATTGTAGGTGGGTACTGGACTTCTCCTGATAGTTATTTACTAGTACACGCCCTTTAGAATATCATCCATATAAAAAAGATGTAAAATTGATAATTGGGTTCTGCACCATTCTTAATATGCTTCCAACATTCCTAACTAACAACATTTGATGGCATATTAATATTATAAATTCAAGTATTCCTAGTATGTAAATAATTTATCATAAACCATGCATAACAAAATGTTGAATTAAAATTTTTCATAAATACCTAATAAATTATCTATAAATTATAAATGCTCTGATGTTGCACTCAATGGAGAAGTTAATTGGAAACAAGGTGAAATACTTTCTAGTCTGTGGACATAACTTACACAAAGTAAGGCGATTGCACAACAATTTGTACAATCATCTCAGCCCAATGATATTGCTACTTATTCGTCTGAAGGATGGCAGATCCAACTATTTTCAGCTGTATTTATTTTTTTTTCTGATTTATTATTTCCATCATAAGATCACAATTTGAAATAATTAGCTGATGGTCATATTATGTTGAATTCTATTTGTAAAGCAGCAGCTCATACCTGTAAGCTGTAAAACCTGGACTAAATGTGCAGTCAGAACCTAGGCGTCCAGAATAATAACCTCCCAACTTCTGAAAGCATTTCCACCATCTACAAGGAAAGTCTGAATGTGTTAGAGAATTCTTCACCTACATGAGAAAGTGTAAAACTGGTCACACTAAAGAAGCCAAACATCATCCAAGACAAGGCAATCCACTTCAAAACAATTAAAATATCTCTACTTTGCACTGTCAAACCACTGTGGCTGCAATATCTACACTTACAATAACTCAGACTTGAATCATAAAAACATGCGCCAAAACATTCAAGTCTTGTATACTGTCTCAGTGTACTAATCCCAATTCATAGCAAAAGGATTTGAGTATAGGAGCAGGGAGCTTCTACTTCAGTTGTACAGGGTCTTGGTGAGACCACACCTGGAGTATCGCGTACAGCTTAGGTCTCCAAATCTGAGGAAGGACATTATTGCCATAGAGGGAGTGCAGAGAAGGTTCACCAGACTGATTCCTGGGATGTCAGGACTGTCTTATGAAGAAAGACTGGATAGACTCGGTTTATACTCTCTAGAATTTAGGAGATTGAGAGGGGATCTTATAGGAACTTACAAAATTCTTAAGGGGTTGGACAGGCTAGATGCAGGAAGATTGTTCCCGATGTTGGTGAAGTCCAGGACAAGGGGTCACAACTTAAGGACAAGGGGGAAATTCTTTAAGACCGAGATGAGAAAGACTTTTTTCACACAGAGAGTGTTGAGTCTCTGGAACTCTCTGCCACAGAGGGTAGTTGAGGCCAATTCATTGGCTATATTTAAGAGGGAGTTAGATGTGGCCCTTGTGGCTAAGGGGTCAGAGGGTATGGAGAGAAAACAGGTATGGGATACCGAGTTGGATGATCAGCCATGATCATATTGAATGGCGGTGCAGGCTCGAAGGGCCGAATGGCCTACTCCTGCACCTAATTTCTATGTTTCTATGTTTCTATACATTTGCACTTAACTAAGATTGCGCTTATGTGTAGTAATACTGTTACTAAACGGTATGCAAAAAAGTAACAGTCTCAAAATAGAACTGCTCGGAACTAATAGGGAAAGGAATTTCGTCATCTAGAATATGTAAATTCTTTGAAATTCTTGACTGAAAAATAGCTGTGGAGACTCAGTGACTGAATACATCAATGTGGAGATTAATACATTTTTGGATACTAGGGGATTTGAGTATGATTAAAACTTAAGAGTGGTACAAGACAAATGATCAACAATAAAAATATTAACTGGTGATGACAGGCATAACCTAATGTTCTAATCAGCATACCTTTAAGACTGTTGCATACCTTGTGTTGACTGCAACTCTCCTCTATACTCTCCTCTTACATCACCAAACATGTGAGTTTATAATTGGCATCTGCTGATGATTTGTAAGTTTTTCACATCTTCAGATCTCGTATACAATAATGGATTATTCTCCTGTCTATTCCTCATATGTATTCAAAAAGGAGTAAAAAATGAAAAGTGAAGGGAGAGTTTGGAAAAATGAATCTAATAGTTCAATTTTACACTCCCTTCATAATGAGAATGGAAATATTGCATGTTTGTGATATCATGTTAATCAGGTTTGAGGAAAATTCTTTATGCTCAAGTTGGCTCAGTGATAAAAAATAAGCAAAATGTAAATATTGCAATCTGATACAAATCAGTGACGTAACTTCATAAAATCTAATCGACTTCTATGATTTTTAATGCAATAACCGAATATTTATATTCTGTGGAAATTTCATTTTGTTTCATTTAATATGACAGCAGTTTTATGAAAAATGCAATGGAACTGGTCTCACAGCACCCGAACATTCATAAATGACCACGAGGGAAGATGAGAATATGAGAAATCAGTGGTATTCTGCTACAATTTCACAAGTTAAAGGATTAGGTGTGACAGTATGAATGCTTAAAGTTCACTGGAAGATGTGCATGTAGTTTTCCAAAACTATCTTTTAACCACTTCATTGCAGTTGATCTTGGACAGTTTAAAATATCATTTGAACGTTAAAGGTAGACAAAAATTCTGGAGAAACTCAGCTGGTGAGGCAGCATCTATGAGCGAAGGAAATAGGCAACGTTTCGGGTCGATACCCTTCTTCAGACATTAACATTGGTTAATGATTTAACATTTGAACATTGGTTTTAATCACAGAGTACAGCGAGTCGCTTTTCACAATCAGGTTTCCATTACATGACACTATGGAAAAACTGTTTAGAAGGATTGAAAGTGCATTATATTTTAAACTTATTCAAAACTCAGAATAACAGGCTGAAGTGGTTTAAGGATAGTGGACATAATGATGATAGCTTTCACAAGAAGAGTGTTTGACCTGCCGCTCAGTTATCCGCCTTGGTGAGGAGACTAGTTTATGTGAAATCACACTACTTGTGGAAGTGTCAATTTGTTTCAATTAATATGACTGTTAAGCTATATTTAAAAAGTTGGAGTGGCAATTTCTTAACTTTTCAATGTCCAACTTTTAATTACCGTTACTACTCAGGGAGGTGGTGGAGATATAGTTTACACACTAACGGATAGCAAAAACAAATCTTCCAGATGTCGTTTCTTGATTAATTGGTCTTTCATTGAAGTAATACAAAACATAGAAATAATTCATAACTTTTCGTTCTTACTAACTGTTTCCTCCATGTGGCATCTCCTGAACATAAACATGAACGTGATCATGGTAAAAATTGTTGTCCTCGCCATCCCTCGAGGCAAACTAAATTTTAAATCTCTGTGTCTGCGCTAGCCTCTCCAGCAGTGGACACACCTCTCTACATAGCAAATACCACCTACCAGCGTACATACAAATAAGAACCATAAATATCTGTACATGACTATTATATACTGACTTAAGCATAAATGGCTCCTACAAAAGTAATTCATCTGGTCTTATTTCACCATGAACCGTCACACTATGACCATAATTGAATATGAAAACATAAAACAAAAATAATTGCGGATAGTCAAAGGTTTTGTCTTGGAATCAAGTATTTCTCAGCCTTTTTTTGAAGATACATGTCTTTGGGAAAGAATGAAGAACTTGTTTCATCACACATCTTCTTGATGCGATGTATCCAAGAGCAAGTTAGATGTAGCTCTTCAGGCTAACAGAATCAAGGGATATGGGGAGAAAGCAGGAACGGGGTACAGATTTTGGATGGTCAGTCATGACCAATTGCAGTGCTCGCTCGAAGGGTTGAATGGCCTACTACACCTATTTTCTTTGTTTCTATGCTTCTCCTCACAATATTCCAAAGTAGGCAGCACAATGGCACAGCGAGTAGAGCTGCTGACTCGCAGCACCAGAGACTCAGGTTCGATCCTGACCTTGGGGGTCATCAGTGTGGAGTTTGCATGTTTTCCCTGTGGCCTATCCAGACATTGGGTTCCTCCAGATGATCAGGTTTCCTCTATTGCCCTAAAGATGGATGTACGTATTGGGTGCCTGCAGGAAGTGGAGTTCCATGGGTAATAGAGTGGGGAACCTTGCTGTTTGGAATATATGTGATTGATTTGTATGTGGATGTAGGAGGCATGATCAGTAAGTACACTGTTAACATGAAAATTGGTGGAGTTGTTAATAGTGTGGAGGTCGCTTGAGGCAATCAATGTGCTGGTGAAATGGTCTGAGAAATGGTAAATTAAATGTATTTAATCCTAATACATGTGAGAAGATGCATTATTAGAAGGTTAATGAAGCTGGGGCATACACCATCAACAGTAGGTCAAGGGATTATTGAGGCAAACAGACCTTTGTGTACGGCCAAAGTTATGTGGAGCGCAGATAGATAATGCAGTTTAGAAAGCATATGCAATATTCTCCTTCATATCTCGGGCTACTGAATGCAAGAGCAGGGAGATTATACTCTGATTTTGTAAATGATTGGTCAGATCTAATTTGGAGTACTGCATGTTGTTCTGGTTACCACACCATAGCAAATATTAGATAGCGTTGGAGAGGGTGCAGAGTACATTCACCAGGATGTTACCTGTTATGGAACATTACATTTATGAGGAGAGGCTGGCTAGGTCTATGTCCCCTGGAACAGGAGGTTAAGAGGAAATATCACCGAACATAAAAAAAATAATGAGAACTCTACATTCAGTAAACTGAAGGAAATGTTCCTCCATACATGAGGTAGAATCAAATACACAGGACTAGATGTTAAGAAGTCCCTTGTGCCAGTAGGTGGGGAGCATTTCACAACATTCATTGATTACTGAGAAAAATAGATAGAATTAGAAAATAGATAAAATTAAAGGGTCTGGTGTTAATATAAGGGACATTATTTTAGGGTATGCCATAAATGATTAGTAGGTAGAAATAACCATATGCTGGTTAATACACAAATACACAAAAAAGGACGCAAAGTGCTGGAGAAACTCAGCGGGTCAAGCAGCAGCTCTAGAGAACAAGATAGGTGACGTTTCGGGTCGAGACTCTTCTTCATTCTTAAGAAGTATCTAGACAAGCGCTTGAATCCCCTCAGCATGGAAGCCCGAATGGGATACATAGGTCAAGTGCTGTAACATGGGACTAATATGGGTGGGTATCCACTAGTTAGCATGAACATGATGGGTCAAATGACTTGCTCCCATGTTGCATGGACTATACCCTGCAATGTCCATGTCCCTTCAGCCTCTTGTTTTCAAATGGTCTAAAAAGACGAATGAAAAATGCAAGTTCTACTGACAGTAATTTAGTTAAAGGGTGAAAAAAGACACAAGGAATAATTGACATGTCATAATAAAACAAAGAAAAATATTTAAAGTATGGTCCCCATTTAAATGCACAAATGTAATCATATAATCTTGTAATAGCACATTATCTTCCAACTAAAATTCATAAAATTAAAATCGTAGTTGGAAATTTGGTGTAAAAAAACAGAAAATGCTGGGAATGCAGGCCAGTCAGCATCTGAGAAAAAAGAAACAGGGCTAATGCTTCAAGTTGGAACGCCTTCATCACAGATTCATTATTCATAATTGAAGCGAGTTTCTATCAGATAGTTACATCAAACCCAAGCAGTAACTTCAAAACAGATTTGCTTAACCATTTCTTCACTAAACAATGGAGAAGCGTCAAAATACCTGACAGCCACAGAAAACAACAATTAGATAGAGCCAGCAAATATCTTCACAATTAAATCTTCCAACACATTCCCAGGTCCGAAAACGCAACGCAATTCTACAGGAGAAATAGGTCATTGTAACTCTATAGGAATAAATATATATTGTCAGGATTCAAGATTGAATGAAGAAAATATTAGAATAAATGGCCTAAAAATTCAAAACCAGCATGCTGGTTTTCAAGGAACTCAAGTTATCGATACATTGCTATTTCCAATATCAATGTTTTCATAAGCTAAAGAGCCAGAAGGGCACATTTTCTAATGAAACCGGACATTGTTTGAGCAAGGTACCAGACACTAGGAACTGATCTGATGGGATTTATACTTAGCATTAAGGCAAGTTCAAACAGTATTTCTCACTTCTGCACTACAGTTAGCATACCATTCACTTTTTATTCTCACCCATGTCGCTAACAGCTGTGTTTCGGCCTCTTCATTACAACACGGGAGACCTTGCAAATTAACCCAGACAAGCTATTCTATCCTGGCTAACGACATCAGCTTATTTCCTATGCAATGCTGATTGCCTATCAGACACACTATTAAAGCAGATACAACATTTGAGCACAATAACATTGCCCTCCAACACCTTCATTTCAATCTGTCAGTCAGTTCTTGATCAATTGGAGCAAAATCTCTCATTTATTTCAGATCAAAACACGATATGAAATCTGGATCTTTGATGCCACAATTAGACAGCACTTGGATTGTCGACTGACAAATGCATCTATTTTCCTTTCAGCTTGTGTACTTATTTTCCCGCATGGAGGTGATACAGAAGAGTGAAACCAATCTGCTCAACTAATGCATCCATGGAAACAGCCAATTTACCACTCCATCAAAATATCCAACTGCTTTATTAACAGAACATCTGTGATATTGTTACCAATATCCTACCAATTACCTTTAATGCATCAAAGCATGCATTGAAATCAGTCCAAAATGTGTCCGGTTGTCTGCTGAGGTCAGTCATCTGAATGTCTGAAGTAGATGACTATAGGTTGAAATCACCACCCCTCCATCCCATACACCTCAAGAAATCTGAGGAAAAAAATCTCGATAATGCTGGTGCAGTCCAAGAGGGTACAACCAGTTTTCAGTATAACTGAAATCCTGTTTACCCTCTTGGGCGGACGCATGTGATCCTATTGTACTATTTCAAAGTAGCATCACCCTCGTATCCAGACCACAGGTAGCCCCGAAGACAATGTCACCAAAATAGATTATCTGTTTATTACCTTATTGCTGTTTGTGGGTCCTTGCAAATTGGCCAATGGATTTTGTTACATCATAATAGTGATCTTCCTTTCAATACTTAATCAGTTGCATCAAACATCGTAATACCAGAGGATATCAAAGACATTGTGGCAATTCAAATCTTTATTTTGTTTATTTCATTAATTTATATCTACATCCTCTTGCAACCATGAATTAACTTGAAACAGTGTTCTGGATTAAACGTGTGAGAAGGAACTGCAGGTGCTGGTTTAAACCGTAGACACAAAAAGCTGGAGTAACTCAGCGGGTCAGACAGCATCTTTGGAAAAAAGCAATAGTTAACATTTCGGGTCGAGACCTTGCTTTAGTCTGAAGAAGGGTCTCGACCCGAAACGTCAACTATTCTTTTCTCCAGAATTGCTGTCTGACCCACTGAGTTACACCAGCTTTTTGTGTCTATCTTCTGGATTAATTCTGGTTTGTGTGTTGTAAAATACAGGGGGTTTACTTTCATTTGTCTTCTTCTGAGACTGAACCCAAGTTTGTTAACTCCCATTTATATGTCAGTCCTCTGGCATTGAAGAAGGCCATGTTATCTTTCCCTTGTGGCTCATTAATCCGAAATGAATACAATATGACAAGTGCAGCATAACCACAGCTGGACAATTTCAGGCTTCTGATTTGCTGCTACATTTGGTTTTCTTTGTTAATTATTGCTCTGCCACCACTGGCAATAGTCCACCATTAGTCACAGATCTTTCATTGCACCTCTGAGAAATACTCAACGTCTGCATTGAATACATTTCCTTGATATGACTCTCGGCTGTAGTGATGCCGAATTCTTACTTCAGAATCCGCCGCAGAACATAATGTGTGGTCTGTACCAAATGTACAATAACTCTGGTGCAGTGTTAATCTGCTAGCTGAGGGTGGAATCTATTTGCACAGGATCACTTTATAAGGTGCATGGTAGTAATTGTAGGTTTTTAAATTTACACTGTTTTCTGAAGGTTACCCAGGCCAAGATATACATATATGTATCCCCCGCCCCCCTGATGTTGAGCGTCTACCACTCTCAGCAATCAATGAATGTCGTGAAATGCTCCCCACCTACTGGCACAAGGGACTTCTTAACATCTTGTCCTGTGTACTTGACTCTGAAAATCTGGACTCGTCCAGTGACTGCTGTGAAAGGACAGCTGACAACATGGGAAAGTCCATGTGACAGCTTGGGGAGACAGCTGACAGGAGGGAACAGACCCCACTGGGGCCGTCATGGGCTAGCTACCCATGACAGCAGTCCCCAACGCTGTTTCAGCTAGTTGGAGACACCCGCTAAATGCTACAAAAAGTAAATTAAAGGAAATACCCCTAGAGCCTGCGAGAGCGGGGACGCAAGATGGCTCTCCGATTGATAACACGGTTACAGACCCAGGAACGGAAACGACCACGGACAAGGAGAGCATGGAACATGAGACATCCACAACAGCTGCGGGACACAAACTTCAGGTGTGCATCTGTGGTTGGGAGAAAAGGACATCAATGATGGGCTTGAAGATCCACCAAGGGAGGAAAAAGTGCTTGAGAGAGCAGAGACATGGGCCTCGTATTGACCAGTACTTCTTACAAAGCAATCAGTCAAATCAGTCGGATAAAGCACAGCGACGGGACACAAACCAAAGTTCGCAGAGCATCAGCACTGATGCTCATACTCCAACTATATTGAAAGTATTTGCATTAAACCTAGCCAAACATATGCCTACAAAATATATTGGGAAAACAGAACAGAAATTATGGAAATCCCTCAGTAGTTCAGAATAGAACAAGAAAATATGAGGGGAAAAAAGTGCTGGAAGAACTCTGCAGGTCAGCTTACATCTGTGGAAGGAATGGACTGAGGGTCAGGACCCTACTTCAGACAGATGGAGTGGGGGGAGAAAACTAAAAGAGAGGTGAGGGTGGGCAAAGCCTGGCAAATTTAAACCTCCAGTTTAAATTCCATTTGGAATATTTTGGAGGACCAAGAAACCAAGAAACCAAGAATTAGGTGATGGTGAGTCAGAAGATGGTGAAAGGTAGTGACAAAGGCTAGAGGTAAAAAGGAGACAAAAGGGTCACAGATAAGGAAAGAAGAGGAGTGTAATGTAAAAAGGCTCCCTAGATGCTTTCCATTCCAAGAGATCCAAGGTGCCCTCCTTTTCAGCAAACATTGTTTCCACCTGCTGCTGTAGAGGAGCCTTCAGCAGTGCCTCCTGTTTCCTGCAGTTGACCAGAGGAACAAGGATGGAATTCCCCTGCTCCTCATCTTTCACCGCACCAGCCTCCACATCCAACTCTTCATTCTCTGACACCTTCAATATGATCCCACTACCGGTCACACCTTCCCGTTTCTCCTTTCTGTACAGGCTATTCAGTCTGCAATCTCTCGGTTCACTCATCCCTTCCCACACAACCTGCCCAGGCACTGTGCTCTTTAACCACAGGAGATGCCTGCAACCCCTCTCTCACTTCCGTCTAGAGGCCTTAGCAACCCTTTTAGGTGAGACAGAAGTTGACCTGCAATTCTTCCACCTTGTCTATTGCATATGGTGCTCCCAATGTAGCCTCCTCTACATTGGCGAGACCAAGTGTTGACAAGGCGACTATTACTGTCTGCAAAGGCAGTTGCGAACCATTTCTCCCCTTCCCATTGAAATATTGACCGCTTGTCCTTGGCCTCCTCCTCTGCCAGAGTGAAGCCATATGCAAACTGGAGGAACCGCATCTCATCTTCTTAAAATCCAACTGCATGAACATTGAATTCTCCAATTTCAAATAATAATCCACTACAACCAAATCATGCTCCCCACCAATAGGTGTACAAATATTTCTCCCGCCACCCTGTTCAGGCTTCTCCTTTCCCCTCCTCCATACACTCATCTCCCAATCTCCCATCTCCTAGTCTCTCATTTCCATTTTATCTCTGCTCTTCCCCACCCCCATGTTCACATATATCCCTTTCTCAGGCTTCATGTTTCAATCTTATTTTCTTATCATACACACTTTTGTTTCCTTTCCACCCATAGTCTTTGCCACTATCTCCGCTACCACCGCCCATCTGCCAGTACCTCCATCCACCTACCACTTGCCAAGATGTCCCCTACTTCACCTCCCTTTTCCAGCTTTCTCCCCACTGCTCCATCAGTCTGAAGAAAGATCCTGACCCAAAATGTTGCCTAGGCGTTCCCTCCATAGATGTTAACTGATTTACCTAATTCCTCCAGCACTTAGATTTTTGTTCAAGATTCCAGCATCTGCAGTCTCTGTCATCAACAACCAAATGTGGTGCTGATGTAAACTCACTGCGGTGTGAGGGCTCCATTTAAAAACAGATACTGTCAACTTGAACCAGCATTCCTTACTATATCTTTCAGTACTTGGGTTAAAGTTCTAATTAAAAGCTCTGATGAAATATATTGCATTGCAATCACTTCCACTTCACATTACCTCATATCTGCTATGCATGTCCCCAGAGCTACTGCAAATGTCTTAAAAATCGCATTAGCTTTATTTTCTCATTTTTATAACTAATTATACAGCAATTGCAGCTTCACATTACCAGAATGTAAAACACAAAATTGTTACTGGTTATTAAAGTGAAATATTAGGAGTTTTACATGTGGCTTCCAGTGATGCACTGAACCACAACCAAATTTCTTCTTACTAAATGACCCAAGTAATTTAAAAAATAACGACGATATTCCTCTTTGTTCCCAGATCAGCAGCAAGATGTCTCCAAGATGACTCTTCCTTCAAGTTTACAAATTAACCGACTCTATCTAATCGCAACACTCCCTTATCAGTTTTACTTGCCCAAATTACATTTTTATTTTTGGTTGCAAGTCACATAAGGTGCAAAGAAGGATGAATGCATCTGCAATAGATTTGCATGACTCTTGCCAACCATAAAAAAGGAATTACAAGTGAAAATAAAACAGGACCAGAGATCAATTGTTTTAAATCAATTGGATCTAGCCATCTAATGCTGAAGTCCATGTAAATCAAGATGATGATTTAAGTATTAAACAACAAAAAACAATCAAAGAGAAGGAAAAAGCTTTAAACGTGTTTTTCTGATTTAGAAACATTAAGCTAAAAATGTTTGCATTTTGATTTTCTTCCTCAAAATACTTGGAAGATTTAATTATTTTGCATTAGAAATCAAGGCTCATTCCATTTAAGTTTTATTAAATGATCCTTGCCTGACATCAGTTCCTGATGTTGCAACTGTGATTGGTTTCAGGACATTGTTGTGAGATTGAAGTTGCTGCCAATAGTAATGTTGTTTTCAATCAGTAGGACTTCCAATCGTAGTGGCATTTCTTTTAGGTTTACTGAAATACTAAAACTGCATTGTTCTACACAAATCTTCCTTCCACCAAGGTCAAAGCAGCCAAGCAACAAATATGAACCTATTACTATCTGAGTTTATGTTATTGGACCCAGTAGGAGACCAGAACATGTTTCATTGGGAAGATTTTTCCATTATAAACTGGAAAGCTGGACTGCACATAATACATTTCCAACAAATGCTTGTTTTGCTTATTTTACTGCGAAAATGTTTTTATTATTTCACCAGATTCTGAGGAGAAAATATAATGGTTTGTATTGACGTATAGCTTGTTTTCTTTCCCTAAATGCAATTTTATCAGGTACATAAACAACTGGGGGAGAGCGGACATCCATATTCAATGACCCATTCATTAGCTGCATAATCCATTTGTACAGTTACGGTGGCATGAGACGCCAGTTTTAGACAGTGCTGGGACTTGGAAACACATCAGTGGGAATATGGCTGATTCTTTGTTGCTTTTCAAAATAACTGTCTAAAGGGTTTGGATGGAAACTGAGGGGAAGGACTGGAGAAGGTTCCCAGTAGAAGAAGAATGGTAATTCCATGGGATCACATTCGATTTAGATTCTGACCTGATAAACCTCTGCTGGCAAGTGATAACTTAAATATTGAGAGCAGCAGTAGGACTTTCATTGTCCTGCAAGCTGAGATTGTCTTGCCTGTTCAATATCATTCCAAAACTCAATATACAACAAATGCTGGTCAATGAAATGGGTAAGATGACTAATGTGCTCTATTCGTTTCCCTGATTCCATATTACTTATAGTATAGTAGTTGTGACTATGTTATCAGTTGAGTTAAGATTCCAGATGATAGAAATATTCGGTTTGCTTTAATGTAAGCACGATGCACATTTTTTCACAGTGCCTTTCAGAAAATTGTTGTCTTCCTTGCTCAGTCCTATTTTAACCAAGCCAGGAGTACATCTGGCAAGGGGCACTAAATGGGAAAGTGCAATACCCACTGTTTGGAATGTGAAATTGTGAATATAACATAACAATGTGACACTGAATCTCATATTTCAGCAAGGGTACACTGCCAGTACATTATGACCTTTATCTATTAACAAGCAATGTCATTTACATACAACTGATCTCTAAATTAGCTTTGCTGTCAAATACATAGTCAAGAAAATGAGCAATTATTCACTGCCATTTTAGCTATTATTTAATGGAAATCCACACCTCCATTACAGATTTTTGAAATATTCATGCAACGTTATTTTTTTTATATTGCAGACCTTCAGAATAACTTAGTTTACTAAAACTGGGTTTAAGAACTTAGTTGTGCTGCATTCAGTAGGAATTTTATGGCCTTGCTTGCAATATCACTACCACTTGAGGCTCATAATTTTATGTGTATCAATATTTTCCCAAGTATTAGGATTACAGAAACGGTTCCAAGTTTTGGCACATTTACACATGAAATCAGCTGCAGAAATCTTTAGCAATTCGGAACAAAATGTCTCTTATCTTCTCTAAGCTGAATCCTAATGTTCTACGCCTTCCTTATGTCTGTGTAATGCTTCCTACCTTAGACTGGTGTGACATTTTGTCCACACTAGGTTGATCTTGCTTAAAATATTTGGTTGTGCATCACTGTATATGTTGCAGAGAGAAAAGGTAAAACAAATAAGCCACTATTTCAGCGGACAGCTCCAAAAGAAATGTGAAAGCAGTAAGTATAATGAAACATTGCATTCCTATTTTGAACTATAATAACAAATTAATGATGATGCTTGCCCATATTCTGAGGTTAAAAAGGGACCTAGTGGAGATTACTCAAATGGATAAGCAGGCTTCCTAAGCTTTCTACCAAAAGTACACATCACACCCCGTTAAGATAGTGGGTCAGCGAATTCTACATCAACTGGAATGAGTGGTTCAAAATGGCCTTATCAGCAAACATATCTTAAAACACTGGTGACAAATCATCCTCTGCGATAATCCTCAACACTGGTGCCCCACAAGGATGCGTTCCCAGAGAGTTGTGTAAATTGCCCAGACCATCAGACAAACAAACTTCCCTTCCATTGACTCCATCCACACTTCATGCTGCCTCAGCAAGATCATCAGCATAATTAAGGGACCAGTATTACCCCGTCACTCTGTCTTCTCCCCTGCTCCATTAGTCAAGAAGTGCAGAATTTTGAAAATGCACACCTCCAGTTTCTTCCCAACAGTTAGCAGGCAACTGAATTGTCCTCTCACCAGCTAGAATGCAGTTCTGACCTCCCATCTACCTCACTGGAGACCTTTGAACTATCCTTACTCTGACTTTATCAGATGTTAATCTTGCACTAAATGTTCTACCCTTTATCTGTAGATTATGGATGGCTTGATTGCAAATATGTATAGTTTCTTTCTTTGACTGGAGTCACCAAATCTGTTGAAAAAACTCTCTGGGATTTACTTTGGAAGGAGGCAATCTAGTGTCAATTGTTTACTATTTGGAGTTTTGAAGGCTTTAATGTGGAAGAGGATGCACTTCCATGCACTTCAAAAAATCAGTTCAAAAATCCATCTTGAACTATGCTATGAGAATGCAGAATGCTATGAGAATGCAGGGTGACTTGGACAGGTTGGGTAAGTGGGCAGATGCATGGCAGGTGCAATTTATTGTGGATGAATGTGAGGTTATCCACTTTGGTAGCAAAAACGGGAAGGCAAATTACTATCTAAATGGTGTCAAGTTGGGAAAAGGGGAAGTACAATGGGATCTGCGGGGCCTTGTTCATCAGTCAATGAAAGTAAGCATGCAGGTACAGCAGGCAGTGAAGAAAGCGAATGGCATGTTGGCCTTTATAACAAGTGGAGTTGAGTATAGGAGCAAAGAGGTCCTTCTGCAGTTGTATTGGGCCCTGGTGAGACCACACCTGGAGTATTGCATGCAGTTTTGGTCCCCTAATTTGAGGAAGGACATTCTTACTATTGAGAGAGTACAGCGTAGGTTTACAAGGTTAATTCCCGGGACTGTCATATGCTGAGAGAATGGAGCGGCTGGGCTTGTATATTCTGGAGTTTAGAAGGATGAGAGGGAATCTTATTGAAATATATAAGATTATTAAGGGTTTGGATACGTTAGAGGCAGGAAACATGTTCCTGATGTTGGGGGTCCAGAACCAGGGGCCACAGTTTAAGAATAAGGGGTAAGCTATTTAGAACGGAGACGAGGAAACACTTTTTCTCACAGAGAGTTGTGAGTCTGTGGGATTCTCTGCCTCAGAGGGCGGTGGAGGCCGGTTCTCTGGATATTTTCAAGAGAGAGCTAGATAGGGCTCTTAAAGATAGCGGAGTCAGGGGATATCGGGAGAAGGCAGGAACGAGGTACTGATTGGGGATGATCAGCCATGATCACATTGAATGGCTGGCTCGAAGGGCCGAATGGCCTACTCCCGCACCTATTGTTTATTGTCGATTGTCTATTTCAATAAATACAACAGCTTTGCCTATATTTGCATAAAATCTAGTGCAAATGTTACACCCAAACATGTTGCTAGGCACAGAAAACAAACTGCACTCTTATTATTCTGTACTTAAAATATGTCAGAAATAACAAAACCCAGTCTGGAAAAAGTGATTAAAACAAAATCCCCAAGTAAATAGTAACCTATTCAAAGAGACCATGAAGTGGGTAATAGAAGCAGACAGTTCTCACCGATTCTAATTGTTATTCTAGTGGGATAATGGGTAATTTATTAGGAAGGTGCCAATCTAATGAATATCATGTAACTTACAAAATAACCTTGCTTACAATCCCCCAGATGATCAGCATCTTTGAAGAAATAACATAATATTTTCTTGTTAGATAAATGTTAGAAAAAGTGGAAATGGGGAAAAAAGCTGTTGCCTCTGAATGGATTGTTAGGTCATTAAGTCATTAGTCCAAGGCTGTCATAGAAAGGAAGGAAAGGACAATAAATGGTTTTCTGCAGCAATGTGCTACTGAAACACAGAATGCATTAGCATATAGTGATTGAGGCAGAAACTCTTAAGGCTATGAATAATTACTGCAGCAGAGTAAAAAGAAATAAAGCAAAAGATCAATTTTAGGTTGCTCTTATCCAGCATGGCATAGAGGTGATGAGCTGAACAAATTTAAAATTGTACAGTCTTCTTTAATTGCATTATAAATGTTTAAACTTTATGTATGAAATAGAATGAGGACTTGCCAATTCAGCCCTTCACGTCAGTTCTGCCATTCCATATCATGGTGGATATCTCACATCAAGACACTTCTCTGCACTAATTACTTATCTCTTGATACTCCTGATATCAAAAATTATAACGATCACTCTTTGTAACTCCTCTGGATCCTCTATACAGCCATTATCGGCACATATTTTTGTGCCATCAGCAAGAAGTCCACTCTCCATGTATTCACTCTCCATGCGATCATTTTTTAATTTAATTTGCCAGTCTTTTTATATATAAATATTGTATTTGTCGTTAAATGCACTTCTAATTTCCCAATTCATACCATGCCCAAAAGTAACACTATCATATGGAAGCCAATATAAAACTCTTACCAATCTAACCTGTCTCTTGCTGTTACTTATCCAAACAGATTCTATTCTTGATTTTTTAGCTAAAATTATTTTTCTCTATATTTCGATCTCATTCTGCAACATCAGAACTACCCCACATCCTTTTCCATTTTTTTTTTGCTCTGCTAAAGATATTCTGGAACATTTACTTTCCAAAGTCATTTTGCAACCATTTCTTGAATGACATTTTGAATGTATCTATTTATGCTATTAATTCACCTACTTTGTTGTGCATCTAGTGTGCACTTCCATAGCGCATTCATTTTGAGGCGTTTTAAACCACTTTTCTCTTTCTGACTGTAATGTGAAATTATACTCACATTTATATGTACTGAAACTTCCTGAAAATCTCATTATCGTTATTTATTTTGCCACCCTATACTATTATTTTGACCCTTCTCCTTTGTTTCCAAACATTCCCCTCATCAAAACCCTTCCACCCACCATTTTGATTGCACCTTATCTACAGACCAAGGTATGAGGTTTGCTTACATCCCAGTCGCAGTTTGCCCCATGAATCAAAACCCACACATTCAATTCACTGATTTCATCTATTCTATTCCAATTTGCACATTTCTCAGCTGACAATCAACCCATTATTGCTTTTGTGGCTCTGATTTTTAACTTGTGTCCCAGTTGCTCACTTTCATTTAAAATAACTTATTCATCCTAGCTGTATTTTGTTATATTGACCATAACAATTGGACCTTTGTTGTTCTACAAGATTTTCTCTATCCCCAAGATGTCTTAACCCAGTTAGTTGGATGAAAACAGAACCTTCGGGATGCACATTCATAGTTGCAAAGCTCAAACCTCATTTATTAACTAAGGCATCCCCTAATTAATTTCATATCTCTGCTTTAATTTCTATTTCCAAACATCAACGCTCCAAACATTAAAAAAATGTAAAAATTCAATTCAAATGTTGTGTACATAGCACAGTCCTTCATGCAAACCAGCCTCCCCCATCAACTTCATCTGCACTTCCTGCTGTGTCAGGAAAGCAGCCAGAGTAATCAAGGACCACTCACACCCCAGTCATTCACGCTTCTCCACTCTCCTGTTGGGCAGAAAATGCAAAAGCTTGAATTCATGTAGCACCAGATTCAAGAACAAATACAGTACTTCCCACTTTTATCAGCCTCTTGAAACATCCTTTCATATGCTAAGGATGTATCTCGGATCTTCCTATCTACCACACTGTAACCCTAACACTTTTGTATCTGCTATTTCTGTATAGCTGTAACAGTATATTCTGCACTCCTGTTTCTTTCTCTCTGTTGAACTCGTCAACAGTACGATTGCACTCATCAACGGTATGGTCTGGTTTGATCTGCGTGGACAGCATGCAAACCAAAGTTTTTTTTCTGTATCTCACTGCAAGTGGCAATAACAAACCAATATCAATACCAATATTGAGAATTAGTGGAGCAGATGACAAAAAAGTCCTCTAAATATTTGAAAAAGAGTAGGACCTGTAATTAAGTTAAACAAAACTTTATCTTGAATAAAACTGACTTTTGTTTTATTGTTTATGCTGTCACTACGAACCTTTAATCATTTCTCTGCAAAACAATAGTACAGACGTATCTGAACATGTTACTGTGTCAGGCAGTGCCACTACAACCCAACACAAATTATATCAATGGAAATTACTGGCAGCTTCTCCTTTACTGATGTTTGAATCAGTTACACATGGTGTTCTTTCTTCATCAAAATATGACAGAACTGCAGCTACTTGCTATACTAAATATTTTTCCGGTTTCCCATTCCCCTCCTAACCATGACTATATGTCTAAATGAAGACACAAAATGACAAGCAGTTGAACCATTAGTGCTTCTGCTCTAAGGTTATTTGATTTAATGACATTTTACATTATTTTTTAAGAACTTTATGATTAAACCAATCTGAATATTTTACTGCATGCAGCAATCAGGTCACAGAGATAACACTACATGTGTTAGAGACCAGAATTGAGAACAGGAAGAGTTGTTTTCAACATAGGCTAATGATATTTTGCAATAAAATTATTTTTGCTTTGAAAATAATCATGCAGAATCACCCTAAATAGAGAGTTGATTATGACAGTGGGAAATTAAAGTAACTGTAAAGGTTTGTGCTTGAAACTTTGCTATGCTTTGAAAAATTGTTTTTCTGGACTTTTGTCTTCCATCTTAATTATGCATCTCATGACAGTAGCTTTAGTATCTAATGAGCACAATGTGGACAGCAAGCTTAGGTTAAATGCAAACTTAAAGAATGTACCTGTTGCAGCAGCCTCTTCAGTTTAAGTATCTGGGTCTTAACAGCTGTGCAGTCATGTACCATGTGCCTCAGTGTCAGGACATCCAGCATTACAGTGCTCTCCGCCACAGGCCGAGAGGATCTCATGTGATTAGTGGGAGGGTGATAGTAACTTGAAGCTGCATGCCAATCAAAATGGTCCACTGGAAGCTCCTGGGAAACGGGGCTCCTGCAGAGGAAAAAATAATGCATGATCACTGCTCAAATATTAAGCAATAGAATGAAAACTAATATTAGTTCTAGAATCTCCATGAACAGGCCATGGATTTAGACAGGCAGTTAACCATCAAACAACTGTTCTGAAACTTTTCGATCCGCAACAGCAGATACAAATCTTGACTTTATTTTAACATTACTAACAGCCTATTGAATCCTGCTTAAATCAAAGAACACAATTTGACTACATCTCTTTTTTAGTGCATTTATCACAATGTCAAAATGGGTATTCCTATGATGAAATGAAATAAAGATCCAGTACTACAATTAATGCTGGAAGCAGCCATTGGGACAACAGAGGACTGTTGAAGACATTTTAGAACAATAGCCTGCCAAGTTATGAGAACTTAAACTTGGAACAAGCCAATGATGGAGTATTTTTGATTTCACAGAGGTGTTATAAATCTTCATATTATTTAGTCACATGTTTTCCACAAGTTTGGATCACGAAAAATATGCACAACATTCAGCAGTGCTTATAAAATCTTTTGCCGTCTTATTTTGCAACACAATCAAAATTAGATTCAAAATCAAATTCAGTTTGAGTTAGATTTTATTTAATTTAATGTCATACTTGCTGTCCTATCTCAGATGATCTTTCCACGTCTTTTTACTTAAATTCCACAAAGCCGACCTACATTCAATGTATTATCTTCCTTACTTCAATTCATTCCTCTTCCTAGCTTCACTGTGCCTCAATTACTTGAATGAGCCCCAGGCACCAAGGCTCAAAACATTTCAACAAGCTCTCATAATATTCTTCAGGCCTTTTTCAAGTAACTAGCATCCATTCAGCTAGTCTTCCCTTTATAAGGCCATGCACAAGATATGCTCCATTTTTTGCATTCAATGTCTTTTCTCGGGGTCTAAATGTTACAAAATGATCAGATAAAAAGCAATCTTTGTCACAATATTCTGCAGAACACATTTGGCAGCAACTTTCTGTGTCATATCACTCCCACTTGGTAGGAATAAGGATTTCCTAAGAGTGAACCCATGGAAAGCAATTGGCCTGGATTAAGTCCCCAGCCGAGTCCTCAGAACCTGCATGGACCAGCTCCCTCCGTAACTTCCTGGTCAATTCTTCCCTTCCCTCATGCACCACCCCCTCCACGGGCACTTTCCCTTGCAACCACAAGAGATTCTACCCTTGTCGCTTTAACTCCCCCCTCGACTCCATTCAAGGACCCAAGCAGTCGTTCCAGGTGCGACAGAGGTTCACCTGCATCTCCTCCAACCTCATCTATTGCATCCGCTGCTCTAGATGTCAGCTGATCTGCAGCGGTGAGGCCAAGTGTAGGCTTGGCGATCGTTTCGCCGAACACCTCCGCTCGGTCCGCATTAACCAACCTGATCTCCCGGTGGCACAGCACGTCAACTTCCCTTCCCATTCCGAATCCGACCTCTGACCATGGAGGAGTCCTGGACCTCCTCCATGGTCAGAGTGAGCACCACCGGAAATTGGAGGAGCAGCACCTCATATTCCGCTTGGGCAGTCTGCACCCTAGCGGCATAAACATTGAATTCTCCAATTTCCGGTAGCCCTTGCAGTCTCCTCCCCTTGTCAGCTCTCCCTCAGCTTTCGGGCTCCTCCTCTTCCTTTTTCCTTTCTTCTCTCCCCCCCCCCCCCCCCCCCCCCCCCCCCCCCCCCCAAACCTTACATCAGTCTGAAGAAGGGTTTTGGCCCGAAACGTTACCTATTTCCTTCGCTCCATAGATGCTGCTGCACCCGCTGAGTTTCTCCAGCACTTTTGTCTACCTTCCATTTTCCAGCATCTGCAGTTCCTTCTTAAACACTCCTATTTATTGATTATAGCTCTGCCTTCAACACCACAATCATATCTAAACTCATTGCTAAACCCCTGGACCAGAAATCAGCATCCACCCCCAACCCTCTGCCATTGGACTCTTGACATTCTGACCCACAGACCAGTGAGGATAGGTGGCAAGGACGTGTTCTCAGCACCTTGTGTGTAATCCCTGTACACACAAGGTGCTACGGCCACAAAAGTATACCAATGTCTTTACTCCCCAGGAGATGAAGGAAGTTTGGCATGTCTTCAACAACTCTTACCAACTTTCACAGATGCACCACAGAAAGCATATTATTGGGTTGTCACAGTTTGGTTTGGGAACAACTCTGTCCAAGGCCTTAATAAATTGAAGAGAGTTGAGGATGTAGCCCAGTCCATCACACAGACCAGGCTCACCAGCATAGGTTTAAATCCTGGTAGTGAATGCATGAAAGCAACTGGTCTGGATGGAATCCCTGCCTGTATACTCAGGACCTCCGCGAATCAGCTGGCAGAGGTATTCAGACATCTTTAACCTCTCAATGCTCCGTTCTGATGTCCCCACCTGCTTCATAAAGACCACCATCATCCCGGCACCAAAGAAAAGTAAGGTACCTTGCCTTAAACACTACCGTCCAGTGGGTCTGACATCCACCATCAGGAAGTATTTCGAGGTACTGGTGATGGCTTACATTAACTCCAGCCTTCATTGTTTTATTGCAGTTTTTTTACTGACTCAACAGGTCTACAGAAAATGCCAATTCCTTCATCTTAAACTCATCTCTAGACCATCTAGACAATATGGACTCCTACATTAGACTCCTATTTATCGACTATATCTCCACCTTTAACCCCAGAATCCCATCCAAGCTGATCTCCAAACTCCAGGACCTTGGAATCAGCCCCCTCTATGTCACAGAATCCTTGATTTTCTGATCCACAAATCTCAATCAGTGAGGACAGATGACAACACCTCTTCCACAATAACTCTCAGTACCGGTGCCCTACAAGGTTCTGTTCTTAGTCCCCTACTATACTCCCTTTACACTCACCACTGTTGTGTAATGACAATATGACCAAATTTGTCTCTAGTTCCATCTACAGGTTTGCAGATACCACTGTGGTGAGACGAATCATGAACATTGATGAGACAGAGTACAGGAAGGAGTTAGAGAGTGACTTGATACAAGGTCGATAATCTTTTCCTCAATGTCAGCAAGATGAAGGAGCTAGTGCTGAAGGAGCATTGTACTTCAGGAAGCACAATGCAGTAAACGCCCCAATCAGCATCAGTGGTGTTGAGGTGGACATGGTCGAGAGGGGGGTGGGGGGGGGGTGGGAGCGGAGAACGGAGGGAAGGGGAGAGGAGACACTTTTAAGAAGCCAGAGATACACAGCTGTGAAGTTTGGCAGGCATTTAACATTACCGGTCAGTTATCCTTGGTTCTGAAAACTCGTGCTTACGTTTTTTTTTCCCCAATGAGCCAATGAAAATGACCGGTCAGCAAAGGCGATTAACTAAAACTACCTACGACTACCCATAACTACATGGCGACCCCACTACAACTGCACCTACGACTACAGGATTAGGATGTAGCCGAGTCCATCAATAGACCAGATTTCTAACCATTGACTCCATCTACACTACTCTGCTTTGGAAAGGGAGCAAACATAATGAAAGACTTGTCCCAACCAAGCCATTCCTTCTTGTCCCTGCTTCTGTCCAGCAGAAGATACAAAAGTTTGAAAGTGGCACCTCCAGACGTTCACCCAAAATTGAGATGTAAAACTGCAGATTTATAATTGACGACCTAATTATTTTATTTTACATCAAACATGCATTTTCATCCAAACTGCATGGTTGATTTTGAGGGAAATGGAATTACCAGGACTCAGTGTGTTATCCAGAAGGCAATGAAAGAAAAATACATTTTATCTCCAAGGATAATATTTCAGGCTGGATTTCTCCTAACCTAACAGCAAGTAATAGCATTGTGCCAAAGGGCCAATTCCTAACTTTAATTGACTTTTCATCTCATACAGATCTTGTGTGAATTGTATGCATGTCATGTTATTTCAGTGGCATTAGTCTGCCCCATAATGGAAGTTCAGGGTATTAGCATGCCTTTGCATGGATCTTGTCATCATGGGCACTTAACATTAACATTTTCATAATAAATATTCTGCTACCTTTAAAAGTGACATGACCAACACAATAGGAAATGGTAAATAATGTTGAATATTCTGAAATTTACAGATATAGATTTCAGAAAAAGATTATTTGCAAGGAAAATTGAATATTTTCTTAAAAACATTAGATTATCATTAGTGAATAAAATAAGCATAAATGTATGGAGACTTCTATTGTCTCTTCCAATATTTACTATATTTGATGCAGGGCCAATTTCCCTCCTGGGATAAATAAAATTCTATCATATCGTATATAATTGTAAAGTTCTGATTTGAATCTATGGATTATTAAACTGAGAGGATTATAGTTTATATCGCCACACTTTACTAATAATCAGATATCATACACATAAAAAGAACAGACTGACTCAGACTTTTCAATTCCTGGTTATTATTGGAAACTACCCTCCTGTGCCAGCCTCCAAAGTACCCACAGTCAACAACCTCTTATTCAACTTTGTCCATTTTACTCAGTTGGACTCACCAGATTTAACTAATGACTCGATTGAACCAAAATTAAGAAATGGGCCAAAATATGGGTGCGCAAAATTATTTTCTGCGGAAAGATCAGAAAAGTCACCTTTATTTGCTGCAAGTACCAAGCTTGATACAATCTGTCTGATTTGAAAAATAATTGTAGACAAATTACAGATAAAATAGAGATATGGAAAGCAATTTGAAAAGCAACGGTTTGTTAGTCTTCATTGAAGTGCATTAATGTTTGGTATTACCAGAACAGCACAATGCTTTTGTGAGATCGTGCTTAAAGAGTATTGTGGTGTAGTTCTGGTTTCTTTCTCCAAGGAAGATATACTTATCTTAGAGGGGATTCATCAAATGTTTAGGAAGGAATTGCAGATGCTGGTTTACATTCTTTCCATCCAGAGATGCTGCCTGTCCCGCTGGGTTACTCCAGCATTTAGTGTCTATCTTCACAGCAAATGTTTTGCAGACTCATTTCCAGAAGGAGATGGATACTCAAAGCATTTTGGAGGCCAGTTAGAAGAACAAGGATCTCACAATTTAAAAAAAAAAACTAGATAACAAAAAAGCACCTCCTTAGGCAACTCAAGAACTAGAAACTGCTGTTTCAGGTTAAAACATTATTCACTCAAGTAGTTCAGAATCTTTGGAATGTTCAGTCTCAAAGAACCTCATACGATCCTTTACTACAGTAAAAATTGAGTTTGACAAATTTTAAAAGACTAAAAGAATCCAGCGATCATGGTGATCATGCAGCAAAATAAGCAAACTATGATTGTACCGAATGAAGTGGAAATTTGAGGGCTATATAATCCCCCACACCCAACTCTACCTCTTGTGACAATGACATAGCCTAGAAAAATAGCCGGTATAAACTTCAATATCAGCCTACATAATTTTTGAATTATTCGCATTGATCATGTTATTTGTACAAAGCAATACATAAATCCTAACTTTACAAAGCACTATACCGAACCAATGAAAAAAACATAATTCTAATTAGAAAGAGCAAAGTGGTAATTTTAATCAACAAAACAACATCTGTTGTTTATTCCCCACAGTCGTAAATATCATCTAGAACAAGCATTAAGAATTGAGTAATATATAAACCTATTCTAGCTCTTAATATTTTGCAGTCATTGAGTGCATTAGCAAGCATCTGGTCAATGCAAAATTGTAAAAAGAACTTTTACTATAAATAGTTTATACGTCAGTGAAGAGTTATTAAACTTTTTACCACACTCAGAAGGGAAGAGAGTGTTGCCTATCATTTGCTTTATGTCTATTGCTTCGGCAGTATAATGAATTTTGAAGTACTGTACATCCATTATGTTTATTTTACAACATTACGCAAAAAATTGCCAAATATGTTACTGCAAAGCACTGGGCCTGGATGTCAAGAGCTCAGCAATGCTCCTCACATCAATCTAAACATCTTCTCTCCCAACTTTGTTAAAATGTTTCACAAAATGATTACTTTATTTCACAAAATGTTATTACCCAAATAATGGCATCAAATTATATCCAAAAGATTTTACTCTCTCCCCTCTAATATTACGTAACTTCCCAAAGACAGAAAATAGAAATGTTGATTCATGTGAATTAATACCACAGCATGTTCTTATGGCAATGTGATTAAAAAGATTTATGACCCTCAATTGAAAAATGATTAAGAGCAGCTATAAACATAACCTGTTTCTAATATAAAAACTTAAGGAAAACTATTGTGAATTGTTAAGAAACTGACATGGAGGTAAGTTTCTCTATTAAGTCATTGATAGGCTAATTGGAATTAGCCTATCAATAACATCCAACCAACTATCTCGACAATTGCAGTAGACTTGAAAAGATATGTGTTTATTCTATTCACTGAGAACAATCTCCCAGTAAATTGACACTTATTACACACTGAAACATTTACTTATTTCAGTTATCAGTTAAGCCTTCCTCAGAATTGCTTCAATGCTATAACTTTCTCGACAACCAAGAAAGGTGACATTGTGGAGGTATAAGTACGATGCCAGAATCTCGATCAATGCAAACATACTGTTGTGAAGGCTTGAAACAAAGAATCCCCTTCAATGAACCACAATATTGGCTAGAATTCTCATATCCATCTTGTTGGCAATATAAAATGAGAAATTTCTGCTCTACTAAACTTCAGCGAAGACAAGCTTAACCAGTCCAATCTTTAGTCAGGGCGCCATAATGTTTGGGACACATGGCTTCACTGGCGTTTGTAATTGCTCAGGTATGAGGACCAAAGTTGTGCCAATGAAAGTCAAAGAAGCCATTTTGAGACTGAGAAACAAGAATAAAACTGTTAGAGACATCAGCCAAACTTTAGGCTCACCAAAATCAACTGTTTGGAACATGATTAAGAAGAAAGAGAGCACTGGTGAGCTTACTAATCGGAAAGTGACTGGCAGGCCAAGGAAGACCTCCACAGCTGATGACAGAATAATTCTCTCTATAAAAAAGGAAAATCTCCAAACACCTGTCCGACAGATCAGAAACACTTTTCAGGAGTCAGGTGTGGATTTGTCAATGACCGCTGTCCGCAGAAGACTTCATGTACAGAAATACAGAGGCTACACTGCAAGATGCAAACCACTGGTTAGCCGCAACGATAGGATGGCCGGGTTTGAGTTCGCTAAGAAGTACTTAAAAGAGCAACCACAGTTCTGGAAAAAAAGTCTTGTGGACAGATGAGATTAAAATTAACATATCAGAGTGAAGGCAAGAGCAAAGTGTGGATTTGAGAAGGAACTGCCCAAGATCCAAAGCATACCTCATCTGTGGAACACGGTGGCGGGGGTGTTATGGCCTGGGCATGATTGGCTGCTGAAGGTCCTGGCTCACTTATCTTCATTGATGATACAACTGCTGATGGTAGGAGCATAATGAATTCTGACACATTCTATCTGCTTAAGTTCAAACAAATGCATCAAAACATATTGGCCGGGGTTCATTCTACAGCAAGACATTGATCCCAAACATACTGCTGAAGCAACAAAGGAGTTTTTCAAAGCTAAAAAATGGTCAGTTCTTGAGTGGCCAAGTGAATCACCCGATCTGAACTCAATTGAACATGCCTTTTATATGCTGAAGAGAAAACTGAAGGGGACCAGCCCCCAAAACAAGCAAAACATAATGATGGCTGAAATACAGGCCTGACTGAGCATCACCAGAAAAGACACCCAGCAAATGATGATGTCCATGAATCGCAGATTTCAAGCAGTCGTTGCATGCAAAGGACATGCAACAAAATAGTAAACATGACTACTTTCATTTATATGACATTGCTGTGTCCCAAATATAATGGTGCCCTGAAATGGAGGGACGATGTATAAACACAGCTGTAATTTCTACATGGTGAAACCAAAATGTATAAAAATGGCCTTTATTAAAATCTGACAATGTGCACTTTATCCACATGTGATTTTTTCTAATACAAATCTCAAATTGTGGAGTACAGAGGTAAATAAATAAATAATGGGTCTTTGTCCCAAACATTATGGAGGGCACTGTATATCCTACTGATTGGCTGATATATCATATCCACGCTTACCATTTAGCTGGAATCATGAAATTATTTTATTTACAACACCGTGGGAGTACTATCATCAATGCTTTGAGGACAAGGCATTCCTTAAAATATTCATAATAAAAAATAAAAACCTTTGAGCAATCAGCAAACAACATACACACATGCAAATAAAAAAACCCAATATGCCTGCCACAAAAGCTGACAGGTGTATATATACCTTCACTTGTTTATTCTCCTTTTGCACAATTAATTCAGGCACTCTTAAAACTTTATCAAAGGTAGATTTCACACCATCTCTCTTAAATTCGTTCAGTCGTCTGAAATTTCTATTGCTCCATTAGCAAGTAAGATCTCATCTGCTTTGTTTCAAAATCCACAAAGATAATTGTTTTATGTTGCTGAATGCAAACCATACTGCTGCAATGTTGTAGAATCCGTATTTTAAAACAGTCTAATGAAGTGACGGACCCCTATTGTTTTACTACATTTGCGTATGAACTAATGATCATTTTACCTTGCTGCTTCAGTACATGACTCAATTTCACATTTTAAATTGCACACTTCAATTAACAAAAGACACATATCACCAGATTTGCAGTAATACAAGCATTGTGTACAACACAAATAGCTGTAATCTGAATATATTGCTGTATTTTTGCCACCTTTTGTTTTCTCTCATTGTTTCATGAAAATGGAGGAACAAGAACGATCCCTAATCAAATACTTAAAAGAAAACAAAAAAAAATAATAATTTCATTTCCTGATCTTATGATGGTGAAAATTACAATAATTTCAATTGTTTTTTTAAACATCATTAAAATCCATTACTTTTGGTTCTTTCTCAACATTCATCTCAAACTATGTTGACGATGGGGACATCAAAATGTTATTCTGAACACAATATGATAAATTGACTATCAGATTCAGCTGCAAGGGCCAAATCAACAAAATCATGTCTGAATGGGTCACATGTGATTCAGCATTAAGTGTCAACACAAGATCGAGGAATCACGTCAATACAAGGTCACAGTTCGGGGAATAGACCTGCTTGCCGGCAACTACTGCAATCTTCTTCTGTGAAACAAAGTCCGACTAAAGTCTCTGAATCCAAATGCAGAGCAGATATTGGTCACACCTTTAAAGAGTATGAATTCAATTGCTGGGAGAAAAGATAAGAGGGAATGACCAGGGTGTAAATGATTGTTGCTTATGTTGGCTGCTTTCCCATGGCAACATAAAGTGTAGCTGGAATCAATGAAGGGGGGCCAGTTTGAATGATGGACTTAGCTACATACTCAACTCTCTGAAATATTTTCCATTCTTGAATAGAGTTGTTGCAAAAGCAAGTTGTAATGCATCCAATGAGATGCCGTTTAGGGTGCATCTGTGGAAATCTGGTCAGGGTTTTTGGAGATGCCAAACTACCTTAGATTTCTGAGGAAGTAGAGGTATTGGTGTACATTTTTGATCATAGCTTCAATGGGGTCCAGGACAAATTATTGGTGGCATTTCGGCCCAGGATCCTGAAGCTCTTCGCCATCTCCACTCAGTCATCAATGTTGCCAACTGGGGCATGTACACCACCTTGTTTCATGAAGTGAGTGAGTGACCAGCTCCTTCATCTTGCTGACAGTGAGATAAAGATTGTTATCTAGAAACAATGTTACTAAGCTCTCTGTCTCCTTTATGTACACTGTCTTGTCATTTTTTGGCACCTGGCCCGCTACGGTGATGTCACCTGCAAACTTGTAAACGGAGTTTGAACAGAATTTGGCCAGAAAATCGTTTGAGTATATTAAGGGGCTCAGAACATATCCTTCCTCAACAACTTGTGTACAAGCACGCTTAAAACTAGAAATTATTATTTGTCAATTTGCCTGAATTACATTTTGTATATGTGTTATGTGGGATACCAAATCATAAAAAGATTAATTGACTCGGAGAGGGTGATAATTGTTTCAATGCAATTTACATCACTTAACGATTTCAATTTACACAAGTGGTTCAAATACTAAAAGGAAGAGTTTAGTGCTTATTGCTTGCACTTTATTCAAAAGCTGCCAGCATACTGGGCATGGAACTGTTATGGATTTTAGCATTTACATGATGATTATGACTGTTAAAGCTAATAAATTTGGATGCAGTGATACAGCGATTTCCTTGAATTATTTATCCGTGCAATTGCTTTGCTTGATTTAAGCCTACAGGATGTCATGGCCAACAAAATTCATATTACGCATTCACAATTATAGAAATAACATGAAAGAATAATGACTGTAAAGCCAGACCATGCTATAAAGTACTTTTGAAATATAGTTACTGCTGTAATTTAGAAAGATAGTTCAAAAATAGTGGTGATCAAATCATCTGTTTAGATGACGTGATTAAATATGGACTTCAGGAGAATGTTACTCGTTTACAAGTGCAGAGGGACTTCTATTTTACTGCAATGCGAGCACATGAACACAGTCTTACTTCAAAGCCTTATTAGAAAGATGACAAGTTCCTTACCACCACACCCAAGCACTGCCCATCTAACATGCCTCTGTACACCGTTCTGATAGAACAGCACATTAGATAATTTATCCTATTTCAGTATAATATTCCCCAGTTCCACCCTTCTAACAAGCATATCTCCTCAGCATTGCCCCTCTCACAGTAGCATGTTCTAGCTGTTACCAGGCAAGGCAGCCCTCGTTCAGAAATTTATTTTAGGGGAATGCAGTTTATCCTTTAATTTTCCAAATGTATGCAATGAGCAGATCAGAAATTCTGCTTCATAACTAGGTAAGCTCAGGTTTTTTTTTCCTGAAATTAGATATATTATTCTTCAATAGAAGGAGATTGTTGTACTGCAGGTTGACCAATACCCTGAATGATGAAGAGTGGTTAAGCAATATTTATATAATTATATAATATATAATTTCTCATTATAAATCTCAAACACTAAGGCATTTTACGTTCAATAACTACATTGTGGAGTAAACCTACCACGACCAATTATTTTGAAGTTTGAATCTATAGTTCTCTGAAAGTGGTCCAGAGGTAGAGATGGTAGTAAAGAAGGCATGTGCCATGCACACCTTCATAGATTGAGGCACAGAATATAAAAGTTTGGGTGTTAGGTTGCAACTTTACAAAACACTGGTTTGACCGCACTTGCAGTACCGTGTGCTGTTCTGTTCGACAAAGGATGTTCTTGCACAGGAGAGGATGCAGAGGTGATTCGGCAGGGTAGATTGTCAGAATCTTTTCACCATATTAAGAGAATCAAAAACAAGACAACAAAGGTTATGGTGAGAGAAAGAAGATTTGAGGGGAAAGGCCCTTTTCAAAACATGAGAGCAGATGATATCTCAATCTCACTGTCAGTTGTGGCGGTGGAATCAGGTACAATCATTCAGTTACAATCACTCAGTAGGTAAGGCGTAGAAGGAACCTAATCTACGATGGGCAAATGGTACTAGAATGGATAGGTATGAAGGTAGGCATGAACATGGTGGGCCAAAGGGCCACCATCTTGTTTTTGGTCCTGCTGGGGGTCCACAGCCCCCTCCTTACCTGGCAAACCAGGTGGGGGAGACGGTTATCTGACCAGGGACCAGGCAGCACGGGATTACATGGTTGTCATTTTCTAAAATATTTCAAGACCTACACTTAGCTTATTATTACTGAAGTGAGTCATATACTCTGATAATGAGTCATAACTAATAACTGTTTAGCAAGAGAATGCAATAACAATATGATCCCAAAATGCAGAGAGTGCTGAATGTGACAAAAACAATATATCAAAGTTGGATAAGGTTTTGTGATTCTTTATTTGTATTCATGAGCTAAAACTTTAACATGATCTATTCATCTTCTCTGCTGACAAAAATGTTTTAAAAGGTTATTGCAGCCAATGTAGAGCCACAAGTTTAATACTACTTAAGCACAGTGGCACAGCGGTCGAGTTACTGCCTTACAGCGCCAGAGACCCAGGTACTATCCTGACCACAGGTGCTGTCTATACAGAGTTGGTACATTCACCCCATGACTCTCCAGGATCTCCAGAATAGTGTTTCCTTCCACACTATAAAGACAAACGGGTTTGTAGGTTAATTGGTTTGGTAAAATTATAAATTGTCCCTATCGTGTCAGATGGTATTAGAGTACGGGGATCACTGGTCGGCGCGGACAAGGTGGGCCGAAGGGTCTGTTTCTGCGCTATATCTCTAAACTAAATGTAATGGTAGAACATGCTGTGATTAAACAACACCATGTTAATCAGACCATGAGTTTATTATCTATCTGTGCATTACAGATCTATATATCAATACATGCACACAAATTAATTTAGTCCCAAGCAGAGATGACCAGATCCATTAAAAATCTGTCCAGTGCCAGTTAGAAGACAGTTTGAAAATACCTTTGCACACAAATAACTGCTGTAGATTCTGGCTCAGTTTATAACTTTAAATCCAATGCCAGTACATTCATGACAGCCAAAGGTTGGAAAGAATATGGAGCCAAGTCAGCAAGATGGAGTCAGCGCACAGATCCACCACGACATCCTTAAATGGCGGAAGGTGCTCAAAGAGCTGAGATATCTCCATTTCTGATGCTTTTCGTCGCAGTCTTAAAAAGATTTTTACCCATGTCACCTTGTCTTGGCCATTGCTGTTTCAATTCAATGTTACTTGCTATTAGTTCTACCAGTACAAACCTTCAATAATGGCAAATTAGATAATGCACTAAATTAGATCGAATGGATAACTTTCATCTTGTAATTTCTGGTTGAAGTAGAGCAAGGAAGGAAAATGAAATAATAAACTGGAGAAACTTGAAGCTAGGTTCACATAATGTGGTGTGTTATTTTCCAGAATCAATATTTGGGCAATAAGAATGAGAATGGAATTATTTCCTCATTTCTGTACAATTTCAGCACGACTGACCTGAAGTTCTCGAGAACAGTATATCCAGGCCAGTTACTACAGTTACTACAGTTAAACAACAAATGGACTTGGCCGTATAATATACTAATAATTACGTGGATTCTGAACTTGTTAAAGTCACTGTATTCAAAAATACTTTCATGGAATAGAATGGATTTGTTCATTTCTTTGGTCATTTATACTAACACTTTCAATGACTAAGCTGGTTCTACACATGGACTTGATACGAGGAAGATGTTCTATGAACATAAACATTGTTTTCCAAAAGACTTGTTAAAAAAGTGATATTCTTGGATGGTTTGTTAATCTGTGATGGGATTCACCATTGCTTGTATATTACAGGCTGCCTTCCACTGTGTAAACCAAGAAATCCAAACAGAAAACTCCTTGGCAATAATTGTACAGTACTTTAGTGGTAAGTCCTGCTCTACTCTAAGGCTACAAGGTAGGTACAAGACTTATAACTGATATCACTAAAACAGAAGCAGAGAAACTCATGCCAGACACCTTTTGTGGCCACTGATTTATAACAAGGAGATCATTTTGCCGCTTGCCACAGATCACTACAACCCATGATTGGTATTATGACAGGTGAAGCACATAGTATCAATGCCAATAGTACCTCTGTAGACACATCATTTATCATGTAGCAGAAATGCATGGCTTAAACTCAAATTTTCCTTCAGCTGAGCTAAGTGAATTGTAAGCAGAGGGCAGTGATAAATCTCTGCTGTGTGCTTCACAGTGGGAAGGTAGCTTTATAAGGAGGGTCGTGCATTAGAATGATTTATGGAGCCATCAATGTGAACAGCAGGATGGAAAAACTCTCTAAAAAAGGTCTCTCCAAAACATTATGAGTATTTGAATAAAAGCTTTAACTTTAAAGATATTAAATATACAATATATTCATCTGAGAATAAGTACTTTTATTCATTTCATCAAATGGAAACCTCACTTATGTTGCCGAGTTTCCCAAGAAATATACTTCAAGCAAATCACCACATGTGCAAGCATAAAAAATGTAAAACCTCAGAATGCTAGAAGTAGTAGCTACAGATTCATTAATATATGAAAATAGATTATGTTTGCTTGATGTTTCTTTCTTAAAATGACAATAAACTCGGACATAATACTTGTTGGGGAAAGAAGAATTGAGATAGCAATGGGGGCTGGGTGTAAAATGGTGTTAGATTTTACATTGTGTAAAATTAAGTGGTGTAAAACAATCAGCACATCTGGAATCAATAGGAACATAAGGTATAGAGTGGAATTAAGTACGGTGGAATGGTGGCCAATGGGAACAATAGAGGGACCGGAGAGAAGAGGTGAAGAGAGAGAAAAGATTGGAGGGTGATAGGGAATCCGATGGAAGAAGTCTGTGAGTGATGAATTTACCAGAATGTTGCCCGGATGAGAGGGTATTGGCTATAAAGAGAGATTGGACAGACTTGAATTGGGTTTTTTTCTGGAGAATAGAGGTTGAGCGGAGACCTGGTCAAAGTTTATAAAATTATGAGAGGCATAGACAGGGTTGACAATCAAAACCTTTTCCCAAGGTGGAAATGTTAAAGACTAGAAGACATAGCTTTAAAGTCTGAGGGGAAAAGTTTAAAGGTGATTGTGCAGAGTAAGATTTTTGTTTTGCACAAAGATTGGGTGGGGGTTCGGGACATGCTTTCCCACAATGACATCAGTTTAAGATTGAAATTCAATCTTCTGTTTCTTGCTGCACTGGGAAAGTGAGTATGAAGTTATGGTATTGTTCAAGTTTCCTAGCTCTCAGGAAGGCTGCCTGGTTAATCTGCCAGGGTTAAACCAAACTCCACACTGACAGCACCGTAGGTCAGGATCAAATGCAGGTCTTTGGCACTGTGAGACAGCAGGTCTACCAGCTACACCACCAGGCTACTTCTGGAAGAAAGACGAGGTGTTTTATAATGGAAGTTCATTTCAATGCTATTAATTGATTTTCTGGTCCTTTTAAATGGGGTGGGAGATTTCAACTTTCACGTGTTCCACCCTGTTTCAACGAATGCTATCAACCTGGCGGGCACAAACAGAAGATCAAACAGAAAAAGTTGTCTTACAACTTTAGGCTGTGCACGTCATACGCAAGAAGAAGAAAGTTTAAAGAAAATAATTTTTCTATCTCCTTAAAAATGCTCAGCAACTTGACCTCCATGGTATTCTGCAATGGAGAATTCCACTGGTTCACCAAACTAAGTGAAGACATTTAATTTCATCTCAGTCTTACATTTCTTACTTCATATACAGAGCGTGCTATTCCTTGTTTTTAGGCACTCCAATGAAGGGAAACAACTTCCTCACATCTAGTCAAACCAATCTCTCCTTGCAGAACTGTCCTAACATCTCAGGCATCAGTCAGGTGAACCTTTATTGCCTTTCAAAGATGAGGAGACTGAAACTAGTCACAATACTCCACTGTGGTCTCACCAAGACTCTGTAAAATGCAGTAAGTCATTCCTGCTCCTGGATTCAAAACCGTTTGCAATATACTATCAAGCCTAACATACTATTTACCTCAACGGCTTGCACTGCCTGCATATTTGTTTTCAATGGTACTGTAAAGGACACATACATCCTATTTCTCCATCTCTTCACCGGTTAGGTTATGCTCAGGTGTTCTGCATTTCCTACCAAAGCGGATAACTTCACATTTATCCTCATCATACTACTTCAGCCTAATACTTAACTACTCTCTCAATATGTCTCAATCACCTGAAGCCTCTTTGCCATCAGTTTTATGTTTTCAGAAAACTTTGAAATCCTACATTCATATATATCCCTCATCCAAATATTGTGATTAGCTGAATCTGCAGCACAAATTCCTACAGTACTCATCTAGTCACTATCTGCCACCTTGAAAAAGCCCCATTCTGTCAACCAATCTTCAATCCTTGCCAGTATATTACTCCAATTATTATGTGCTTTAATTCTGCAAAATAACCTTTTAAGTGGGATTTTATTAAATACCCTCTGAAAATGCAATACACCACATACCTTATCTATTCCGCCAGTTACGACTTCTCACATTTCAAATATTACATCTCAACAAATCACAAGTAGCTGAGCAAAAAGAGCCAGTTAATTTTGGCTGCTTTTTCTAAGCTTCATTAAATTACCTTCTTCCCAGAATGAAAGATAGAGATTTACAAGCAGTACCTATTCCGCAGAAAATGATTGTAACAGGTTAAGTAAGTTGTATTGAGAATAAACTAATTGAGAAATGAGATGAGGTGGTCATTTCCTTCAGGGGGGATAGTTTGTAGTGGCCTCAAAAACTCAAATCAGTTCATCTCCACAGCCAACATTAGCATATTGTTCCACTTCATCCATAGGCATCCTCCTGTTAAAGTATATTATATTTCAGCTTATATCTCACGTAGAATGAAGGAATAATTCTTTCAACTTTTTTATTCAAATAATTCAATACAAATTCCTTGCCACAGATAATCCAATGCATGAACGTATTTACAGTCAATACACATTTGTTCCAGTTTATTAACTATCATTTAGCCATATGCTAATTTATTAGCAAGGGGGATAATCAGCCCAATCAAATCACTGGAAGCATAATTCAAAGCAGTTTATGTCTATCATTGTTTCTTTCATCTGCCTTACAGGTTGAGAGGAAAATGTTTAAATCACTTCTTTTTTTTTGCAATAACATGATATAAGCGGGTGTCTTCATTGAGGTTAGCTGTCCAAGCCTCGCTCAGAAGCTTGGTGAGTGCTTCTGGCCCTGAAATGTAGCTCTATCATACTGTGGGGATGTTCAACTACTATCCTCTCCCATCATTGTAGAACCGACGCTCCTCCTAATTTAGCATTTCTGACTGGTTTCCTAACTATAACAAGCTACAGACTGCTCCAAGCTCATTAACTGCTGGGTGAAGAGTCCTCGAGAGTTGTGTTTAATTACACCACCTATTTGTATCTTCTGAAACAATAATTTAAAGGAATCAGTTAAACTAATCGCAATGTCGTCGAGCTTTAAATTCCCACAGAAAAAAAATAATGTATCCTGGCTCTAAAACCAGAAGGGAAAAATAATTCAATGTCAAGACATTGCAGGCAGTCTCCTACTTAAAGTGTTTCGTCAATAAACTCTGCAACATGGTTGATTCATCAATACAGTGGCCTTTCAGTTCAGCTTATTGCAATTTATTTTCTATTGTGATGCATGCAAAATCTATTCCAAGATGCTGGAAAATGTCATCAGTGGGGAAAAGGCACAAACTCCAAGTCGTTGACCATTTCCTAACGTTCCCATTAAACGCCAACACGATAAAACAGTATCAGCAGCTTACCCTGAGTATTGCCTTCTGGAGGTATTTGTAAATAAAGTTTGGATGTCATCAGCATGACCACATCCATAAATCTTCAACAGGTCCCAGAGTATCTCAAGCAATAAATTTATAAAGTGACATCACATCATAACTAAATAGACAAGGAATGTAACAATTATAATCTTTAAACATGTGCAAATTCTAGTCGGTTTCTTATAACTAACATTACCCTGATCATTTCGTAAAACTGATTCAATTCTTTTTTACATAATTCCCGGAAACTTGCATTACCATTAACCGAGGGAATAATCTGTGATGTTATAACAAACAATATGATTTGTGATAGGCCTGATGACATTCTCATTTACTTGTGTTTGAATGTTCAAATATCTGCACTCAGTAATTACAATCTCTACCTCATTGGAATTACAACTAGACTTTGAGTCAGAAACAAGCTAAAAAATATTTTAAGTGCATTGCAAAGCACAACACAATAAATAGTTTATATTTTCATATACTTTCAGTGATCAGCCTATATTCTCAAACAAATGATCTAAATTTCTTCACAGAAAGGCAGAATTTGAACAAGAACAAGTAAGCCTGGTGAATAAACGCCAATGGGGGAATATTTCCGCTGGCTGGAAGGTGGAGATCAATCATGTCTGCAACAAGACATCTCTGTAGGTTCCTCAGGACAATTTCCTAGCACAATGATGTTGGATTCAGGACTCTATTTGTCATAAGGTCAGAATTAGTGATAAAAAGCCATTTCTTAAGTTTGGTATTCACTCCTCATCTAATGTAATAATTGCTGCCACAAGCAACAATTCATAGACACCACCATCACTCGGGATGAAAAATCATTTGGTATCCATGGTGCACACTATGACAGTCAGTGTCCAGTAAGATTTCAATCAAAAAAGATACTCTTCATATAATCTAAGACGATTGTTTAATATTATATATTCGAAAAGAAGTGATAAAAAAGATTTAGTAGTTATCTCGCTTGATGCAGAAAAAGCTTTTGACCAAGTGGAATGGCCTTATTTATTTTCAGTAATGGAAGCCTTTAAACTAGGAGAGGAATTTATTACTTGGATTAAATTATTATACGCAAACCCAACAGCAAGAATAACAACAAACGAATGTTATCAATCAAATTTATTTATCACGAGGTTGTAGGCAAGGTTGTCCTTTATCACCTTTATTGTTTGCATTAGCTATAGAACACTTGCTCAGAGGATAAGACTGCGGAAATATATGGATATGATACCACAGATACTAAGAATAAAATCTCCTTATATGCAGACGATGTATTACTTTATATCACTCAACCAGAAATAAGTATTCGAAACCTGTTAAAATTAATAACGGAATTTGGAACACTTTCAGGATACAGTATTAATTGGAATAAAAGTGAGCTTATGCCAATAACACTGAATAATTTACATATATTACAACAATTCCTTTTAAGATAACAAATGAAAATATTAAATATCTTGGGATTTTTGTTACAAAAAGATTTAATTCTTTATTTAAATTTAATTTTCCCCCATTACTGAATAAATTGAACAAGAATATTTCATATTGGAAAAGTTTACCTATCTCGATGATAGGAAAATTAATGCAATAAAAATGATATTTCTCCCACAATTATTATATTTATTTCAATTAATCCCGATATATCTTCCAAAAGTTTTTTTAAAAAAGTAGATTCTTTAATTACGAATTTTATTTGGGATTATAAGACTCATAGAATAAATAAAAAACATTTATGCAAATCTAAAATAAAAGGAGGATTAGCATTACCAAACTTTATGTTCTATTACTGGGCAGTCAATATTAAAAATATGAATTTTTGGTTAGGAGAAATTGATAATAAACCTAATTGGTTAAATATGGAAAAAGAAGATTGTTCTCCATTTGAAATTAGCTCTATAATATTTGCTAATACTAATGTTGCTAAGAAAGTTTTTAAGGAAAATCCGATAATAGAAAATGGAATTCGCATATGGAAACAAATAAAGAAAGCATTAAAACTAAAATCTATCCATTAAGTCTTAAGATTGTTAATAATTTTATGTTTAAACCTTCTTTATTGGATAAAGCTTTTTTACAATGGAAAAATAAAGGAATTTCTAAGATGGGTGATCTTTACAAGGAAAACATTTTTCTTTCATTTCAAGAGTTGCAACAAACTTACGGGCTACATAATAAAGAATATTTTAGATATTTACAAATTAGAAACTATGCCTTCGCAAATATATATGAATTTAAAAATAGAAAAATAGAAACATTAGAGGAATGTTTGAACAAACATCCAAATATGGAAAAAATGATATCATATATATATAATATTTTACTGGAAAACGATACCCCATCAACAGAAACATACAGAGAGTCTTGGGAAAAGGAATTGGGTCAAATAATAAGACCAGAAATATGGGAAGAAAGTTTACAACATATACATTATTGTTCATTAAACGCTAAACATTCTCTTATACAGTTTAAAATATTACATAGATTACATTATTCTAAATATAAATTACATAATATTTTCTCAAAGATATCTCCTATATGTGATAAATGTCAAATTTCAGAAGCAAATTTGACACACTCATTTACCAACTGTATAAAAATTGTAGAATATTGGAAGGAAATATTTAAAATAATATCGGCCGTTATTAATAAAAATATAACCCTGACCCAAAGTTAATTATACTTGGAATTATTGAAACCGATTTATCAATAACAATGAGTCATAGAACTTTTATTGACTATGGTTTAGTAATTGGGAAGAAATTAATATTAAAATTTTGGAAAGGCCCTACATCCCCAACAATTAAAATGTGGAATATAGAAATGTCGGAGACACTCCATTTGGAGTGATTGAGGTTTGTCCTTATGGATATGCTAGATCTCTTCAGACGGATTTGGTCTCCATATATTGAATATTTACAGGGTCATAATAGTTCGGCGCGGGGACCTGACTGAAACCTGGATACCCGATTGGATGAAGAAACATATATTAATTCATGAATATATCTATAAACACGGATCATTGACGAATACTTTATTCTCCATCAAACCTTTTATTTTTACTCTTTACTACCTTTCTTTTTTTTTAAATCTTTCTATTTTCCTATATCTATATAAAAATTTTTTTAAAAAAATGTAGAAACACATTACTTTAATTTTTTGATATTAGTACGAATATAAATATTATTAGATTTATGAGAATATTATTAATATTATTAGTACTTTTAGTTTTATATACCTTTAATTATATAAAATTACGTATTCTTTATTACGTATAATTATCCTTAATATTAGGAAGAAAAAAAAATGGAAATTTTATAAGTTTTATTAACTTTTTGTATCAATATTATTACTAAATTTGGCCTTATACCTAAAAAATTAGAGATAAAATGAAAAACTTACTAATAGTATAATGCTATATTATAAATGTATTATTAGTATTATGTACTTTTAATCATATAAAATATATAACTTTGGAAGTTATAATTAAGGATAATACAGCATAAATAATATTGATATTATTATTAATATATTAATAGTATGAATTAATACTAAGACTATGTACTACTACTGTAGAAATGTAATATGTTATTTTGTTTCTATAATAAAAAAAATTCAAAAAAAAAAAAAAAAAAAAAAAAGTGTCCAATAATTTCAATCAACAATTTTTGATGTTTAATGATACTAACATAATTAATTTCTTGACCTTCAACATCCCAAAGCTCAACAATGACCAGACATCTAATTGCATTAGCCATATAAATGCTATGACTACACATCAAAAGCTGTCTTTCCTTTGATGCCACCTGATTTACCAATGTTTTTAACCATGTACAATGTTCAACGGAAGTCTGATGAAATGGCTTACTTTACTAAATGACTGCAGCTCCCACATTTCAATAAGTTCATAAGACATAATAGCGGAATTAGGTCATTTAGCCTATCAAGTCAACTCCACCATTAAATCATGACTGATGTATCTTTTTCTCACAACCCTTTACTCCTGCTTTCTCCCCATAACGTTGTCACCCTTACACAGCTGAAAAGCTTTCCACGGGTTTGGGCAGGTATCTCATCCTCCACCATCTTAACCACTCACTTTCGCTGGCAGTAAATTACTGGAAATAAAATTAATAATCTACAAGATTTAGCGCAGCAACTTTCCATGGTCTCTTTGATGCCCTGGCCATCAATGTTAGCCAACTTGAAAAACTAGGTTAACACCATTATATTCAAAAGAACAAAGGACTTTATTTTCCAATTAGAAACAAGGAACTACAGATGCTGGGTTATAAAAAAAGGCACAAAGTGTTGGAGTAACTCAGAGGGTCAGGCACCATCTCTGGAGACAATAAATAGGTGATGTTTCGGGTCATGACGAAAAAGGGTCCAACCCAAAACATTACCTATCCATTTTCTCCAGAGATGCTGCCTGATCTGTTGAATTATTCCAGCACTTTGTGTCACTCTTTGGTATGAACCAGCATCTGCAGTTCCTTCTTATTACATGAATCAGATTAGTAACTTGTTTACATGCATACAACAATCAATGTGGCTGCCTAGGCCATCAATCTACTAGAACAACATCAGAAAAAGTCTGCAAAATAACAGATTGGAAAATGAATAGTCTTTCCATCCAGCAATCGTCCTCACATATCTTTAATATTTTTAATCAAAAATCATTTCTCTTGAACAATTTTCATTTACCAATTTCCTGCAAGCAACGATTGTTTAAAGAATGTTTAAACAGCTGTGAGTCATCATCATAAGATTATTTATTTGAACAAAGTTGGTTAATTTGCAATGAGCAGGTTAAAATCTGAGATGCATTCCATCTTCTAATTAGTTTTACTGACTGGCTGATTTGCTATAGCATTGCTCCTTGGTATATCCAGATCATATTCCAGATTAACGTTCTATTTAACTTTGCGTCTTTAATGTAACTGCTGAAATGCCTCCTTTGAGAAAGAGGTCCAAATAGTTACATCCAAAAGTTAATCAGTGTTTAATTGCCGAAGAATTATGTATATCTAAAACTTCTGACCACTGGAGACGGGTTAAATCATCAAAGTGAATCAAAATCAACACAAAATTGGTTGCTATAAGGCAAGTCACGGTGGCGCAGTGATAGAGCTGCTGCCTTACAGCAAATGCAGACCCGGGTTCGATCCCGATTATGGGTGCTGCCTGTACGGAGTTTGTACGTTCTCCCCGTGACCTGCATGGGTTTTGTCCGATATCTTAGGTTTCCTCCCACACTCCAAAGAGGTACAGGTTTGTAGGTCAATTGGCTTGAGAAATGTAAAAATTGTCCCTAGTGGGTGTAGTATAGTGGTAATGTGCGGGGATCGCTGGTCGGCGAGGACCTGGTGGGCTGAAGGGCCTGTTTCCGTGCTGTATCTCTAAACTTACAAAGCTATAAAACATAAATCCTGGAAATATGCAGATCAAACAGCATCTCTGACAAAAAAGTAGCTTGTATTTCAGATCAATAATTATTTATTTGTATTTTCCTTTTATGCTTTGACACTTTCCATTGGCAATGCAAACCTAACAGATTAAAATTCATGTAATGCAACATATTAATGTCCACACAAAATTGAAATAGCTTGCCTGACCCATAATAAGATAACCAAAAACACAAAGATTTAAGGCAGGATATGCTGGAAATTGACTTTAGGTCAACCACAGTTCTAAATTGAGACAAAAAAATCTCATGCCTTTCAGTGGTATAGCTTTCATTGTAGCTAAAGATAAGAAAAGTTGACTAATACAGCAGCTCTTACAACTTCAGAAAATGTCAAGTGGAATAGGCTCTTGGTGTGAAAATTAGTAATTACCAGGTGGATCAAGAATAAAGGTGGGTCACATAAAATGAGAAGGCATGAGGAATAGGGGGACTTTAATTATAGACACAAGCTCAGACACTGGAGTTCCCCAAATCTTAACTATAGCTGATTTGTGAAGGTATTTACCAGTAGCGGTAAATAAATAGTTGGTTTCAACTTCTGCCTTGTTCCTTGCATGCTATTGGTGTTGAGGGTGAAGGAGCAAGGGGAAAGGGGCTTGTGAGGACACTTTGTCATAATTTAAAAATCTGTCTGAGACCACAAATAGTTTGTACTGCCTCAGTGGAAAATTGCCCAAGTTAAGGGCCTGTCCCACTTGGGCGACCTAATCCGCGAGTTCTGGCGAGTTTGTCCTCGACTCATACTCGCTGCATGGTTGACAAGATGTCGTAGGAGGTCTTCGTAACTCTCCTTCATGCTCGAGAGTACTCCCCGTGTACTCGAGGCCTCAGATAGGTCGCGGTGTTTTTTCAATATGTTAAAAAATGCTAACAAGTAAAAAAAGGTCGCCATGGAAACAATCTACTTTTTTTACTCGTAGGTTTAGTCGCAGTAGGTCGTAGAAGGTCAGCATGTTAGTCGTAAGTAATCGAGGGTAGTGAAAGGATGTCGAAGGTAGTCATAGATAGTCTTCATCATAGTGAAGGGAGGTCGAAGGGAGATCGAAGGAGGCCGTCTTCACTCTCCACTATTCGTTGTCCAATTGTCCCAAAGTTAGTCGTAGCTAGTCGTGCCTAGTCAAAGCTGGTCTTCAACATAGTCGAAGGAGGTCTTCTACATAGTCGAAGGAGGTCTTCAACATGTCATTTTTTCAAACTCTTCTAAACTCGCCAATTAGGTCGCCCAAGTGGGACAGCCCCTTTAAATGGTTACGTGTTCAAGATACAATTCAAAGACATGAGTACAAAGATCAATGCTGGTACACTTTTACAGAACCAAGGAGCTGCTGCAAAGCTAGGACTACCTTTCAGATTTGATGATAAGCAAGCACTTTGAGCTCTTGTAGCTCAATTTAAAAAAAAATGCTCTCTGTCAATATCGCTAAAAGAGTATCACATGACTAGTTGAGGGATCTTGCTGTGTGAAACTGACTTCCAGCAACCATAAAATGTGTCGCAATCTCTTGAAAGGTACAATTTAAATCAAAATCCTTTTTTATGCAGTTCACGGACCCAATGATGCCACCAAGTAAAAAATTATTTATAAGATGTCCTATGCTTTTTCTTTTTGTACTGAACTTTTATTTTGAGAATTGTCTACCTTCAGAAAGTGAATTAACAGGACCATTGCACATTTTTTAACTTATCGTACTCAACATTACATGTCGCTGAACTGTTTAAACATTGCCTAGGAATGCCTTCTACTCGACACAGGTATGATACTTAACATCATCTCAATAAAGAATATGTTTGACAGGGCACAGAGAGAAAAAGCATAAGAAATATGTTTTGGTTAATAGAAATTTCACACGTCAACATCATTATGTGTTTTGATGCACTCTTAAATGTCACTATTTTAATGGTATTTTAACATCGTATTGCAGTCAACGCTTATTAATCTGTGCTTGATTAACCTTGGTTCTTAAATTATGACAAATATGACATTACACTCTGCTTACTGAATCTTTCTTAATTTCTGCACCAATGTACGAATATACGGTCCTAATAAAGCAGCAAAATACGCTAATGATGTCACGTCATCAATCCTTCCTCATGATTTCTCTGGATGGCTGACTATCCTCAAGGGACGCAATATGGACATATTCACTGCCTTAATTAAATGGATTTTTGTGACTTAATTAGAATACCAACTAAGCAAATCAGCTACAGAGATGACTTTTATCTAACCGAATTGTATGCCCACTATAATTGCAAATTGGTTAACCCTCTGATTCCAGGGAGTTTAAAGTCCTCCATTGAAAGATTCAAATTAGATATAGACTCCATATTCCAGAAGTGGTGGGGCTCACCTGACCTCTTTTAGAAGTGCATCACAAGAAGATCAAATAACTAAATTAAATATACTTTTGTACAAGTGTATCCAAAACATTTTAAGACCCATCAATGGCAACACAGTGGTGTAGAGGTAGAGCTACAATGTTACAGTGCCAGGAACCCGGGTTCGATCCTGACCATGGATGCTGTCTGTACGGAGTTTGTATGTTCTCCCCGTGACTTGCGTGGACCTTTCCAGATCTTTGGTTCCCTCCCACACTTCAAAGATGTATAGGTTTGTAGATTAATCGGCATAAATGTAAATAATTGTTCCTCATGTGTGTAAGGAAGTGTTAATGTGCAGGGATCGCTGGTTGGTGCAGACTCGGTGGGCCAAAGGGCATGTTTCCGTGTTGTATCTCTAAACTAAACTAAAGTGACCAAGCAATCTTATCCATTCTATGCAGTAGGCCTAAAAGCAACATGCTTTGAACTTGGTAATGCTTATCCAAAATTGCTCTGTGAATGGAGGCAATTCCAGTGCCAAATATGGTTCATGAGTGATACAGAATATCTACCTATGCCATAACATTTATTTCTAATCAATCTCACAAACAATCTCTTCAAAGTTTTATTTTCATGGTTAAATGGGTTCTAAATTAATCGAAAATTTAAAAAACTCGAAATCTGCAGTAAAATAAAATGTTGAAAATGCTAAACGTAAAAGTGATTGCAGGTGCTGGAATTTGCAGGTTAAGTAGCATCTCTTGAGGTTAAAGGTACATGTTGATGTTAAAGGTCGGGATTCTGCATCAGTCATGTAACAGTAGAGGAAAAACTACCAGCATGTAGCAGTGTGAAGAGGAGGTTGGACAGAGGCAGATAAATGACAGGCAAAACCTTTTTATTGGGGGGGGGGGGGGGGGGGGGGGGGGGGGGGGGTGGGGGAGGTTGGGTGGTGGAATGATGAGCAGATTGAAGAAGGGGACAGAATTGGGAAAGTGAACAAAGGGAGAGCAAACCTAGGCGGATGGGGGAGCGGTCATGGAAGATCTGACCTCTGCATTGGAGATACTGAGTTTAGTCAAGGTGACCATTTTACAAAGTCTGTGTTCTCTGTCCACAACATCTTGCTCGAGCGTCCATGCAGGTAATTTTACTCTCCCCTCCTATCCCCACCCCAATCCAACCTTCTACATTGGAATATAGTGCAGCTTTTGGGAGTTCGCGGTTTGCTGACCGAATGCTGTGTTTATGATAACGACTATGTTTCAAAAGTCTTTTATTAGCTGTCGTGACTCCAATCAAATTTTTCTCCTTTCTTGAAGATGGACATGAATACAGTGCCTCCGAGATCCCCTGGCACATCTCCCTCTTTCCAAATGTAGGAGAGCAGATTACAAATATGTGACTGAAGTTCTTTGCTGCCATATGTTGACAGTTTATCAGGGATACTAGCAGATCACATCACCCCTTCAACGTAGATCAGAGGTGATATGAAGTCAAGGGTGATCATATCACATCAAAGACAGAGCCACAGGTTTTTTTCAAACATATTCTTCTATCAGACATTAACTATTTCTCTGTACTTACGTTTACCATTAGCCAGTGACAAGATGCTGAATGTAAAAATCACTATGAATACGGCCTCAATTACAAATTACTCGGATGAATAAACTGTCCCTCATGAGCACATTGATGCTGTAGAGGTCCACGTGTTGTGTAAACACTCCGTTTAATAATTAACCGATACAGCCCCGACGCTCAAGCGCACATGCGGTTAATATTTAACTACTACCGTGTCGCCGCTCGTGAGCACACCCGAGTTAAACTCCAACCGCAACCAAGTGGCAGTCCGAAGGAGGGGATATGGTGTTGACCTCCATGCTTGGGGCTGGCCGTTGTGAACTGGGGGGGTTATGATGTCGGGGAAATCAGCCAAGATCCGGGTGTACTCGTTATCGGAGAAGGTCACCGAGCCGAGATGTGGAAGTCAATTTGGCGTGGCGCAAGGCAATCGACTCAAACGTCTCAAAATTGATGAGACGTTTTCCATTCACGTCGATCAGCAGGGAGTACGCCCAGAAGAAATTGGCGCCCAACAGCGGTTGGGAGACGTCGACGATAGTAAAGGGACACTTGAAGTGGCAGGACTTGAAGGCGAGCGGGATCGTGCAAACCATGTACGTCTTGATGTTGCTGCCGTTGGCGGCGGCCAGAGAAGGTCCCCTCTTTTCGGAACAAGTGTCGGCCCCTGATGGGGTTAAAACACTGACCTCTGCTCCGGTGTCCACGAGAAAACGCTGTCCCGAAGGACGGTCCCAAGTGTAGAGGAGGAAATGCTTCTGGCTTGCAGCAGTAGCCATTACTGGCGGCCGGCCGAGGCGTTTCCCAGATGTGTGCAGGGTGGTCGGCAACGGTGGGCCTCGGAGGTAGTAGCACCAGGTATCTTTGCCTCACTGTCATACCTTCGGTGGAGGCTGGGACCGGCCGCTTGACCCGTAGAGGCACCGACATCATCCGACCGATGGTAGCGTCACCCTGTTGTTTTGCCTGCCACAACACGTCCGCCCAGGTAGCTAGCCGTCGGGGGTCAGTGAAATCATCGTCCGCGAGGAGCAGGCGAATTGCATCAGGCATCTGCTCGAGGAAAACCTGCTCAAACAGGAGGCAGGTCATGTATCTCCATCAAGACGAGCAGGGGTTTGGCTGCCGTGTTGCGGCGGCTGAGACCGAAAGTGCGCAAGAGGAGCGTTTTGAGGCCCTCGTACTTGCCGTCGGCTGGTGGCTGGCGAAGGTAATCAAGGAGGCACCCGGCAGTATCCAGGTCCAGCGCACTGACCACACAGTAGTATTTGGTGACATCGACAGTGATCTGGCGAATGTGGAACAGGGCTTCAGCCTGTTCAAACCACACGTGGGGCTGTGATGTCTAGAAAGTGGGCAGTTTGATCAAAACTGCGTTCTGCTGGGCTGGGTTGTCCGCTGCACACATGATAAAATCCAAAATAGGCCGTTTTGGATCATCGGGGTCACCACAGTAGAGATCCACGTGTTGTGTAAACACACCGTTTAATCGTTAACCGATACAGCCCCGTCGCTCACGCAAGTTAATATTTAACTACTACCGTGCTGTCGTTCGTGAGCACACCAACCGCAAAATCCTTTGTCTCCAACCAGCTGACAGCCCGCCCCCTTTGACCGCGTGATTGGTCGGACCATATTATGCTCGGTCCACACGAGAGTTCGAACCCGACCAACGACAGTTCGATACCAAAATGGCTCAGCCCGCCACAATGCAATACACCCAAACAATGGTCAGTAGCTGCCTGCAACCTCTAGAACACCAGAAAGAAAATCACTGAAATACAGCGCCCTCCAGAATGTTGGGGACAAAGACCCATCATTTATTTATTTGCCTCTGTATTCCACAATTTGAGATTTGTAATAGAAAAAAACATATGTGGTTAAAGTGCACATTGTCAGATTTCATTAACGACAATTTTTATACATTTTGATTTCACAATGTAGAAATTACAGCTGTGTTTATACATAGTCCCCCCCCCCCCATTTCAGGGCACCATAATATTTGAGACACATGGCTTCAGGGGCGTTTGTAATGGCTCAGGTGTGTCTAATTGCCTCCTTAATGCAGGTATAAGAGAGCTCTCAGCACCTAGACTTTCCATCACCTTTGGAAACTTTTATTGCTGTTTATCAACATGAGGACCAAAGTTGTGCCAATGATAGTCAAAGAAGCCATCATGAGACCGAGAAACAAGAATAAAATTGTTAGAGACATCGACCAAACCTTAGGCTTACCAAAATCAACTGTTTGGAACATCAACAAGAAGAAAGAGAGCACTGGTGAGCTTACTAATCGCAAATGGACTGACAGGCCAAGGAAGACCTCCACAGCTGATAACAGAAGAATTCTCTATATAATAAAGACAAATCACCAAACACGTGTCTGACAGATCAGAAACACTCTTCAGGAGTCAGGTGTGGATTTGTCAATGAGCAAAAAAAAGAGGATGGCCAGGTTACAGTTTGCAAAGAAGTACTTAAAAGAGCAACCATAGTTCCAGAAAAAGGTCTTGTGGACAGATGAGGCGAAGATTAACTTATATCAGTGATGGAAAGAACAAAGTATAGAGGAGAGAAAGAACTGCCCAAGATCCAAAGCATACCACTTAATCTGTGAGACAAAATGGTAGGGGTAGTATGGCCTGGACATGTATGGCTGCTGAAGGTACTGGTTCACTTATCTTCGTTGATGATACAACTGCTGATGGTAGTAGCATGGCCTGGCAGAACATCACCAGAGAAGATACCCAGCAACTGGTGACTTAAAGGACATCAATATTTCAGGTGCACAAAAGGGCACAATATGCCTTGATTCATCCTTTCTGCTAGTCTGTCTATATTTCCTGCATGTCCATCTGTATCCTCTTCAGAACTCTCACTGCACTCATGGCACAACTTTGTATCATAAGCAAACTTTGATATGTTCCACGTTGCCCCCTCAAACACATCCTTGATATAGAATGTGAACTGCTGGGATGTAAAGCTGATCCCCATTGCACTGCACTACAACAAGCTCACTTAGCCCAAAATTTTGTTCATTCTGTTCATTAATTATTTCTCTACACCAGTATGTAACCACAAATCCCATGTGCTCTAATTTTCTTTGATTATCTCACTAAGAAGTTTGTTGAAGGTTTTCTGAAAATCTAAATGTATTATATCCACTGTCCCTATCAACTCTGCTCATTACAATCTCAAAATTCAAACACATTTTTCAAACTTTCATAAGCCTTTATTAACTTTGTCTAATTCTGTTACTATTGTTAAGTCCCCTTCAATCATCATCTTAACAATGAATTCTGACCTGGAGAAGGGTCTCAGCCCATAATGTCACCATATTATTCTTTTCTCCAGAGATGCTGCCTGACCCGCTGAGTTACTCCAGTTTTCTGTGCATATTTTCAAATTCAATTATGTATTCGCCTATGTTTATCAATGCCCATGAGAATGCTGAACTGAGTCAACTTCCTTAATGAATTTCATATGAATTTCAATTGTTTACAAATACTATCAATTAATCTAACTTCAGTATAACTTAATAAATTATTAAATAATGAAACACTTGATGAAACAAAATATGTAATTGGTAAACAAACTGGAATAACAAACTGGTTGCAATCATATTGCCTATTAAGAAGATTCTGCAGTGCAATTTTTGGCTAAAGACCAGGAACTGGTTTATTTTGGATTGTACACAATTTCCCCTTCACCAATCTGTCACCCTTTTCCCAGAGATACACATTCATTCAATATTTTACCATCGCAAGCGTTTTATATACTCAGACACGTAATTTCTTTCACAGCACTCTATCAATGATTAGTCCCTTTATAGCAAGATTAATCCCAGTTTTTATCAACATTCCCATATGTTAGGTTTTAAGGCATTAGTCTAATCTGTTCAAAGGGACCAGAGTTAGTCCAGATTCCACATGAATACTCAATACCAGGGGTTTTTCTTTTCATTTCATAGATTTAGCGGACAGGAAATGTTAATAAATTAATCAGTCATTTTACACTAAACACGTTGGTTACACATATGTTGCCTGTGATTTATTTTGATTTGAATTACGTTGTAACAAGGGCTCTTCACCAAGAGATGAGAGAGCTCTTTGATTCTAGATCAAGGGTTGTTTGCCATTTTGGATTACTAATGACAGTGAGTTAATAGTTCAGCAAATGTGAGTGAAGCATGTAATATTGTTTTCCACTATATCCTGTATCCAGGCACGTGCCGTCAGGGTAGGCAAGGTAGGCAGTGCCTACCCTGACTAAAATTATAAAATAGTAATTATTTTATATATAAATATAATATATATAAAATATATATAAAACATATATTAAAATGGTCATAAATAGTAAAGTCACGGGAGAATTATGCCTCCCTAAGAGATCAATCTCTTAGGGAGGCATAATTTTTCCATGCCTTTCATCAGCAGTACGTTTTAAACGCGGAAGTATGTGCAACTCACGTGCCGTCGACGCTGCTTCAAGCCATCAGTGGGAACGGTCCGTAAAGGCAGCTGAAACTCTGCCTTTACACCGCGGACTGTGTGCATGTGCTGCGTTGCGCACTGCGCATGCGCAAGTTTCTTAGCGGGCTTTTCAACGGTGGATAGTGATTACCTGAAGAGTTTCACGAAGCAACCTCATGGATATTTTTGCTGCAGAATGGATTTTGTGCACAAATAATATGGTAACTAATTTTTTTTGAGCTATATGTTTTTAAATACTTTATTAAGAGATAGGACCTATTGAAAACAAATTACATGATAAAAGTCGAGAGAACAATCTGCGCATGCGCGGTTTTCACGATTTAAAAATAGTCGAATGACAGTTCACCGGTGAGGGAACAGTGTGCGCATGCAAGTTGTCAAGATTTAAAAAATGCCGACCGGCAGTTTACCGGGGAGGGAACAATGTGCGCATGCACAGTTTCAAGATTTAAAAAAAGCCGACTAACAGCTCACTGGGGAGAGAATAATCTGCGCATGCGCGGTTTTCAAGATTTTTAAAAGCCACTGCCTACACTGGCTGATTACTCACGGCACGTGCCTGCCTGTATCACATGAATCCAGTTGAGTTACCCTTTTATACATTTTTCCCCAACACTGATTGTATTTACTTGTTCAATTATCGGGTTGTCTGGAAAGACAGCTTTGAATTAGTATTGCAGTTATCCCAACTTTAAGTCAAGAGTCAAAAATCAAGTGTTTTATTGTCATGTGCCCCAGATAGGACAATGAAATTCTTACTTGCTGCAGCACAACAGAATACGTAAACAAAGTACATAACGGGAGAAGAAAAAAAGTTCAGTGTGTATATATACACATTCACACATACTCAATAAATAAATATAGTGCCATAATAATAATAATAATAGTATGTTATAGTTCAGAGCTTATTTGCTGTCGTGTTAAATAGCCTGATGGCTGGAGGGAAGAAGCTGTTCCTGAACCTGGTCATTACAGTTTTCAGGCTCCTGTAGCTTCTTCCCGATGGTAAAGGTAAAATGAGTGTGTGGCCAGGATGGTGTGGGTCTTTGATGATGTTGGCCACCTTTCTGAGGCAGCGACTTCGATGGATCCCTTCGATGGTGGGGAGGTCAGAGCCGGTGATGGACTGGGCAGTGGTCACAACATTTTGCAGTCTTTTCCAAGCTTGCCGAACCAAGCCACGATGCAGCCAGTCAGTATGCTCTCTACTGTGCACCTGTAGAAGTTCAAGAGAATCCTCCTTGACATATTGACTCTCCATAATCCTCTCAGGAAGTAGAAGCACTGATGTGCCTTCTTTATGATTACATCAGTGTGCTGGGTCCAGGAAAGAGCTTCAGAAATATGCACGCCCGTGAATTAAGTTTTTGACCCTCTCCACCATCGTCCCATTGATATAAACAGAGTTATGGGCCGTTATCCTTCCCCTTCCAAAGTTCACAATCACTTCCTTGGTTTTACTGGTGTTGAGAGCCAGGTTGTTGTGCCGGCACCATTTGGTCAATCGGTCGATCTCACTTCTATACTCTGATTCATCACCATCTGTAATTCGTCCAATAACAGTGGCGTTGTCAGCGAACTTGATGATGGAGTTCGCCCTATGTCCGGCTACACAGTCATGAGTATAGAGTGAGTAAAGCAGGGGGCAGAGACTTGAGGTGCTTGCATACAGATTGTTTCAGCAGATGGAAAGCTTACTTATAATTTCATGACTACAATTCTACATTGTAGATATTTCAAAATGAAACACAATGGTACAACTAAAAATTGCCTTGCTAGTATCCATTTCTCAAAGCCGCTTTGCTTTTTTTCCCCAGACAGTTTCTATGAAGGGCAATTACAGACTGGACTTATTGCATTTACATTTTTCATGTTCATATGGATTGTGTCCTTTGAATCTATAGTAAAATGTTAATAAACAGAATAAAACCTGTTACATTACAGGTTGTATTGTGCATTGATTCAGTTCTGGCTTATTCATAGAAGACTGAGGATTGTGGTAGAAGGTAGATAATCTGGCTGGAGGTCTGTGATCAGTTTAGTTCTGCAGGGATCTGTGCTGGGACCCTTGCTGTTTGTGATATTTATAAATTATCTTGATGTAAATGTAGATGGGTTGGTGACTAAGTTTGCTGCAATACCAAAATTGGAGGAGTTGCAGTCAGCGAGGAAGGTTGGCATTAGATATGGTGGGATAAAGATCGGCTGCAGAAATGGCGAAGAAATGGCATATGGAAAAGTGCGAGGTATTCTACTTTGGGAGGTTGAATGTAATGGGACTGTCCCACTTAGGCGATTTTTCAGCGAACTGCCGGCAACTGTCAAGTACCTGGCAGTCGCCTGTAAAACCGGCAACTGGAACGGCGACTGTCAGTGGAACACACACACACACACACACACACACACACACAAACACAACGCATCCTTCACCAGCCCGTTATGCAGGCGGGGGACAAGGCAAGCAGGGGGAGCGCTGTCTAAAAAATTCACATGGTGCAAAGCCAAGGTGATACAGACACACACCGCGATGGTTGGTGCTGTAATTAAGATAGCTAGCACAGTGTACAGAACACATTGCCTGAGGTGGTGGTGGAGGCAGAGAAGATGATGGCACTTAGGAGGCTTTTGATAGGCACATGGAAGTGCAATGAATAGAGGGGGTATGGATCATGTGCAGGCAGATGAGATCAATTCAGCAAGGCACCATGTTTGGCACAAACATGTTTGGGCCGAAAGGTTGTTCCTGTGGTCCACTGTTCCACCATTTGCCAGTGTAATTAATTCAGAACATATTTGGATTATACATCGCTGGGCATTGCCCAGTCTGCAAGTCCTGTCACTTCAATTCTCCACACAATTCTATTCCAGCTTTGATTTTCTATACTATTCAAGTAATACTTAACGACATCCAGAAGAAAAGAGCCTCGTCTTTCAGATAAGCCGTTTATAGTTAATGTGACTTGGTTCTTTAAATGATTTTAGATTAGAATCATTGCGTTTTCCATTTAGCAGGTATTGGTGATTTTGCTTTAACGAAGAAACTGCAGATGCTGGAGAATCCAGGGTTACACAAAAAGCTGGAGGAACTCAGCGGGTGCAGCAGCATCTAAGAGGTGAAGGAGATAGGCGACGTTTCGGGTCGAGACCCTTCTTCAGACTGGTCAGGGATCAGGGAAACGAGAGATATAGACGGTGATGTGGAGAGATAAAGAACAATGAATGAAAGATATGCAAAAAAGTATCGATGATAAAGGGAACAAGCCATTGTAAGCTGTTTGTGGTGTGAAAATGAGAAGCTAGTGCGACTAGGGTGGGGGAGGGAGATAGAGATAGAGGGAATGCCAGGGCCCGAGGGCTGAGGGAGAGGTGGGAAGGGGAGGAGACAGCAAGGGTTAACAGAATTGAGAAAATTCAATGTTCAAGCCCAAAGGATGCAGACTCCCCAAGCGGAATATGAGGTGCTGTTCCTCCAACTTGCGGTGTTGCTCACTCTGGAAGGGTCTCGACCCGAAACGTCGCCTATCTCCTTCGCTCCTTAGATGCTGCTGCACCCGCTGAGTTTCTCCAGCTTTTTGTGTAACCCTCGATTCTCCAGCATCTGCAGTTCCTTCTTTATCAATTGAGTTAAATGGGTGATCCAATTCATTTAAATGGTCTGAGAAGTGTAGGGAAATCATTAGAAAATAATTTGTGCAAAGATTATATTTCACTAATGAGGACAATTCACAGCTGTGGAGTAGCAATTTTTGGATTTGGATTAAAATAGGATAAAATTGATTTATTTTGTTCCCTTGTAATTTCCATAATCAATTTTTGCCATGCAATTTCTAATCATGTACACCTTTCATCAGTGGAGATTTTTGCCTCATCACGCACTGACAAAATAATCTCTCCAAATTATCTCCCATATTAAGTGTAAGGATATGTTAATTACCAAGTTGGACATCATGCACAATATTGTCACTGGTTGTCACATCTAGCCATCAATCTGCTGGCTCGTCTAACCCTCCATCTCCAAGAGACTCATCTGCAGCTCTCTGATGACGGGCAACATAAAGACCATCAGAGATTACTTGGACAAGTAGCCTTCCACCATAAAATGCTGGAGGAACTCAGCAGGTTCGGGTGCATCGGTGGAGAGAATGAACAGACAATGTTTCAGGTAGTGACCCCACCTCAGATTGAACTTTAAATCTGAAGATGGATCTCGATGCAAAACATCGTCTATCCGTTCCCTCCACAGATGCTGCCTGACCCACTGAGCATCTCCACCCCTTTCGTTTTTTTCATAAGATTTCAGCATCCAGTTTATTGAGTAGCCCTCTGCCATGCTGTCTGTGCAATGCATTGGTTTCCAGGCAATGGAAATAATTTTTGAAAATAAAAAACTTCAGATACAGGAAATCTGAAGCAAAAACAGAAACGGTCCATTTCTGATTTTATTGAAAATAGCTTGGGTTTTATGCATTGTCTTTCCATTTTTTAAACTGCCTTCACAATGCCTCCTGTAAAAAACATTTGGTGTCAAGGCATCTTTCCTTTCCATTTACCACAAACATCTAAAGCTCTGTTTGTTTTATCAATGAGTTTCTAATTAGGCTCTCATATCCACTGCTTCTGTAACCACTGACTGTTGTTTGATTGCCCACTTAGAATATCACAGGCCATTTATGTTTGTGACCAATACTTTCAGAGTTTCTATGGTGCAGGTGGTGTTGTACCTACATTTGGGGGTCTCCAGTACTGTGCTAGTATTTGCTGTGAAAGTCAATGACAGAAAATTGTTAGTTATATCAGAATTTGTATTTTTTATATTTAACTTTCATCCCTAGGATTATTGTGACATTACCAATGGCTGTTTGGGAACAAATTATTTTCAGATATTTAGAATGTAATGGATTATATATCTCCCTTAAATAGAAGGCTTATCAACCATTTATTGACCCTTGCGTTACTTTGAAGGGCCAGTCCCACTTATGCAACCTTTTCGGCGACTGCTGGCACCCGTCATAGGTCCCGAAACTTTTCAACATGTTGAAAATTTAGCGGCAACCAGAAAGTAGCTATGACTCTTTGGGTGACTCGGAGACCTCTCTGAACCATACAAGCGACCCCTGGTGACATGTCACGGGTGTCGCGGGGTGTCACCAGGGGGTCGCCTGTATGGTCGTGACGGGTGCCGGCATTCACCGAAAAGGTTGCCTAAGTGGGACAGGCCCTTAACTAATTTGACAAGTATATAACATAATCCAAATAACCATATTTAGAAACAAGGAACTGCAGATGCTGGTTTTGAAAAAAATACTCAGTGCTGGACATTTTTCAGCTGATTCACATTTTCCACACAGAGATTTGCTAAAACATAACTTTGCACTCTCTTCTGACGCAGTTTCCAATTCTACATCTTCTAAACTTCCAAGACATAATTGGTCACATTTGACAACGTGAAAATGATTTGCAATTCAAGTTTGATTTGCAAGTTTATTAAAATCACATTTCCATCGTACCTGTTATGAAATCATGTAGCTTAATCATGTATAAAATTCAGACCTAACGTTGTTTACAATGACATGCAGTGATTTATATAATAGGATTTGTCCCTGTTACACGGTACAAATTTGGTACAATTGCCACAGTATTTTAGCATTGTCATTCCCTTTTTCAAAACTGCCTAATCATTGTAGTTGAGACAAATTATATGATTTTTACCCTTAGAACAAAACTTTGGTAGACATTATTCTCAAATAATATTACTCCTAAGCTGACATCAACTTTAACTTTTTCACTGAATGATTACATTAATTGAACCGATAAGAGCATAGACATTTTTTTTAATAACTCATCTTCCAGCTTTAAGGAGTCTTATGCCATAAATCTTTATTCAACAAACCTTTGGTGTGAGTAGATGAAGATGCAACCATCTTCCCATACCGTAGCTGAGTCATTGCTTTCTCAAACATGCCACCTCCCTATTGACTCAGACCAGCTCACCTATAAACAGTGCCTAAGATATTAAATACTAATGACATATTTTCTTCCATGAACGATCTGAAATTCTAAACAGTAAGGTTAAGTAAAATGTTAAAATCCTTTGAAGGAAGAATGCATGTCTCATATAAGTTGATTAACAATACCGCAATAGATGATAGCCTGGCATGATGTAAGACATTTATAAAGCGTAATTATTAGTATACAGATTAATTTGATTTAGGGATCACTTGTTTTTCATTGAAGCATATACAGTTATTGAGAGTAACAAGCGGCACACATAGGAAAGGTTATGCAAAAACATGATTTTTGAGTCTTTGGTGAGTTTTTATTTATGATAAACATCTAGTACTAATTTAAAATTGAGCAGTGCCTAAGATACATGATAATGTGAGGGTGCTTTTAAATCATCTACTTAAATCAGTAATATGTCATTATAATGTTAAACTAGCATTGAAGTTTATTCCCCAATCTAAAGGTCCAAAGAACATGCAATCTTCTTTTGTGTAAAGATCTGCAATACTGAAACTGATGTATGCTGATTCTAACAGTTGGTACAAAACATTCAGGTTCTAACCTTGGTAGATAGACACAAAAAGGTGGAGTAACTCAGCGGGACAGGCAGCATCTCTGGAGAGAAGGAATGGGTGATGTTTCGGGTCGAGACCCTTCTTCAGACTGGTTAGGGGTAAGGGAAACGAGAGATATAGACGGTGATGTGAAGAGATTAAGAAGAATGAAAGATATGCAAAAATGTAACGATGATAAAGGAAACAGGCTGTTTGTAGTGTGAAAATGAGAAGCTGGTGCGACTTGGGTAAGGAAGGGATATAAAAGTCCACATCTTGAACAATGGATACAGTAAATAAGGTTGGAGTAGGTGCAAGTGAATCTCTGCCTAACCTGAAAGGACTGTCAGGGTCCCTGGACAGAATTGAGGGAATCTTCTGCAGGGGAAGGTACCTGGGGAGGGGGTGGTTTGGGTGGGAAGGGATAAGTTAACCACGGAATTGCAGAGGGAACAGTCTCTGGGGAAGGCGGAAAGGGGTGGAGATGGGAAAATGTGGCTAGTGGTGGGATCCAGTTGAAGCTAGCAGAAATTTCAGAGGATTATGTGTTGTATTTGATGGCTGATGGGGTGGAAGGTAAGGACTAGGGGGACTCTGTCTCTATTGCGACTAGGGGAAGGGGAAGCAAGGATGGCGCTGCGGGTACGGAGGAGACACGAGTGAGGGCATCATCTATGATGGGAGAGGGGAACCCCCGATCCCTAAAGAATGAGGACATGTCGGATGTTCTAGTATGGAACACCTCATCTTAGGCACAGATGCAGTGTAGATAGAGAAATTGGGAGTAGGGGATAGAGTATTTGCAGGAAGTAGGGTGGGAAGAAGTGTAGTCGAGATAGTTGTGGGAGTCAGTGGGTTTATAATAGATGTTAGTCAATAGTCTATTTCTTGTGATGGAGACTGTGAGATCGAGGGGAGGGAGGTGTCGGAGATGGTCAAAGTAAATTTGAGTACAGGATGAAAATTGTTGGTGAAGTAGATAAAAGTCCATGAGTTCTGCATGGGTGCAGCAGGTGGCTCCGATGCAGTGATCAATGTAACGGAGATAGGTAGTCTTTTAAACCATGACCTGCATTGGCGTAGCTAGAATTTACTATGGTATCAAACAATTCATTGTTTTACACAAAGTAACAATTATTGTTGCTAATCTAAAGGATATTCATTTAGATGCAGTTTACAACAATGGATTTAGATCTAACGGTAGACACTAATACCTATACCTCGTCCAACGAAACTATATTCCAGTTATCATTTCACTGGAAAACAAATTCGTACTGAACAAAGACAGACAGCTGATAATAAATGGGTTGCATAAATTGTAATACAAATTTACAATGCTTTCTGCATCTTTTGAGAAATTAGCCCAAGCAAGCAAGGGTTTAGATACCTTTCAAAAACAGATATGCAACCAACTGCATTTGTTTCACCCCAAGTTTTGTGAACTCAACAATTCTCGCTATGAGTGTAACCATTTACTGCAGCAATCATGACATATCCATCAGTGCCTTGAGAATGTAATGCTGCTACATGGCTATTGAACTCTGATAGTAGATTTGTGTATGTACAGTGAAGCACCAAAATCCTGACAGGAAAAGGATTTGCAACACTCTGTTTATAGCTCGTCCATCTGCCTTCCAGCAGCCCACAAATGTGATAGTAAATGATTTCACTAACAGTAACTATTATTCTGTTCACAAAACTTGCGAAGAAATCAGTGCCATGTCAGTGGCATGTCATTCTTTTGTTGGTTATAATAGCGTACACACCTCCATCTTCAACAATACATCTTGTTTTGAAAAGTTTAGAGTTCACTTCTCACATTATAGTTTTTTGACAAATTTTTAAGAAATGGATCTGTTAACACTTGGTACAGAAACTCAATACTCAAAATTCCCAAAACTTAGTTTTCCATTCCTTGTAATGTGGAACATAATCTAGCAAACAATTACTGGAATATGTCACAGATTATCACAAATACATCAAAATATCTCAAATGAAAATTAATTAATCAATCTGGAAATTATAATTTCCAAATTATTTTTTGCATTTTTTATATCCTCATTCTTCAGTGGTTTCAAGGTGCATCAACACTTCTAACAAATAACGCTCTCAGGTCTCTATTTTTCCAGCTCATAGTCGAGAGGCCCACAGGAGCCGTTGGAGGAAGAGGAGGAGGGGTAGGAGCGACACCCGACCGGTAAGGTTTAAAATCAAGCGCGGGCTTGTTTTTTTTTTTTCAGAGGCCCACAGGAGCCGTTGGAGGAAGAGGAGGAGGGGGAGGAGCGACACCCAACCGTAAGGTTTAAAATCAAGCGCGGGGCTTGTTTTTTCAGAGGCCCACAGGAGCCGTTGGAGGAAGAGGAGGAGGGGGAGGAGCGACACCCGACCGGTAAGGTTTAAAATCAAGCGCGGGGCTTGTTTTTTCAGAGGCCCACAGGAGCCGTTGGAGGAAGAGGAGGGGGAGGAGCGACACCCGCGGTAAGGTTTAAAATCAAGCGCGGGGCTTGTTTTTTCAGAGGCCCACAGGAGCCGTTAGAGGAAGAGGAGGAGGGGGAGGAGCGACACCCGACCGGTAAGGTTTAAAGTCAAGCGCGGGGCTTGTTTTTTCAGAGGCCCACAGGAGCTTGCCGAAATCCATAACATTCCATTTGGAGAAGTGGGGTTTTTTTTGAGGAAGCCGCTGATTGGTGGGAAGTGGACCAGGGTAAGCGGCTGATTGGCAGTCAGATCCCAGCAGTTTGTTGTGTACTTTATATTGTATCCTGTGTAAGGGGGGCAGTATGAAGGCCAGGGCAGTGTACTGTTCTGGATGTCAGATATGGGAGGTCAGGGAATCTGATAGCCCTCCAGACATCCACATCTGCGCCAGGTGTGTTGAGATGGGGCTCCTAAAGGACTGTGTTAGGAACCTGGAGCAGCAGCTCGATGACCTCCGTCTGGTCAGGGAGAGTGAGGAGGTCATAGAGAGGAGCTACAGGGAGGTAGTCACTCCCAAACCACAGGAGGCAGACAAGTGGGTCACAGTTAGGAAGGGCAAGGGGCAGAGGCAGGGGCTAGAGAGTACCCCTGTGACCGTACACCTGGAAAATAGGTACTCGGGTTTGAGTACGATTGAAGGGGACAGCCTAGCTGGGGGCAGCAACAGCGGCCGGGCCTCCGGCACAGAGACCGGCCCTGATGCTCAGAAGGGTAACAAAAAGAGGAGGGCAATTGTAATAGGGGACTCTATAGTTAGGGGGTTGGATAGGCGATTCTGTGGACGCAGTCGGGAGACCCGGATGGTAGTTTGCCTCCCTGGTGCCAGGGTCCTCGCATGTGTCAGAACGTGTCCAAAAGATTCTGATAAGGGAGGGAGAGGAGCCTGATGTTTGTGGTACACATAGGTACCAATGACATAGGCAGAAAAAGTGACGAGGTCCTGAAGGGAGAATTTAGGGAGTTGGGGGGAAAGTTAAGGAGAAGGACCAAAAGGGTAAACAATTTCAGGATTACTGCCTGTGCCGCGTGACAGTGATAGTAGGAATGAAATGAGGTGGAGGATAAATGCGTGGCTGAGGGACTGGTGCAGTGGGCAGGGATTCAAGTTTCTTGATCACTGGGACCTCTTTTGGGGAAGGCATGATCTGTACACAAAGGACGGGTTGCACTTGAGCCGAGGGGGACCAATATTCTGGCAGGGAGATTTGCAAAGGCTACAGGGGAGACTTTAAACTAGAAAGGCTGGGGGGAGGGACTCGGGTAGAGGGGGCTAGGGGTCAGGGTGTGGGGCAAGAGGCAGAGAAGGGAAGCACTCGGATCCAAAATGTAGGCGAGAAAGATGAAAAAGATAATAGACAGAGAATAAGGGATGGTGGGTTTCTAAAATGTGTATATTTTAATGCTAGGAGCATTGTAAGTAAGGTGGACGAACTTAGAGCCTGGATTGACACCTGGAAATATGATGTTGTGGCAATCAGTGAAACATGGTTGCAGGAGGGCTGTGATTGGAAACTAAATATTCCAGGATTTTGTTGCTTCAGGTGTGATAGAATTGGAGGGACCAGAGGGGGGGGGGGGGTGTTGCATTGCTTGTCAGAGAAGATATTACAGCAGTGCTTTGGCAGGATAGATTAGAGGGCTCGTCTAGGGAGGCTATTTGGGTGGAACTGAGAAGTGGGAACGGTGTAGCAACACTTTTAGGGGTGTATTATAGACCGCCAAATGGGGAGCGTGAATTGGAAGAGCAAATATGTAAGGAGATAGCAGATATTAGTAGTAAGCACAAGGTAGTGATTGTGGGAGATTTCAATTTTCCAAAAATAGACTGGGAAACACATTCTGTAAATGGGCTGGATGGTTTGGAGTTTGTAAAATGTGTGCAGGATAGTTTTTTGCAGCAGTACATAGAGGTATTGACCAGAGAAGGGGCAGCGCTGGACCTCCTGTTAGGAAATGAGGCAGGTCAGGTGACGGAGGTATACGTTGGTGAGCACTTCGGGACCAGTGATCACAATACCATTAGTTTCAATATAATTATGGAGAGAGTCAGAACTGGACCTAGGGTGGAGATTTTTGATTGGAGAAAGGCTAACTTTGAGGGAATGCGTAAGGATTTTAAAGGAGTGAATTGGGACACTTTGTTTCATGGGAAGGATGTAGAAGAGAAATGGAGGACATTTAAAGGGAAATTGTAAGAGTACAGAATCTTTATGTCCCTGTTAGGTTGAAAGGAAATAGTAAAAATTGGGAAAGAGCCATGGTTTCAAGGGAAATTGGACACTTGTTTCGAAAAAAAGAGAGATATCTACAATAATTATAGGAGGCATGGAGTAAATGAGGTGCTAGAGGAGTATAAAGAATGTAAAAGAATCTTAAGAAAGAAAATTAGGAAGGCTAAAAGAAGATATGAGGTTGCTTTGGCAAGAAAGGTGAAAGTAAACCCAAAGGGTTTCTTCGGCTATATTAATAGCAAAAGGATAACGAGGGATAAAAATTGGACCATTAGAGAACCAGAATGGACAGCTATCTGCAGAGCCAAAAGAGATGGGGGAGATATTGAACAATTTATTTCTTCGGTATTCACCAAGGAGAAGGATATTGAACTCTGTGAGTTAAGGGAAAAAAGTAGAGTAGCTATGGAAACTATGAGATTCAAAGAGGAGGAAGTACTACACTTTTGAAAAATATAAAAGTGGATAAGTCTCCAGGTCCTGACAGGATATTCCCCTAGGACATTGAGGGAAGTTAGTGTAGAAATAGCAGGAGCTATGACAGAAATATTTCAAATGTCATTAGAAACGGGAATAGTGCCGGAGGATTGGCGTACTGCACATGTTGTTCCATTGTTTAAAAAGGGTTCAAAGAATAAACCTAGCAATTATAGACCTATTAGTTTGACGTCAGTGGTGGGCAAATTAATGGAAAGGATACTTAGAGATAATATATATAAGCATCTGGATAAACAGGGTCTGATCAGGAACAGTCAACATGGATTTGTGCCTGGAAGGTCATGTTTGACAAACCTTCTTGAATTTTTTGAAGCGGTAACTAGGGAAATTGATGAGGGTAAAGCAGTGGATGTTGTCTATATGGATTTCAGTAAGGCCTTTGACAAGGTTCCCCATGGAAGGTTGGTTAAGAAGGTTCAATCTTTGGGTGTTAATGGCGGAGTAGTAGCAAGATGGATTCAACAGTGGCTGAATGGGAGATGTCAGAGAGTAATGGTGGATGGCTGTTTGTCAGGTTGGAAGCCGGTGACCAGTGGGGTGCCTCAGGGATCTGTGTTGGGTCCACTGTTGTTTGTCATGTACATCAATGATCTGGATGATGGGGGTGGAAAATTGGATAAGTAAGTATGCAGATGATACTAAGATAGGTGGTGTTGTGGATAATGAAGTACATTTTCAAAGTCTACAGAGAGATTTGGGCCATTTGGAAAAGTGGGCTGAAAGATGGCAGATGGAGTTTAATGCTGATAAGTGTGAAGTGCTACATCTTGGCAGGACAAATCAAAATAGGACGTACATGGTAAATGGTAGGGAATTGAGGAATGCTGTGGAACAGAGGGATCTAGGAATAACTGTGCATAGTTTCCTGAAGGTGGAATCGCATGTAGATAGGGTGGTAAAGAAAGCCTTTGGTGTGCTGGCCTTTATAAATCAGAGCATTGAATATAGGAGTAGGGAAGTAATGTTTAAAATTGTACAAGGCATTGGTAAGACCAATTCTGGAGTATGGTGTACAATTTTGGTCGCCTAGTTATAGGAAGGATGTCAACAAAATAGAGAGAGTACAGAGGAGATTTACTAGAATGTTGCCAGGGTTCCAGCAACTATGTTACAGAGAAAGGTTGAACAAGTTAGGTCTTTATCCTTTGGAGCGCAGAAGGTTAAGGGGGGACTTGATTGAGGTCTTTAAAATGATGAAAGGGATAGACAGAGTTGACGTGGATACGTTTTTCCCATTGAGGGTAGGGAAGATTCAAACAAGAGGGCATGACATGAGAATTAAGGGACAGAGGTTTCGTGGTAATGTGAGGGGGAACTTATTTACTCAGAGGGTGGTGGCTGTGTGGAATGAGCTTCCAGCAGAAGTGGTGGAGGCAGGATCGATTTTAACATTTAAGAGTAAAGTGGATAGGTATATGGACGTGAAGGGAATGGAGGGGTATGGTCTGAGTGCAGGTAGATGGGACTAGGGGAAAACAAATGGTCGGCACGGACTGGAAGGGCCGAGAGGGCCTGTTTCCGTGCTGTAATTGTTATATGGTTTTGTTATATGGTTAAATTCTTTGCCTCCTCCTTAATGGAGGAGTGCCTCTTTAACTGTGGCAGTTTTAGGATTAGGATTGCAATTGCGTTTCTGGGATCACAGAAGTCACATCAAGTAAAATAAGTGGACATGAAAAGTGAAGCACATGAGAATTCTCTACAGCACTTGAGCCAAACAACAATCTAAATCACCCGGAAGTTCTGAAGCAATAACAACCTATACCATTCTCACTTTTAATAACACAGAACATTTATATTGCAAAAGGAATTAGGATAAGGAGCAAAACATCTTCCTGTTCACTTGGTGGGGGAAAGTTGAATAAGAGAATGAGAACTGAGAAGGTAAAATTCAGAAGGATGGTAATGAGGAAAGCAAAAAAAAGTTTAAAATAAGAATCTATGTTTATGTGCACATTGAAAGCTGTGCCATGCTCCTTGCATACTTCAGTTCCGCAAGAAGCTCCTGTTAAATACTCCTCATACATACACACAATTATTATAAAAAGTTGGAACTATAATTCCATTTGACAGTATAGAAATCAGATTTTAAACTCTCAGCAAAAGCACATAGGCCAAAAAGGTGCAAAACTGATTACATTTGATTGATGCATGGAAGATTAGCATTATAATAATTTAGATAAATAAATGATCAACTAAAACACATACATTTTGAAATCATCAAATACACACAACCAATTAAGCGAGAAAAGCTGCTAGTTATCAGCTGCCATAGTGGATTAAGGATTGAGAAATGTATGAAAACAATGCTAATATCTACATCTTTCTTCACAATCATTTCTGACAGCTATATTTGAGCTGATTAACAGGCTTATTTTAGATGAACAAGGACTATTGATCCAACCTGGATTGTGGTGCTCCAAACACAGTCATTACAAATATCCATGATTAAGCCCTGATAATATCTTAAACAATTCTTCTCATTTTATGTCTTTCAACTCAAGGTCATGGTCAATCTGCTCTGCTCTGCCAAAGTCTCAACAAATCTATTCCACTCCAAATAACACATTTAAAATATATATATTTCTTCAATTAGATTAATCTTCCCCTTGTCAAATGTGTCTTTGGTTTGCATATTGTCAATAATATTCGCAAAACTCAAAAAGATTATGAAGAAAATCTCCAAAAGTAATTAATTATTTTTTTCTTTTGATGGCATGTTGATCAATTCCGAATACGATGACATGTAATATTTTTACAAAATGTAAGACTATCCTTTATTAATCTGATTTGGCAGCCAACACGTAATAATGTTAAAGTTGAACAGCATGTAAACTTCTTATCGAGTCCACACACAAGTTTAGAAGTTGTTCAGGCAGAGCTGAACACACTTCTCGGCATCTGCATACAATGGTGTCTGTCTTGCGCTTCTTGTCTTTAACTTAGAAAATGTTATATTCAATCAGCTTTCATAATTACAAAATATATTTGGTTTAATTAGACTTTGCAATGAAAGAGGATGTCAATACTGAGGAAATAAACTCTGCTACTTTCGAAATTATTTTCGGAATGACAGAAGGTAGTCTGGAATTAAATGCGTATCAAAAGAATTTATTTGATTACGGCTTAATAATAGGAAAAAAACAAATCTTAAAATTCTGGAAAAATGCTCCTATACCGACATTAAATATGTGGATTTCAATTATTTTTGAAACACTACATCTGGAAGATATGAGACTCCGCCTGGAAGGAAAATCAGAACGCTTCTTTCAGACGTGGTCTGCATTTATAGAACTGCTACAAAGATAGGGTGCAGGGGTACCTCGGGCCTTGGTAGGGGGGGGGATGAAAAACTATGGAGTTGGTGGATTCCTTTTGCGTGATATATATATAACAGACTAACTGGCTTTTTTTCCCCCTTTTTTTTAGGGTCTATCTCTTAAACCCCTTTCTCTAATTCTTTGAGGGTTAGATTAGAGGGTTTCTTCTCCCTTTTGGCACGCTCTTTCACTATCACAACTCTTTTCACCTATTTCACTCTCTTTCTTTCTATTCTTTTTCTTTAAAAGCCTTAAAATTATGGGGTACAATGATTGTAACAAGATATATGTGAAGTACATTGATGTATTTACCTCTAATAAATAAAATATTAAAAAAAATAAAAAATATAAAAAACTCTGCTACTTTTGGTAATCAGTTCCAGCTGCAAATCTTTATATCAATTTTTGCAAGGCCTAGACATTGATACAGATTGTATAATTTCACTGGTTTCATTTGATGGACTTAAAAGTCTGAAGATGTTATTCCGTTGCAACAAAAAAAAAAATTGCCATTTATGAGAGTCACTATTAACTCTAAAATATCTGCATTGCATGGATAATATGCTTTTGCTTCATTACTTTTGTTTAGCCTAGACTGAGAAAATGATAGCATTATTTTATTCAGTAATTTCATTTTGTTACAGTGGAGCTGCCTCCAAAGCCACAGGCTGGCAATATAATAGAGATAGCTACTCAGCATTCATCAGAGTTGAAATCTTTTTACATCAATATATCTTGTATTGTAACAATCACAACCCACAAATGGAACTGTTTATGAATTTATTTGTAGATAAAATAATGGAACTGCAACTTGTGCAACGGATTTGAGCCATCATGTCCCTGCTCATCTTGCTCCTTCTAACACTAGGTCCATAGCCTGGCAAGTCATGGATCTTCAAGTGCATATCCAATGTTTACTTTCGGTAAGCATCCTAATTTAACCAATCAAACAGTATAATATTTTGATCGAGAGAGAAAAAAAAAAGCCTCATGAGAATCCAAATCACAGTTGGTGAAGCCCTTAAGGATAATTTCCCCATGGAAGTCAATCAACACAACCTGGTGAAGATATCTGAGATACCTTGCATGTACCATAGTAAGGGAAAGGGCACAAATAAAATTTGAATTGCCATCTTACATATCTTCTGCTGCAATTAAGAACCTATGTGTTATTCTGATTCAGGACGTAACTTTCAACGAGGCAACATCAACAAAACTTCAGCCTCTGGGTTTTTTTCTGTGCTCATGGCCTGGGAGCAATGGCAAGGCCAACATTTAATATACATCTCCAATTGCCCTTGAGAAGCTGTTTAATGACAGCTTTCTATTGTTACAGTCTGCAAAATGCAGGATGTAGGTTCTCCTAGCCTTTCAGACTAGTAGAGTAGCAAGATTTTGATTAAGTAGCACATTTCCAAGTGTGGATGGTAGGACACGATAGAGAACATGCAGCTGGTAGCAGGCCAATGCATCCTTTGCCGTAGCGTTTTAAATGTTAGTAAGTGGTAAGAACCCTTGATGGAGCCTTGGCAACTATAGCAATGCATTGCTTGCAAAGTTTCTTTTACGACAAATATACAATAAGATTTTACAGAAGGACATTGGTAAATATTTAACAGAATAAGTAGAACAACCAAAATGAGGATGGTGGGTTTATGAAATGCGATGCCAGAGGAGGTAGTTGAGGCAGCAATGAAAACAGCATTTAAAAGACACTTAGACAAGTACATGGATTGGAAAGGTTTGGAGGGATATGGAACGAATGCAGGCAAATGGCATCAGCTTAGACAGGATATCGTGGTTGGTATAGAAAAGTGAGCCAAAGGGCCTGTTGACTCTGTGAGCTAAATGAGCAGGAATGCAGCTTGTTTCCTGAAAAAATTGTAGTATAAATTCTCAATAACAAAGGAATAAACCTTTAACACATTACTGAAACTCTAGCATCAAAGGAAATACATAAATGTTTGAAGTGCAGCATTTGTATTCAAGACATCACATTCCATGTCACATGCTGTTTTTCCTCTGCTTTTGGTATCCCACCAGAGAGCACTGTACTTGGATGTTTCCATGTCCCCACTGACCAGGTCTTGATGCAGCGGGGCATTTATGCTGACTTGAAGCATCCCAAACTCTCAGTTTGGATAAGGTTTGGCTCTCTGGAATTGCAAAGAGAAACTGCAGCCTGTGAAAGACATGGGCAGCTGGCAAAGCATCTCAGCCCTGCCAGTTTAAAAACTATGTGATTTTAATAATTGCTGAATATTTTGATTTTCAGCATGAAATTTTGATTTTGTGCATCATAAATGATTTTCTTCACTCCGAAGCCAAGAAATTGCAACTTTGCACCACTGACAAACTATCTCAGTCTTTTCTATAATTATTTTAACATTTTACATTTTCTTTTATGGAATTTTCATGATTATTTGTGTTGCATCCCATATCTATTTATGTTTTTATTCCCGGTTTCTCTATCCCACTTTCCCCAATCTTAACCAAGTTACCATTATGGATTGGATCAGTTTATCCAAAGCAAATGCATTGATCAATGATTTCTTCAAATACTATCTGTATGTTGAAGGTCCCTGTGACATTTTAAAGCAGAATGCATGACAATATAAATTCTGTATGGTTGATATTTATTGCACACAGAGTTTCACCAGTTAACAAAATTTCTAACTTGTTTTCAATCAGGTTTCAGGTAGCATATTTTCAAACTTTTATCAATTAAAACTGAAAAATTCAGAGCTAAGCATTATAAATCAGCTTTCGACAAACTATAAACAAACTCAACAAGTGAACCTTCACTAGTAAAGTCACGGGTAACTTGTTTTTCAATACAACGTGATAAAGTTACTGAGATTGCCAGCAATTTCAGATCCATATATATTTAATATAGATGTAAGAATAGATTAATACAAAGTCATTTCATACCGTGCAGAATACATCCATACCAAGATGTTACACGAGAGAATTTTGTAAGAGAATCGTATCCTAACAGTCTATTTTTTATTCTGCAGGCTTGAACTTGTTTTAGGAATGATATTTGGAATCACTTCACTGTTTAAAGTGGATACATTTGTGCTTCCTTTGCTTCCTGTATATTAAGGAGAAATATACTATAACTGCAAAAAGTGCAAATAATATGAATGCAAATGCAAAAAAAAAACCCAATAAACAACACAAACATGAAACCAGCAGAAAAAAATGACTGTTCAAGCAAATTTAAACTAGCATTCTTCATAAATATTTGGGTGCTTAAAAGGTCTATGCTGGAGATATCAGTACAGAATTCTGATATATTTCTTTGAGACAGATAGATGAAACAGCTCAGCTATATTGCTTGTACACAATCCAATACTCCCATAATTTTGCACAAAACAATTTCAATATTGTCTTGATAATTAATTCAAGTCTCCAATTCAGTAAGATGACCATCACACTAACATACTTACCTTCAGTGCATTCATTACCTTTCCCCCACTCACCTATTAATTCCTATGCACCCAATTTCCTAGATCAGATGAAGATACTGACTATTATGGGAACCCTGTAGCAGGCTCTTGTTTCTCCTCAATCAGCGCATACTTGTCATGTAAACCACAGGTACATAATTAACCATATATAACCATATAACCATATAACAATTACAGCACGGAAACAGGCCCTCTCGGCCCTTCCAGTCCGTGCCGACCATTTGTTTTTCCCTAGTCCCATCTACCTGCACTCAGACCATACCCCTCCATTCCCTTCACGTCCATATACCTATCCACTTTACTTTTAAATGTTAAAATCGATCCTGCCTCCACCACTTCTGCTGGAAGCTCATTCCACACAGCCACCACCCTCTGAGTAAAGAAGTTCCCGCTCACGTTACCCCTAAACTTCTGTCCTTTAATTCTCATGTCATGCCCTCTTGTTTGAATCTTCCCTACCCTCAATGGGAAAAGCTTATCCACGTCAAAATTGAAAAGTAAAGTTTTTTAGAGGCTCGTGTTAAACTCAGAGACCAAGTTGAAAGGTAAAATGTGACTCAAACAAAGCAATATTTTTGAACAAACAATATTTGTACATGTTAGATCCAATGTATACAAAAGCACAAAGTTTACTTCAGATAAGTGTAATGGAGACAAATGCACCAAAGAAGAACTGCAATAAGGGCACCAAATGAAAATAAAGCTTTGAGAGTAGGAGAGTGATATTCAAAAAAGGTACTGCCACTGAGGAAATATAGTTGCATATGGGAAATAAAGACAGAGAAATTAAAATAAAAATTTCTTCAGAACGACGTTGAAGATTCCACATACCAGATGAGATGGAATTAAAAGATCACAAAGTTCTATTGTAAGTTTAAGGATTGGGCAAAATATCCTGATCAACATTCCTCCTGCAACCAATACCAAAAACGGGATAAATGGCTAAGTGCCAATGGTGGGTTTTTACTCTGTGCAAATAAAATATATCACAATAGAGGCTGCAAGTTCATGAGAGGGTCACTGTGAAATTCTGAGAATCCAGGTATAAAATTGCAAATTATCTTTTTAACAAAGCAACTAGCAATTGAGCCAAATGACCATTATCACAAAGCGCTTCATGCTTAGATGCCTTTATCTGTGATGTTTCCTGCCTACAATTTTATTTCAAGATCTTCTGTGTTTGTCATCTGTGGTCTTCATCTATGCTGTAAATTTCTATGATTCTCAAAGTAATTTGAGATTCAAGGACTGAACAATTATTTTTTCTTACTGATTGATTTCTTTCCTCTTTATTTTCCTCATCAAACACATTTGCTGGCCCAGCTGAATTACCCGAGAAATTACATATAATTTGCCTTTATAAATTTATGCACAATAACATATATCCTTTTCCATTCTTCCTTTGACATCTTCATAAGTAGTAAATATTTGAAAAAATGTTTTTAAGCAGCAGTGAAGAGGAATAGCAAACATTCCTCTTTGTTCTTCCCACCCCTCCCTCATCTCTGGAACATAAATCTAACAATTCCTCATTCCAGTAAAACATCTGGTCACTTTCTCTCTCTTCAGGTGGAATCAACCAGCTGAATATTTACAGTACTTTCTGTCTATATTTTAGATTATCAACATCTACAGTTTATTGATCCCCATGTGATGTTAAATGTTCGTGAATGCTAACCTTTCACATTCAATATCAGTAACAGTTCTGACAGCAGGTGACGGGGCTGACAGGACCTTACCAGCTGTCAAAGCAATTCTAACAGCATACCTGGCTATTTGTGCCGTGACAACTCTTATGATGCACCATGTCATAATCTGGTGCAGGGGTTAAGGGCTAGCATTAATTTATCACAGACCTCCTCAAAGATTATTTAGACATGAGGGTATGAACCATGATTTAGTTGTTTGCAATTGCCACAAAAACTAGTTGTGTGGTTGAAAGTGAGCAATGCAAAAAGTAGACTGCAAAAAATGTATGATGTAGTTATTTTGCCAGTTAAGTGACAAATGGAATAGAGTTTTAAAGAATAGCAAGGCATTGCATTTAGTAAATATAGAAATTACAAGTGAATGTGCAACATATAATATGATCCTGAGATAAGGAGTTTATGCTTACAGGTTATGTAATTATTTATTCATGGTAAATTATTGGCAAAGGCAGCATTTGGTGTGGATTCAGGAAATAAAGGGTATATAAGATACTTCCCTTCACAGGATAAGACATAGAAGAGCAAGGAATTCATACTCAAAGTATATTGCCACAGGCAATGATGGTCTAATTCTATACAGCCATTGTAGAGTCTGTCCTCACCTTCTCCATCATGGTCTGGTTTGGCTCAGCTACCAAGCACGACACTCGGAGGCTGCAGTGAATCACTTCCGTCTGGAAGGCGACTCCGGACTGTCAAAACTGCCACAGCCAGACATAAAAACAGCTTTTTTTCCACGAGTAGTAGCTCTACTCAATAATCTGTAGCCTCCTTTTTCTCTGGTATTTTATTTAAATCACATGTTTAATCAATAATGTTTTATTAATAATGTTTAAAATTTTATGTGTCATTCCTAACTGTCACTGTGTGTCATGTTGCTACTTGCGGGCAGAGCGCCAAGGCAAATTCCTTGTATGTGAATACTTGGCCAAAAAACTTGTTCATTCATTCGTTCATTCATAAACACTGACCACATCAAAGATACTGTCGACATTTGCAATCACTCACAAGAAGGATGGGGCTTCACTGGAGAGAGAAATAAGAACATTTGTGAGGATTATGTTTTTCCATCTGGAGGGTGGAAACTCAATGTATAAAGAGTAGTGGATTGGTGCTGTAACATATTGGTTATCCACTCATCTTAGGCCATCCTTGTGTTCATTTCCAAGTTTGTGAACCCTCTGACCCACCTTCTGCAACTTCAGTCAATATACATGCTTGGTATGGATATGCGCACTTCCTCGGTAAGCTAATGGACACATTCTGATATGTCAACATACATACATTGTCTGCAGATGAACATAAAACTTGTGGCAGTTTAGTATTATCGGGTATACTGACGTACAGTGAAAACCTTTCGTTGCATGCAATCCAGTCTAGCAAAAGACTATACATGATTACAATCAAAAGACTATACATGATTACGTCCAGTATATAGATAAAGGATAAAGGGTGTAACATGTGGTGCAATATAGTCTGATAAAGTCCCTCAAACCTGCGCCACCACTCAAAATGATGATTGCTGATCTATGCCGGCTATGAAAAGTAATGAACAGAATTAGATACTCTGAAAATGACACTTAATATTCTTGCACCGATAGGCATTTCACACTCCACAAATCTATCCTTTTCCTACAGTTTAATTGGAGATCAATTGAATCTCTCTCAAAACCACCGGTTGACGCCAGTATTGGCTGCTTCGCCAACAGTTTGTCTGTCTTTTCCTTATTGGTGTTTGTTTTGTATGTGTTAAATGTATGTTTTTTAGTGTTCATTAGCTTGTTTGTGTGTGTGTGTGTGTGTGTGTGTGTGTGTGTGTGTGTGTGTGTGTGTGTGTGTGTGTGTGTGTGTGTGTGTGTGTGTGTGTGTGTGTGTGTGTGTGGGGGGGGGGCAGTTGGTGGAAACTTTTTCTAACCTCTTACCTCGATGGAGATGCAATATTTTACGTATCGTATCTCCGTTCACACTGCAGCCTAACATCGTGGAGGCGGCCTTTGCTGGAGATCGACCGGAAGCTCCATTGCGGGAGCCTGCGGACTTACCATCACGTAGTTTGCGATCCTTGTCGGGAATCCGCTGTGGTGGATGTTTATGTTAACTTGTATGTCGTTTTGTGTCTTGTTGCTCTTTTTTAGTATGGCTGTATGGTAATTCGCATTTCCCTGTACCCAAGGTACACGTGACAATAAACTGACCTTGAAAACTTGAAAACCGTCAGTGCAGTTTTCTTTCTTAGTGAAATACTTTACAGAAAAGCTTTCTGCCAAACATCTTTGACGTGATTACATTTTTACCCACTATTTGTGCCTGATCACAATACTCAATTATTCTCAAAATAATACTTTGCTTCATTTCTCATTGAGATGTTATATTTCATTCTTTCTGCCCTACTGCTTATGTTATATCATATTCTCAATCACGAACTGTGGCTACAGTTTGATTTGTATTCTTCGCAACAAAAAATAAAGAAAAATTCAATGTTTACCGCCAGGCGATAATAATCATAACGCCAAGAATATTCTCGGCATCTCTTTATTCATCATATATTATGACAATTCCTAGAGGCATCAACCATGGTACAGTCTTGCAGAGTGTGCACATCTGCTCTTTCATTGACTTACTGCTACCACAACATCATTGCCAGGTTATGGTTGATAAGTTCACATTTAATTTGAAAGTATTTCCTCTATCAAGGTTCCCACTAATCCTCCTACGTGTTCTAGCCATCCATACTTGAGAAGGTAGCCCAGTTGCTTAATCACTGTCTAGCACTTGGGGAACAGCACATGGTGATGACATCAGTGCCTAAAACAAGTTCAATTTGTGCCACGTGAACACTAATATGAAAACAAAACAATGTCAAAAATGCATGTTTCCAATTCCAAAGTTACAAAATTAATTCACACCACCAATTATATTTATATGTTTATGATAATCCATTACAATGCAACCAGCTGTCGGTATCAACTTTTGTTGATCTGAAAGATGTTAGTTTCACCATCTATCTTTGATACGATTCCGCAGTCTCCACTGTCAACTAAATATTCAGGATTGTATTTTTCAAGATAGAAAATGTGCTTTGCTTTGCTCATTCTATTTTGAGACAATAACCCACTCATTCTACACCCTGATCTCAAATGCTCAGTTGGAGGTACATTCCAGCATTGGAGACTTGCTGCTACTTCTAATATAAATCATAGTAAGAGGAATGCCCATGCACAAATGTTAAACTCAAACACATGGTTAAATATCAGGAACTTTTTCTGCCTCCATATATGCACATTTCATTTTCCATAATAGTTCATTAGATTTTCACAGTGTGCATTGTTACTACAATTAGCAAAATTGACACGTTTGGAGTCCATGCAACTAACATTATGGTCAGTTATGATTACTGACCATAATCAATAAACTACTTTGAAAGAAAATACTATATTTATGGAACCCGTTTTGCATTTAGATGGATAGATTTATTGATTGATTCCTAAATCCTTCTGGGAAATATTTATTTGCAACCATCACCTTCCAATATGTACTGAATGTATCCAAACACCTTTACCATGTGAAATCATTAAATCGTTTAAAAACAAGAAATAATTTATCGCCAGTAATGACTTTGGATAATTATTGATAAAGGTACCCATTAAATAACCCACTGCGTTAAATGTTTTCAGATGTCTCTTGCCTACCGCAGATCGTGTGGAGGATCTGTTGTGCAGGAGAAGAACAACTTTGGAATTAAGTACAAAATAGTACTATAACAAATGACTGCCTTCAATATTGACTGTCTTAAATATTCTTAATTTTATCCAGTCATGACTCACTGGACATAGAGAACACGTGCAAACAAAACAGTGCATGGAACTACCCATCTTTAAATGTGCGTTCTCATGCAGAACTAAGCCTTTGGACTACTTCCAAAATAATTCATGGAATACCTGATGAGACTTTCTAAATTACCTCCACTGGACTGAACTGAATTAACATCAGAAACAATATCATATCACCTCGACATCTGATGGCTTTACTCGTCACTATTAGAAAACGGAGAGTAATTTATATGAAGATAGACATAAAATGCTGGAGTAACTCAGCGGGATAGACAGCATCTCTGGATAGAAGGAATGGATGACGTTTCGGGTCGAGACCCTTTTTCACACTACACGCGTGATTTATACGCATGGATATGTGCACAGCCATACTAAATGTTTTCACTGCTAACATCACATGTCAAATCGTATAGGCTATCTGAACTATTCCATATTATTTATGAAATTATCTTTTTTGTACCCAATCTTTAGGTCAAGGCTGACCTGGTTCTCGTCTATGGGCTTGAACATGGCTGATAAGGCTATTGTCAGATGTGCAGACACTGCTGCAGATGGAGCAGTATTAGACTGAAGGATACTGCTTACTGAATAGTGTGGGAGGTGGTACCCTCCTCCTGCCTCCTTATCATCTGCCTGGACTTGAAAACATTTCTCTGGTATCCCAGACTCCCATTTTGAACAACACTATTTGATCGACATGGCAAATTAATTTATAAAGACATTCAATGGCTTGCAGCTTAACACTGATTTGTACCTTAGCTTTCCTCTCCAGATGAGAATGGATGCATTATTCAGAAACGACACATATTTGGTATGGAAAATGAAAATATCAATAAAATAGAGGCCATTAAACGTTCTCAAAAATCATGTTTCATAATAGCAAACCAGGCCGTACTACCTGCTCTGGAACCTACCAAGTGCTTCTGAAAGCAAAAGAAAAGAACAACAAATCTATATTTGCTCAAGAACAAAAAATCAATTACCAGTGCAATGGATATCCTGAAAATCATGCAGGGTGAAGGTATAGTTCGAATAAATAGGCTCTGAAACCATTATATATAGGTGATTTGGAGATTATGCAATGGAACATAGTGCAGATAAAGTAGTTATTCAACATTTTGAATCACATCAGTGGCCCTATTGGCACATCACATCAATTGTGGCGGAGGACAAAGGAGAGGGTGGAGTTCATGCTCTCAATCTATGGATATTTCACTGGCCCAGACACTTGAAAGAGCTCTAACATGGATCAAAACCAAAATGATTTGAGTTAAATTTACAACTAAAAGCTGTTTAGGTGAGTGCCTCAAAGAACCTTTCAGGGTTATTACAATAGTAAAGGAGGAAAAGGAGAATATGATAGATGTATTGGTGACGAATCTGCCATGCTCTTTTCAACTCATCCAAACAACAGCCTAGCAAAAACTTCAATTAGACCAGCAAGTGACAAATGGAATACAAATCGACGGTTACACAGTTGAATTACTGCAACTCAAAGGCCATTTTTCAGTTGAAGTAGTTACTGGCACTGTCTATCCATTCCCTGGATGTTCCGAGAAAGCTGACTTCAATATTTTGTTAAAAGATGTTGTTTTTTACAACTATGAATTTTCAGAAAACAAATGTGGGAACATACAAATTATCATTTTGCTGGATACAACCATCAAAACATGCTCTTTGAAGAATAAGAAGGGAAAAAAACATATTGGTTTTCTTTTTAAAGCAATAGTTTCTTCAACATTGCCTGGATTAGTTTGCGTAACTGATACCCTTTTTACTTATTCAAATTTGTATTCAATTATTATAGGAAACTGCATGACCTTTGATGATAACATTGTTATCTAATTACACAATACCCGCAAGCTGAGGCTTCATAGGTCAGGGATAAGAGGAATGCAGTGGATTTATTTCCAAGGTAATTAGGAACCTGTAGATGATATGTGTATACACCTTTAATTGATAGTGACGATGTCCATGCTAACCACCCCCCCCCCCCCCCCACCAGTTAGTATAATTGTAACCCACACGCCCCTAGCTCTCTCTCTAGTGATCGTGACAGACCACGTACAGCAAGGGCTATATATGATGTATGATTAATAAAGTAGTGAAGACCTTAAGGTGTCTGTGTACCTTCTCTACATAGCGTCAGAAGTGATTCTTTCTGCGTCTCCAGTCTATCGCGTTTTATTTTCTTAGTCCCAGTACCCCCTCCCTGTGCCGTGATGGCTTCTGCCTGTCGTAAACCTGACATCCTAGTCTTTGATGCAGACTTCACTCATCGCTGGAGTGTGTTCCGACGTGACTTTGAGCATTATGTTACAATCGCTCACCCTGCTGTGGCCCCCACTGTCAAGGCTTCCCTGCTGCTTAATCTAGCTGGTCCCGAAGCGCTCGAGCGTTCAGAGTCGTTCATCTATGGACAGGGTGAGAGTGTCCAGGACCCGGTATGTCTGCTTGCTAAATTTACGGCGATGTGTGACCTTCCCACTAACCACATCTTAGAGCGTTTCAACTGTTCAAGATGCCAAAACCCTGGGGAATCTATTGACAATTTTGTGGCCGCGCTGCGCCAACTGGCTCGCCGATGTGACCTGCATGTTCTGACCCCTGAGACTTTGACCCGTGACATCTTGGTCTTTGGTCTACGGAATGATAAGCTGCGCTCTGAGCTGCTGCGCAAGCCTGATCTGACATTCGATGAGGCGTTGCATGCCTCTCGTTTAGCTGAGGCTGTCTCCTCTGCTGTACCTGACCCTGTGGTCCACACAGCCAGTCTCGCTGGTCGCCAGTACAATGCTCCCCGGCGACAGAGGGTAAGACCACTGCAGGGCTTCAGACCGCCTCAACGATGTCCAAATTGTAACTTTGTTTCACACCATTCTAATGTGTGCCCGGCGTTGGGGAAAACCTGTAATTTCTGCAACAAGCCCAACCACTTCTCGGCAGCATGCCGTTCCCGTGGGAACCCTGTACAGCCACAGCAGAAACCGTCTCGCTACCTGACATGTGATGATACAGCGTCTGGTTCCCATCTCCAGCACGATGATCTCCCCCCGTCTGACCCTGACTCTTCTCAGAGCGAGCTGAGTGTGTTTTCCTTGCGAGGTGCAGCTGCTCTGATAACGGACCCGACCGTCCGAGTCACGGTGAATGGCATGGCCTTCTCTGCTACGGTGGATACAGGGGCTGCTGCTAATGTTATGTCAACAAGCCTGTTCAGGAAGATAAGAAATAATGAGCCCGTTTCCACAGACAGTGCTATTTTGCGAGCCTATGGGGGTGGCGTACTTGTTCCTGTGGGGAGGACCACTCTCCACTGCAAGGTGCTGAAGACCTCTCGGCCTCTCTCTTTCTACCTGCTAGACAGTAAATGTGACCCCCTGCTCGGCGTGGAGGCCTGCCAGGACCTCGGATTGGTGAGCTTCCACAGTGATGTCCACTGTGAACCCCCTGGCCGAATTCCCAGACCGGTTTGACTCGAAGCTGGGGAAGTTGCCCTGCAGCTACAGGATTGCCCTCAATCCCGACATCACGCCGGTCATCCTTTCCCCGCACCGTGTGTCCTTTGCCATGAGGGGCAAGGTCGAGTCTGCTCTTTGTGAGATGGTGGCCACGGGCATCCTGAAGCCAGTAATGGACTCCACCCGGTGGGTTTCTACTATGGTTGTCGCTGCGAAGAAAGACAAAAGCGAAATACGGATCTGCATCAACCCTAAGGACTTGAACTTGGCCATCAGGCGCCCGCACTATCCCATGCGGGCGGTGGAGGATGTTGCTGCACAGGTCGGCCTTGCCACCATGTTCTCGGTTCTTGATGCCAAGAGTTCGTTCTGGCAGATACCTCTGGACGAGCGATCCTCGCACCTGACGACCTTCAGCACGCCCTTCGGCAGGTATCGCTTCCTCCGCATGCCGTTTGGGATCAACTCTGCCAGCGAGGTGTTCCAAAGGACCATGGAACAACTGTTTGCTGGACTTCCGTGTGCCATCATTGTTGACGACATCCTGGTTTATGGGAAGAATGCCGCTGAGCACGACCACCACCTTCGCCAGGTGCTGCAGCGTGCCCGGGAGGTCAACCTGAAGCTCAACCCGAAGAAGTGCCGATTCGGGTCCCTGAGGTCTCCTACGTGGGGCATGTCTTCACTGCATCGGGGCTGAAGCCCGACCCGCAGAAGACGGCCGCAATATCCGAGATGCCTGCACCTGCTGACGTGCCTGGCCTGCAGCGCTTCTTGGGCATGGTCAACTACCTGGGAAAGTTCATCCCCGACCTGAGTGAACTGAGTGCCCCTCTGCGGGATCTGGTGAAAAAGGACACTGCCTGGGCCTGGTTCCCGCAACACCAGAAAGCATTTGACACCCTCAAATCTAAGCTGATCAGCATGCCAACGCTGAAATACTTTGACCTCCAGCGCCCCATCGTCCTCACATATGATGCATCTAAGTTTGGCCTCGGGCCCGCCTGCCTGCAGATCCATGACGGGGTGCAACTGCCTGTGTCCTACGCATCCCGCACAATGACGACCGCTGAACAACACTATGCCCAGATTGAGAAAGAGCTGCTGGCTGTTGTCTTTGCCTGCTCCAAATTCAAAGACTATATCCTGGGCAACTGCTTCACTGTTGAGACGGACCACCAGCCTCTGGTCACCATCCTCAACAAGCCGATACACATGGCCTCCTCCCGGCTCCAGCACATGATGCTCCAGCTACAAAGCTTCACATTCACAGTGGTTTATCGCAAGGGCAAGGACATGTTTGTTGCTGACACGCTGTCTCGGGCGCCTCTCTCATCCACAACCCGACATCCGTACGAGACGTCCGATCTGATAGTCGTAAACGTTAACTTCATGCCCTCCAGTCAGTTGAAGTCCCTGGCCAAGCACACGGCGGCCTGAACAGGCGACCAGACCGGGTCGGCACCTCGCCATCACCTCCTTCCCCGACGGGAACAAGCGGGGACGCCGGGGCATGGTGGGGGCTACGGACAGGAAAACCCCTTGGCGACGAAGGCATCGGGGGAGACGGCGAAGAGAAGGGCGAGGAAGCCGGAGAAAGCGGGACCGCAGCCGGGAGGTGGACAGGAGGAGGACGAGGGGAGGTTGGCTCCAGAGGAACGGGCAAAGCACTGGGCCGCGACAGTAGCAGCGGGGGAGCATACGGAGCTGCCTGGGGAGGGAGAGGCTCGTTCACGAGCCGGAGATGCTGGCGGGACCGGCGGTACACCCTTCCGTCGTGGTTGACAAGGTACGAACGAGGCAGAACCGACGACCACGGCCAGCTTGGAACGGCCAGAAGTGGACCTCATACGGACGTCCTGGCCGGGGAGAAGAGGGCGGAGGACACGGCAGGACCTGTCGTGGGAACGCTTCTGTATACTGTGTTTTTGGGCAATGCGTTTCCGGACCAAGGCAGGTTTAAAGACGGAGGGGGACAGGGACTGCTGAGACACCGGGACCGTGGGCCTCATGACTCGGGATATGAGTCGCTGAGCCGGGGAGCCCAGGGCATGGTCGCGGGAGATGTTGCGGAGGTTCAGCAGGGCCAGGTAGATGTCGGAGCGGGATAGGCGGCAACATTCCAACAATCCTTTAGCACTGCGGACCGCGCGCTCGGCCAGTCCGTTGCTCTGCGGGTATTCGGGCTGCTGGTGTAATGACGTAAGTTCCATCGTTCGGCAAAAGCACAGAATTCGGCACTGGTGAACTGGCTGCCGTTGTCCGACTGCAGGCTGGCCGGTGACCCGAAGGTGTCAAAGTGGTGGCGCAACTTCTCGATGACCGCGGAGGAAGAGAGGGAGTGGAGCTGGTCAACTTCAAACCAGCTGGAGTAAGAGTCGACAAGCACCAGGAAGTGCTTTCCGTGCCACTCGAAGATGTCGGTTGCTATGGCAGGTCAGCAGCTGGCTGCTACAGGAGCGGCTGCCGCTGTTGCCGTGGAGCGAGGCTGTTGCAGGTAGGGCACGCGGAGAACCTATCCCGGAAGTAGCGAGGCATGTCAGGCCAGAAAAACTGGCTCTGAGCGATGGAAAGGGTCGCTTCAGCCCCGGGATGGCCACGATGAGCGGTTTCGAAGTATTGTTCTCGTAGAGCTGCGGGCACCACCACCTTGTGCCCCTTCACAATCACACCATCACGCAGCACCCGAATGGGAGTCGTCATATATCTAAATGATGAGGCCAAACCAGAACACCAGAGAAAAGTTGGTGTACATTTGAGCTGATCATGCGGGATTAATGAGGTAAAAAACAATTGATTGCTTCTGTACCTGTTCATAAGATCATAAGTGATAGGAGCAGAATTAGGCCATTTGGCCCATCAGGTCTACACTGCCATTCAATCATAGCTGATCTACCTCTCCCTCCTAACCGCATTCTCCTGCCTTCTCCCCACAACCTCGGACACCTGTACTAAACAAGATTCTATCTATCTCTACCTTAAATATATCCCCTGAATTGGCCTCCACAGCCTTCTGTGGCAAAGTATTCCACAGTTCCGTGCTGTAATTGTTATATGGTTATATGGTTATATGGTTAGTTTCACCATCCTCTGACTGAAGAAATTCCTCCTCATCTCGTTCGTAAAAGAACGTCCTTTAATTCTGAAGCTATGACCTCTAGTTCTAGCCTCTCCCACTAGTGGAAACATTCTTTCCACATCCACTCTATCCAAGCCTTTCACTATTCTGTACATCTCATTCTTCTAAACTCAGCAAGTATAAGCCCAGTGCCGTCAAACGCTCATCATATGTTAACATTCCTGGGATCATTCCTGGGATCATTCTTGTAAACCTCCTCTGGACCCTCTCCAGAGCCAGCACATCCTTCCTCAGATATGGTGACAAAATTGTTCTCTGAGTGCTGATGACTATATGTCTGTAGAATAGGGTAAAAATGCTGAACATAATGAGTCTCAGAATGCCCACCTTTGCACAATCAGAGAGGGGATGTGGCCTGCATTTGATAAGATAGATGGGTTATTCTCCCTCCTGCAGCTGTATAAAGTCAATTGAAAAAATATGCTTCTGCTTATACTGGGAACTGTCATGTGCGAATGATTATTTTCTTTGTTACGAGAGCACATATTCAATGTCACATTTATTCTGTGGAAAAGCTCCAGAAGCAGGTGCTATACTAGTAGCAGTCTGCAAAGAAGGGGGACCACTCTTGATTGGCAAACTGACAGAACTACTTAAAGTATTTTGGAACAAGAAAAAAAACATCCCAGGACTTCAAGGATGCCTCAATTATTCACCTACACAAGCATTAGGGGAACCATCCATTGTGCAATAATCACAGAGGAATCTCTTCACTCTTGGATCCGAGTAAAACCCTTGCCAGAGTCTTGTTAAACAGACTGATCACTCACCTTTAGGGTGGCCTACTTCCAGAAAAGGGAAGCTGTTATACAGAAAACCTTGGGCAAAATTGCCTAACCTAACCAAACACCCCTTATACAGAACAATACATTTTGTGAATTATCGGAAAAATGTCTGACGACAGAATAACAAACCAAAATACTTTATAGAGAGCTAACTGAGGTAAACGGATTCAAAGGCTCTCTTAGAATATCGCAAAAAAGTTTCAACATTGACACACAACACTGGGAACAAGTCTGAAGAAGGGTCTCGGCACGAAACGTCACCCATTCCTTCTCTCCAGAGATGCTGCCGCTCCCGCTGAGTTACTCCAGCATCTTGTGTCAACACTGGGAACAACACACATTGGATTACCCTGTGTTCCATACCCACATATAAAGTGGCATTTGTTCATGTAAGGAAGCTGGAATAAAGGAAACAATGAAGAAAAAATCTTGAAACTCAAGAACCATTGATGATATACAACATGCCTACAACTCTCATCTGTGCGGAATATATTTTCAAGCCCTGAGTGGCTAATTAGCTATCTACATGCACATAAAAACACGATAAACTAGATGTCAAAGGGCTTACTTGAGAGCAAATGATGGATCTAAGAACAGAAAAATCCAAATTGTGGCCCAATGTCAATGAAAAAATGGCAATATATTTCCAAACCGGGAAAGGCTAAGGTTCCTTACCCTTGCTGCAGTCATCAAAGGTTTTGAAGTGCTATTGATGAGGCCTTCATGAATAATTGCTGCACATTTTTTGAATAGTAATGCCATTGAATGTCAAGGACAATCACAACCCAAATCCTTGTGGCAATAAATCCACAGCAAATGCATCAAAGATGTTGGATTAGCATAATCATTCTCAAAATATGTAAAAGCATAAGATTGGAAAGGTGGAGTAAGGACAATTAACGCAGGCATGGGGCATACTTTTGAAGACAAGCTGACTCCTCCACTTTCAGAACTAGTTTGGAGGTTCACTCCATTTCTCTCGATAATTCACAGCAATTCTTTACAAATAATCACAAACCTTAAACTCTTAATGCTATATTGTTGCTCACCAGTTACTAGGATGCATTTGAAACCAATGTTACATTTTTTTCTGCACTGCTTTTGATTATTTTTCTAAACTTTGCATCAGTTGATCAAAACCACTGAGGCGTTACTAGTACCAGTTAATGAATTTAATATGCAATATAACAGAATTGAGACAATTCAGCAACATGCTCCTCACAAACATCAGCGTACTTGAATGCACAATTATTAATATACAAATTGTAAATTGGACTCGCCTTTGAAAATAATTGCAATGTTAATTATCAACATAAAGAAGTTACCGAATAATACAAAAAATGAATACCGCTAGCAGGAGGCACACATACATTTATGTATTATATAAATAATACTCACTTTCATAACAGTGCATAATGTGTTGTTATAGTATTTCCAAGGAAAAAGGAACACATTATAAATAATAGAACAGTAAAAAGTGCAAAAGAACAGAGGGATATTAGAAAGCATATCCAGAAATTCTTGCAGGCAGCAACAGAGTCGGATACAGGAGTTAAGGCAAGTTACTTGCAGGATATTTGCCTTTATAGCCATGGCATAAAGTGCACGGTCTAGCATGGTGCATGGAGTCATCATGCTAGACCGATATCAAATATTATTTAGGATACAGCTAGAAAACTATGTACAACGCTGTTCAGCACACAAAACTATGCATGTAGTGTTTATAAAGACGATGCCATGGGTGAAGAATTATATTGCTCCTTTGAAACAATGGAGCCCAAGACTAAATTTAACAAGGTATATAAAATTATGAGAGATCCAAGTCAAGTCAAGAGAGTTTAAATACAGAACAGATCAGTGTGTCCATATACCATAGAATATATATATTCACACATAAATAAACAGATAAAGTGCAATAGGCTGTCATAGTTCAGAGTTTGTTTGAAGTTGTGTTTAATAGTCTGATGGCTGTGGGGAAGGAAGCTGTTCCTGAACCTGGATGTTGCAGATTTCAGGCTCCTGTACCTTCTACCTGATGGCAGCGGAGAAATGAGTGTGTGGCCAGGATGGTATGGTTCCTTGATGATGTTGGTAGCCTTTTTGAGGCAGCGACTGTGATTGATCCCCTCGATGCTAGGGAGGTCAGAGCCGGTAATGGACTGGGCAGTGGTTACAACTTTTGCAGCTTTTTCTGTTCCTGGAAACTCAAGTTGCCGAACCAAGCCACGATGCAACCGGTCAGCATGTTCTCTACTGTGCACCTGTAGACGTTCAAGAGAGTCCTCCTTGATATACCGACTCTCCGTAATCTTCTCAGGAAGTAGAGACGCTGATGTGCTTTCTTTATAATTGCATCAGTGTGCTGGGACCAGGAGAGATCTTCGAAAATATGCATGCCCAGGAATTTGAAGTTATTGGCCCTTTCCACCATCGACCCGTTGATATAAACGGGAATGTGGGTCCCCATCCTACCCCTTCCAAAGTCCACAACCAGTTCCTTGATTTTGCTGGTGTTGAGATCCAGGTTATTGTGTGGCACCATTTGTTCAATCGGTCGATCTCATTCTATACTCTGACTCATCAGTGATACGTCCCACAATAGAGGTGTTGTCGGTGAACTAGATGATTGAGTTTGCACTATGTCCAGCTACGCAGTCATGACTATAGAGTGAGTACAACAAGGGGCTGAGCACACAGCCTTGAGGTGCTCCCGTGCTGATTGTTATCGAGGATGACACATTTCCACTAATACGGACAGACTGTGGTCTGTGAATGAGGAAGTCGAGGATCCAATTGCAGAGGGATGTGCAGAGACCCAGATCTGAGAGCTTGGTATCCAGAGAGGATTTTAAAAAATAAACTATTTCCCGCAGCAGGGAGATTATAGATTTTAATTAATTTGTAAGTGGATTAGGTGAAAGTGGAGAGCAATTGGTATTGAAGGCCTGAAACTCACTGCGTGATTGGATGTTGGAGGCAGAAGCTCTCACCGCGTTTGAAAAGTACATGAATACTTGGGAACTGAAATTCTGCAGGGCTCTGGACCAAAGAATTGGAAAATATGTTCCTTCTGTGGTCTAATTTTCAGTTATTTCCATGAATTTGAAAACATTTTACATACAATAAAACAATACTATTCCAACGTGAATTGGTCATTTAATTGAAGTGCTAATCAAAGGGGAATAAATAGATTGCCAGAATATATTTGGAATCATTTCAGAACTGTAATATAACAGTTGAACAAAATTGTATTCAGCCATTGAAATACATTTTCAGCACATTGCCATTGTCATATACTCATACGGCCTTTTGGCTCACAACATCCATGCCAATCATTTTGCCCACTAAAATTGTCTTTGACTGATAATTTATCTTTGCTGCATGAGTTTTCATGAAAAGACCATGGAATAAAAATAAAACTGTTTTAATCCAAGATCAAACCATGGTAAAAAAAAAATGCAAGAAGAACAAACCTCATAAGGTATGCAAATAAGATTTGCAAGCATTCAAGCAGATTGAAGGAGAGGTGTTACAATTAGAAAATGGGAGAAATGGTACTTTGGAGTATAAACATCATTACAGTGAGCCTGTCTTAATACTGTGATTATCAAACTCGGGGTTAGCTCTGATGTTGACACGTGACAATACTGAAATTGTGTTAAATTACATCAAGAAAAATCCAAAGCTTTTTACGGATCTGGAACATTAACAATAAAGACATTCATTAAAGCTTTCCTATTTGCATTTTTACGGAAAACACAATGACTTCATTCTCATATAAATGTTAGCTAATATATCAGCTGATAAAGAGAAAACTTAAATATTTTGCTTCAGAATTGATTGCACTCTCAGAATATTTTAGATATGTAGATTCCTGCATAAACATTTTTAGTAGGACTAAACCACAGTCTACTATGATTACTAGCTTAAATTGTCTAAAATTTCCATCCGTAAACACAAACACATATTACAAATATAAGTTGATTTACCTGACAGAAAACAAGTATTCAAAAATAACAACATTTAGATAATTTGCTATCAGTTCTTGGCAGGCACACTGTAAAATGTATGTTATTCAAGAGCGAAGCTTCAGTTATGACAGATGTTGTATGACTGTTCAGCATGCAGCATTATGCACGATGGACAATAACCATTTCCAGAGCTCGATTACAAGCACCATGGAAAGCTGCAAGAAATCAGCATCTACAAAATGTAAACAAATATTTGTAGACTGGATTTGTGTATCAAATACTTTCATTTTCCAGAATAGAACTTTTCAGCACAGCAGGGTGAAGCAGCCATTCACATGATGTAATATTAATCAATATGAATAGATATATATTGCTGACACATTTGAATAGTAACTCATTCAAATAATTTGTTCAATGAAGGACAAGTATTCAGAAAAATCACTGAGCAAAAGATGATGAAATGCGACAATTAAGAAGCAGAAGTGGCAGTGAATATGTGATATATGGGAGTCTTTAAAGGCCACCTGGTTAAAATTCAGGACCAGCATGTTACAGTGACAAATAGAAATAAGGATGGCTAGGTTCAGAAACATTGGATGACAAGAGATATTGCAAATGTAGTCACAAAGTAAATGGCAGGATATGTGAGGTTAAGGAAGCTAAAATCAAACAAAGCCACTGAGAGACATGAAGGTGCAGGAAATTTAAACAAGGACCCATGGTATGTTGTGGCAAATAGGATTAAGGGAAAACCCAAGGCATTTTACAGATAAATTAGGTGCAATAGGGTAGCTAGGGAAAGGGTTCGGCGGACCATGGACAAAGGAGGGAACTTATGCATGGGCCTGATGAATTGAGGAAGGTCATTAATGAAGCATTGCTGGGTAAAATTTAGGAAATAGCAATGATGACATTGTAAGAATTAAGGTAGCTATAGAAAAGGAGATGTTGTGATTTAAAGTAAAAATTATGAATCTGAGGAAGACCGATTGCAAACGGATGAGAGTGTCTCTGGCGCAGGTAAACTGGAACCAAAAATTGACATGCAAAACTAATGGAATAATGGACTGCCTTTCAGGAAAATATGGTTTAAATACAGTGGGGGCACGTTCCCATGGATTCCCACTCTCCTGGGACAACATAACAGTGATACAAAGGCTTCAAATTTAAAGGCAAGGAGGTGGCACACTTCGGGCTCATACAGCAGACCAGTGCTGTGGCAAAATATGACGATTATGCAAAGTCACATTGCAGTTATAAGTTAGAACATGAAAATAATTGTGGACAAGTCACACAAGTGACATGTTCATTATCACAATATCACTCTAGCAAATTGATTCAACAAGTCAACCATTTTTTATGTTGTGATTTTTAGGGAAATATTGAAAGGAAAATTAGGAAATTCCCTGCATTGCTTTCAGTATTATCAGATGCCCTATCAGAATGACAGCATCTCTGCCAATGTACCCTCACATCTGGGCTGAAGTGTCCATTTAGATTATGTGCACGAGTCCCTAAACTGGATCTGAACATAAAAACTTCAGATATAGAGGAAAGATACTCTAAATTAAGCCAATTTACGAAGTGAGCTCATCAAGAGCAATCTAAATTTTCATAAATCTTGTCTACCCAAGATATGTGATTCACTCATTTTCAAGTAGATTCTGTGCAGGAAATAGCATCTTGCAGAGATCAGGAACTACGATGAAAAAGTAAAATAGACTACAAAATAACATTAACCTTGGGATAATACATCTGTCCAAGGAGGTTTAGGTTAATGAGGCTTGTCTGCATCAAAGCAAGATTGTATTTCATTCATAAGAAGGGATTTTATATTTTAAATGCACTAAAGTTGGAAATAATAGGATTAGAATTGCAGTGGCCTCAAGCAATCCTCTACCCACATCATGAAGCACCGTGACATACACCATTTCAAGTGCCTGTGCAGAATGGCTGCAGAATGCCATGGCAGAATAACGGCACCAACTTTATGTGGTAACAGCTTCTGCTTTAGAAAGGTCCATGGCTAGGACAGCATCAGCAAACACAGAAAAAAAAAAGTTGACATATAGTACGGGTGGTACAATGGCACAGCACATAATACTTATGTGTCACAATTTCAGCACAGGATTTGACCTGGTTACAGGGAAATAAGTGTGGGGGGGGGGGGGGGGTTAAGAGGAATGGCATAATTCAGAGCCTCAGTCTAGACATGATGGGTTGAATGGCCTCTTTCTACATTTTGAAGAAATATGAAACATTTTACTAAATAGTGGAGCAGGCTGAATAACATAATGACAAGCAGGCTAAATGTAATACAACACCAAACTTAAATATTAGAGCTGCATGGTTGATTAATTTGGCAAAATAGAAAGGTTTGCTTCAGGTGGGTATCTGACAATAATTCAATGCCATTTCCCAAAACAACTGATAGAAACATAAGGTAGCAAATCTATTATTTTGACAACATACTCCACGCTTAAATTGTTGATAAATATAAGTAGCCCTAATCCTTTCAAAAAAATACTTTGTAACTAACAATCGTTCCACTCTTTCAATTAATTTGGAAAGCAAATAACATACTTTATTAATCAAGGTTTATGTCAGTGATACATAATTTAACAGTGTACACCTTTCACACTCTGAAGAATAATTTATTCTCCAGTTCCTTTTTTTATTCTCCCATCCTAATCAATCCTTCCACTTCCTAATAGCAATTGGAATTTAGGCTCGTTAAGAATGGATTACTCTAATGTTGCTTGAGGTGAAAATACTGATTTGGTTTCTATAAGAATCTTCCCAGCCAAGAACTGGAATTAAGAATCCTCACAAAGTCCAAAATATACATTACTACATCGAAGGGCTTCATGTGTGAAAAAAAACTGATTATGAGATCTTTAGGTAGTTCAGTGTTATGAGAACAGTAAATAATCGAGTTACTTTAAGAACTGTAAGAGTTTCATTCTACCTGCACCTCACCATACTTGTGCATATGACAATAAGCTCAACTAGACTTGATGCATACAAGATAAACCTGGTAATGTCAATGGCAAGTTGTGACTCATGAAACAAAGTTTAAAATATGGTCGACTGGTGAAAAATCATAACTGCGAAGAAGTTCCTCTACTCTTTCAATGTTCAGATGAAATGATGGAAGCAATTGGAGATGGCAACATAATTTTTCTGCAGCCTCCAAAGGTTGTTACATAACTACCAGTAGTTGCAAGTTTTATACTTAGACTGCATACCAATCACAACTATGCATTAAGTATAACCAGAGGTTGCTTTTGGCTTTGGAGAATTGAAACTCCATCCAGCATTTCATGGAGAAGCATCAGAGAAAAAAATTATGGTGAATTTTGCTTTTTAAGCGTGGAGATGTTGAACTTAGATATTGATCCAAAAATAGTGTATGTTTAGTGTGTCTTTTAAAGTGTGGAGAACCTAAGTAGCACATTTGAGGAAAGGATGGATAATAGTAAGATATTTTGGAGAATCAATTTATCCTGCGTTTTTCTTTACAGGTGTAAAAGGTAATGGACCTATGTAAAAGTATTTGACAGAATGGCTATGCATTGTCACAACAAAATAATTGACTCTGTTTTGGCAGACAAAGCATTTGGTACATATTTCAATTTCTGTTACTTCCATGAGCTCCTGGAGTTGGGATGTTCATTAAATTTTATACATGACAGGCAAGATCCAGATTCATTTAAATCATTCTGAAACTCCCAAATCACCCTGGCTATGCAAGCGACTCTAAATGCCTTCCCCTTCAGGGATAGGGAATCTGCAACGGCCTTGGTCTCACCAATATCAGCAATATCATAATTTAATATAATTATGTTTAATAATTAATATGTTAAAATAAATGAACAAGCAAAAACTGTGTCTGAACAGTTATTCATCAATATATTTTATTTTTCAAAACAACTAGAACCTAAATGCCTAGGAAATTGATCTCGCTCAATGAATTGAGAAAGGCTATTGCTAGTTGCCACGAGTGAATCCAACCTTGAAGAGAACAATAATATGCAGCTTATTAAGCAGAATATACACTGAACACAGACAGTAATGTTGGACCATGATTATTTCATTTAACATCTACATCATTAGTGGTATTCTTGTGATTATTTTAAAATATTAAAAATACAAAGTAATGTTTTATTTATAACATAGAGAAAAAATATGATAAAACAAAATGGTTTTGCACAAAAACAACATAGTGCAGTTCACCCTCTTCAGCAAGCAGCCTGAACTGATCACAAATCTGCATTAAAATGCGAAATGTGTTATCTGGGGAGAAAAAAAAACATTCTTCCCTCTACAATTCTTTGATTTAACAGGGCCCGAGTGGAATCCAGAAAATAAATCACTACCTTGCCAAAGGAAAAACAAACATCTTCTGATTATCAATTTGGCAGAAATCTAAAAAGTAGCATAATAATTATTAAACCAGGAAAGAGCAGAGCCTGAATATTCTTAGCCAGTCTCAAAGTTAAAACTGAGTTAAATCTGGTTCTTTTAATGTCAGATCATAAGAAGCATTTAAAAAATCTTAAATTATCAAGAGATTTTTATGATTGGAATTTTAGTGTTATATCTCAGATATTTATTTCAACTTTTAATCAGAAGGAATGACCATCTTTAAATAGGCTGTTTTATTGTCTTAAATGTAATAGGAAGGAACTGTAGATGCTAGTTTCTACCAAAGATAGACAAAAAATGCTGAAGTAACTCAGTGGGTCAAGCAACGTCTCTGGAGAAAATTGATAGGTGATGTATGGATAGAATCTCAAGAAGGGTCCCACCCAAAATGTTACCTACATTTACTCAACAGATGCTGGCTGACCTATTGAGTTACTCCAGCATTTTGTGTCTATCTTCTGTTTTAATGTCTATTTGGCTGATTTGAAGTCAACTCCATAGCCTGGTCAGTTTGTCAATCAAAATTACAAGAGATTTACACATTTATTGATCATCAACTAATGTTTAGAGCAAAACAAACACAAATTAGATAAAGCAAATGCTAGAAATCACCAATTGAAACTGCTGGACTTAGATGTTCTGCCACTAGATGTCAGTAATATTTGTATATTAAGTTTAATGGTATTTCCAGATTCAGGGACAATTTCTTCGAAGCTGTTATCAGGCAACTGAAACGTTCTCTCACCAGCTGGAGTGCGATCCTGACATCCCATCTACCTCACTGGAGACCTTTGAACTATCTATGATGGATTTTATCTTGTACTACATGTTATACACTTTATCCTGGATCATTATACTATGGATGGCTTGATGGTAATCATGAAAATCGTGAGCTCCCAGCTTCTTCTCAATAACCATCAGGATCTTTAACCCGACAAAACACTAACTAAACCATGAATTATCTTGGTTGCAACTAAGTACTCAGGGCTTTTTGCACTAATGATTTTTATTAATTTATTGAATTTCCATAACTTATGTTATTAATGAGTACTGTATTTACAAGCAGGTTATGCTGTTACAAAAAAGAATGTCATTGTTCCGTTGTCAGTACCTAGTACAATTAAACACTCATGAAGCTCTACATAATTTAACAATATCATCTCATCTTCAACCCTAAAGATGAGATGATATTCCTGATCAATTCGTCCCTTCCCACCCAAACCACCTCCTCCCCTGGTACTTTCCCTTACAACTGCAGGAAATGCTACACTTGTTGCTTTACCTCCCACCTCGACTCCATCCAAGGACCCAATAATTCTTTCCAGGTGAGGTAGAGGTTCACCTGCACCTCCTCCAACCTCATCTATTGCATCCGCTGTTCCGGGTGTCAACTGCTCTACATCGGTGAACAGCACCTCATATTTTGCTTGGGTAGTTTACACCCCAACGGTATGAACATTGACTTCTCCAATTTCAGGTAGTCTTTGCTTTCTCCCTCCTTCCCCTCCCCTTCCCAGCTCTTCCACAACCTACTGTCTCCACCTCTCCCGTTATTTTTCCCGCCCCCCCCCCCCCGACATCAATCTGAAGAAGGGTCTCGACACGAAACGTCGCCTATTCCTTCGCTCCATAGATGCTGCCTCACCCGCTGAGTTTCTCCAGCATTTTTGTCTATCATCAACCCTAAACATATTTTAAATGTCACATGAGGGTGACACGATGATGATGATGAAGCTGGTGGTGCCGCTGCCTCACACCACAGGGATTCAATTGTGACCACCAGTACAGACTGCATGGATTCCAGAAGCCTTAAGTGTGATTCGACCTACGAGCCATGAAAGGTTAATGAAGATCCTGCAGAGGTGAATGCAAGTCGCTAGCTGGTTCAAGTTCAATCCAGCCCACTAGTTTGACTCGTTGTACATCTTCATTTATTACACACACTTGGTGGCGATACAAAAAAAAAATCACACTTTACCTCTTATATACCACTATAACACTAGTCAGCTAGGCTTTTCTTTGTTTCAATGAGAATGTGCAACATATAAATAATACCAGCATAAAACAGCTGGGCATCAAATGAGAACACCCTGGTAATTATACATTAAAGTTTGACCAGGATCAAAATTAAACTATTAGATCTTTCCAATAACCCATTATGCAACTAGCTTCCAACATCCAAAAACCCCCATTTCTGATAAAACTGAAAAATGGGAATTTATATTCTGAAATGGGCAAAAGCGGCAACTATTTTATATGCAGCTCGTATCTCCCAGTAGAACAATTCAGACTAAGTTTGCAGAGTCAACAAACCACATTAGCACTTTCCTATCAATTATTATCCGGCTTCCATCTTCAATTGTGTGATATTTAAGAGTCAACTTTCCTTTCTAAATTTAAGTGTTTCCAAATACAGATTTAAAATCAATGTCAATGCAATAGAAAGAATGGGAAAGAGGAAATTTACAAGCGGCAACACAAAATCATGAGTTACATAGCACATCATTCAGTGCAGCACAGGAATAAGCCCTCAGCCCATGATATCTGCCAATCATGATGCTAAATTAAACTACTGCTTCCGGCCTGCATCCCCATACGGGACCAAACCCTGCATATTCATGTGCCTATTTCAAAGCCTCTTAAACGCTTCTATTGTATCTGCTTCCACCACCCCCTTGTTCCACACATCTCCTTTAATCTTCCACCGCCCCCCTCTGACCTTAAAGGTACACCCTCGTAATGACAGTTCCATCCTGGGAAAAAAGTTCTTCCTATTGACCATATCTAATGTCTCTCATAATTTTGTAACCAATGCAGAGAAAACAATCCCAGTTTGTCTAACCTCTCATATTTATGAGTAAACCCTGCCCTAGTTTGTCCTGTCGAAATGCAACACCTCATGTTTTTCTGAATTAAACTCCATTTTCCACTACTCCGCTTATTACCTCAGTTAATCAAGATGTCATTGTATTTATAGATAACCTTCTTCACGATCTACACCACCAATTTTTGTATCATTCACTATTTTATTAAGCACACCACATGTATTCACATCCAAATCATTATTAAACAGCAATGCACCCAGCACTGATCCCAGTGGTACACTACTCATAACAGGCCTCTGGTCTGAAAAACAATCCTCTACTGCCACCATCTGTTTCCTCCCTTCAAACCAAATTTGTATTCAATTGGCAAGCTCGGCCAGGATCCCACATGATCTATCCTTTCAGACCATTCTACCATGCAATACTTCATCAAATGTCTTGCTCATCTCCAAATAGACAACGTCTACTGTAATATTCTCGTCGATTTTCTAGGCCATCGCCTCAAAAAATATATAATCAAATTGGCCAGATGCAGAAACTAAGCTAAATTACCCACCACTGATGTAAGGCCCACTGGTCTATAGTTCTCAGGCTTTTTTTTGTAGCCTTATTTAAATAAAGCACAATATTGGTCCCCCTCCAGTCTCCTGGCACCTTACCCATGCTGTTTAAGATACAAGTCCCCCTGCCAGGGACCCCACAATTTCTTCCCGAACATCCTACAATGTGCTGGGATACAATTGAATAGGTTCAGGGGATTAATCTAGTGTTAAACTTTTTAAGACCTCCAGCCTTTTCTCTTCTGTAATGTTGACTCTTCAATACATCAATCTCGACTTCCCCGAGTTCCCGAGCATCCATGTCTTTCACCACAGTAAATACAAATGAGAAATGCTCATTTAACACCTAGCCCATCTGTACCTCCATACAGAGGCAACTTCTTTGACCATTGAGGAGTTCTATTCTCTTTTTGCTCTTAATATACTTGTAGAACCTCTTTGGGTTCTCCTTTACTTTATCTACCAAAGCAATTTCACGTCCACTTTTGCCCTCCTGATTTCCCTTCTATGTTCTGCAGCCCCCATAATCCTCAAATGATTCACTTGATTCTAGCTGCGTAAAGCTAACATGCCTCTTTTATTTTAACCAGAGACTCAATATCTCTAGCCTTCCAGGGTTCCCTGTTCCTGCCAGCCTTGCCCTTCACTCCAACAGGAACACGCTGCCCTGAACCCTTGCTAATTCATGTGCAAAATTTCCCTCCCACTTATCCTGATGCCCTAGATCTGCAAACAGCCTTCCCTAATCAACTTCTGAAAGTTCCTGTCTAGTACCACAAATTGGTACTAATATGACTAATACCACTGAATAGAAATTTAGGAATGCAATTATTGGACCAGTCCTATCCTAGCAAAATTAAGGAGATTCATTCCCATTTCAAATGTACGCCCTTCCACTACATCATATTAAGCTAAGACCCAAGGTGAACAAAATATTTGACTCAACTTTTAAAAAAAGACAAATATAAATGAGAACATGCAAAATATTCATAATAAAGTTGATGAAATCAAAGCGTAAATCGATATATATGAGTGCAATATTATTGCCACGGTTATAGGATGGCCAGGGTTGCAAACTCAATATTTAGAAAGGACAAAAAAAAACAAAGGAGTCGCTGTGACAATGTAAGGAAAGGGTGAAATCAAAGCAACAGCATGAAAAGAATAGTACCTTGGAAAATTAAGATGATGCATCAGTCTGGGGTAACCAAGAATCACCAAGAAGCTGAAAACGAGTAATCAGGCTATCCACTGAAGGTACAGCAGGCAATTAAGGCCGCATATGATCATGAAAAGCCTCAATTAGAAATGTTTTCAGTACAAGAATATCTAACCATATTTATACCGGCAATTGGTGAGACCACATTTGGAGAATAAGGTTCAGTTTATTTTTATCTACCTAAAGGACACATTTGCCACAGAGGGAATGCAACCTAGGTGCACCAGAGTGATGGCAGCACAAGAGGCTGCATATGCTACAATCTGTAACAAGAAAAAAGAACTGCTGGAGGAACTCAACATTTTGAGATGAGGGGAAAACATTTTCATCATAAGATAGTAAACCTGTGGACCTATTAAAGGCTGCACATACCAAGTTAATGAATATTTTTAGGAAAGTGAAAGGAAAATTTCTAATCACCAAAAGGAATCAAAATGTTTTGGGAGAAAGCAGAAAGCAAATGGCCTACTCCTGCTACGTTTCTATGCCCCACCACTACTGAAAACACATTGTCATCTCTCAAACACATTGATCCATGACCAGAGTGGGGAAGTCAAGTGTCATCAGGGCACAAAGGAGTAAAGGGCCTGTCCCACCAGCATGCGACTCCATGCGGTGAGCACGACCAAACTGGATGCGGGGGCCGCGCGGAGGTCGAGTGATCCCCGTCAAGGCCAGTCCCACCAGCATGCGCCTGCATGCGGCAAGCGCAACCAAACCGGCAGCAGGGGCCGCGCGGAGGTCGGGTGAGTGGCGCGAAGTGGCACGAAGTTGGAGCGAAGTCCGCGGTAAGTTCGCAAGGACAGAGAGGGACACACAGAGAGGGACACAGAGGCACACAGAGAGGGTCACGGAGGCACACAGAGAGAGGGCCACAGAGGCACAGAGAGAGGGTCACGGAGGCACACACAGAGAGGGTCACGGAGACACACAGAGAGGGTCATGGAGGCACATACAGAGAGGGACACGGAGGCACGACGTGAGGCGGTGCGTAATACGTTGAGGCGGCTGCGGCGGGGTCTGTTTTGAACACGGTCAGTTTTTCGGAGTCCCGCACGATGTCAGGACCAGCTCCACACAACTCTATACGGCTCTGGCGATCGAAGTGGGACCGGCCCCGCAAGGCCGGACGGCTCAAGCGACCACGTTAGGTCGCGCTCACCGCATGGAGTCGCATGCTGGTGGGACAGGCCCTTAATTGAAACAAAGACCAGTGAGGGCCATGTAGGAGGGGACATGTCACATGTGGTAGGAGGTGTGGAGGGATACACCCCTCCCACCATCCATTTACGGTGTGCATCATTCGCAGGACTCATATATACAAATTAAATTTGCACATACCAAAAATGAGTGGTGCATAGCATTTGAAATCACTCCACATATCCAGCAAACTCAAATACACAAAATCCAAAACACAATATAAATACGTGAAGTGCAGAACAGATTCAGCAAACTGAACAATCCACACAACCAACCTGATGTCACGAAGCATTCATATTTGCATTTAAATTCTGTTGAATGTCCAACAAAGCATTGCAAAATACAAAGGAATCTGTAGACCATTATGTCCTCGCAAAACTGCTTTGTGTAAGGTGCAATAAGCATTGCAATAACTGCAATTTACTATCTGGATTGCATCTTCCCACTCCTTAAAATCAGTGACAGCAGCAGCCAAGCTATAAATCCAACACAGATTTTGGTTCAGGTCTATGATACTCCACAAGGTTTCCAAACTTTGGGCAAGTCAATAGAAAACAACAATGCAGCTATTATAGATGATGCATCAAATGCTATTCTCATACACCTTGTGTCTGGCGACTGCTGAGTTCTGTGACCAATTCATTCAGCCTGCAGCCTTCGAAATGATCTGCAAGGACTTGACTAAGTGGGAAAGTGGTTCAAAAATGATTTAGGATAAATGAATAGAGTATACCATCTGACCACAATTGCCAGCCTAATATTCGACACGGGGATGTGCAAACCAAATCTAATAGTAAGATTATTTCCAACTGCCTGCTGCTGGAGAAACAATTATAATGATGATTGCAGCCAAGAAATACATTCCTGCATCTACACAACATCATGTTCTGGAAAGCATTTAAGAAATATTTTCTGGAAGAAACAGCTGCATAGAATTTTATATAGACTACTGCAAATTTCATGTTAAATTTAAAAGAAGAATGTGTGAAAATGTGCATCATAAGCAAATGACTTCCCAAGTAATTGTTTAACATTGATCCCAAGAGGTAGATAAAAAAGGGTAAATAAATGTGATCAATGGTTTTATATAATCAATTTTCTGCAGTTTGATACTTTTTGAGAATCCTTAAGAATGTTCTGTAATTAGTTCCCAGACATTGGGCAATTGTTGCATATTTAATAACATTTCTGCGAAAAAGTACTTTCAATTTCATTCCTCATCGGTTTAAAAACACATTTTATTTAATTCCTAACTTTCGATGTACAACACTCACACGTTCCACCAAATATTTTTTAAAACATACTGCCAATCAGGGACCCAAGCAGCCTTCCAGGTCCGACAGAGGTTCACCTGCACCTCCTCCAACCTCATCTACTGCATCCGCTGCTCCAGATGCCAGATGATCTATATCGGTGAGACCAAGCGGAGGCTTGGCGATCGTTTCGCCGAACGCCTCCACTCGGTCCGCATTAACCAACCCGACCTCCCGGTGGCTCAGCACTTCAACTCCCCCTCCCATTCCGTATCCGACCTCTCGGTCCTGCGCCTCCTCCACGGCCAGAGTGAGCAACACCGCAAGCTGGAGGAACAGCACCTCATATTGGGGAGTCTGCATCCTTTGGGCTTGAACATTGAATTTTCTCAATTCTGTTAACCCTTGCTGTCTCCTCCCCTTCCCACCTCTCCCTCAGCCCTCGGGCCCTGGCATTCCCTCTCTCTCTCTCTATCTCCCTCCCCAACCCTAGTTGCACCAGCTTCTCATTTTCACACCACTTACAGCTTACAATGGCTTGTTCCCTTTATCATCGATACTTTTTTGCATATCTTTCATTCATTGTTCTTTATTTCTCCACATCACCGTCTATATCTCTCGTTTCCCTGATCCCTGACCAGTCTGAAGAAGGGTCTCGACCCGAAACGTCGCCTATCTCCTTCGCTCCTTAGATGCTGCTGCACCCGCTGAGTTTCTCCAGCCCTTTGTGTACCCTGCCAATCAGTATGTCTTCTTTACTGTCCTTTTCTCCCAAACCAATTACTATCCTATATGACAAGGTTACCTTCAATTCCATACTCCATTTACCCAACTGTTTTTTTCAAGTAACTTCACAAGTACTACAAAGAGAACATTCAAAGATACTTCCCTACTGACCATAATTGTGTCGAGCCAGGTTATAGATCAGAAAAATCACATGAAAGCAGCATGAAAGCCGCAGAAGGAATACAAACAGTCTCAACCAATTCCTTATGCCAAGGATTACACTGCGAGGAAAACCAAAACAATCTCTAATTCAAAGGCACCGTTAATAAAGCAAGGTGCATTGGAACCCTGCAGAGCATTTGTTTTGAGCTAAAAAAGGCATAATGTGCTGGAGTAGCTCAGCAGGTATGGCAGCATCGCTGGAGAACAAGGATAGGTGACATTTA